>JARJEI010000008.1:10856805-12060790 GCA_029955415.1 Lottia scabra | reverse complement strand
AAAATTATACAAAGGTCAATGCCAAGAGGTTTGATCAAGGACATGCTGGTAGAAAGGATCTTCATGGAAACCCATGTTGTTATCCTTTTTTTATTGAATATGCCAAGAGGTTTGATCAAGGACATGCTGGTAGAAAGGATCCTCACGTAACCTAAGTTGTTATCCTACAACTGGATATGAAACTTAATTCAAATGAGAAAAAAAGAAAGAAATATCTATATATACAACTTAGGTTCCTTGCGGATCCTTTCTCCCAGCTGGTCCTCATGGCATTGATCTTTCCCGGATTATCCGTTCCCATTTACAGCTGGGTTGACTGGAATTATGAGTGAAAATGACTAGAACCAATCTCTGTCAGTTGATAAAGCAAATATTTAGATCTCTTAAAAACTTACAATGTAATCTAGTTATTGGTTCATGTAAATCATAAGTTAATATAGGATCCTGAAGTTCTCTAAGGAATGTCTTTAATAAAACAGCTGGAACATGTACATCTCCAGTTGTATTGAAATCTACTGGTTTACCTACAATATATCACAGTACAAATTACTATCCTGTATGTATATCTAATAATTAAAAATTTTAAACAAAAACTAACAACTATGTATTACAGGTATTCTAAAGAGGTTTTTAAATTTTGTATATGTATGGGGACGCTTATAGCATCATTTTGTACCATTCCTGATCTGATACAAGGAAATTTTGGGGATGTGACGTCATCAGGCACTTAGTTTAAGATAACTTGCTGGAATCACAAACATCTGATTTAAAATTGGAATAGCGAAAAATAATGCTGTAAGTATCCACGATACATATACAAAATGTAGAAAGTCTCTTTAGAATCCCTAAAAGCATGAGTTTTAGATACCCTTATCACTTTTCACAATTGAAATCTGATGTCTGGTTCTACTACAATTAAAAAAATTCGATTTTAACCTTGAAAGTTTATCTTAGTTTGTCTCAAGTGTGCAAAACTTTTACAGCATGTTTTTATTGAATTGCCAGAAAGCCAGATATCAGACATTGACAAATGATATTGCCATATTTGGCTCCCTCTCGGGCCAAAATTTTTGCTATATTTTCAATCAAAAATTGCTAAATTTGAGCTCCCTTTAAAAAAAAAAAAATTTTCTACGCCACTGATTTCCATTTGGAAATGAACTTTCTTTTAGTCAGTTAATCAAATAATTAGGCTATTATATTCCTTGAAGAAGATTTCACAACATTTAACATAAATGTTAATCAATTTTCGAGAGAATTTTTTTTTTTACAAATCTGTCTGACTTTCTGGAGAAATGTCACATAATCTCAATGTACCTCAGTGAATACAATTCTTTGACCTTCTAAGAAGACTAAGAAAACAAATATGCACAGTTGAAATCCATAAATCTTGATAAAAACAATAAACGAATACAATGAACGATATTGAATAATATTGAGTTAATATTTACTATACCTTCATTAAAATCACGTTGAACTTGTTTTAAAGTCACAGCATGAGCTGATCTACGGAATATACCATCTACTTCTAAAGCTGAAATCAATAAGTTTTAAGGCTGAATTGAATGAAACTCATTTGGTGATTACAATATACTGAACAAATTAGATCTTTTGGGCAAAATTGAACATGATCAAAATTGTTATTTTTCTACATAAATATTATTTTTAGACTTTTAAACGTCCAGTGTATGAAATTATGAAATACCAGTTGCGTTTTTATAATTCTGTAGTTTTTTCACTATTTACTTTGTATTTTGCGATGTTTCTTTATCTGTTCAGTATACAATGATAATGCAGTTCTAATTTATACACATCTACAGACCTCGTAATCTGAGGAAGTTTGCTTTTTCCTCTATTTCGACATAACAAGTTTGTATTTTTCTCCCTACTGATTTAGGTTGAAAAACTGACATGGAAAAAAACATCCCGAATTCAGATTAGACAGTAACATGTAGATAGCCCAATGCGCTACCATTGATGAAAGAAATGTGAAGGAGTAAACTGATTTTCCTCATTGAACACCTCATCAACTAGTATCATGAAGTAAAACTAATGTAATGTGTTCAATTCATCGCCACAAGATGAGACTGTTTTTGACAATCATGAGTAATACAAAATTCAAATTGACCAGTTATATATAATCCTCAGTTCATGAAATGTTAGTTTGCAAGTATTCATGTTAACGAATAGAAAACCTACCATTTTCTTTTAAAAACTCCACTGTTTGTTCAACCACAATAGGTATGATCCGACCAGAATTTTCTTTAATGCTAAAATAAATGATTAAAAACATTAATCAACTAACAAAACATTTCCTCTCATTCTGTCTACTGGTCCTTTATAGGGGATCAAATATTGTGTGATATCTTATGAAACTGGGATTTGCAATATGCAAGTAATTTTCTTCTGAAACTCTCATGAAGTGTGCTGGTTCTTTTAAAAACCTTACAGGGATTGCAAAAGGGTTTTCTAAATCTTTTGTGACACTATTGGTTCCAGTAACTCCACTTAAACTAAGTATTTTATGACATAACACCCAAAAAATATTCTTGTATCAAAGATGATTTTTCACTTAGCAAATGTGTTGGTGGTTATTATTTCCTAGGTGATGCATTTTCTATCAAAGCACCTGATACCACTCTACACCTATGTTTGCTAACTCAGCATTCATTTAGTAACATTGATATAACTGAAATATTTACTGAAAGAAAGAACTGAAGGCTTCAAAATTCAAAGTTAAACTTACTATTCTAAGGTGACACCAAATTGCTGTGTTTTTAAAGGTCCTGCTTTCTCTAAAGTAGTAGACTGATAAGGGTATTGAGGTTTTAATGCATTCACTCTTTTTGCATCAAACCTAAAAAAACAAAACATGTTATGTAAGCTTTATACTTTTTAATACCATTAAACATAAAATCATATTATGAACTTTTTCAATGAATTTGGGGGATTCTCCCGTCATCCTTTCCATTAAACTATGAATGTGCTAATGCCTTGCCTCCAATCACAAATATTCCACAGTTAAAATATCTTTGTTCTCTCCCTTTAACATTAAAATACAAAGCTGACGATTTTCTCTTTAAACATTACTCCATAGTAATCTTCCAACTCGCTTTGGCGTGTTTCAACATGTGGATAAGACTATTCCAAAATTTAGCCAAATCAAAGAAGAAACTCCGATTTCCAGTCTTGCTACTGATATTTCATCAAAAATACTCCAAAAAAGTGTGTCAACAAAATACAATACTTACTCTAAAACAGGTAAAGGTACAGTAAGCTGATCAAAATGTAGGTGATTTTTTAACTCCACTAAATAATCCACATACAAGACTTTCTTCCCAAACTTAGCACTTAATATAGGTTTAAATATATTCCACAATATCTTTATAAAGTTTGTAGGATGGACTAGATACAGAGCCTTTAAATTCTTCTTATATCTGAAAAGAAGAGTAACTTGTAAACTTTATAAGCTTTTATTAACAAAGATAACTTACTATCAAAAGATCTATAAGCTTAAGTACTAACCAAGACAACTTACTTTCTATCTAAAGCTTTTAAAGCTTGTATTACCAAGATAACTTACTTTCTATCAAAAGTTTTATAAGCTTGTATTAACCAAGACAACTTACGTTCTATCAAAAGTTTTATAAGCTTGTATTAACCAAGACAACTTACGTTCTATCAAAAGCTTTATAAGCTTGTACTAACCCAGATAACTTACTTTCTATCAAAAGCCTTATCCTGTATTTACTAATTAACCCAGATAACTTACTTTCTATCAAAAGCTTTATAAGCTTTTATTAACAAAGATAACTTACTATCAAAAGATCTATAAGCTTAAGTACTAACCAAGACAACTTACTTTCTATCTAAAGCTTTTAAAGCTTGTATTACCAAGATAACTTACTTTCTATCAAAAGTTTTATAAGCTTGTATTAACCAAGACAACTTACGTTCTATCAAAAGTTTTATAAGCTTGTATTAACCAAGATAACTTACTTTCTATCAAAAGCTTTATAAGCTTGTACTAACCCAGATAACTTACTTTCTATCAAAAGCCTTATATCCTGTATTTACTAATTAACCCAGATAACTTACTTTCTATCAAAAGCTTTATAAGCTTGTATTAACCAAGATAACTTTGGTTTATTACTACTCCGTAAACCATAATGGAAATAAACTAGAACATAATCTTCTTCAACATATTTATCTAATGTGTGTTTAATATATCTGAAAACAGGAAATTAAAATTAATTTCAATGAGCTGATAATAAGTGCATTGTTTTTTTTAAATGTTTATAAGTTTTAACAATTTCAGCACTAAAGCTAGTCAAGGGTCAATTAGATACAATCCATGTGCCTCCATATTGGAATATTCTTGACGTGAACTTTTCGCTCCTTTTCAGTGATCTCGCTTGATAACATAAATGCCTGATTTTGGAAACTTTATTTTTATTTTAAAAACTAGATGTCCTGATGAGGATAGTTTATCCTAAACATGTGTCGGCAGCTTGAGTTGAACATCAAAGAATTGTTTTTGTCAAAGCAACCAACCACTTTAGTTTTTTATCATAATTTTGTCAAAGTCATTAAATGGTACTTTTCTTGGGAAAATCCAAATTCAAACTTGTTAAAATTTCAGTATTTTGTACTCACTCTAACAATCTCTGATGATCAAAGTTTTTATTGGACGGTAATTTACATGATGAAAACACTATCACCTTTCTACCAAATAAATCATCACCTATATAAATAAACATAGTAACATAATGACACAGTTAATAACACTAAGGATCTTAATAATAGACATAAGCAATTTTTAGAGGTGAAATACAACTTAACCCAACTGAAAATTGTAGTACATGTATACCTCAAACAGAAAAAAGGTCACCAAAGCACCTGACATAAGTAATTTCATTCTGTAAGATCTGTAAGCTAGCAAACACTGCAGTACTCTTCTTTCAATATTCTTATTCATTGCTTTGGTGAAAATATGTAAAATATGCTGTCAGAAATGCAGCATTGCATCCAAAATCTTTGAACACTGGTCGGAGGGGCTGACATGGAAAAAGCGTTCAGTCCTTCGGATGGGACAATAAACCAAAGTCCTGTGTGCCATTGGCTGTGCACGTTAAAGATCCCTCGACAGTTGGAAATAGAAAATAAGAGCAGGCTAATGCCGCTGTCCAGGCAAAATTTCCATCATTGGACACTGCATGGCATTTGCCTATCCTCAATTAGCCCATTCATTTCATTTTATTTGAACACTTACCTGCAACCTCAATAATACCATATCTTTCAACATCATAGAACTCACTTACAGTTTCTTCATCCTGTAAAACATTTACAGACACTTTCATGTGAAATAATGGATGGTATTTTATCATATTATGAAAATAAGGGCCATTTAAAGCGATTGTAAAGATTTTTACAAATAAATTACCAAAGGTGTGCTTGTCATAAAGCACAATAAACAGCTGATATTGTGCTTTATCAGCTGGTAAAGCAAACATTGAATACTATATTTTACAAATAAAATCTCCTTTTACCTTCAATAAAGCCATTTTATTTCACTTCACTAACGTATAACGCAAAACATTATCATATCCAAAACCTCAGGTACACACATAGGAAGTTATGATTGTACATGAATGAAACTATTAAACATCTGAATGAAACTAGGTTTTGATATTTGACAAAGGTCAATTCTGTAAAAACTTGACATGAATGACCTTTTAAGGCAATATTAATTAATCTTTTCACATGATTTGATTTTTATCCAAAAGAGTTATGATATCTAAACAGGGATTGAATTTAAAGTGAATAAATTGTGTAAAAGTTTTCAAAGGATTGTAAAGATATTTTTATAACTTGTAACATGTCTTTTCAGAGATTGAAAGCTCATTGATTTGCACCATTGAAATTTTTTCTAATCGTTTTATGATGCCTCTATTGCCAAAAGTGCAAATGATAACTAAGGTCAAGGACCTTTTACATAAGTGACATCATAAAAAGTCTAGCTTAAATAGAATAGACCTTATTTACACCTCGCTTTAACCGCTTAGAAACCGAGGTTCAAAATGCAAATGATGTCAACCCTCATGAAATATGACTTCAGACGAATGAAAAAGAATTGACATCACTAATCACCATATCAATAGCGAGAAATGGCCTAAAAACTTCTTGGTTTTTTGGCCCCTTTCTCAGAAATATGTGAAGAAACACTTCATCTGAAAGTATTTTTAAATAGCCTAATTAATTTGGACCTCAAGGTGGAGATTTTTCTGCAGTGGCAAGACGCTCACAGATTTTGTTTGCTTGCGTTATGAGCCTCGATATACTACTTCTGACTGAAAATTGGAATGGTGCAAATTGATTCCATCAGTGTTCCCAATACACATACAAAATTCTTTAAAATCTCTTAAAATAGCTGAGGATGAAGGTCTCATTAATTCAAAACCTCCCTAGTTCAAGGTCAAGTTTGATCAGTTGTTCATTCAAATATTATATACATACTGGAGTGGTTCCTAATTCTTTTTCAAAATCTTCATCTATTAAACCATCAGGTGTTATGGCACCACTTCTAAAAGCACCACCTTCTGTTTCTTTAGCTAATTCTGTAAACAAAACACATCTTTAATCAATCTACTGTTATGTGCCATTTAAAATCTAAATCTGGATCATGTTTAGTAGCTACTATTTTTTAACACAAAGATTTTAGCAATTTTACGATCTTGAACCAAAAATTTAATCCAAAAAATCTTATATGTATATGTGAAAAAAAAACCCCAGCTTTTACTTAATTCAACAAAACCAGATATGAAAATTATAGGGTAATTATGTAAACAATTTGAAAATAGTCATGAATTGTACATTTTTCAATTTTTGTCATGACACATCTCACCTGTTTAGGTCTGAACCATTTATATAACAACAGTTAGTATAATGAATTAATTACTAAATAAAATTTGATTATAATTATGCAATATGCTATACATAGTGATCAAAACAATTTCTGTTTAATTAAGTTAGTCATGCATATACTATATTTTGCCTAACTTAACTCTGTCTGCGTTAAAAAAAAATCAAATATCAAATTCAAAAACTGTGTCAATTTTAGAAAATTACCAAAAAAATGATTTTGCATACTACAATATGAATATTTGTGAGAATAATATGAGCATCAATATCAATATGAAGTGATATTAGTAATAATAGTGATATTAGTAATAATAGTGATATTGACATGATAGTATAAGGATATTGAAGTAAATATCAGAAAAACATTCAAGTAATAACAAACCTGTTGCTTATATTGCAACAGTAATGTTCATAATCTGATTAATTTTATCAGGAACTATGGAAATCATGGACATTGGATTGGAAATCAGAACAGTGATGTTTCTTATTAGGTTAGACCACGACCCCCCAAATTTTCTAAATTTTCAGTTTTTGTATCCCAATAAAAATTTTAGCTTGTTGAGAACAAAAATTTCAAAAATCCAATATACCATGATGATTTGATATATTATAAATCTTTTTGTATTTAAGTTGTAATCAATACCAATATGTATCAGACATTTTGTCAATAACTTTATCAGCTTATATAAATTATAGTTATAGATAAATCAAAAAAAAATATGTTATAGGTTCCATATTTTTTCTTATAGCTTACAGATAATCATACAGATTCTTATATTTTTAAGTTTCATCAAAATCCATTCAAAACTGTATGCTAGAGCATTTTAAAATATTGACAGTCTAATTTGGTTTTAAAAATCTGTATAAAAAAGCAGATTTCAATAAAAGTAATCATCATCACGCCTTTTGGTGGGTTAAAGGGAATGTCAAAAAGTTTTCTAAACTTTGTATGTGTCTTAGGGACACTGAAAGCATCAATTTTTGCCATTCCAATTTCCATTCTGACGTCTTGCAATTCAACTAAAACTAACGCGGTTTATGACGTCACTATCAGTGATCTACTGGAAGCTACTATTGATATCTATGGAGATAATGACAACATAAAACACGCATTTATTTTAATGGAATTGCAAAGACGTCGGAATGTAAATTCGAATGGCGCAAACTGACGCTATCAATATCCCCAATACACATACAAAGTTTAGAAAACCTCTTTACAATCCCTTTAATGACAATTGCACTACATCAATACAATGCTCAAAAATAAATCTTTCTTTAATTCAAACCATAATAAAAACATTTGCCATTCATATTATGTATTATGATTAGAAATTCCAATATGTTTGTCTTTGCTTGAAGCACAAGCAAAACTACTTGTTCAAGAACTATAATATAAAAAGGAGAAATAAGTAATAATAATCAATAGTAGAATAGTATTACAGTATATATGAAGGTATTAGTAACTATCATACTGTATATATGGTATATGGTACTAAGTACATGATATCAGGTCACTATAAGTAATGATATTAATGACAATCTAATATGTTCTAATTAGTAAGTCAACTATATATAAGTATCACACTCACATAGATATTGTGTCAAAAGAAATCATTATGAAATAAATGGAAAGGGACACTTGCAAACTTTGTGGATATCATCTTGATTGGGGTAAACCACGAACCCCCAGGGATCAGGCACCTACCTGACCAACAAACATCCCAAATTTTGTACTTTTCATCCATCCAATTAATAATTTGAAGGAATCTAATGATGTAAATAATCTAAAGATTGAGTCCAATGATGTTAATAATTTGAGGACTTCAAATCCAATGATGTAAATAATTTGTGTACAAAATCCGATGATGTAAATAATTTGTGTACAAAATCCGATGATGTAAATACATTGAGGACAAAATCCAAAGATGTAATAAAATAATTTGTGCCCAAAATCTCAAATCCAACAATGTAAATAATTTGAGGACAAAATCCAACAATGTAAATAAATTGAGGACAAATTCCGATGATGTAAATAATTTGAGGATAAAATCCGACAATGTAAATAATTTCAGTACAAAATCCAACCATGTAAATTGTTTACAAAATCTAATGATGTAAATAATTGAAGGACTGAATCCAAAGAAGTTTAAATTTCAACCCTACTAGTGAACATGTAGCTATGATGGGCAAAAAACTGGAGAAAAGATGTTAAAGTAAGTGTTCTGATAGGACAGCTTATAGAAGTGAGAAAAGTCAAGTCTCACTAGTAATCTATGGTAAACAGTGAGGGCTAGTTAAGATAATTCTCTCAAACATCTAAATAAACTCAGTGATTACAGTCAATAAATACTAACACTCTCAGTCAAATACATCTCAATATTAGTACAGACAACACCAAATAGTATGACCAAATAATTTAGCTTTAACAGTTTTCAGTTAATCAGTTAAAGGGAGAGGGGGTTGTAGGGAGATCAGAAAGAATATAGAAAGAAAGGTCTATTATGATAAATGATACAACTGAGGTTCCCAGGCGATTCTTTATAACAACTGGTCCTTAATTAGCCAAACATCTTGGCATTGGTCTTTCCTGGATTATCTGTACCAATTTATAGGTGGTTTAACTGGAATTATTGAGCTTGTAAAGGCCCTTAGATCAGGCCTTCTCAAATGGCGGCCCGCAACGCTCTTGACAATGGGTCCTCATGAGTGACCTTTTTTGTTATGCTGGCTATTGATTAGGTTCTTATGTTTTATTCATAAAATGCATTTGGCCCTTTACAAAAATTAATTGAGAAGGCTTGCCTTAGACATTGTTAGCAGTTTTTGTAATAATTTAATAACATTATAAAACTCATAATTTTTAGATGAAGGGAATCACAAGATCATTGACTGAAAGTGATAATTGGAATGTTTCAAATCTCTGCCATCAATCTCCACAATAGCCTACATATAGAAAGGTATCAAAATTCTCTTTATAATTGAGATAAAGACAATTACTGACAATTTCAGGTCAACTGAGGACAACATCTTTTTAAAGGGATTGTAAAGTGATTTTCTAAACTTTGTATGTGTATTGGGGACACTGATAGCATCAATTTACATCATTCCATTTTTCATTCCAACGTCTATGGTTCTTGCAATTCTACTAAAACCAAAGTGTTTATGATGTTACTAACAGTGATCTGCATAGATATCAATAGTAGCTTCAGGTAAATCACTGTCAGTGACGTCGTAAAACGGGTTAGATTTAGTGGAATTGCAAAAATCACAGATAGCGAAATTGAAATGGGAATGGCGCAAATTGATGCTATCAGTGTCCCCGATACACATAAAAAGTTTAGAAAATCACTTTACAATCCCTTTAATATTGACAATCTAACAGATAGTGTGTGTAGTTAATGCATGCTTTTAGGCTATTCATGATTCAATCAAAGTTTTAATTAGTATATGACTAATACTTGTTAATTGTTAATTAATATATTAATCAAATTAATGTGGTTATTTAGTATTTAAATACCTTTATCATCAAACAAAATTCCTTAAATATAAAAAAATACAACATAGACATATTAATACAATATCATTACAACCAAGATGCAAGCTAATTCATAGGCATACAACCATACCTCATTCAAAGATTTGAAAAAAAAATTTGATCAGTAAATATATATCAGTTATATTCATTCATAGCACCTTTTTTCATCCATGATCTAAGGTTCCTATATTCCAGGAAAAATTTATCAGACTACTGTAGCAACCTTAAAGACAAATGTCTTCATAGTCAACACTTTTTGAAATTCTGGTCAACACTCTCTGGATTACAGGAACCACTGACATCCTACGACAATTTAAAATTGGTGGAAAAAGAAGCTTTAAGTTTCCAGGATCTATTTTATACATTTTGAAAATTTGTTCCATGAAGCATTTGCCTTCGATATAATCATAATCACAGTTAATACCCAAATTTATAATAACATATATATCCTAAATGAGCCACCATACAATTTTTTGGATGATAATCAAATACAAGGCTTACATTGATAATTGACTTTTTCTTCTTTTTTCAAATATGGAGGAAGAAAATGGGCAAAGGTCTGACTTGATTGGGTCAGTCTGAACAATGTTCAGTTACGATATTAATTTAGAATTTGTACAGACATTCATCATTTCTCTCACCCACATTTCACTTCATAACTAATCTGTTACTAGGCAACACCAAATAAACAAAATGATAAAATTTCCATCTTGTTTATAGAATCAAATCTAAGGCCACTTATTTTATCACAAGAGGCATTCATGAATTTATAATTATTCTACATAGCCACTGTAGCATAAAACACATCTAACAGCATCCATTAAAAATAAATTTCTGATGCAGGATGTTTTATGAATTCTGTTCATTTATAAAATGAACTTTTTTAATTATTAGAATACCATCTGAAAGTCGACTAGAAGGCCAAAGTGATCAAAAGCTTTCGAGCACAGGCATTCTCGACTGGTGCGAAAAAAAAATCCCTAATGCTTATAATAAAGACAAGGTTTGAAACTCATCAAACTATTCTTCACGGCTACTTCCAGAAGTGAGATTTGATTGGTCGGTAATTAATAAAATTCTAATAATAGAACTGTTTGGGAGAAAATTATTAATTACCGACCAATCAAATCTCACTTCTGGAAGTAGCTGTGAAGAATAGTTTGTTGAGTTTCAAACCTTGTCTATATTATAAGCATAGGATTTTTTTTTTTTCGCACCAGTCGAGAAATTCTGTGTTTCGAGCAACTACGGGCAAATCATAAATAACTTCTGTTTTAACTTCAAATAAAATGGGATTTCAGAAATAATGTGATTGTAAAGAGGTTTTTTCAATTTTTTTTATATATTAAGGATAGTTTGGAAATCCTCTTTACAATCAGCTTAAGCTTCCAGTAAAAATCTCAAAATGTAAAGCGACTTTCGCTAAAAATCCCTGCTCGACAAAAACTTTTTTTCAAATTTATACATTTAAATCATTTTCACATAAGCTGACATTTCTTACTCTATCATATTTCTATGTGTTATAAAGAGGGAAATGTTATAACCCTAGAGATATCTATCTATTTATCAGAGACTGGACTATTTCCGACATTTCTTGGACTAATGAAGTAATAAATGACAATATCAGAGCCGTTCTAATTCCACAATATATATATACGTTGAAGTTATTGACTAGTCAACATGCTTTGTCATGAAATCTCAATCATCAGTTATAATCTGCAAGAAAATATTCCACAGTGAATCATGCATTGTTTAGAAAGTATAAATTCCTGAAATTCCATTGTCTCAGACAATTATCCTGTTAATCAATATATTGACCATTATTAAATAGACAGATTTTAACAGTTATTAAAGGGATTATAAAGCTCATTTCTAAACTTTGTATGTCTATCAGGGACACTGATAGCATCAATTTGCACCATTCCAATTTCCATTCCGACATTTGTAGTTCTTGCAATTCCACTAAAACTAACGTGTTTTATGACAGTGATCCACCGGAAGCCACCATTGATATATTGATATCTATGCAGATCACTGTCAGTGACGTCATAAAAGAATCACAGACGTCAGAATGGAAATTGGAATGGCGCAAATTGATGCTATCCGTGTCCTCAATACACATACAAAGTTTAGAAATACGCTTTAAGGGATTATTAAAGTGTTTCAGTGGAATGGAAGGTATTCAAAGCCCAATCAGCATTAATCCCACATATATGCTAAATAGATTTGAATTTCAAATATCAAAGCAAAATTCTTTAGTTCTACTGTCCGGAACAATTACAGTATATTTGTGAATATAAAGCTAGGCTTATGTCGGCTTGCGACGCTCCTCGATTGTCGGCAACTGGCAGATCCAGTCAGTTGCCGCAACTGTCGGCCTACGGTAGGCTGACAGTTTCTGCCGACCTGAGTTGGCTTACGACGCAACTAGGCTCCTTGCGACTGTCGGCAACTGAGATTCAGCCAGATCCAGTGAGTCGCACATGTTCTACTCTGGCCTACGAGATCCAGGTAGTTGCCGACGATCGTAAGCGATCGTAGCGACCTGAGTCAAACCTACTCCGCGACGCAACTGAGTCGTAGATATTAGCCAATCAACGCGCGCTTATTTTAGTCCCTGCTTGGTGGCGTTAGTATCTCAAGTCTGAAGTCATATTTGATCACCGTGTTCAAATAATCCTGAGTCTGAAAAAAGAAATATTTGACAATGACCCCGAATTAATCTTTCATAGATTATATGTGTAGTACCGTATTTCATGAAGTTGTGTTTCTTAGTTTGTACGAGTTTTTCATGAGAATTGAGTGAAATAATCATATCAACACTGAAATATGGGGTTAAAATATGACTACAGTTAGGCGAAGTACCACGAAAGCGTTGCAAAACTTAAAAAAAATTAAAAATGCACACACAAACACTTACAACGTGAAGGTTCATGGGCGCCGCCATATTGAAATGTATCACATGTCCCTCGAAAATTGAACGAGCCGTAGACAGTTGCAGCCGACATGAGCGCTCTTTACGATAAGCGAAAACCAGTTGCCGCTGTATCCGTCGAGATCCATCGAGGAGCGTCGCATCCGACCTGAGCGCTCTGAATTATCAGATCCAGCTAGATGCCGACAGTCGAGGAGCGTCGCAAGCCGACATAAGCCTAGCTTTACGCACACGTCATTTGTCAAGGCAGCAGTCTTCATAAAGACCTCATTTTTTTTGTGAAATCTGATAATTGCAAGTTGAAAACATTCTATCCACAGAGGTTAATGAACAAAAATCATTAAAATCATTTTTAATAGCATTCAAAGCATCATACTCAATTATTATCTGGAAATTATTAATTAATCCAGTTATGGTAGAAACTGCATGCTGCTATGTCTATCTATGCCTACGTTTACAATGCTTTGTGAACATCTTCGTAGCATTATTCTAAAAAACTTCATTTGCTGAAACAATTTTGAAGAGAACATTAATGCCAAGTAGGGCCTACAACTGAAAAAATTCTTTTGTAAAAAAAAACATTTTTAGATCACGTTAAATTTCATGAATCTAATAAATTCAATAACCAAACTTTCTGAAAATATAATGGATTGAAGTTCCGGTTCACATTATGATTACAACCAAAATTGAAAGCACAAGTTCAAGAATTTGAGGGTTTTTAGAATAACAGCACAAAAAATTCAGACAATGCAATAGTCAAAAATTACACAATCTTTGTCAGTATGAACATGATCAACAACTTCCTACAAGAAAATATTAGCCAAGACAATGAGAGCAGCCATTTTGTTAAAGAGACATTCCTGTTAATTCTACATGATCATCATCAGTTTTTTTAAGATTAACACGGCATTCCAATCACCTTACCAAAATCCCAGGGTCGTATTTTATAAGCTGGATAATCAGGGTAATCATCTAGATCTAATAAAAGCAAGATAAATATCAGACAAAATAAAATAATAGTGTACAGGGGCCTTATTCTCGAAAACTTAACTTACAATGATTTTAGTGTTTCAGTCATTTGATTGGACAATCACTAAAATTAATTTTAAATTTAGCATTTTTTATCCAATAAGATAACTGTATTTCCTAAAATCTGGATTTTATGCAAGTTAAGTTTTCGAGAATAAGGCCCCAGGGCTTTAGATTACATTAATTTGGGCACACCCTCTATTCGCGGAGCAGGCGTGGATATATATGCCACAACAGCTCCTGGGAAGACCACAGTAGCATTTTTACTAATTTAGAACTATCTGGGTATTATCTAATTTCATTTTTGGAGGTAGGGTTACTTTTATCATCAGATAGTCTTTTAAGATGTTTACATTTATTGCTCTGCAGTGCTTTAAATAACATCTTATTTTCTCTAATTTGGGCGTGCATGTAATCTAAAGGCCTGGTATAGCTTGCTAGCATCAAGTGACAAATAGTAATTGGAAAGTGATTAATGGATACCATAACAATTACTTGATGAAACTTATAAAAGTAATTGTTATCCAGAAATTTACGTATAAGCTAGCTTATTTTAAGCTTGCAATTATAGGTGCAAAAGCTAGCTTGAAATAACTGAAATCAAATCTTAATTGTTATTATATTTTTGTATCACAAAAGTGATTGTTATCCATAATGTGATTCTTAAGCTTATAACTGAAAAAATAGCTTGAAAAAACTGAAATTGAACTAAATTAAAAAAGAAATTGAATAGTGAATAACTTGATACTATAAATTGGAAAACTTGTCTTCTTCAAGTTATAAAAATATTATTCTTAAGAAAGTAATGGTTTCCATAAAGTTTTCTTAATTAAGCTTATTCAATTTTCAGTTTGTTTTTTTTTCACTTGTTATCATTTCAAGCTCAATTTTTCAATATCTTTAGCTGTCGCTGAAAAATCTTAACAATCATTTGTTATGGTTAAAGGTATCCTGATAACTCAACGTAAAATAATTGAGCAATTATATCATTAAAATATGTACAGTATAACATACAAACAATTTTAGCATGGTAAAGACCTTTAACAACACATTTCACTGCATTATGGATATCATAAATCAATGCAATGTGTCACACTTGTGTGTTTTACTATATATAGAATGATTTCAATATGCAATTCAGCATCAAATATAATGTTATCATAACATGTACACATATCTATCATTACATGCACAGTTAAAGGTTAATATAGCTCTAAGCAAAAGGGCATAACGATCTGGATATAATTATTTATCTTAAATATACATGTATCAATTTTCATTAACACATATATACATGTATCTAATTAATCATAATATTGAAATTATCATCTCTACTAAATGATTAATCCACTTGTGATCAGATTCTCCTAGATGCCACCAAATTGGGCTGGGTCTAATAATTGAAATAATCAATTATCAACGCTACAAATTATTTTTTCAAAAACGTACACAAGATATCCCAATTAAAATATTTTGATTATTAATCGATTATTGATCGGTAACCTGCATTCGATAATCAATCTAAATTTGATAATTGATACCCAGCCCTAACACCAAATGCTAAAAGTTATTGAAAATCAAGTTTTTACAAATCCAGATACTAACAAGAATGACCAGAGCCCCCTTTATATGATCTACAGCAAAGTGACCTGGTCCTGTCTTACATTCAGCATATTTAATACAATAAATTTTACTCTTAGCTAAGCTAAAAATTATTTATAGGCCTAACCCTTCTTTCTTTTAAATTTTTCACATATGAAAATATGTATTCAAAAAGTATAAAGATTTGTAATAATATAGGAAATTACTGTATAAGGAAGATTTCACAGTGAGTAAACATTTAATTGATATGAATATAATTTTTCACATGATAGAAATATATCACTGAGCTGGGAGAAAAACTTTTTATATTATCATATTATTAGTGATTTGATATCACATTATTAATATAGCTCTACACTCTACAGCAGAAAGAGGTATTAGAATATTAAATTTGAATTTTAAGAGGGTAAGATGGACCTTGAAATGACCTAAGAGCAACTGAATTTTAAAGCGATACCACCTTTTAGAATGAATAAAAAAAATTAAGTTATCAAATTTGGTCAATCAAAGTATATATTCATCAATGATGTCTAAAGTATACAAACAGAATGTACAAATTTACCATACGATATTAATACTAAAATTTGATTAAGCGTTTTTCAATTATTGTATATAAACAAAGTTTTCTGGATTTATCAGATTATTTAGGTAATCTGTTGTATAGTTATGCCTCCAGCAAGTCCCCTGATGAATATATACTCCTATTGACCAAGTTTGAAAATTTATATTTATAAGAAGTTGTATTCCTTTAAAAGACTTATTGAAGCAAATAGCGTATATTTCAAAATGTAATGAGTTTTTTATCATTTATTATTTCATTAAAATGGATTTTCCTGATTTCAATGGGATATGGAAATGGAAGCAATATTTGGGAGAATCTGTTCAATCATTAGTTGACCTTTCTGACAATTAGCAGTCAGTTGGAATATAAGGACTATAATTGTTGACACAAGTTGGAATCTGCAACCATTCATCATCAGTTGATCACTGTTACTAAGAGACATGTTTTGAAACTGTCTGCATATGAAAAACAAATACACTACAAAGGTTGTCAACCCATATTATTTAAATAAGTAATAGTCTAGTCTGAAAAATATCATATATTGTTTTCAAGAGATACCTCCATAAAATTAAAATTCTCAAACTTGGTCAGTGACTAGGGCTGGGTCTAATAATTGAAATAATCGATTATCGATGCTACGAAATATTTATTTCGATTATCGATTATCAAATTTCATAATCGATTAAAATTCATAGTCAAATTTTCTTTTAATATTATGAGATTATCTGTTACACGCTTTATCAGAGAAGTCAAGACCCATTTTATCACGATAATCTTACAAAATTCTGGACATTACTTCAGTTTGATTTGTCTTCAATACCAGATATTGATAAATAACAAACATTAAGGTACAAAAACGGAAATGAACATATGAAGATTAAAAGATTTCCCAGTTAAAATATTTCGATTATTAATCGATTATTGATCGGTAACCTGTCTTCGATAATCGATCTCAATTTGGTAATCGATACCCAGCCCTATCAGTGACTGTATGCATATTAAATAACTCAAGAGTTAAAATCAACTGAGTTAAATATTTGTTTAACCCTTGAAAACCTGGTTAAGTCAATGGTTAATTTAACTCAGAATTTGATTTTATCCTCGAGTTACTTCTTATGCATACGGCAGGGCTCATAAGCATAAAAATCAACACTGAGTTAAATACATTTGTAACCCCTTGAAAACAGACCATGCCAAATTTCTTTGGCAAGAAAATAATCTGTGTGCAAACTAATATATTTTGTCAATCAAATATGTTATCATATTTAAATATAGTATATCATAAACAGCAAATATACACAATAAAAAAAGTCATTGACAACAAATCTTCCATAGAAAATATTTATAACTAAGTTAAATTTATTGACCACAGTTTAAAAAATCTCAATTGTGTCACATGATATTCTTTTATAATTTCTTTGTACAACTTGAAAATGATTTGACAGGAAGTTCATTTCAATAGAAGTTTACAATATATTATATATATATATATATTCTTCAATATCAAAAGAAAATTAAATGTTAGCCATTCAAATTTACTTCCAATGATTTCATTGTTAATCAAAGTAAATGCCACACCTTATGTCATATATATCTAGGATTTTAAACAAGTGCTGATGTCATCAAAAGTCTGCGTTTGATCCATTTTTTATATCAGAAATTAATGTTAAATAATTTTGTTTTGTCAGGGGTTGAACCGAGAAAGGATTGAATCCAGCTCTTAATTTCTTTATCAGTAGCTACTGTGTCCCCTTCGGGATAGTCTAGATTTAACCTTAATTGATACTAGTGCTGGCACAATATATCGTTGTATCGCGATACGTCATGCCACGGTACGCGTATCGTATCGCGAGGTCGTGTATCGATACTTGACGACACCTCTCATTTCGTAAAAAGTGTAGATTTCTGTTTACAATTCACTATTTTTTCTAATTGAGTTTGTTGAAATTATTTTGAAAATATTTATAAGACGGTGATATGGACCACTTCTATCAACTAAATTACCAAATTTCACATTAATAAAGTTATACAAAAATAGATATCGTTACTTAGTAGATGAAGTTTCAATTTTTGTGCCTTTATCCCATATCGCGATACGTATTGTATCGTGACCTATGTATCACGATTCGTATCGTATCGTGGCATGGTTGGCAATACCCAGCACTAATTGATACACCCACATGAGGTTTCTTTTGCCTTTCAATATAAAAATAGTTCCTATTTGTGATTTTCTAGGTCAAGGTGATTAAAGTACTGTTATTATTATTATTAAACCTATAAAAACCAGGTGTGGACTATGAACTATTATTGATTCTTTCAACCTTCTGCTACATGTCTCTTTAAATACCAGAATATTTAGTCATCAATAATAAAATCATTACAATCACTATACCAACAGACACTCTTATCTATCAAACATAAATATCATTGCTTTATATACTACTTTAGAGTTAGAGCAATGTATTTGTAATTTTAGTGCAATTGCAAATGTCTCAAATGTGCTGCGCCTTATTGATGAAGTCTTTGACACCCACAAAGCTTCATAGTATAGGGCAGTTTCTATGAATTCTACAATAGCCTTATGGCGGGGGCACACAAGCAATTTTATTTTACAGCAGTCACCAAAAAATAATGAAATTTCGATTTTTCTTAGAATCTTTGTTGATGTTGAACAATACCACCATTTTTTGTAGGTGATTTTTTTACAAAGTATCATATTAAATACAAAGAGCTGAAAAAAAATAACTTAAAAACTAGGCAATGAAACCGAATTAAATATTAAAAGCCTAGTGATCAAACCTCTTTAATTTTACATGCATTAAAAACTTTTTCAAAAAGAAATGGTACCATAATTTTTTTAATAGGAGAACCAATTAACTGACACCCATATGGAAGAAAATATTAATAATACCATTATAATTAAACTCCATAATTAATTTTACAACATATAAATATCACATATCCACTTTGCTTAGTTTTACTTGAACCTTCTTTGATTTTGTTTTATGACCCAAATTTGAATACTTCTGTAAATCTATTCATTTTTTATCCAAAGTAAATTCAAATCTCTGCTTGGATTAAAATTACAAGCAAAACCTAATCATCATTATTAGCTAAAATAATTCCCAAAATAACAGTGAAATTGCGAAAAAATACATATTTTGAGCGATACGCATAGCAGCTTAATGGTGAATAAAGCAATGCCTATTTAATAAGTATTTCTGCATACCAATGAAGCAATTTCAACCAAAGTTGCATGTCCTTTGATGCTGGTTCCAGAATCAAAGCGGATAAGTGACCTTAATAATTCAAAAATATACTAGTAGTTAAAATACTACATGAAAACAGCAAAAAAGATAGAAGAAAAGAAGAAAATGTAAATAAAAAGCCAAAATATACTAAATCTATATGGACAACATGCAAAATTTACCTTCTTCTAATTCGGCTTCGAGTTCAGCTGCATAACAAAAAAAAATGAGGGATAAATGCTAAAATCTCACATAAAAAAATCAAATCAGACCAAAAATCACAATAATTCAATCAAATATAATCAAACTAAATGTTGAAATTCTTGTCAAATTGATAATTTTTTTTGATAATGCTAACGGCATTGTAAACATTTTTCCAAAATTTTATGTACGGTATATCAAGGACATTGATGGCATCAATTTGCACCATTTCAATTTTCAATAAGTTTGTGGTTCTTGCCTTTTACTAAAAATAAACATTGGACATTGCCTTCAAATAATGTGATCAATCTACTACGGTACCGACATCAAATACATGCTTTTATTTTCTGACAAAAGAACTTGATTTGCGCTAAATAAATCCTCTTACCAAACAAACATGTCCCTAAAACAAACTGTTATTCTTTTCAAAGATTTTTGATATTCAGTTCTGATAAATAAAATTTAAAATTCTATCAATTTGACAAGACACATTTATATTTATTCTAGCATAACATCATAAATTATTATTATCATGCTAACATATCAATTTATATTACCTTCATCTGTGATAATATCAACCAATATAGAATAAAAAAATAAATAATACTAGAACTGTACAGATAACAGTACTGGTGCAGGGCGGGTTACGACATACAGTTACGACGGTGCGGCAATATTCGATTGTGCATTCACTCTACTGATAATTCAATGCTCCAGATCAACAGGGTAATGCAATTGATACTATGATTATAGACATACATATCAAGTTTAAATTCCGATAAGAAATAAGTAAGTTGGTGATGCGCATGCGCACTACATACATTTGATATTTCCATGATATTTAGAATCTTATTATACACATGCATGCCAATTTTGAATGAATTTGGTTAAGAAATAAGAAAGTTAGCAATGCGCATGCGCAAAACACAAATTCAATATCTCAACTATATTTCGAATCGGAATATACATATACATACCAAGTTTCATGAAATTCGGATAAGAAATAGGAAAGTTAGCGACGCGCATGCGCACTTCACAAATTCAAAATGTCCATGATATTTCTAATCTAATAATACACATACATACCGATTTTGATGAAATTTAGATAAGAAATAAGGAAGTTGATATTGCGCATGCGCAGAACTAAATTTAACATTTCTCCTAAGTTTTGAATCCGATTATGCGTGTACATGCCAAGTTTCGTTAAAATCGGATAACAAACAAAACAGTTAGCATCGCGCATGCGCACAACTCATATTTTGTATTTGTCTTTAAATCATTATTCGAACATGAAGGTATATGCAAATTTTGAAGGAAATTGGTTCATAAATAAGAAAGTGGGTAAATTAAGCAGTGGGTGCCTACAGGGTGCTTCAGTAAGTTAAATTGTCAGCATGACTTAGTTTAGTCCATCTTAGACCTCCCTTTAATGCGTAAATTGAATATAATTCATATCTAACAAAAATCAAGGTAAGGCCCCTTTAACTTTACATGTCAAACTTACTGACTCTATTAATAGTGACACTGTTTATACAGTCAATTAACCGACATACCTATTATTGCCCCAGGTTAAAGTATGGGATATGGAAATATGCAAGTTACATAGAAGTGTTGCATATTTTTGGAAACCTGAGGAACTCAGCATTACGGATCCGAAAAAAATATTGCTTTATCTATCTTGGGGCCCTCGTAAAAACGCTTTAAAGATGCAAAATCACCTTTGAGTCACACCTCTAAAACAGAAAGCACGTGTCGGACATGAAAAATGAATACATCACGTGAAAGCCCTCTTAAATAGTTATAAGATCTGTAAATATCAACTTGATCTGAGGTCAAGTTCTTGAGATAGGAGCCTTCAAAATTTCAACAAAATCGCAACATTTTGTTAAATTGAATTCTGACGTCGCCAAATCTTATATAAATTGAAACCCTTTAAAGAGTACATTAAAAATCAACAAACATTGGGGTGTTATTCCAGTTAGGTTTTAAGTTACAGCAATGGCAATATGTAAAAAAAGCCATGTTTGGAGCCCTATAAAATAGGTTTAAGATGTCTGACCTTAAAGGTCACAAGGTCATCAGGAGGTCAAGATCACAAGGTATCATTATGTGCAATATGAAGGTCATTCAAGGTCAAGGTCATGTGATACAGGCCTCTAAACTTTGGAAAAAAACATTCCGTTATACAAAAAAGGCAAAATCGAAAATCGAAATTCGGCTTCCCATTTGTTGTAGACAAAGTTTCAATCTTTCGATTAACATCAAAATTGTGAAAGTCGGATAACAAATAGATTCTGAATAGCAATTTTGGCAAAATGACCAAAATCAATATGGCTGCCAAATTATCACTTCCGGTAAATATTTTTTTGATCACAAATGTTTGTAAAAACAACATTAATATTATGTATACCTTATTTCTAACATAACTCAGTTTTACCGGAAGCGATGTAACCGGAAGTGATATCATTGAAACCGGAAGTGATGCAAAAATTTTGAGTGTGAAGAATTTTTTGCACTTGCCGTAGGTCCACATCATATAAGTTTCATAATGATCCGTTAAAAATCAAACAAAAAATCATACTTCGATTAATTACGGCATGAAAAAGTGACAAACGATTTTCATATAATCGGATTTTTTCCAGTCCCATTATGTGTCCTTTGTTACAAGGAATACGATGTAGGTAATTTGAGCAAAATCGGATGATAAATACGTTCTCTACGGTTCATTTTGTGTTTGTTGCTCATGTCGCTTTATGTTGCTCAGAAAAATTTCGTTTTACATTTAACAGTTGATTAGCCACGAGTTAGAAAACGTCATGAAATCCGTTTTTTCATACATTTTACCATTTCCGAGAAATAGGCCGGGCCGGGGACGAAAAAAAAAAAAAAAAAAAATAATCAATACGAAAACAAAGCAGGGCGTACGAAGTACGCCCTGCAATAAATAAATATTTTATTATATTTAATAAATTATACTGATATCATTGATACATTATTAAACTGTTATTAACTTAATATCAATGAACGGCTGGTTTAAAATTAATATCTGAAATGAATTTTTTTCCTTGGTCTTATTGTTCTGTATCAATGCAAAAAATAGACCACAAAAGCAAATCATTGATCATGGAATCTGTTTTCTTTCAACTCACAAAGCTAAAGCCATATCAGCTTTGATCAGCTAGTTCTAAATTAATATCTAAAATGGAATGATTCATTTTTTTTCTGTGGTCTAATTGTTCTGTATCAATGCAAAAAATAGACCACAAAAGCAAATCCTTGATAAGCTTGGTATCCTTATTTTCTATCAGCTTTGATCAGCTGGTTCTAAATCAATATCTGAAAAAGAATATGATTTTGGTCCGTGGTTCAATTTTTCTGTATCAATGAGAAAAATTAATCACTAAGCCAATCAATTGACCAAACCTACATCATAGTATATAACCGCGTTTCCACTGAGAATTGTGAAGAAAAGCTAGCTCTAAGCTAGCCTAGAGCTAGCTTTATTGCCGAACACGTTGCGTTTACACTAAGTTTTTCTGGTTCCCGAACGACTTTAGCCTCGATTATAAAGTCACACATTATAGACAACACGCGATCTACAGGACTTACTATTTATTCTACTAGTTCAATAAGCGCGCGCGCCCCCTATTGCCGAACGAGATAAAGCCGGCTTTTTTGTGTTTCCACTGAGTAAATGAAAGCTGGCTTTCATTTGGCCCCCGATAAATTGCCGAACGCGAAAAGCTTCAATTGCCGAACCGTTACGGTTCCCGAACCGTAACGGTTTGGCAATTTGTCAGTGGAAACACAAAAAAGCTAGCTTAAAGCCGGCTTTTTATGTCAGTGGAAACACAGTTTATATTGGAACCTGGTTGCAATATTGGAAATATTTCAAAATTACAAAACAAATAAATACAATATCACTACAAATTTCTCATATCTCCTGTCCAAATTGACATCTCCTGCTGTCAACACATGTTTCAAATAAATTCTTTTAATAGGGCAGCTTATTATCAAAACATGGATTTTAAGTAACATCTGGGTCCATTGGAATAATGAAGACAGATAACTTATTGATGGTCACTAAGTCTGACTGGTCTTTCACATGACAAATGAACGAGTATAGAATTTTTTGCAAAATGTAACCAAGCAAATGACATCTTTCCAACACTCTAACCTGACTGCACTGGCTTGCCCGCTAACCTGAAGGTCCAGGGTTCAATCCCGGCATGGGTAGTGCTCATACCTTCCGATTTTTCAACCAAGTTTCTCCCTTGCTGTCAATGATGCAGGTTGGAGAGGTTGGTTCATTTGGATGGGACAAGAAACTTTGGGTACTTTAAAGATCAAAATCGAAAATAAGAGTAGACTATTGCTGTTGTCCGGACAAAATTACCCTCATTGCACTTGCACACTGCAGGGCAACTGCCTGTCTTCATTTAGCCCAATAGGTGCATAAAAAAGGGCCTTTTACATTTCATTTCATTTTTCCAACTCTCTTACAAACTAGGCTACAGTCCTTCCCCCACATTCAGCACAATAAAATGTTGTAATGTTATTTGATAGAGTGTGATATAACCTTTCTTTGATGATATGAATCATGTAGGTTGCTATGTACTAGGTATATAATTAATATAGTGTTGATTAATCAATAAAACTCTTTGTTTCTCTCTCAATTCTCGTGTCATGTTGTCTGCTGCTAGATAAGTCCGAAACTTGCTGACTCTATTCCCAGTCTCTGATAGCTATTTGGACAGATATGGCTGGGAGAGAGTCAGAAAAACTAGGCCACAAAAATTTGCAATTTTCCACACCTTGCGAGTGCAGCATTCAATGGATATCGACAGATTTTATTTCCATGATCCATCTTTCCAAATACAGTATATCGAAGTTTTTTGGATTCGAGGTAATTTAATATGTTTAAAACCACCGCTAACGCAGAGGTGCGGAAAATCGCAAGTTTTTGGTGCCTAGTTTTTCTGACTCTCTCCCAGCAATATTTGTTCAAATATCTATCAAAGGCTGGGAATAGATTCAGCAAGTTTCGGACTACTGCTAGATGTATTGCCAGACGCTAAACATGCCACTGAAGGAGTGTGAATTATCAATGCAACATCTCTATCGGAAAGTTCACATAGCCAATTAAGTTATTTTGGTAGCAATAATTTTTAAAGGGCTATTAAATTTCCATTTTAATGAAAAGGTTTAAAGGATTTTAAGGTTTGTGTCACTGGTATGTTTGTATACGATGTTGAATTGTGCTGTGTCAGCTTGGTCTTAGAAAAAAAAAAAAACATCTATATTTTACAAGGATTCCTTCTCCCAGCTCGTCCTTGGCCAAATCTCTTGGCATTGATCTTTCCCGGATTATCCATACCCATTTAAAGCTGGGTTGACTAGAATTATGAATGAAAATGACTTATTCAAGGTCATTAGACTCTGCCATCCTGACCTAACTCTCAAACATAACGACCATCATTTGCTCGTCATGTTTGTAAAGAATGATGCATGAACAAACTGTGCTATAGAACACGATTTGAAGTGAAATGGGACAGATTTAGCAAATAAAAACCACCATAACAATAGGTACTCTTAGTAGTCTTAGATATATATACAAGTATGGGAAGAAAAGACTTCCTGGAGAATACTATTTCTTAAGTAAGTGGTACTCTTCAGGGACAACTAGGCAAAAGTGAACACGCCACCTCTATATATAGCTAAGAAATGTGGAGGCACATTGCAGATATAGCTCCACATGAATGAGGAGGCATTTCAGGTCAGTTGCAGAGGTGACTTTGATCTGATGCGAAGGCGAACCAGGTCAAGTGTGGCGGCTTCTCAGGTCATGTGCTAGACGTCTTAGGTCAAATGCGGAGGTGAATTGACAATTTTACAATATTCATTGTTTCACAGAATAGATGAAAGTTTCCTTATGATACATTAATTTTTTTACCAAAATTTGGTCTTGGTGATGCTCAATTGATTCTGAACAGGTTCCATCTATTCAAATTCTAAGTGATAATCAAATGGTAAAGAACTGTCATATGTCATAGATGCGAAGGCAACCAGGTCAAGTGCAGAGGCATCTCGGGTCATGTGCAATACGTCCTAGTTCAATTGCAGAGGTGAATTGACAATTTACAATATTCATTGTTTCACAGAATGGACTTTTATACACTATAGTTTTTTTTTTTAACCCAATGGGCAATTTGTTCTTGATTTTACATATGGTACTTAATTTGGTGGTGCTCAATTTATTCTGAACAGATTCCATCTGTTACAAGTCTAGGTAATTATCAAATGGTATGGGAATGGGTCACTTCACTTCCAAATGAAATTCATTCTGAGCCTTGATTCCCAATGCAGAACTCATGAATAATCACCTCCTATCTGAATAGGCCAGAACTCTGAAACTTTGAAATCACCCAATTTCATTAATTTTACAACCAATGCCATTAACTGGGACAGAAGAAGAACTATGAAGTATTGATAGTAGATAGACTAGTAATTAACTAATGAGAGGTCAGATAGTACTATATCTAATCACATAATGTACTAACATTGTTTACTAGCCAACCATCTATGTTATGTCATGCTAACTATGTTATCCCTTCAAACGATAGAAACATAGCTTACTTATTAGCATTCAAAAATATAATGCAAATAAACTGTAAGTGTGTCACCATGTCAAGCAGAGCTCTTGAATAAGAAATTGCATGCATTATGAATGTGTAATGTAATTATTGTTTTGCTTTTGTTTGGTGAGTTCTGATAAGGTCATGATGAAGCTGTCCAAAGTGGGAAAATCAATTTTCATATCACAGCAGTCCTTGTAATGCCTGGCATACTTGAACATGTGTTGACAGCATAAGAAAGGCTTGCATCAATTACCGTACCTATTATAGATTTCTTAAAGGAATACTACCTCTTAGAATGAAAATCTAAATTTCCAAACTTGATCAAAAAAAGCTTGTTTGACTTAAAAATGTGAATTTTTCACCAGTGATTCTCAAGTCAATATTGTCTGGCAGCCATTTTGTAATTGATCGCTGATGGAAGAAGGTGTTAAAATTGAATACGGCAGCCACATGTACTGCTTTTACCAATTTTCGATGTATTTTTTAAGCTTTTTTTTTTCGTTGTGAATTTTGACATCGTTGATTAATATAATACTGGTACTCTTATTGGCCAAATTTGAGAACTTCAATTTCTAGTTCATTTTAAGAGAGGGAATCGCTTTAAAATCAAAGTTGAAGTCTAATCAATACTTCAATTATAACAGTTTACTTGAAATAAATCATCACAACCATGAAGAAAGCAATGGTAAAGTAAACATAGACCTATTAAACTTTAAAGCTCATGAATTTTTCAGTATGTTTGTAAATTAAAATAGAACCATTGATACATATCAACCTACAGGAACATTGATTTTCTATTAGGTTTCTTGGATGGTATACAGTACCGTGCAATATATATTCGTACATAGACGTTTCTGATACATAGGTGATGGTTTCCCCCCTTTGTGATAATTTCCAAGCGATGTCCAAGTATGTAAGGTTGTAGAGCAAATGTAATGACGCCACCATTTTGTACGAATATTTTTTGCATGGTACTGTATGTTTCTATACAAACAATATGTTGTACCCGTACTAGGCCTTCACACGATAAGAGATTTAGATTTTCTAAATTTTGTGTACGTATGTATGTGTATTGGACACAAAACTTAGAAAAACTCTTTACAATCCCTATCAGATGTAAAAAAATTTCTACAATAAAAGACATCTAGTAATCCAATTATTTGAATTATATCTGGATTTCTGCAATCTGTCTCAACCATGTAAAATCCAACTTATAAACAGTTTCTGAATTTCTATAGAACCGTATTATAAAAAGTAGGATTCTAATTCTTAAAGGTGATTGAGATAGATAAAATTTAGCTCATCAGATGGTAAGGCAAATTATATCTTTCATGTCTTTAACAAGTAAACTGTATTAATCTTTCTTCAGGAATTACACATTATTCAAAAAATTCTTAATAAACAAAGAGGGATCTGACCCTTTTTTAAAAAAAATCCAAAGTGTATTTCTTATAACCAAAGATTTTCTTATTATAAATTTGGATCATATTTTTTTCCAGCAAAAACCCCTTTTACAAAAAAATAACAAATCTTCTCTTAAAAGAACTACCTACGTCACCAGTATACAATAAAGACTAGAGTAACTAATAAGTAAACATTGAAATTCATAAATGATCATTTTAATTTGAATAGCTGTGAAAAATAATGACTAAACCCACCTTCTTTAGTAGAAGATAATTCTGTACCGTCATCGTCAAATTCTAATTCTGGTTCATCACCACTTTGTATTAGTTCAGGGTCTGTTGATTCTTCTCCTGTAGCTGGAAAATAAAGTTACATAACAGTTAAGAAAGAATTAATACAATTTAATATTGAATATTCACTGGCATTATTTTACCCTTTCAACTAATATACATGGCTGGGAGAGAGTCAGAAATACTAGGCCCCAAAAACTTGCGATTTTCCACACTTTGCGCGTGCACCATTCAATGGAGACCGACAGATTTTATTTCTCAGGAAAAAACTTTGATGGACATGGCCTGTATCCATCTTTCCAAATATATCGAAGTTTTGTGGATTCTAGGTAAATAAATACGTTTAAAACCCCTGCACCTGCGGAGGTGAAGTTTTTGGGGCCTAGTTTTTCTGACTCTCTCCTAGCCATATCTGTCCAAATATTTATCATAGGCTGGGAATAGAGTCAGCAAGTTTCGTACTATGTGTTATGGTACAGACCTTATTGCCTGATGTAAAAGGGGCTGAAAGGACTTGACCACAAACATAATCATTCAACTTCATTTAGCAAATATTTCAGCATTTAACAATTAAATGTAACAGGTATACTAAAATGTTTTTATCCAGTATCTGCCAATTTAATACATAAATATTGAATCATTGGTGTTATCTATTTAACTCTTCTGTGCCGACTTCAAGAAAAAGTTTACGACTTTGAGTTAGAAGTCAATGTGGTTTGTAAACACCTCTTAAGAGAAGAAACTAACAGTTTATCTAAATGATGTTATAAGATTGTTAGTGTTAGTTTACATCTTGAACTAGATTGTGTTGGTCATGTCAAATGTTAACTAGAAGATACTGTAAAGTATCCAGAGTTTAAGTGTGATTTCACCACCTAATCTCTTGCCAACAACATTTTTTCTGCACTATTGACCATGTAAACACTATCAATCTAGAACTAGTACCTAGTCACATTTCTGCAACTGGTTATGATGCTTTGATTAGAATTACCAGTACATGTAAGCTTATAAAGAAACCAAGTACTGACGATCCAAACCGCAAAACGAAACTCGAAATCCACAAAGACATTTTGACGAAACATAGGTAACAGCTTAAGAACTTTTCACATGAGGAATTATATCAATCATACATGAGTAAGTATATCATAATGAAAAGTGGTATCAGGTGTCTAGTCTCATAAAATGCTGATTTTCAGGGAAATTGCAAAAACGTCTGACTGAAGTTGATATTTTGATGTTTAGCGATGCTTTCATTTTCCTTTAAGAGATTCTGCTGAATCCATGACTTATTTAATACGGTACTTTCAGACTTCCGACAGAATTTTAGCTTATTAGTGAGAAAATGGAAGGGCTGACATGTAAATTCATATAACATACGGTATGAAATTAGGCAATGTAAGCTTTGCTCAAAAATAAAAACTAATGGTACCGTAATATATAAGTTCTTTGAACCTGTACTTGGAACTAACAGAATAAGCTCAGATAGATAGATTAGTGAAATAATTTGTTGTCACTTGTTTGCTTTGTTAAGCATCCAAACAAATATTAGTGGTCATGGGGTTCTAATCTTAGACCAGTTTGTGAAAGTTTGGTGTCCTTCTTCAACATTCCATCATTTACAACTGGGAATTCAGAATACACCAATAATGCAATTTTCTTTCTTCCCAGAGCCAGCCATTAGAAATGATCCTTGTTAACCTTAGTTTAAAACTTGTAAAGTATTTTTTTTTTCTTTATTCCTACTTATTTATAAGTTCATATTGTGAATGTTGAGATGAACAAATAGGTTATTACATGAATGAAAGGTCAACTATCTAGTTAGTAAGGTCATGGGGATACAGGTCTGTCACATACTTGGAGAACTCAGTTAAAGGTATTTAGTCCACTGGTGTGATAAAATGTTTAAAGAGGCCATTAAAGGGACATGGGTGACGACAATATACGCTCCACATTTCATGTGGGCGTATAAAAATGACTTGTAATTTAGCGTGACTATGCCCTCCTATGAAGAAAACACATCTTACACAAATTTCAATAAGAGAAATTCATTTTTAAACTATTGAAATTTGAATGAAAATTTTTGGCATAGTTTCATTATAGTTTTGCTTGCATCAAAAATCTAGTCTTTCAAACCAAATTTTAATAGTTTCAAGTTTAAAGGATATTTAAGGTCAACATATATATTTACTTATAGTATCGTACTGGTACGGTAATTTTTAAATCAATTTTTTAATGGCTGAACACCATTTGTTAATAATAAGATCAATAGTGTCTTTCATTTGCTAATGCATAAACTAATGGACACTAAATTATATTATTGTTGCCAATTTTTCAAAAATAAAATGGTTGAAGTTATCTCATTTTTGAGCGATCTTGGCATTTAAGTAACGACTCATTTAAAAATAACCTCCAGGCTTGCCAAGACATAAATCAAATTGTTCACCTCATTGGTCATTTCAATCATAAATATTCATAATGTATGATAAATAGGTTATACATTTATATTATAAATAACCTGAAAAATCCAAAAAGGTAATGTTACACAATATCCTTTCTCTTGGGATTGTAAAGCGTTTTTCTAAACTTTGTATGTGTATCGGGGGAATTGATACCGTAGCATCAATTTGTGCCATTCCAATTTCCGTTCCGAGGTCTGTAGTTCTTGCAATTCCACTAAAACTAACAAGTTTTACAACACGTTTTATGACGTCACTGACAGTGATCTGCATAGATATCAATAGTACCAGAAGGTAGATCACTGTCAGTGACGTCATAAAACACGTTAGTTTTAGTGGAATTGCAAGAACCACAGACGTCGGAATGGAAATTGGAATGGCACAAATTGATGCTATCAATGTCCCTGATACACATACCGGTATACAAAGTTTAGAAATACGCTTTACAATCCCTTTAAAGGGAGTGGCTTTATGGTAGTTATTTGGAGATGTCATCCAATCAAAACACTACTATGTGTAAATGAAAATGTTATTATATTGAGTGTAATGACTAAATTTCTTAGACTTGAATTGAATGAACGGTATTGTAATAGAACCAAGAGCAGTATTTTAATTCTGATAAGAAATTTGCATGGATAAATTTAAGCCCTATGTTTCCCAGTTTGTCTTTATCAAAGATGTTTAAATGAAAACTATCAAAAAAAAAATGCAAAATTCTGCTCTAACTTCTATCTCAAAGGAAATTCAAATTTGTAACAGAAGGCAATCAAAATCAGTGTCCAATATAAAACTTTAAGTTCAAATAGCCCACTATTTGACCCAAATATCAGTGATACTATCAAGTACAATGAACAGTAAACCTAGTAGGAGTTCATTAAAAACCACTTACACATTCTCATTATATAGACCAAGTCATTTGTTTTATTAGCTTTCATTTTCTAACACTATCTCATATTACAATTAAATACTGATCATAAATAACAGTAATTATAGATTGACCATAAAGGGGAATGTTCACCATCTATGGACCAATCAAGATTTCTTAATGTGGCATGTTCACTAACTCCATGATGCGGCGTTGGACAACCGTAACCTTGTCACAGGCACCAGAATTTTTTAGATAATATAATCAGTACCGGTAATAGTGTTCACGTGTAGAAATTTTATCCTTCGAATCCATAATTATCCTTGTTTGAAATTGAGCATGTCGAATCGAAATTTAAATGAACCACCATTTGCTAAAAATATTAAGTTTGGATTATCCAGTCTCATACCTTCACAATGATTTTATATTAGACCTGATCAACAAGACATACAATTTTCCGGTAGCCTAATTTTTAGGCTGAAGAAAAAATTGTTAACGAAAGAACATAGAAGTAAATTTTTTTCTATGAGGACTTACAGAGGCGTATTTTGGATTTTCGTAAAGTTTTATTACTTCTGAAGACTGTTTACATGTATTTAAGGCTTAAATCAACCCTAAAAATGCTGAACATTCCCCTTTAATCCAAGTTAATCAGCAATAGTATTCACAACTCAATTGTTTAATGGCTTAATACAGTGTAGAAAAGCTTGAATTACAAGTTGTCTAATGTTTTCTTCAACCTTTATCATGATATTTAAGACATTATTAATGTATAAAAAGATAAAAAAAAAGATCATTTTATAGGTGTCAAGCTTCCATGTATGGTAGCAGGTTTGTCTTACGCACAAAACAAAACGTCATAGTTAAATTATGTGCTAAAGGGAACCTATGTGAAAGAGGTAACTACTTGACATGCATAATGGATTATTGATAATTTCTTAGTTTTATGGACCGTTGTAGGTAGTATATTATCTCTTTAATCTAAGTATTATTGGCTTTGATACCTACCTCCTTCATCTTCACTCCCACTAAATGTCGAATTGATGGCCTCTACTGACATGTCTTCAACAATAATCCAGATACCACATTGATATATCAATATCACAATTCACTAAATTTACCACAATATTTTACCACATATTCCAGTATAATATGATCACTGTTATAATCCAAGGTTAAGTCTGGCTTCGTTGTTAAAGTTTCTTACAGGTAATAGTTGTCTTGACAGGAAAAATCATGAAATAAACTGAAAAGAATATCAACAAAATAGGCTTATAGATGTCATCTACATACTTTATTTTTCAATCTACTATAAAATCAACTGAGTGGATTTCTTTCAGATATCATCTTCTTAGTCTTTATCAGTCATCAAAACATCAGAAATGATTTTAAAATATGATAACTATGCCTATCCAAGCTAAGCATACAGTGTAAGTCCAAACTTTTTCATTTCCGTTCTAATAAAGTTTTATCCTAAATAGCCACCCAGTTTTTGCAAGTTGATCCAGACTTATACACTATAAATTTTTAACAAGGTTATAAAAATATCAGTATCGGTACCGTACAAGTATATATAGTACAAGTTCCTTAGCTCTACGTAGAGCCTTTTAATCATCATTATCCGCATTAGAAACACATATTTTAGTGAGACAATGCTTAGAGGCTACAGACTACATTATAATAGAAAAAGACAAATAATTGAAAATATTTGGCCCTAAATGAATTTCGTGCATTTCTAGTGATTCTGGAGACTATTTTTATACCAGTACAGTTTATCTAAAACTCAGATAGACCCTTAAACTTAACAATTGTTCCCCTTTAATGTATATCAGTAAGCAAAATTATGGCTATTGACTGAGTATTAGCCTAGGCCTACCCCATAATATTATGATTTTGCCACATAAATTCTCATACTAAACTGAACAGTGATAAGGTTCAAGGCAAAGGTTGTAAGAGTAAGTGAGAAAGAATTTAATTAAACCAGCAGCCAAGGAACAGATGAGAACAAAGGAAAGAACTGGAAAAATGATGACAAATCAAGGAAGTGCAGATGTCAAATTAATATTGACGTCGAGCACTCGACGAAGTCCTATCATTCGCTCGTCAAAAACAGACGTCTCATTGTTTATAAACATAAGATCCGATAATTTCTCATTATGGAAATTTTTAGGATATAGTTGTGAACTGAAACTTTAAAAAGAATTACCAGTGATTTTTAAGCTTTCTTTAGTTTGTAATCCTTTTAATTTCATAAAATAAACTTTACATTCCAACTTCTTGTTTTTCTTCGTGCTCACTTTTCAATCTCCTTCAGGCGATTTTGAAGAACTGCAATCACGGGAGATAATAGACTTCAACAAATCGTAAGCTACAAACAACAGTTAAATCCCCAGGCCCAAAGTCTTAACAAATGAAATGAGAGTTTTAGCACATACTTTTCTGGGCTTTATTGGTCTTATCAGGAAGGATAAACTCGATACTGTATGAGATGGCAGAAACTTTTCAAGGATAGCAGCATTGGAGAGGCCTAGGTCTACTCTTTTTTTTGTCGATTCCCAACTGTCGAGTGTCGCAGCATGAAAGGAATTTAACTATAATTTTAAAACTTTTTTTAGGTTGTAAACCTTTTAAGTTTTGCTGTTCAGAATGGTCTGAGGAAAAGTAAACTCTTAGTTTCAAATTTGTTTAAAGGTGCAATGCCTCCAAACCGCCTACTGTTCAGAAAGGCCCGAGATGCAAGGGAAATCAACTCTAATTTTCTAATTTCCTTGTGGTAAATGCCTAAAAATATAGGCCTATCGGGTGTCTCAAAAAAAAAACGTCCCCAACTTTGACGCAAATTATCTCAGCTGCTGATGAGCCAATCTTTTTCAAAATTATCACAGATTTACTTCAACATGTCCGTGTCAGACCCTTAAAATATGAAAGTCATCGAACAAAAATTGTACAAGAACTGCCTCGAACAAAATAGCATGTCAAAAGTCTCTTCAAATGTTCCGGTTGGCGTTTGCTTTGGATTAATGTTTCTTTGATTATAAGGGTACTTAATTTGGAATTATGTCCGAGAATTGGCAAATTTTGTCTGGCTACGGAAAAATATTTTGGTTACGAGGATTGTGTGTTACAACAAACATTTTTTTTTTTTTGCTGTTTTCGGTAGATCTCTCGTGTGTGGTCCGTAACCGAACCATCGGGATTTGTTTTGCCATTCCCCTTTCAATTAATCTTTGCGGATACTTTTGTGCACTCCGAAATATTTTAAGTTCATGTAGACTTTCCTCCGTCTTTTTCTTTTTGTATGTGCAGGACGACATGAGTAGAAATTTAAATATTGGTGAGTGTCTGTTTCTTTATAAAATATACCCGTCTTCACATCCGTGCCTTCTTTAAATACCGGGAGCCGCGATGGCACACGGAGTTAATCGCTTGCTCGTTAAACTGGGGGTCCAGGGTTCAATCCCGGCATGGGTCGAGATGATACCTTCGGATTTTTCAACCCGGTTCCCCCCTGTAGTGATGCAGGTTAGAGGGGTTGCCCTGGCAATATTTCTCTCATTGCACAATTCTTTAATTACCATTAAGGCATTATATCCAGGAACGATAGTTTATCATGGGAATTTTTCTCCATGCTAAATTTTATGGATTCATGGAGGTTGTTCAAAATTTTATAAAAAGTTCTAGCTTTTCATCGGATTGTGGTCAAATAATAAAGCAGTCGTCCAGAAAGAGTACAAAATAATCAGGTGTCGAAATGTCAGGACCCTCGATGTGGTCCATGTGCATATTATATCATTCCACCCGTTCCTGTAAACTTAGCCGTTATAAACAGAAAATACTTAGTATTCTTAGCCTGTTATAAAAGCAAAAAAGTTTAAACCGTGTAGTCATTTAGTCTCCGGTAACCAGTCGTAATTTCTGGGGTTTATCAATATTATTTTTGAATTTGAGCTATTTTCGATCGTTAGAGTTATTGCCCTTAATCAAAATCGGTTGAAAACTAAGAAACTTAAAATGGATGTTATTGGACTTAAATCGAAAAATTTGAGAAAGGTTAGTTTATTCTGATTAAAATTAAAGCTTTTTCAAGATTTTGGCCTCTTTCATCAGTTTTGAGGAGTTATCGCCCTTTAACCTCTGTACAGTGAGTGCTTCGATCAACATCGATTGCTTGTAAACGCTCTACGAAATTCGGTATGTATATAGCCTACATATTCAGAAAACAAAGATCAAGTTTGAATTTGAGCTATTTTCGACCGTTAGAAGCAGAGTTATTGCCCTTGCCCCTAAATCTTGAAAATGCTATTAGTTTTCAACCGATTTTTATGAAACTTAAAATGTGTAACGTACTACACAAGATAGATAGGCATGGAATGCTGTTTATTATAATCGGCCATTAAACATATGACGTAAGCCACTGGGTCACATGACATTATGTAGACCACAGGGGCACGATACATTACATCTTCTTTTCTTTATACAAAAGAATGTGAACACAAATTTTGTTAATTTAAAATAATGAAATAAAAATAAAAGAGTTAACCCTTTAAAGTCCTATGGGTTCTTTTTAAGACAGTCACTTTAGCTGCAACATAAGTTAAACACAAATTAATGGGAATTAATCACAAACGAATAAAAGTTATTATGAACCGATGGAAAATCTTTGTATTATTGTTCATAACGTGCAGGACGCTTTATTACACGACCACTTCTGGTTGTCAATGGAGTATTATGACTGGATGGTTTTGAATCAGGTAAGGAGGGTTTTTCGTTTTGATGTGGACTGTTTGATGACGACTCTACAGGTTTATACTGGGGCTGCTTGACCGTGGTAGGTATATTTCTTTCAGGTTGATTAGTTTGAGGAGAGGTAGGTATTGGATCTGGAAACACATGGAAATCATTGGTAGTTGTATAGAAAGAACTGTCATGCGCTTTGTGAGTTGATAAACGCAGGTGCTTTCGGTTCCTTCTGTACTTCCTACCATTGTACTCAACAACATATGATCTTGGTGAACTATGATGAGATAGTATTTTGGCAGGAATCCAATTCTTTGTTCCAGGTAAGGGTGACATTCTGACTGGATCACCAGGTAGCAATACAGGTAAGTCTTTTGATGATCTATTATTGTAATATTCACTTTGTCTTTGTTTTTCACTATTTAATCTGTTCTTTACGTCACTGTGATCAATGGCTAATGGTTTTAACAGGTCTCTAGAGATTGGCAACATGTTTCGAAGTCGTCGATTCATTGATAAGTGAGATGGAGATAATCCACAACTCTCGAGGGGAGTCGTTCTGTAGTCTAACAGAGCAAGTTGAAAGTCTGAACATTTGGACCATAATCTTTTGACTGTTTGAACAGCTCTCTCAGCTTCACCATTCGCTTGAGCATAAGTTGGAGATGATGTATTATGACGAATACCATACTCCTTGGTAAAGTTTTCAAATTCTCGAGATGCAAATTGAGGACCATTATCGCTTCTAAGTATTTCTGGAATACCATGTCGACAAATCTGGTGCTTTAGCACGTTGATGGTCTGGGTACTGGAGAGATCTGACAGATGATCTACTTCAATGTACTTTGAATAATAGTCAACTGTTACCAAGTAGTGTATCCCTTTGAATTCAAAAATGTCTGAAGCTATTTCACACCAGGGGTAGTCAGGAGTTGGTGTTAATTTCATTGGTTCAGATGGTTGCTTATTTTGGTAAGTATTACATAAGTTACAATCGTTGACTAAATCTTCAATCTGCTGGGACATTCTTGGCCAGAACAGAGCTTCCCGTGCTCTCTGTTTACATTTGGTGATTCCCATATGCGTTGCATGAATTTTCTTCAGCATATCAGCTCTCATACTGGGCGGTACAACTATTTTCTGTGCCTTGTATATGATTCCATCAGAGACTGAGAGTTCATCTCTGACATTCCAAAACTCTCTTATTGAATGAGGAGTTTCTTGTCGTGTATCTGGCCATCCTTTCATGATGATTGAGTGTAATTCATTGAGTTCTTCTGCTGTACATTTCTGAAATTCTGCATAACGTTCAGGAGTGATGGAGATGTACTCTATCATATTGACTAGAATTGGAAGCAAGTCCGGCTCTGTAACAGGTAAGTTAGCTCTACTTAATGCATCACCAATAGGAATGTCTTTACCAGGTTTGTATGTAACTTTTAAGTCATAAGCTTGTAGTTTCAGCATCATACTTTGAAGTCTCATTGGTGCTGACAACAAAGGCTTTGAAAATATAGACTGCAATGGCTTATGATCGCTCTCTACTGTAACATGCTTCCCAAATATGTAGTAATGAAACTTCTTACAGCAGTGGACAATGGCAAGTGTCTCTTTCTCAATTTGTGCATACCTCATTTCAGTTTGAGTTAGTGCTCTGGATGTGTATGCTATCGGGCGACCATTTTGAAGGACACCACCCAGTGCATAGCTGCTGGCATCACACTGTATTATGGTATCTTTGTTGACATCATATGCTGCCAGAACTGGTGCACTTGAACATAGTTTCTTGAGTTTTGTAAAACTTCTTTGCTGGGGGTTGTCCCAATGAAAGTCTGTGTCCTTTTTCGTGACTTCTCTTAAAGGTGCATCTATTTCACTTAGGTTTGGCAGGAACTTAGACAAATACTGTATCAGTCCAAGAAATCTTCTTATGTCTTCTTTTGATTTTGGTGCCGGCATTTCTGTCAATGCTTTTACTTTATCTGGATCAGGTTTGAGTCCATTTCTGGTTACGATATGGCCCGAATATTTGACTTCACTTTTTCTTATTTGACACTTGTCAAAATTGAGGCGCAAATTATATTCCGTTGCTCGTCGTACCACTTTTCTCAATATCATATCATGCTCCTGTTCATCCTTTCCACCAATAAGGATGTCATCCATGATAGCTCTTGCACCAGTAATTCCATCTAGCATTTTGTCCATGATTCTTTGGAAAACTTCTGGAGCTGACTTTACTCCAAAGGGTAATCTAAGCCATCTATATCTGCCTATAGGTGTGTTAAACGTAGTCAGTAAGCTTGATTCATAAGTAAGCTTAATTTGAAGAAATCCTGCTTTGGCATCAAGTACAGACATCACTTTCGCCTTCGGGAAGGATGACAAAACTTCCTCAACTGTTGGTATGGGGTAGTGTTCTCTGCGGATAGCTGTATTTAGATCTTTAGGATCCAAACAAAGACGAATGGAATTCTTCTTTGTGTTTACGACTACCACCATAGAGCTCACCCAATCTGTTGGTTCTGTCACTTTGGTTATCTGACCAGCTTCTTCCATTTCTTTCAATTTCTCAGCTATACGAGATGCAAGTGCCTTGGGCTGTCTTCTTGGTCCATGTACTACAGGAGGTACAGTCGGATCAATCTTTAAACTGACTGTGCCCGGTAGGGTGCCAGTTGTTGTCTTAAGCTCTGGAAATGTTTCTATGCCTACAATTGTGTTGATTCTTTCAATTACCCCAAGTTGTTTGCTGATATCTCCAGATAACAGGATACCTCTGTTCGACCTCACCACTGTATAAGGAACATTTACAGCCTTATCTTTGTATTCAGTCCTTAATGTTACACAACCATCAACCGGCAATTCATGGCCAGTGTAAGACTTGAACTTTTTTGTTGTTGGGTCCAGTTGTTTGAGTTTACCAATCTGTTTAAAAACTGAATATGGCATTATTGATGTAGCAGCTCCTGTGTCAATCTGTGATCTATGTTGAACACCATTGATTGTTATATTCAGCCACCATTCATTCTCGTTTCCACCACCAATCTCATTAATAGTGTGAAGGAATTCTTCATCGCTGTCGTCGGTGTATTCAGAGTCTTGAACCACATTAACAACTTTTCGGCCTGAATGGCACACTTTGGCAAAGTGTCCAAGTTTGTGGCACTTGTTGCACTTGTTGGATATTGCTGGACATGTCTTATGAGATTTTAGGTAACCACATCTGCCACAGTTTCTATCTTCATCTGTTCTGTTTCTGACAAATTTCTGATGACCTTTTTCATAATTCTTCTTAGGTTTCTTGTCACTGTCCCTTTTCTGTGATCTGTCTTTACCTTTCTTGTAGACAAGGTTGACCTTTGGATCCTCATCTGTTATTGCTTTCATGTTTTCTTTGGAAGCTTCATAGGATTGACCAACATTAATTGCGTTCGCTAGAGTTAAGTTTTTACTCTTTTCTATACACTTTTCACAAATTGCAGGCAGAGACCGAAGAATAATAGCATCTCTTAATTGCCTATCCGGATCGGTATACCCACAATCTGCTACTAATAATCGCAAATCCGTCACAAAATTGTCGAATTTTTCTGTTTCCCGTTGTCTTCTTTTATTAAAGTTAACAGTAGCCCTTATTTCATCTCTTTTTGGTTCTGTGTATTGTGAATATTTCTGGTATACACCTTCAAGAATTTCGTTTTCTGCACGTTGGTCCCCGTCTCTAGGTGCCCATGTGAAAGTACTGTATATTTCACGACCCTTGTCGCCGATGTACGTCATCAGATAATTGACTTTTTCCAGCTCAGTTTTAGACGCTAGGGGGCCTTTAAATGTAAATTCACAGTGCTGTTTAAAACGCTTCCATTCTTTATTTAAGTCTTTCATTTCCCAGTTCATTGAGGGTTTATTGGTCTTGTCTGACATGATTAATTTTCAGAAGTTATTGAGGTGCTTAGCGAGAACGTGGCTTTGTTTACGTTAAGTCAATAGTGGGGTTCACAGGAAATGCTTCACGGGCTTTCCTTCCACGTTTATAAATAAAAGTTTGTTATTTATAACTCACGTTAACGTTATGGTCCGTTTCCGCCACTTCTGACACCATGTAACGTACTACACAAGATAGATAGGCATGGAATGCTGTTTATTATAATCGGCCATTAAACATATGACGTAAGCCACTGGGTCACATGACATTATGTAGACCACAGGGGCACGATACATTACAAAATGCATGTTATTGGACCTAAATCGAAAGGTTTGAGAAAGTTTCGTTTACTCCTGATTAAATTTAAGGCTTTTTCGTTTGGCGTATATGGCTGTGGTCCAATATCTTATTATAATAATTCAAAATTCTGGACATGCCTTCAATTCTTTCGATTATTAGAAATGAAATTGAGCTTTACGTTCTGCTTTTTGTATCTGTATACAATGGTTTAATATGGATGGGCAAACGCAATGGGTGAAATTTTAGTCCACTCTTATTTTTTATTTCAGCCCCTTCAACCTGCTTCACTAAAAAGACATTGCACCCTCAATGTTATGATATTTGATGATCATTTTTTTTTATAATTTATCTTTGAATGAAAGACTCTCTTCAAAATATTACAATTTTTTTTCCCAAAAAAACCTTAATTTTACAAGAATTAAGGTTACAAAAAAACACTTCAACGGCAATTCTTCTTCCACCAGCTGATGAACTGGATCTTAATAATCATCTTTCTCCTGAAAAATACAAAGAGAGCACAGGTTATATATATATATATATATATATATCATGTTCAAATAGTACATAAAACATTAGTTTCAGGATTTGATCAGTAAATATTATTCAGGCAAAGTAAATGTGTCAACGTGATTTGGTCGTAAAATCGGTGTCATAGTTTCTCCGACAGAGTCCGACAGAGTCCGACACTCCGACAAGACATTCTAGACTTGATATTCGCGAATTGAAGAGCACGTTTTTATCACGCTGGCTGCAATAAAAAGTCGGAATGTTTTTTATTACGTATGAAGAAACGACACAATAAATAAATAATTTTTCAACATCTATCGTATGTCTTTTGACAGAAAATATTTAGCTATATCACTGTGGCCAGTTTTAACGGGAATAAAAGTAAAAACGTCATGTATTTTTTTATTTATTTTTTTCATTTTGTGTGTGTTGAGATTTACCATAGGAATGTGGAATTCATATTTCCAAAAAATTGTTTTTTAATCAATGGTCCTCATATCGATCAAGTGTAGTATGAGATAAATGCTATTTCACAGACTGAAATAATAAACGGTCTAAAGGTGAGATAGCCTAGGTCTATAGGCCTATATGACTCAAATTTAAATTTTAGCGAATTTTAAGTAGGCATATTGTAAAATTGCAATAAGAGTTGAGCATCAAATTTTTCTGCTACTCTAACATTGTCAGAAATAACTGTTGTGGCATAGGTAAGCTATAGAATGTTTCGGACTATTCTGGCCCTCTCAAAGCATGGAGTAGAGTTGTCGTTCTTAACTTGATTTCCTGTCATTGAAAAAATCTTCAGTGAGCCTAGACCCACGTTTTCACTACCACGACCAGAATGTCGCTCCTCCTGAATAAATTGGATTTGACGAGTGAGGAAAAATTTGACTTATTAGTTTTAAACGTGCCCTACGATAAGTCAACCACAACACCTCAACTGGAACCTCAAGAAACGTCAACTTTCTTGATTGACAAAGGTGCTGCTGGGGTCGACTGGCTCCATACGACAAATGGGTCATGGTGGGTTAAAAAGACTCGATACAGGTTGTTCCAGCTCAACAAATCAAATGAATGGAACAGTACAGAAATCAAATTGGACCAAGTACCAGGAATTAAAGATGCAGATTCATACATTATGAAAAGCTCATACAGCCACCATTCAAATGTTAAATATAAAAATGTGAAACGGTATGTGACCGAGATGCTACGCATTCAAGTTGGGAATGAAGATGAACCTTCAAAGGCTGGTAGGATTTTGAATTAAATTATATCCAAAATAGACTAGATCACTGATTACTTATTATGAAGTATAGGCCTACTATAGCCTATTAATAATGCGTATTAGCTTAGAAGGGCCTGATTTAGTTTTAATTGAGAAATCGATTGAGGGGTCGTAAAATTATCGAACAAAAGCATAATTACAACTTCAATTTTTTTCGTTTTAGATATCTACAAAATCCCTATCGAACTTCGTAGAAACAATCCGTTTGCAATTACCTAGATGACCAAATCCATATCTAGGCCTATAGACTTAAGTCCTACAAATCAATAGATGATTTTCCTTTAAAAACTAGTACCAACCCCAGTTAATGCGCGTATTTCTTATGTTTTTCAGAATCAACAACGTATGGCTTAGTCCAGTATGTTTTCCCAACACCAAACATTATCTTATCTCCGAAAAAGAGGCAAGGTGTAGCCTTTCCCTCTATGGCACCGTCTACTAAGACAAGAATAAAGGAAGCCGTTAAAACTTCAAAATATCTTCCAACTGATGTTGAACCCTCAAACGCTGGTAAGTTGGATTTAATTACCGGTACTTAATAAGTCTTCGGATTAGTCTAGTTTCTTGCCTAGGTTTTTAGTTTTATACCCTCTACACTATCTTTTGTACGAGGATTTGCTTCACACAGAAGGGTTTTAAGTCCTACCAATTTGAAAATAGCCTGAAATGATGATTTTTAATCACTAAAATAAACAGAATGGTGAATTGTAAAAGAGGTGTTGAGAAACTTAAACCCTGCCCTATCCTTTTTGATCAGATTTGTTTGTTTAATCGAACAAATTGATCTAGTTGTATCTGGTTGATCTAGGGCCTACATAATACTTGCGGATGTTGCGAAGCAAACCAAACTTATTATTTTTTAAACACCTACTCCGTGCTTTGAGAGGGCCAGAATAGTCCAAAACATTCTATAGATTGAATATGCCACCCATGGGAGCAGATCCGGGGTTGGGTTTAAAGGGTTAATTACAGGAAGTACTTATTGTTAATTTAGGCAATTTGACCAAGTTTTGGTGTTTGCCCTTTAAATGGCTCAATATTTCTAGCTAATAAATTTTAAATACACTAAAGGGACATTTATTCTACAATTAGCCGTTTATTTTACTGAAATCCGTTCAGTAGTTTTCTATCAGCCCCCAAAATACATAACACACTTAAAAACCTTAGTAAGGTTTTTTTTAAAAATTTAGCTTGTCTTTAGCGTTTAAAAGTTAACGGCTCGATTTTTTTAGTTAAAACTTTCAGATACATTAAAGGGCACATAGTTACAGATTTTGGTGTAAAATTTTCACAAATTTAAGCAAAAATTTTTTGATCTGAAAAAATTCAGACTGTCCCTTTAAAGTCCCGAAATGTTCCGGCTGCGGCGTTTTGCGACAAATCTCCACTCACAAAAGCATCTTCACCATGGGCAAATTTTATAATTCGCATATTCACTGGAAATTTCAATTTAGGTCACCTTTAGGCCTAACCGTTTATTATTTTAGTCTGTGATATATCATTTATCTCATACTACACTTGATCGATATGAGAACCAGTGTTCATAAAAAAAAATCTGCGGAAATATAAATTCCACATTTTAATAGTAAATTCGAAAATGCAGTCGCCTACAAAATCTCAATTCACAAGTAAAATCAATGTAAAAACAAAACTTGACACGCTTACTTTTATTCCTGTTAAAACTTGCCAGAGTGATATAGCTAAATATTTTCTATCAAAAGACATACCGGTACGAAAGATGTTGAAAAATTATTCATTTGTTGTTTCGTTTCTTCATACGTAATAAAACATTCTAACTTTTTATTGCAACCAGCGTAATAAAAACGTGCTCTTCAATTCGCGAATATCAAGTCTGAAATGTCTTGTCGGAGTGTCGGACTCTGTCGGACTCTGTCGGAGAAACTATGACACCGTCATAAAATACACTGGACAACAAATTTACTAACAAGGTAAATGTTTAAAAATGATCTGGTCGCTATATATGACATGGTAATATGGTCACAAGGAACATTGGTGACGGGAATTTGTAAACACTGTACATTAATGATAGAAATAGGTCACAAATCCAATAGATATGAGGTCATAGACAGAAATAAATAATGACTGTGCTAAAAATTACTGTGACTAAATAATAATAACCAATTTACTTTATGCCCAAATTAATGTGATCTAACAACTATGACACATGACAATTATACCTTGAAATAATTACAATAAAATACTACTGTAACAGAGTTATTGGCTATTGGTGCCAAATTTACCATGACCATTTCTGTCATCAAATTTCTTGTAAACATTTCTGTCACAATTATTGCAACAATATTTTGACAGAAAAAGGTATAACTTTTTTGTTGTAAACAAACAACAATCACTCAAATATCTCAAAGATTATATAAAAAAAAACACTGTAATTATAAGTTTCAGTAGCAGTATGTAATTCTGGTCTTCTAATTAAATTTTTTTTTAATGTCTACTCATGTTTAACTATTTATGATTTTTACATGGAAATAATACACAAAACTTATTAAACAACCATTTTAAATAATACTTTGACATAAGAATTGAAAATTCAAAAATGCTATATTAACAGAATTGTCTTGTTTTTATGGATTTTTACTTTATTTTCAATAATATTTCATCTAAACTTTCTAATCACAATTTATGCCATTTCTGAGCCTTCTATTAATTCGAAATATTATTCAAAATGGTTGTTCACTAAGTTTGTGTGTGTGTTATTTCTACGTAAGAACCATATGTGGTTTTGCATGTTATCATCAATTGAAATATTTCTCACTGTTGATACTGGTAGGGTGTTAAAGGGATATGTTCACGAACTGTTCGACCCAAAATTTTAAGTCTCAAAAATACAACATGTCGTTTAGTAAGACTGCATAATATAGAAGAACGCATATACAGAAAATGAAAGATAACTATTAAGGTACCGGTATGGGTATAATTTAAGGGTTTGTGAGATTTTTGGGCTGTTCCAGTAAATCTGAAGGCTATTTACATAAATTCAAGGCCCAAATCGATCCTCGAAATGCTTAACCCTTTAAGTGCCATCACATATTCTATTCATACATTTGATGTCACTCATCTATTGATAGCCTAGTCATTCATTTGACGTCATATCTTATCAATGAGGTATGTAATTTTATTTCAGGTTGCCCTGTTCTGATTCTATTTGACTGAACTGTTCCCCTTAACTTTTCTATGTGCCACCCTGTTCTTTTTATAGAGTGACTCAGTGGCACAGAGAAAAGTGAAGTGGAGCAGTTCAGTCAAATAGAACCTGATGAACAAACCCTCATTCTCATGAGAGATGCTGATTTTTTAGGATAAAAGAAAAATAGTTTGGAGATATAATTATCAGGAAAGTAAGAAAATGTAGAAGAGAGATTAATATTTAATATGACCCTTACACGGTATACAAAGTAATTTTACCTTTTTTGGATAATTTGACTCTAGCATTAAGAATTCATAACATTTTTCAATATCTCTTCATGGAGGCAGGTCTTTCTTTCAGTTAGATCCAAATCTTTACCTTGTCTCTCTAAAATATTTAAATTTTTATTTAAATAAAAGTAAAAAAAGATCACGCTTTGAAGGCCTGACTGTATAAATCCTCCATATAAACCTTAGTTCTAAATTAGTGAAAATGCTACTGTAACCTTATCAAGAGCTATCGAAACATTACATTTCCGTGCTCTGTGGTTCTTAACATTCCACTTAAACTAAAGCGTTTTATGACGTTACTACCAGTGATTTGTAGGAGCTGGGGTAGCTCAGTGAGTTAAACGCTTGCTCGCTAGCCTCAAGGTCAAGGGTTCAATCCCGGCATGGGTCGAGATGATACCTTTGGATTTTTCAACCCAGTTTCCCCCTGTCAGTGATGCAGGTCGGAGGGGCTGACATGGATGGGACAATATACCGAGGTCCCGTGTGCTATTGGCTGTGCACGTTAAAGATCCCTCGACAGTTGTTAATCGAAAATAAGAGCAGGCTAATGCCGCTGTCCTGGCAAAATTTCCCTCATTGCACACTGCATGGCGTTTGCCCGTCCTCAATTAGCCCATTTAGGTGCAGAAAAATGAAATGAAATGAATGGATTTTTACGTCCTACTTTTCTGCACCTTATATGGTCTGGGCTCATTGGGTGAGGTCAAATTCCGTGTTAGTGTCAACACTGGTGTTAATACAGAATTTGATATTAATTAATACCATATTTGATTGATATTGAAACACTTAATTATGTAAAAGATAAACTGGTTTCGCGTGTTCACTGCCAAGAAAAACTATATTAACACGAAAAATGAGTTCAAATATTGTGTTAAATTCATGTTAACCATAACACGGAACACTAACACGAGATTTGACCTCACCCAATGTCCCCCACCGTCCCCCACCTGTGACACCAGATTGGTCTTCTACTAAGATAAGAGAATATCTTCTCTTTTATCCTCTTTTTAGGCATAATTTTAATATTTAGCCCGAGTAATCACAAAATAAATGATGCTGATCAAATGAAACATAAAATACCTGAGAAAAATGGTAAAATAAACGGCATTTGTGCTGCAAAAAGATGGTGCTGAAATCCACAGGGGCACGTATCGACAGACCCACCCTCAGCTCTTGTGTAGTTATTAATATGACAAGGGATGACACTTCCGGAAAAAAAAACTCTGTTCCGACTTTGAAAAGATACATTTTCTATGATTAACTGTCTAATTTACATAAAACATTATTGCGGTTCGCTTACCCGATAATTTAACTTGACGATTGTAATATTTATTTTATCCTCAATACACTTGAACTCATTTAATATTCCCGAAAATGTCAGAAATATCTCCAATGAACAGTAATGTGTCAGTTACGTCATACTTAGATCGCGGTAAATGCCTCCTGATGCTCTGATTGGCGATCTAAGTATGTCTACATCTACTATTTCTTTTCGGAAAACATTAATCGTTTCCTAAACTCTTTTTCAACTTGTTGATTCTCTATGTCCTGGGTTTTCAACTGGGTTTCTCAAATGTCCCCAAAAATGGGTATGGAAATGATCATGTCCCCTAAATTGTCCTCAGAAGTCATAGAAAACATGACATTTCGAAGCAAGGTATAGTCACAGGATTTTTTGTTTTAATACAAACTTAAATTGTGGTCGTTGCAGACAGTGGACACTGGTGTTTCAAGATAATACAAAATATAACGTATTTTTTCAAACCTTTATATCAGTTTGTGTCCCTTAGAGAATGTCCAAATGTCCCAAGTCTGGAACATGTCCCCCTAGTTGAAAACCCAGGCACTACACTCATCCCTTCTTTATAAATGTTTTATGTTTAAAAGATTGTATTACTGTCTGCATTATATTGTATTGATGCAGTCGTGTGTGTGACGCCATGCAGGGTATGCTAATCTAGACACCTGATATCACATTTTCTTATGCATAATCAATAATCGAGGACACTTAACGGAAAAAATGGTGAGGAAAATCGTAATACAAGTTTGGAGATAGAGGTTGTAACATTACAAAAATCAATGTTACGAAAGCACAGGAACAGGACATATAAATTTAGAGTTCTTGCGGATAAAAGATTAATAAAATTGTTAATAAAAAAAAGTAACATTCTAACATCTGTAATCTTCTCTTTTTTTTGATGATCTGAAATTAGAGAAGTGTCCCTCTTGGGATCATAGATTAGGATCAATTGAATAGGTGTAAAATTTTACTTTAAACCAGTTTGGGTGAGGAGGTATTCAATCCCGTGTGAAATGCCGAAGGGGGTAAATGTCGAGGCGTAGCTTGCCAGTTTGAGCACTCGGACATGGTACGATTATATCACATAATGTGGGATCATCTGCGGCAGCTATATTGCCAAGCATTATTTTCAGTATCAGCACTACACTGATGAGGTCCAAAGGGCTGAGACAGTAGTTTACAATAAGTTCATACAGTCAAACTTGGTCCAACGGTCACCTGTATTCAGCACCACCCAAATAACATCCCATCCAATTTTCAGCCAAATTTACCTCTATTCAACACCACCCTCTTGACGCGGCCAGAGGTCACCCTTTTCTTGACAGTGAACACGTGTCACCCTGCAATCAGCGGTCATTTTCCGTTAATCCTGGTTAGCCCCATTAATTAAATTAACAGTTAATTACTGCCAAACAGTTTAACCTTTGTGTATAATCCATGAATTTTACTCATACACTGATATAATAAGGCCTAATGTTGTAAATGATTATTAAAATAAGTAATGAAATATTCAAAAGTGTATAAGAGACTTGTCTAAAATCATATTTTTATATAGGCCATCGCTAATGCTATTTAAATTGATATTGTTGTTTTTCTTTCATGCATGTAGGCTACATATAATTACAAATTACCAACTTATCATTCTAAACTGGGGTTGCCATACATGTACCTCTATTAAGCACCACCCCTTAAGCAACACCATTCCTTTGACTGGCTGCTTAATACAAGTTCATTTCGTTCATTAGAAACAAAAACAAAAGCCAAACACTTTAGGGTTCGAACCACTTTGAGGTCAATAATACATACAAAATGCAAAAGCATCGAAGGTATCAAAATAACCAAATACACAAACGATCCCCACCGACAAACGAATCTCAAACTTTCGAATAATGAACTTTTCTTAAAGGAAGACAATGCTTACTCTTTTCGAAACACCTAATGGTACTTCTCTTTGGAATAGTAGCCTACATACTAGAATGGGAGGCTAATATAACATGTAGAGGTAAGAATGGTAGGCTAATATAACATGTGAAGGTAAGATTATGAGGCTAATATAAGTTAAAAGTGAGGATCCGGATCGGAGTGGGGGCTCTCGGAGGCTATTGTAACATTGTATAATGCTTGCTTTATGCCATTATACGGAGATAGTCAAAAGTGAATCTGGCTTGGTTTCTCCTCCCCAACTCCAACTTACTTACGCCCTCTTCCTTTCTCGTGTCTTTTTGTTAATTTTACAATCGGTCTCCTGGTTAAGCTTATAGGTATATAACCTCTTAGAATGGACAAAAAATCTAAATTTTCAATCTTGGTGAATAAAAGTATTTATTCATCAGGGGACTTACCTGGTGGCATAACTATACAACAGATTACCTAAATAATCTGATAAATCCAGAAAACTATGTTTATATACAATAATTGAAAAACGCTTAATCAAATTTTAAGCCTTTTTCAATATTATAACCTGTTATTGTATGGACATTTACATAATTGTATGGGTTTATTGGATTCTGTTAACCTTTACAAATAGAACAGTAACATCTGTAAACTAACCTTTACAAATAGAACAGTAACATCTGTAAACTAACCTTTACAAATAGAACAGTAATGTTTGTAATCTTACCTTTACAAATAGAACAGTAACATCTGTAAACTAACCTTTACAAATAGAACAGTAACATATATAATCTTACCTTTACAAATAGAACAGTAACATCTGTAATCTTACCTATACAAATAGAACAGTAACATCTGTAATCTTACATATACAAATAGAACAGTAACATATGTAATCTTACCTATACAAATAGAACAGTAACATCTATAATCATACCTTTACAAATAGAACAGTAACATCTATAATCTTACCTTTACAAATAGAACAGTAACATCTGTAAACTAACCTTTACAAATAGAACAGTAACATCTGTAAACTAACCTTTACAAATAGGACAGTAATGTTTGTAATCTTACCTATACCTATACAAATAGAACTGTGACATCTGTAATCTTACCTATACAAATAGAACAGTTACATCTGTAATCTTACCTATACAAATAGAACTGACATCTGTAATCTCACCTATACAAATAGAAAAGTAATGTCTGTAAAGTTGTTTATTACTTACGTCTAGTCATAGTAATGTTTGTAATCTTACCTTTACAAATAGAACAGTAACATCTGTAAACTAACCTTTACAAATAGAACAGTAACATCTATAATCTTACCTTTACAAATAGAACAGTAACATCTGTAATCTTACCTATACAAATAGAACAGTAACATCTGTTATCTTACATATACAAATAGAACAGTAACATCTGTAATCGTACCTATACAAATAGAACAGTAACATCTATAATCATACCTTTACAAATAGAACTGTAACATCTATAATCTTACCTTTACAAATAGAACAGTAACATCTGTAAACTAACCTTTACAAATAGAACAGTAACATCTGTAAACTAACCTTTACAAATAGGACAGTAATGTTTGTAATCTTACCTATACCTATACAAATAGAACTGTGACATCTGTAATCTTACCTATACAAATAGAACAGTTACATCTGTAATCTTACCTATACAAATAGAACTGTGACATCTGTAATCTCACCTATACAAATAGAAAAGTAATGTCTGTAAAGTTGTTTATTACTTACGTCTACTAGTAAATGATACAGACATTTTTAGTCCTTCTCTTCAGCACTTCTTTTGGCGAACACCGTGTTTTGCGCAATTAGGGAAATTTTATCAGGTCAGCGAGATTAACCTAATCTTATTTTGGATGACTAACTGTTGCACAACGGGCCTCGGTTTGTTGTTTTATCCACATAACTTGACGCATTTTCCTTGTCAGCCCTGCATGAAACAGAATTAAAAAATCATCTTGACCGTGTCGGTATTGAAGCCTAATGAATTATTTTTAAAAAAGGGCCAATATATTTTTAAAATATACACATACAATGTATATTGTTTCACATGAAAATGCTGACGAGATATAATAACTACAGAGCAAGCTTTTACAATGTAATAATATCATGCCATAATTATCTTATTTTCTATATAAACTCACTCAAATCAGTTCTATACATTTAACTTTGTTACTCTATCGAAATGGTGGTCTATTCTAGTTTGATGTTGGCTGTTGTTTTGCTGTACGTTGGTTCCTTACCAGTGGCCAATTCCTTAAAACTACCAGGTAATTTAAAACATTTATCACCCCGAGCAGGATGTTATTTCTGTTCTTCAATGTGCTAGTATTACAAATGACGTCATATCGTTGGTATAAGCTCAGATGAATCATGTTTTGTAAAATTATATTGTGTTTACTGATTAGGCCGTGATTACACATACATACGTCAAATATCCGTAACGTATTCAAATGAAACCTATTGGATTGCATCAGTGTGGTCACACATAGACGTACGTCGGAAAAAATCCCAATTAGAATTTCTTTTTTTGGCATGCGATAAATCGTACGTTTAATTTCAATAAATTCTTTTCGTTTGGAAATGAAATATTCGAGAAAAATCTGAACCGATACAATTACATTCTTGTAAATTATCTTCCATTTGAAAGATTTACTGTAAATCAAGGCAATTCTGTTTGGCGTTCATTTCATTGATTAGTTGTGTTTGGTATCCACCGAAATGTGTTTAAGTGAGGAATATAAAATCAATAATATATTATGGTAGTTATGTACATAGTTATCTAAAACAAATCATCAAATTTTTAAACTCGCTTCTTAAATACGTATGGATACGTACGAATGTGTGTCCACCCTTTTTTGTGAATCGTACAGAGTTTCGTGTTCATTTGACGTACATAATTCTGACGTACGTATGTTTGACCACGTAAGTGTACGTAAATGTCCGTTTTTTTTCTCTCCGTCAGTTGATGACGTACTTAATCAAATAAAACCTGCATAGTTTCGCATTCGTTTAACGTACATAATTCTGATGAACGTTTGTGTGACCACGGCCTTAGTTGTAATACATTGACATAAGCTTTAACTTCCATATCTATATACATATAAGAAAATGTTTCGTTAAAATGTTTTTAATCACGTTTGTAGTCTTTCGGCGGTTGTCGATCGCTCTACTCTCGTCTCAACAGCGCATCGTTTGTCTGGCATCTCTGACAGCCCAAGGAAATAGATAGAGTCACACAATTTCATTTTATATTTTCGAATATCAAATCTCCAAATGACTTGCGGGGTAATGAAGGCTGCTATGGATTACAAATCAATTGTTTATACATATTCATTTAAACCGGTGGTTCCCAACATGGGAGCCATGAGGTGTTTGTCAGGGGGCCATGGCTCTGGGAGTTCGGTGAATTTTGGCCACAGCTGGAAAAAGGTTGGGAAACACTGATTTAAGCGTTACTTTTAAATATCATACAATGACTATAGCATCTCCACTGAGTCTATTTACTGTAACAAACTCTTTGTTTGAGAGTTCGATCCCTGACTAGGGTGTGAAAGTCCGATGACCTTGAATAAGTCATCTTCATTCATAATTCCAGTCCACCCAGCTGTAAATGGGTACGGATAATTCGGGAAAGATCAATGCCAAGAGGTTTGGCTAAGGACTAGCTGGAAGAAAGGATCCGCACGGAACCTAAGTTGCTATCCTTGTAAAATATAGATGTTTCTTTCTTTTCTTTCTTTCTTTGTTTCAGATTGCTACAAACGAAAATATTCAACATTTCTAAAAATAAAATTCATTAATTATATAGAGAATCTGACCGAAGCCCAATGTACCGAACTCTGTCAAACAACGGAAGAATGTAATGTCAGTAGCGTCAGCCGCTATAATCGCAATACGCCTAAATGTTTTCTTGCCCCACTACCAGTCATATTCATGGCATACCAGATGAAGGTGGAGGACTGTGTTGCTAAATGTACGATGATGGACGATTGTAAAACTATCCTTCACTCACTCACTGTTAACGGTTGTTTCATTACTAACCTTCCAATGAAACAGATGAAGGAATTTACGCAAGCAAGAATTCCCGCATACCCAAGATCAATGGCTGTTTGGCTTTTACTTGCAGAGAAAACATGTTCTAATGCTCTGTAGTGAACACCTATTGATGTATTGATGTTGATCTAAAATGAAATATTAAAAATATATTCTGAGTGTTATATTCAATATATTTCAAACAAAAAGTAAAGGATGTCCCCAATCTGCCCTGCGATCAGATGTTTAAGGCATATGTTCACTAACTGTTCGACCACAAAAAATCAGTCTCAGAACCTGGATAACACGTTAGATTAATTAATTTGGTAAACAAATATGCTACTAGTACTCATTTAGTCATTTTGCCTTTTTAGCTTATCTACTCCATAATATTGTTCACAACTCTCCTATGAAATTGAAGCCTTCAAGCACACGTGCACCCATAATTATCGGCGTTTGAAAGTCAGTCCCTCCCGAGTTGAGGGAGACTTCTATGTAAAACCCCTGGAGACTAAGCTTCTTCTTCGACCGTTAACCTGGGAACCCCCATAGATCAAGATCCAATTGTATATTATTAGACCCAAAGACAACAACTGCATTATGATTGGTCTAGACTTAAGTATCCATATCCTTGAGACCTGATTTGATGCACTCCTTTCATGTCAAAAGCTGATTGGCTAAGAAGCTGACAATCAGGTTGGTGACATTAAAGGGAAATATTCGACCAAAAAACGTTTAGTCTCAGAATCTGGAATTTGTTAGCTAATCTAATCTATGATATTGTCCTAAACTCTCCCTTGAAATTTCAGCCTTAAATCCCCATGTATCAATAATTATACGCGTTTGAAAGTCAAAAATATGACTCGCCGTTTACTAATACTATGCCTTAAATAGAAAACACTTATACAGAAAATGAAAGATAACTGTTACGGTGTAGGTATAATTGAAGGGATTGTGCGATTTTTGGGCACTTACACAAATTCAAGGCTCAAATCGATCCTCGAAAATAATGAACATTCCCCTTTAAATTGTCTAAGCGTAATTAGTTGCGTCAACTCCTGAGTTGGGACCAAAGCGGTATTAATGTCAAGGACCAAAGGTGTTGATAGATTATGTAGTATTACCATTCCTCAGATGTAAATACTGTATTAGCACTGACAATAGAAGTCTAATCTCAGTTAGCCCAGGTACCAATTGACTTTCAATATATTTGGGACAAGTCCTTTGATTGGCTGAAAATTTCAATAACAGCTTGTCTTATATAAGATTGCGACCATGTCGAAGGTCTACTCTCGTGCAACACCTGTTTTGGTGAACATCCTGAGATACAATCAGATCAATTTATATTTGACTGAAAAAATCAGCCAATATGAAAGTATAATGTCTATGTAAAAGTATAATATGTAAATGTATATTTTGTTTCGGCCCGTGACAAGTGCATTCGAGATGAGGCCAGAATATGTTGATCAAGATAAATCTATTTCGAAAAATTTAGTTGTTTATGATAAGATAATCAATATCAATTTAAAATAGCTGGAATAGAGAATAACATATTAACACTATTAGTCAGTAAAATCAGGTTTCTAGTTCATGACATTCTGCGTTTCAACATTCTACAAAATTTATAATTTGACATCAAAATTGATTTTTAAATTAATTCAATGAGTTGCTAGAAATATAGTTAGGTCAATGAATGTTTAGATAATATATGTATTAATATGTGTAGGATAATGCATGGTTTCGAGGGAAGCTACTATTGATATCTCGCCAAGACATTGTTCGATGGAAACAAATCTGCCATTCCTAGGATCCGTGGACTTGAGACAGGCTGTGAACAACCTCGGAGGATTAAACCCGCATTCGCCTCCCCGTCATATTTAACTTATAATGTAAGATATTCTTAAGTTAAATGAATACAACCTCTTAGAAAAATCCAAATTTTCAAACGTGGTCAATAGGAGTATAATATTTTATATAATAACCTTAATTGTGTGGTAAATTACATAGAATTATGGGTTTATTTGATTCAGTTTGTATAATTGGGAAACCGTTGATGAACATAATATATTGTTATTGACCAAGTTTTAGAACATATTTTTTTTTAGTCATTATTTGTTATTATACAGTTTATATAAAAGTATCACCCGGAACAAAAAACCGTGCGGCCAAAACTGAATCGTCTCTCCAGTGATATTATTTACCATGCAAACAGCCATGCAACTGGCAACTGACCTGGCTTAAAATAACATTTTTTGTTTCAGATTGCTATTAAGAAGTAAAAAAGACAATTGTGGGTATTAGGCGCACGAAAGGCCTAGTAAAGAGTATGCGAACAAACTCGCATGTTCCTATTTATGTTTACAAGATGAAGAATGTGGATACGGTTACGTAGACGAAGACGACTTGAAAACATGTAGTCATTATTTAAAACCTGTTATCTACATCTCCGTCAAACTGTTGATGTCGATCTATAGAAGACTATAGTGAAGACTAAAGATTTATTGAAAATAAACATATAAATTTTGTATGTTTATCGGGGACACTGATAACATCAATTTCGGCCATTCCAATTTTCATTCCGACGTCTATGGTTCTTGCAATTCCACTAAAACTAACACGTTTTATGACGTCACTAATAATTGACCTGCATAGATATCAATGGTAGCTTCCGGTAGATCACTATTAGTGACGTCATAAAACGCATTACTTTAAGTGGAATTGCAAGAACTACAGACGTTCGAATGGAAATTGGAATGGCGCACATTAATGCTATCAGTGTCCCCGATACACATACAAAGTTCAGAAAATCACTTTACAATCCCTTTAAAGAGGCACAGGCTTCATTTTCGCGGGTCGATTTGGATAAGTCTCAGAAACGGGGATTTTTTAGCTCAGCAATTTAGTACTGGTTATCACAACTCACCATTGAAATTTGAGCCTTCAAATCCATGTGCATCCATAATTATTAACATTTGAAAGTTATAATGCCCTACTACACATTAGCGATACTAAGCAATATTTTCCATTCTGTCCCCTCATTCTGTTCCCTGTATTCCATCCCTGTTAGTTAACCCCTGTAAATATTAACCTCAAACATTAAACCCTGTAAATATAACCCCTGTAAATATCAACTCTTTAAACATCAACCCCTGTAAATATAAACCCCTGTAAATATAAACCCCTGAAAATATTAACCTCAAACATTAATTCCTGTAAATTAACCCCTGTAAATATTAACCTCTGTTTACGTCGTCATAAAACGCATTATAGTTTGAGTGGAATTGCAAGAACCACAGTCGTCGGAAGGGAAACTGGAATGGCGCAAATTGATGCTATCAGTTTCTCTGATATACATACAAAGTTTAGAAAAACTCTTTATAATCTCTTTAACAGAACTGAAAATAAATTTTCAAAGGGTAACATCTAACTGAATTTGAATTCTAATCAGATTATGAATAAATATTCCTTTCAATACAACAAACTTCAGCCGAAAGGGGTGAAAGATGGATTTTGAAAATTTTCAACTAGGGTCAACTACACCTGTTTGTGTGAAGTACCCTTCCTAAACATACATAAGGCCTTCTCAAATGGCGGCCCACGGTCCACCCTCAAGAGTGGCCCCTCAAAAGGGATTCCTTCCGCTTATACGCTCTGCTCGCTATGTTAACTAAGCTCTATTTGGCCTATATATTTCATTTATAATGCATTTGGCCCTTTATAAAAATTAATTGACAAGGCCTGACATACATACACTAGAAAATTATAAGTAAAATAACCATTAGCTATAGCTGCATTTCGTGCCTCAATTGGCCATAAAGGTTCACTAAAAAGGATCAAGATTTTGAAACTTGAATAAAGTTTCATTATATCATTTCCTAATTTTATGGTATTATGAACAAGGGCACGGAATAAGGGGGTGGACTCATTCAGATTCAGACACTCAGACATTTTGTGAAGAATTCAAATCGATCCGATGAAAATTAAAGTAAAAAGGCCCAATCCAATAGATTGGCCGTTTAGACACTATAATATATTGGCCGTTTAGACACTAAGATAGATTGAACGTTTAAACACTAAGGTGTGTTGGCCGTTTAGACACTAAGGTGTGTTGGCCGTTTAGACACTAAGGTGGGTTGGCCGTTTAGACACTAAAGTGTGTTAACCTGTTTAGACACTAAGCTGTGTTGGCCGTTTAGACACTAAGATAGATTGGCCGTTTAGACACTAAGGTGTGTTAGCCGTTTAGACACTATAATAGATTGGCCGTTTAGACACTAAGTTGTGTTGGTCTATTAACGAGCATAGCGGACGAGGTCACTGTATAGAGTTATAGCTATATACTAGTTGAGTAAAGTGAATGACCATCAGGTGTTTCAAAAGAGTAAACATGGTCATTTTGCAAGATGTTTACAGGAACCATGTTTTTTTATAAACATTCAATTCCCGCCTTTTCTTTGACAGGTCATCAAAGAAACTTTGATAGTGACAACAGACAACTTGGACCAAGTTTTCTTTGCCAAGTTTTTGATAGAAAACTTTGAACGTGACAAGCCTAAAAACATACCGTGCGGTCCACGGTTTGCACTTTTTTAGTGGTTATAACGGGCTAAGAAAACTAAGTATTTCGTGTTTATAACGGCTAAGTTTACAGGAACGGGTGATAACTCATAAACCAACAACTGGAATCGGGCCAATTTCGAACTGATTTGAGATATTATCAAGATGAATACACATACCTAGTTTCATTCAAATCACATTTTCATGTTGGCGTATACAAATTTAATTTACTGCATCGAATACAGTTGATATAGATTGTGACATAAGAGGTCCATAAAAGAGGACTATTTTATTTAAAAATTTAAGCCAAAGTTAAATGCACATTAATTTAACGTTCAAGTTAAACTTGGCTTTCCATAATCATTGAACGCTTAAAGCTAAGATTCCATATACGCGTCAAACGGATCCGTTATGCGATAGTGGTATCCATCAAATGGTCTCCGTCATGCGTCAAAAACCAACCATTTCGTTGATGCTATTCACTTAAACTACCGTTGCATATCTGAAATTATCTCTATAATCACTATTCACCTGAAGATTGTTGTGAAACATGAAAGTACTTGTGAATTATTAATAAATGCATAATCCGGTTATGTTGGATTTTCTATTACCAATATATAAGGTTACAAAACTAAATCAGTAGATATTTTAGAAAGGTTATAAATTAAAATAAATATTAATTCAAATCATTTTAACTTTTAAATTTCAACTCATTGGCTGTATGTATACACCGTTCCAAACCACGCCCTCATTAGTCATACTTATGAAATGCCAAAATACCATATTGGAAACTCAAACTATGCAATTTAAAATTTGAATCAGGTGATTAGCAAATGAGCCCATTTGACACGCTGTATAGAAAAAAATTCAGAGCCAACAATCTATTTTCCACGGGACCAAGCTGTCAAAACAGTTTGTTACAGTTTTGTGGTTTAGGCCCTTTAAAAAATCCCTTCTATATGGAAACTATTAACAAGAAATCGAGAAGCTATATCTAACATTACTGATAATGTTTGTTTGTTATTGCTATTATGAAGCTTATAATATGATGCATAAGGTTTTATTTTTTTATACGCCCACATGAAAATATGGACGTATATTCTGTCACCCCTGTCCGTCGGTCCGTCCGTCGGTCCGTCAATAATTTCTTGTGTACGCGATAGAAACCAGAGTTTTCATCCGATTTGAATGAAACTTGGTATGTGTATTTAACGTTTTGTTTTGTGTACAGGTTAGAGGCTAAAGTTTTCATTCGATTTGATTCATTTAAATGTGCGATGGTGGTGCCATAAACTTTTTCAAATAATCAAATTTGCTGAAGTGGGCGTATGTTACCTTGCCTGGCAAGCTATCTTCTATTTCTGAAATCAATATATTCAATAAACACCAGTCATTAGTTCTTGTTAATACTATTAATATTTGATGTTACCACTCCATTGTTATATTTTATTAAAGGGATATGTTCACTAACTGTTAAACCAATAAATTTATAGTCTCAGAATCTTGAAATTTGAAGCTAATCTAATCCGTACTATTGTTCACAAGTTGTGAATCACAACTCTCCTACAACCGGAAACACTTGAAGGTATTCTTCGACTGGTTTTTTCAACTCAACTTTCCAATAGACATTTAATTTAAGAAATTATTTTACTTATCATTTCAGTTGAGAAACCGTCAATACTGCCATTACTGAGACGAAGCTTAAAAGAACTAAAGAAAAGATTAGTACGACCGACTGTGTTAACAGCTTGTTTCAAGTCTAAAAGACAATGCAGAAACTAGAAAAAGATGTATTATAGAACTAAAAAACGACCTCTGATTGTGCTAACAGCTAGTGTTTCTGCTCTAAACAAAGACATCGAAGAAACTAGAATTATTTACTTACTCGACGGACAACCATGAATTCATTATGACATGCAATTTCTACTTGAATTATTGTAGATTATTATTTTATAAAGTATGATTATATTTTTAAAGAAGCATTCTCTTTTCTTTGACCCTTTTGAAGTTAAGGCAACATAATGTCACTTTGAGTATAATTAATTGGTGACTGTATTAGCATTTGATCTCTATAGAGATAGAGAATGGAGTCTTGACCATAACAGAGTACGGACGAGGCCCAGACCTTAGAAAGAGTGCACATTATACCCTAACACTAATCAGAGAATGCACAAGGCCCGCCCTTAGAAAGAGCACGCATAATAAAAAAAACAAGTCTCTGAGCTTAGAAAGAGAAAACATGTCCTGAATTTGGACAGAGCAAGTCAAAGGCCCTTAAGCAAGCACAATGCAGTGACTTTAGACAGAGCAAGCACAATGCAATGACCTAAGACAAGACAGACACGAGGTAATGATAGACGGAGCAAGCACGAGGTAATGACTTTATTAGACAGAACATATACGAGGTAATGACTTAAGACGGAGCAAGCACAATGCAATGACTTTTGGACAGATCAGACACAAGGCCCCGACTTTAGACAGAGCAAGCACAGGGTAATTACTTTATTAGACAGATCAGACACGAAGTAATGACTTAAGACGAAGCAAGCACAATGCAATGACCTAAGAGAGAACAGACACGAGATAATGACTTAATAAGCAGAAAGCTGAAGGAGGTCAGATGGGATGGGTGTTGGGTGTTGTTTGCAATTTTTAAGAAACAAATTTCAGAGCAAAAGATCTTGTTCTCGTACACATATATGTAGGTTGTTTCTTTCTATAGATTAGAGATAATCTTAAAATAGATAAGCACTACTTTATTGGAAAATTTTCTTTCAGACGAATTTAGTACCATTTTCCAACCATCGTCCAATCCAATAGATACAGCGTTAGCTGTTAGCTTGATATTGGAAAGATCAACAAAAGGTCGTGACTTTAGAAAGAGCAAGCCCACGCCTCACGGCCGCAACTTTAGAAAGATCAACACAAGACCGTAACTTTAGAAAGAGCAAGCACAAATTCCGAACAGCTCCGATTACTAAGACTAGATTATTTAGAGTTGGTTTGTTTATTATTACATGACACTGTCTGCAATAAAGAAATGGAATGTTTGTTCAACCATGTATGATGAAACGAAACGATAAATTTGGTCCCTTAGGCCTACTTCAATAATTCATAATATAACTGTATAAATGAAAGCGGTATCTGTGCTGTAAGCTGCAAGTGTGCATTGTTAAATGCAAAGTAATGTCGTTACATGCCACCTAAATTAATGATGATTTTATGCGCTCTAAAGCAGGAAACCGACGAGCGTATAATTTTACCTGAACATACCGATGAAAACACGACATAGTGAATATTTAATAGCGTACGCCAAGCGGCAGAATTTTTTAAAACTTGGCGAACGACCGAAATTACGTCGTCACTTGATATCAGCGTCACATCCTCTTGTCCAGCGAACTTCCTAGTGAATTTATCCGAAAATGTCGAACATTTTTCATGCCCATGATTTGCAAAGTTCTCGACTTTATCGAGCACACGAGTGAACTTTTTAACTCTAAAAATCGCTTGAAAATACAACCTCTTAGAATTAATAAAAAATCTAAATTCTCAAACTTGGTCTATAGGAGTATATATTCACCAGGGGACTTACCCGGTGGCATATAACTTTACAACAGAGTATCTAACAATCTAATTAAAATTATATTACATTTCGTTTCGGTTATTTTTTGATTGTCGACTCCATGTATAACCGAAACGAAATGTAATCTAATTTTAATTAGATTGAGTATCTAAATAATCTGATAAATCCAGAAAACGATGTTTAAATACAATAATTGAAATATGCTTACTCAAATTTGAAGCCTTTTTTTATTAATAACCTGTAATTTTATGGGTTTATTGCGTGGCAAATCTATCGATTTGTCACGCTTTGTTTTCGTTATGATTATTGCAGTGCGTTCGATAATCGAACGCACTGCATTGTTTTGCAAACGGCTATTTTTTTTTTTTTTTTCGAATTTTACACTCGCTATTTTAGTAAGAAGGCAACATGCCACATACAGATTTGTTCAGTTCCCTACGATAAATTGTTGACCATCAACTATTAAATATAAATTGGTGCCATTTTGACAAACCGGAAATGAGGTAGAACCAAAAATACGGTTTTGGTTTTTGGAATCTCACGTCTCTATTTTTCATCCTATTTTTATCAAACTGTTTTGAACTGTTTTCTATAACTGTGCGCTACTAAATAAAAGTTTTAAACTTCTCCAATTTTGACTTTTAGTTGACTATTTTCTTAATTTTAATTTTTGCGTTTTTTTCAACTTCTACAATTTTATTTCGTTCGATCTGCAAATTTGCAGGTGTATAGACATTTTGATTCTAAACAAAATGCAGTTTTCAAAATTTTGATACCACTTCCGGTTTTTACGTAATTAGCTTGTAAATTTAAAATGTCAACTTCCGGAAATTTGAAGATATTTCAAATTTGTTTTTTTCAATATGTTATAATTTGTTATAACAACAATTTTAAATAAAAAAATCCGACCCGGAAGTAAGAGATCATCCGCCATTTTGATATGAGTAACTTTTATAAAATTAAAAATGGGGCCTCGGGGTTATGAGCGGCATCCGTAACTTTAGTATTTTTGGAAACTACAATAGATTGCTAAAAAAGTCTAGGCACCGATTTTTGAATTTTGATTTCAATTTTTTTCTTATTTTAGTTTTGATTTTTTATGCAATTACTCAAACTTTCAAGGCTCATATCTTTTGACCTTGACCTTTGGTGACCTTGGTACCTGAACAAAAGTTATTGCCCTTGATAAAATCTATCCAATGATGTATTCATGTTTGTGATCCGATGTATACTTCCGGTTTTATAGACAATTGAAATTTGTGATTTTTTACTTTAAACAGCCCTGTCACGTGACCTAGCGTAAATACGTCAAAAATGATTTAACAATCATATTATGCGTAATTTGCTCTTTCTAATGATGTACGACAATATACACTTAAATTAAAATTGCACGATTTAAAATTTGAACATTTTGTGCAAATTTCCATTGTAACTGTGCGTGTTTTTTTCAAATTTTATTACAATCGATCTGAAAATTTACAGATGGAAAGATATTTCAATTGCAATCCAAAATTTGTATTCGAAAAATGGATATCACTTCCGGTTTTGCCAAAATTAGCTTGTAAATTTGAAATTTCAACTTCCGGAATTTTTAATATATTTGAAATTTGTTTTTTGCAATATTTAACATTATGGTATATCAACAATTTGAAATAAAAAAATTCAACCCGGAAGTTATAAATCGGCCGCCATATTGATATGACTAACTTTTGTAAAACTCAAAATGGGGCATCAGGGTTATGAGCGGAATTCGTAACTTTGACATTTTTGGAAACTACAGTCGATTGCATTCAAAGTATTGTTAATCGATTTTTGTTCTTCTGTTTTGCCTTTCTTGCATTTCCGTTTTATTTTTTTCAGTAATTACAAAAACTTTCAAGACTCATACCTCGTGACCTTGACCTTTGGTGACATTGTGACCTGAACAAAAGTTTTTGCCCTCGATGAGATCTATCCGACTATGTATTCATATTTGTTGTCCGATGTATACTTTCAGTTTTGTAATCAATTCAAATTTGCGATTTTTGACTTTACCAGTAACAATAACATCCAAGGTTTCGCTAGTTACGGTAGCTTTCTTTGTCTAGAAATAATACCAATACAGACCATTTTAAAAACAGTTTTGATGTAATTCCAAAACTGTTACGCACTGCTCAGAACCATGCAGAGCCTATGGATCTAGTTTTTTTTTTTTTTTTTGCAGTGCTTCGATAATCGAACGCACTGCATTGTTTTGCAAACGGCTATTTTTTGCAGTGCGTTCGATTTCGAACGCACTGCTTTGTTTCCAGAATGTTTTTTTTTTTTTTTTTTTTTTTTTTTTTCTTCAAATTCTGGTCAGAGCGCCCAGCCAAAACTGTAAATGCCACATATGCATTGATGCAATTTCTCTTATGTACTCGAAAAACTAAATTTTTTAAATGTAATTTGTTGCATTTTTTTCCAACCGGAAATGACGTAGGGCACGAAAGTGTATTTTAGAATTTTTCATTTCACGGCTCTATTTTTCATCCGATTTTACTCGGATTTTTCTAGGTTACTTCTTTAAACTAATGTCTACAATACGGCTTCTTTAAGTAATTGAAAATTTTTACTTTTGTCCCTAACTTTTTTTAGTATAAAAAAATTTCAACTTCTACAATTTTATTTCGATGAATCTGAAAATATACATGCATATAGGCATATAGATTGTGAACAAAATGCAAGTTTCAAAATTTCGATATCACTTCCGGTTTTGACGTAAATGGCTCTTAAAGTTAAAATTTCAACTTCCGGAATTTTGAAGATATGTAAAAATGGTTTTCGGAAATATGATTGAAATGACAATTCAAAAACAATGAATTAAAAAAAATTGACCCGGAAGTAAAAAATAAGCCGCCATATTGCTATGACCAACTTTTGTAAAACTCAAAATGGGGCCTCAGGGTTATGAGCGGAATTCGTAATAGTAGTATTTTAGGACAGCCCAGTCGATTGCCAAAAAAAGTACGTTATTAGATTTTTGATTTTTAATACTGCCTTTTTGTTATTTCCGGTATAACGTTTAAAGTAATTGCCAAAATTTCAAAGACTTGTAACTCATGACCTTGACCTTTTATGACCTTGTAACCTGAACAAAGGTTATTGCCCTTGACTAGAACTATCCAATGAAATATCCATTTTCGTTGTGCGATGTTTACTTCCGGTTCTATTGCCATTTGAAATTTGCTATTTTCAACTTTAAACAGCTCTGTCACGTGACCCAAGTAACATGCGTCACAAACTCTTATATATTATTATTGTGCTTATTTTACTCTTTCCAGTGATATAAAACACTTTATGTTTGAATGAAAATTGCGCGATTTAAAATTTGAAAATTTTTTGCAAAGTTTCATTGTAACTGTGCGTGTTTTTTTCAAATTTTATTTTGACCGTCCTGAAAACTTACAGGTAGATAGACATTTTGATTGCAAACTCAAATCTGTTTTCAAAATTTCGATAACACTTCCGGTTTTGACGTAATTCGCTTTTAAAATCTAAAATCTAACTTCCGGAATTTATATGATATATGATTTTTTTTTTTTGCAAAATTTTTGAAGTGATGCTATATAAACAATCAATCAATGAAATTTGACCCAGTTGTAATAGATCGGCCGCCATATTTATATGATTAACTTTTGTAAAACTCAAAATGGGGACTCGGGGTTATGAGCGGAATTCGTAATTGTAGTATTTTTGAACAACTTAGTCGATTGCCCCAAAGAGTACGTGATTCGATTTTGATATTCGATGTTGCTTTTTTGCTATTTCCGGTATATTGTATTTAATGTAATTGCCAAAATTTCAAAGAATTGTAACCCGTGACCTTGAACTTTTTTACCATGTGACCTGAACAAGGGCTATTGCCCTTGACCAGATTTATGTACTGATGTATCCATTTTAGTTGTCCGATGTTAACTTCCGGTTCTATGGCCATTTGAAATTTGCGATTTTTAACATTAAATAGCTCTGTCACGTGACCTAACTTTCATACGTCACAAATTTGTATATGTTCTTATTGTGCCTAATCTATTCTTTTTAATGATATATAACACTTTATGTTTTAAAGAAAATTGCGCGATATAATATTTGGAAGTTCTGTGCAAAGTTCTATTGTCACTGAGCGTGTTTTTTCAAATTTTATTAGAATGTTCTGAAAACTTGTGAGTAGCTAAGCATTTGGATTGCGAACTCAAATCTATTTTCAAAATTTCGATATTACTACTGGTTTTGACGTTATTGGCTAATAAACTAAAATAATATGTGTGTTGTCTAAATGGTTAAATGATAGTGCTCTCCCTTCAACCTGTAATTAACTTGAGTTTTGGCGATACTAAACCAAAGAAGTAAAAAACATCGCAAAAACGCTAACACATTTGATTAAATAACGCTAACAATTATCGTCAAATACAGTTGAAGGGAGAGAACTACTATTTTTATTGTTAATCTTTATTAAAGCTATCATGTTGTAATTAGACTAGAAAAAATGTTTCTAACTTTTTTTATATTAATATTTTTATAACCATTTGCTAAGTGCCTTGTGATTTATGAAAGATTCCAGGATGACGCACTGCCCAGCGCCGTTTTGGTACGGCTCTAGTTTTTTTTTTTTTTCGAATTTTACACTCGCTATTTTAGTAAGAAGGCAACATGCCACATACAGATTTGTTCAATTCCCTACGATAAATTGTTGACCATCAACTATTAAATATAAATTGGTGCCATTTTGACAAACCGGAAATGAGGTAGAACAAAAAACACTGTTTTGGTTTTTGGAATCTCACAGCTCTATTTTTGATCCGATTTTTATCAAACTGTTTTGAACTGTTTTCTATAACTGTTAGCTACTAAATAAGGATTTTAAACTTCTCAAATTTTGACTTTTAGTTGCCTATTTTCTTAATTTTAATTTTTGCTTTTTTTTCAATTTCTTCAATTTTATTTCGATCGATCTGCAAATTTGCAGGTGGATAGACATTTTGATTCCAAACAAAATGCAGTTTTCAAAATTTTGATACCACTTCCGGTTATGACGTAATTAGCTTGTAAATTTAAAATTTCAACTTCCGGAATTTTGAAGATATTTGAAATTTGTTTTTTGCAATGTGTTACAATTTGTTATAACAACCATTTGAAATAAAAAAAATCCGACCCGGAAGTAACAGATCATCCACCATTTTGATGTGAGTAACTTTTGTAAAATTAAAAATGGGGTCTCAGGGTTATGAGCGGCATCCGTAACTTTAGTATTTTTGGAAACTACAATAGATTGCTAAAAAAGTCTAGGCGCCGATTTTTGAATTTTGATTTCAATTTTTTTTTTATTTTCGTTTTGATTTTTTATGCAATTACTAAAACTTTCAAGGCTCATATCTTTTGACCTTGACCTTTGGTGACCTTGGTACCTGAACAAAAGTTATTGCCCTTGATGTAATCTATCCAATGATGTATTCATGTTTGTGATCCGATGTATACTTCAGGTTTTATAGGCAATTGAAATTTGTGATTTTTTACTTTAAACAGCCCTGTCACGTGACCTAGCGTAAATACGTAAAAAATGATTTAACAGTCATATTATGCGTAATTTGCTCTTTCCAATGATGTACGACAATATACACTTAAATTAAAATTGCACGATTTAAAATTTGAACATTTTGTGCTAATTTCCATTGTAACTGTGCGTGTTTTTTTCAAATTTTATTTCAATCGATCTGAAAATTTACAGATGGAAAGATATTTCGATTGCAATCCAAAATCTGTTTTCGAAAAATTGATACCACTTCCGGTTTTGACGTAATTAGCTTGTAAATTTGAAATTTAAACTTCCGTAATTTTGAATATATTTGAAATTTGTTTTTTGCAACTTTTAACATTATGGTACATCAACAATTTGAAACTAGATCCATAGGCTTTGCATGGTTCTGAGCAGTGCGTAACAGTTTTGAAATTACTTAAAAACTGTTTTTAAATGGTCTGTAATGGTATTATTTCTAGACAAAGAAAGCTACCACAACTAGCGAAACCTTGGATGTTACCTGTAAAGTCAAAAATCGCAAATTTGAATTGCTCACAAAACCGGAAGTATACATCGGACAACAAATATGAATACATAGTCGGATAGATCTCATCGAGGGCAAAAACTTTTGTTCAGGTTACAATGTCACCAAAGGTCAAGGTCACGAGGTATGAGTCTTGAAAGTTTTTGTAATTACTGAAAAAAAAAAACGGAAATGCAAGAAAGGCAAAACAGAAGATCAAAAATCGATTAACAATGCTATGAATGCAATCGACTGTAGTTTCCAAAAATATCAAAGTTACGATTTCCGCTCATAACCCTGAGGCCCCATTTTGAGTTTTACAAAAGTTAGTCATATCAATATGGCGGCCGATTTGTAACTTCCGGGTTGAATTTTTTTATTTCAAATTGTTGATATACCATAATGTTAAATATTGCAAAAAACAAATTTCAAATATATTCCAAATTCCGGAAGTTGAAATTTCAAATTTACAAGCTAATTACGTTAAAACCGGAAGTGGAATCGGAAACGGAATTTGGATTGCAATCGAAATGTCTTTCCATCTGTAAACTTTCAGATCGATTGAAATAAAATGTAAAAAAAACACGCACAGTTACAATGGAAATTTGCACAAAATGTTCAAATTTTAAATCGGGCTATTTTAATTTAAGTGTATATTGTCGTACATCATTGGAAAGAGCAAATTACGCATAATATGATTGTTAAATAATTTTTGACGTATTTACGCTAGGTCACGTGACAGGACTGCTTAAAGTCAAAAATCACAAATTTCAATTGCCTATAAAACCGGAAGTATACATCGGATCACAAACATGAATACATCATTGGATATATTTCATCAAGGGCAATAACTTTTGTTCAGGAACCAAGGTCACCGAAGGTCAAGGTCAAAAGATATGAGCCTTGAAAGTTTTAGTAATTGCATAAAAAATCAAAACGAAAATAAAAAAAAAATTGAAATCAAAATTCAAAAATCGGCGGCTAGACTTTTTTAGCAATCGATTTTAGTTTCCAAAAATACTAAAGTTACGGATGCCGCTCTTAACCCTGATGCCCCATTTTTAATTTTATAAAAGTTACTCATATCAAAATGGCGGATGATATGTTACTTCCGGGTCGGATTTTTTTATTTCAAATTGTTGTTATAACAAATTATAACACATTGAAAAAAACAAATTTGAAATATCTTCAAATTTCCGGAAGTTGAAATTTTAAATTTACAAGCTAATTACGTAAAAACCGGAAGTGGTATCAAAATTTTGAAAACTGCATTTTGTTTAGAATCAAAATGTCTATACACCTGCAAATTTGCAGATCGAACGAAATAAAATTGTAGAAGTTGAAAAAAACGCAAAAATTAAAATTAAGAAAATAGTCAACTAAAAGTCAAAATTGGAGAAGTTTAAAACTTTTTTTTAGTAGCGCACAGTTATAGAAAACAGTACAAAACAGTTTGATAAAAATCGGATCAAAAATAGAGCTGTGAGATTCCAAAAACCAAAACAGTGTTTTTTGTTCTACCTCATTTCCGGTTTGTCAAAATGGCACCAATTTATATTTAATAGTTGATGGTCAACAATTTATCGTAGGGAATTGAACAAATCTGTATGTGACATGTTGCCTTCTTACTAAAATAGCGAGTGTAAAATTCGAAAAAAAAAAAAAAAAATAGCCGTTTGCAAAACAATGCAGTGCGTTCGATTATCGAACGCACTGCAATAAAAAAATTTAACCCAGAAGTTACAAATCGGCCGCCATATTGATAGGCTAACTTTTGTAAAACTCAAAATGGGGCCTCAGTGTTACGAGCGGAATTCGTAACTTTGATATTTTTGGAAACTACAGTCGTTTGCATTCATAGCATAGTTAATCGATTTTTGATCTTCCGTTTTGCATTTCTTGCACTTCCGTTTTATTTTTTTCAGTAATTACCAAAACTTTCAGGGCTCATATCTCGTGACCTTGACCTTTGGTGACATTGTGACCTGAACTAAAGTTTTTGCCCTCCATGAGATCTATCCGACTATGTATTCATATTTAAAGTCCGATGTATACTTCCGGTTTTTTAAGCAAATCAAATTTGCAATTTTTTAATTTACAAGTAACATCCAAGGTTTCGCTAGTTGTGGTAGCTTTCTTTGTCTAGAAATAATACCAATACAGATCCTTTTAAAAACAGTTTTTAAGTAATTCCTAAACTGTTACGCACTGCTCAGAACCATGCAAAGCCTATGGATCTAGTTTTTTTTTTTTTTTTTTTTTTTTTTTTTTTTCCAAATTCTGGTCAGCGTCTGTAGAGAAAACTGGAAATGGTATAGAAATTCTGGTTTGATCAGCTAGTTTCACTCGAGGGAAATTTTCCCTTAAATATGAAACGGCACATTTTTGCGGAACCAGAAGTGGGCTATTACATAATGTGCAATATTTTTTCATCGAGTCTGTAGGACTTATTTATGAACCGATTTACCTGAAATTTCCTTTATTACGTTAATTGTTAAAAGAAGTATCTGGAGCATTTTCAAAATTTTCAATTTTTAAATATTTTTGTAAAAAAAATTTGAAACCAAAATTTTCAAAAAAAATCAAAATTTTTTTCTCAGCCGCTAATTATCCGATTGATCTGAAATTCACAGGACATAAACAGAATGTCGATACAAATAATACAAGATAATTAAAATATTTCTATCACTTCCGGTTTTGGCGTGAAGACTTCCGGTTTTTCAAAATTAAGACTGGCGACCCCACTTCCGGTGTAAATTTCAGATGTTGGCTAAAACCATAAATATTGTATGTCAGGCATAATTAGAAGGTACTTAGCAGAAAAAATCCAAACCGGAAGTGATACATAAGCTGTCGTCACAGACTGACACATTTCAGCAAAAAATTAATTAGTCCTCCATTTTTTATCCGATTTTTATGATTTTGATGTCTATCAAAACATTGTAACTTTATCTAAAACTTGTAGGCACAGAATTTTGAATTTCGAATTTGAAGTGTTTTTATTTTGGTTTGAATTTTTTGAAAATTCAAAAGGCCATACCATGTGACCTTGACCTTCAATGACCCTGAAATTTTCAATGTAGAATGTCCTTGACCTCAGCTATCCATAGGTGTTTTGATTTTAGTTGAAAAATATTAACTTCCGGTTTTATAGACATTCAAAAATTGACACTTTTGACAACTTCGGACGGCTGTATTACCTTCTCTAATTAACACAAAGAATTAATCATTTCAATTTTGTAATGCTGATTTAATTATCTTTTTAACGATATATCACGATAATACCTTAAAATATGTTTTCAAAATATTGCGTTTTTTTCGACTGAGAGTTCTAACTTACAATGTAATTATCTAATAGCAATATCGATTGTTTAATGATGATGTACACAATTTTCTCTTTTCAACGATATATGACATGATTAGTTTAATACAAAATCCATTAAAGTGAAAATAGGCATAGAGTACCCTGAGTAATCTGAGAAAAATAGAAATAGAGAGGATTAAAATGATTGACAAGGGTTATAGCAGGTTATATAATACAGTAATAAAACTATCCATGTGAACTTTTCACATGGAGGTGTGAAGTATTTTAGGTCATAAACAGATTAATCTGATTATGTAATCTTTTAACACTCTAAAAAATATATAAAATTTATTCATTTTTTTTGCAAAATTTTCACTTACATTAATTTTACATACAATCATTTAGAGCAGTGAATTTTTGATACATTAACCTGTTCGAATTTTTTTTCTACCATTGACAGAACTCTTTCTACAAGATACACACCAATTTTATTTTTGTCGTCTGCTAAGGTTATTAAAGGTCATAAACAAATTAGTCAGACTACATAATCTTTTAACTCTAGGGCTGGACTCTAGCAGACTGCAATTTAACTGTTTACGCGTCTGCGCTAATCCGTTGCAATAAAAAGTAAGTGCTCAAACTGTTTTTTATCGTCTGCTAAGATTATTATAGGTCAAAGATAAATTAATCTCATTACATATTGTTTTAACTTTATAAAAATTAACATGTTTTTACGAGTGTTTGCTATGTTTGATATAATATCAGATTTTTTCTTATTTTGGGGGTAATTCTTACCCACGGCACTTAATTGACTAACATACATCAATTCAACTGGCTACTGTCTGCTCCAATCCATTGAAACAAAAGACAGTATTTCAACTCAGCATTAAAGGAAAATATTGACGTTTACACAGTTCGAATGTTGGGGAAGGGGGCATATCCCCTATACAAAATGGCCCCTAGTTCTAATTGTTATCATTTGAATTGATAATTGAAATGTATGCTCTCTTCTTGTGACCTTGACTAGTGCTTCTATAGGAGAGTATCTTCTGTAACACCCAATTCCAATTTTGTTTTTGTCGTCTGCTAAGCTTATTATATGTCATAAACAAATTAGTCAGAGTACATAATCTGTAGTGATGGACTATCTAGCAGACAGCAATAAATTATTTAACTGGCAACGCGTCTGCGCTAATCCGTTGCAATAAAAAGTAAATGTTTAATCTTGTCATAGTTAATTGGGCCCCTATCCTAATCGGCTATTAGTCAAAATGGTTTGGTCAAAATGGCCAGTCACCATGGCCCCTATTTTGGTCAAAATGGCCTCTGAATTTCTCTTTTGATTTCAACAAATTCATTGGTTAAAATGGCCACAAAAATAAAGTCAAGATGTTCCCTGATTTTTTTTTTATAAATTGTAGCTTATATGATAATCAAAGGAATAATTGGAAGCTATTTTAACCCTAAAAAAGGTCACTAATTTTGACTGAAAATTGTACTCTGTTACAACAAATTTTGAAGACATAAATCACGCAGTCACTGTTCACAAAGTAGTCGTTATTAGCCGATTTCCAACTGTCTAGGGATCTTTAACGTACACAGCCAATAGCACACGGGGCCTCGGTTTATTGTTCCATCCAAGCGACTAGACACTTTTCCATGTCAGCCCCTCCGACCTGCATCACTGACAGGGGGAAACCGGGTTGAAAAATCCGAAGGTGTCATCTCGACCCATGCCGGGATTGAACCCTGGACTTTCAGGTTAGCGAGCAAGCGTCTAACTCGCTGAGCCACTCTTAAATTTGGGAGTTTTAAAAATAGAACACATTACTTTGAATATTCTGGATAAGAATATTAACGTAATTGTTATCTATAGACCACCTGTTTATCGATTAGAATTATTTCTCCCAATGTTACAAAGATCACTAGTTGAATAACAAGAATCTGGTGTATGTTATTATGGGAGATTTCAATCAAAATATCTTGGGGGGTCATTTGTCTATACTTAATTTTTTTCAAAAATTTGGTTTTTAACAACTTGTTCAGCATTACACTAATGAAGGTGAAACACTTATAGATCATATTTATATCAGTAAAGGAATTCTGTCACATAATGTTCACATTTCACCCATACCTGTGTATTGTAGCTACCATGAAGCTATAAAAATTACCATACTATAAGTTATATTGATATAATATTGAATCTACCCTTTCACAAAACTTTTTACTAAAAATGAGGGAGTGAACACCAGACTTTAGGGGTTTGAAGTTCAAAAAGTCTTACAGCTATCAGGCAAAGTATCACGGGCCACGCTCAGTGCTGTTCACAGCTCTAGTCTGATTCTGTTTGTATTCTTTGGCATGGGTAAGAGAGAGAAGGCCTGGTGTTGGCTTTCACTCCCTAACTCTTATAACCAAAACTACTGTTCGTAGTTTGCAACAGTCGAGAAAATTCGAACAGCTAAAAGTATTGAAAATGTACGAGGGGGTTGGGGAGGCTGAACAGTTCATTGTCTGACTCAGAAGGAGTAAAGGCGGGCCTATTCGTTAAGACCTGAGAGGCGTTCAAACAGCGGGGATGAGGATTCTCGGACTCCCGCAATAGGTTTGTATAGGACGGATTCCCAACTACCATTAGCCTTAAACGCATATAAATAGATCTAATATTTTACGGGTTGTTTTAATAAGTAATCATGCGGCGATAGTCTACATTGTAAACTTCCAACTGTGATGGTTTACTGTACTGCCAACTAGAATAATATTGTGGAATTCGATACTTAGCAATATCTACATTAAGGATACAGATAATTTCATCTTTGGACTACAAATTAATCATCTTATGGCATTTCATGAACGGTATTAATATGGACATTGATATTCAATCTTATGTCATGTATTGTGTTTAGAAAGGTTATGGCATATCTATAATTCCCATGACATATCAATACAGCAATGACATTACATGTATTTCAATACCTGTCACAATCATTTAACATTTTTTGTGGAAAGCCATGTCAGTTTAAGTTCAATAAAATGTTATGTCATGGTAAAGTATGTACACATAAAGCTATCAATTCTTTAACTTTTTTTATAACTGAACTTATTTCAGTAAAATTCATTTACTGAAATAATATCTTAATTCAAAAGAGAAAAATAAATTTTGCAACGTATGCATAACAAGTCATAACTAGAAGCTGTGTACAGCATCGAGCGTGGCAGCGACCTTTATGCCTTGGATTTTGCCTTTTTGGGACTTAACGTTAGAGGAAGATATTTTGTAAAAGCTTTGAGTTGAAACACTGTCTTTTGTTTCAATAGATTGGTGCTGTTGGTAGCCAGTTGAATAATGATGTCTGTTAGGCAATTAAGTTCCGTGGGTAAGAATTTCCCTCAAAGTAAGTTGGCTTTCACCCCTTAACTCTTATAACTAAAACTATTGTTCGTAGTTTGCAACAGTCGAGAAAATTCGAACAGCTAAATGTAATGAAAATTCACTTCTCTAAACTACTTCACACCTGTATGTCAAAAGTTCATGTGGATAGTTTTATTACCATATGATATAAGAAAGTGAATTTTGTATTAAACTACCCATGTGACATATCATTGAACAGAGAAAATTGAGTACACCCTGAATATACAAACTATATTGCTATGAGATAACTACGAGAAAAAAACGCAATATTTTGAAAACATATCTTAATGGATTATTGTGATATATCGTTGAAAAGATAACTAGAATCGTGAGACAATACTGGGCAGTGCGCATCCAAGTTTGTGAAAGGTTGCATTAACTTCATCAAATCTCTGTGAAGTATATATTTTATAATCCACATCATTTAATATATTTTGTAAGAGAGTTGTGAACAATTTGACGGATTAGATAAGCCAAAAAAAATGTATTCTGAGATTAAATTTTTTTTTGGTCGAACAGTTAGTTAACACATCCCTTAAACTTCGAGCAAAAAAATCTATATTATTATTTAAAAAAAAAAAAAAATTAATAGTCAACGTTTTAGAACGGATTTTCTTCTTGCATTGGATCGTTATCTACTACATTTAGATTTATTTTTATCTTTTTTACTACATAATTTAATACGTTAAAAACGCAAGTTACAATGTTAGAAAGTCATGTTAAGCATGATAGTGCAATTGTCAGTTGAAGGGAAATGTAGTTTAGTACGAGACAATTCCCCCCAAAAAATTTCATTGTTGTATTTTAATTTTGTGATATTATAAAAAAAACATTTGAAAATACTGCGTTCGTTGTACATTATATATCAAAACATTGTTTCTTTAAGCGCTTCTCACTGGTCAATAATTATGGTATCTTGTAACTTTCTAAATGTTGGTACTCTGAACATGAATCGTATGACGAGCTGAGGGGATGATACTAGTACGTTGTAATACAACAACGCAGACTCTCACATATCATCAGATATGATAGTATGACCTTCTCGACGTGTGATGCACATACACGATAATTGTAGGTGATGATTTATCATAACGATTACCCCCTGTCAGTGTTGCAGGTCGGAGAGGCTGTCATGGAATAGGCGTCTAGTCGTTCGAATGGGACAAACGCGTGTTATTTCAATTACCGGTTGAAGAGGGAGAATATTTTCAAGTTCGTTTATCATTTGTTTGTCTGCTTTGTTCACTTAAACAATATAACTATATGCGATTTGTTTTTTTACCAGAATCTGGTGCCTGTTGATTGCTGAATCCCCAATGTCAATATTTAACAACACATCAGTTCCAAAATAATGCTTCAGTGTCTTTGGCTTAATGAAATTTGGTTCATAGAAATTTCCAATCTATGTTAGTGCAGCCATGGTACATTTTTATAGTATTTTTCTCGGCGACTCAAACCAAGCTTAGTAGCAGTTCATCGACCCTGAACTATGCCAGATTTCGAATCAAGAACACTGTCAATGTGTTAAAATAAAACACTGTTTATTATCATATTAAGTTATGCAACATCAACATTATTACTTCTTAACTGTTAAAATTATCGTAACAATCCTACAGGTCCTACTGCACTTCAAGGTACTACTGCACGGTACTAACCCATAAATGTTCTTTCGATCCATGTGACCCTCGACAACCCCTGCGACCCTTTCAGGTAGTGTCATTAGGACGCTTTAAGTTGATGCATGGAAGGTTTACATGCTGGATGCCAGTATACTGAGGTGGATGCAATCAGTAACGACGCCCAGGAATTTATCTTTTCGATTACCGTATATTATTTCGATTTCCTCTCAGAATGAATGCACTGATCACTATTTACCTTATTCACTTTGACATAGAATAAACAATGGCGTTCGCAGACTTTTTTTTTAAGGAGTCAGGCCCAGGGGCGAAGAAAATTTAGGAACCAGAAAGCTTTGTTTTGCACGTTTTTTTTTTATTTTCATATTTTTATCTTTTTTTCCAGGTGAAGGGGGATAACAGAAGGACACAAACACTTCAGCTAATATTGATAGCCGCCATCTTGTAATGTGTTGTTCTTTATTCTATCGACGAAATCTGATTAGATGTACGGGTTCATTCCCACGAAGTCACCGCATAGGTCAAAATGAACCATGTAGAAACGAAAAACGGTGACTTCCCGGGAATTTGTTCAAAATTGGATTTTGAAAACAATAGGATTATATTTTGTTATCTTAGCAGACGAAAGCCTTCTTAATCGGGTTACAACCAATTAAACAAAAATGTTTTCAAATAATTTGTTTAACATTATAAAAACATATAACAAACTATATTTTAATTTTAACAAATGTAAAAAGTAATCAGAGAATACTAGAACATTTGATTTAAAAATATTTGATTGATATCAAATGGATTTGGATACAAATTTCGAGAACTTAGTAAAAAAAAATCCTATCCATAAAGAAATACATACAAATTATTACAGATGGGACAGAAAAAAAAAATATATTATGAAAACAAAAATGTAAAAGGTGCACAAAACAACAAAAACACGAAGTACTATGTAGAGAATGGTCGAGTATAGAAGTAAGAAATGGACATATTTAAAAGATAAGATAATACCTTATCACAAAAGAAAACCACGAAGTTAAAAAACGTTTCGAATTTTTAATGAATTTTCGAACGAGTAAAATTAATTCCAAAATCAGGATATCAGATAAATTAGGATCACCCCAAGGAATGCATCTAAGTCAAGGTTAAAGCAATGAGACGAATTACTAAGTAAATGTTCCCTAGAACATTTACTTAGTAATTCCCTTTCAATTTCATACAGATTACACTTAAAGAAATAATGATAGGCGCCTATCATGACTTCTTTGAGTTAAAACTGTATAAAATTGAGAGGGAATTACTAAGTAAATGTTCCCTTAAACAGTTTACACTCAAAGAAGTCATGATAGGCGCCTATCACGACTTCTTTGAGTGTAAACTGTACGAGGTGATATTCACTTAGTAATTCGTCTCATTGCTTAAACCTTGACCTAGATGCAGTCCTTGAGGGTGATCCTAATTTATCTGATATCCTCAATTTGGAATCAATCTAAAAAACTTATTAAAAATTCGAAACGTTTTTGAACACGTTTGTGGTTTTCCTGGGTGATAAGGTATTATCTTATCTTTTAAATAATGTCCATTTCTTACTTCTATTCTCGACCATTCTCTACATAGTACTTCGTGTTTTTGTTGTTTTGTGCACCTTTTACATTTTTGTTTTCATAATATATATTTTTTTTTCTGTCCCATCTGTTATAATTAGTATGTATTTCTTTATGGATAGGAATCTGTTTATTAAGTTCTCGAAATGTTTATCCAAATCCATTTGATACCAATAAAATATGTTTAAATCAAATGTTCTTGTATTTGCTGATTCCGTTTTACATTTGCTAAAATTAAAGTATAGTTTGTTATATGTTTTTAAATGTTATATAAATTTTTTGAAGAAATGTTTGTTTAATTGGCTATAACCCGATTAAGTAGGTTTTAGTCTGCTAAGATAACAAAAAATAATCCTATTGTTTTCAAAATCCAATTTTTGAACAAATTCCAAGTCCCCGTTTTTCGTTCCTACATGGTTAGTTTTGACCAAAGCGGTGACTTCGTGGGAATGAACCCGTACATCTAATCAGATTTCGTCGATAGAATAAAGAACAACACATTACTAGATGGCGGCTATCAATATTAGCTGAAGTGTTTGTGCCGTACAGTAATCCCCCCTCCCCTGAAAAAAAGATAAAGATATCAAAATCCAAAACGTGCGAAACTAAGCTTTCTGGATGCTAAATTTTCTTCGCCCATGGGCCTGACTCCTAAAAAACAAATCTGCGGACGCCCTTGTTTAGTCTGTGTCAAAGTCAATAAGGTTATATTAATCAGTGCATTTAAATTGGTGTTGCTTCTTGTAACCTTCTGGCTTTGACGATATTTTTGATTAACGGAATTGTTTTGCTAGAGAAAAAATGATACACGTCCTCATGCCCATACGCCTACAAAAAGTATGGTGTGGGTACACTCTATGTCTACAAAGGGTATGATGTAGGTACACTATATGCCTACAAACGGTATGGTGTTGGTATGCGTTGACTCTATGCCAACAAAAGGTGTGGTGTGGGTATGTGTTGACTCTATGCCTACAAAAGGTCTGGTGTGGGTATGTGTTGACTCTATGCCTACAAAAGGTGTGGTGTGGGTATGTGTTGACTCTATGCCAACAAAAGGTGTGGTGTTGGTATGCGTTGACTCTATGCCAACAAAAGGTGTGGTGTTGGTATGCGTTGACTCTATGCCAACAAAAGGTGTGGTGTTGGTATGCCTTGTACTCTATGCTTACAAAAGGTGTGGTGTGGGTATGTGTTGACTCTATGTCAACAAAAGGTGTGGTGTGGGTATATGTTGACTTTATGCCAACAAAAGGTGTGGTGTTGGTATGCGTTGACTCTATGCCAACAAAAGGTGTGGTGTTGGTATGCGTTGACTCTATGCCAACAAAAGGTGTGGTGTGGGTATATGTTGACTTTATGCCTACAAAAGATGTGATGTGGGTATGCGTTGATGAATCAGTAAAACGGTCATACATTCACACAAGCGGATTCCATTTTATTTCACCAAAGTTGACTACCAGATCACATTCATTCTGTCACCACCTCCAAACACCATAGCTCATTTAGAAAAGTTGTTTTTTAAAATGTTCAAGATTAGAAAAAAAAATTACTCTTTGGTTCTGAAAAAAAGCTCTGGCCACTTGTTTAAAGCGATACCACCAAATGAGCTTAATTTCTCAAACTTGGCCTATAATAGTATAATATATTCATCATTGATGTCAAAAGTATGCAAACAGAATCCAAGAAACCCATAAAACATTAACTTAATTTCTCTAAAATTACAGGTTATTGATGAAAAACGCTTAAAATATCTGTGAGCGTTTTTGAATTGTTTCTATATAACATGCTCTTTTGAATTTATGGGATTATACAGACAATGTATGATCATGACACTAGATAATAAAAATCCGTACAAGCAAAATCGCATCCAAAATCCAAGTTGCCTAATGAATATAAACTTATATTCACCAAGTTTGAGAATTTTGATTTTTTTATCATTCTTAGAGGTAGTATTCCTTTAAAATGGTTTATTGTGAATCATAATGCCGAACTAACCCCCAAGACGCAACAAGTTAGAACTAGAATCTTCTAAAGAACTCATGGATTGAAAGTACCTAAAAAGAATGTATCATACTTTTTGACGATGCCTTTCTCAGAAACATAAAATACCAGATAAGAAAGCCTTGGCGAAATTGCAATGCCAATGTCTGGTGAATTTCAAATGGGTTGGGATAATGTTGTTATTCGCTATACTTATCTAAAATAATGCTACCTTAATATATTTTGAGTATTATGAGGGTTTCATTCCTTGTTTTTCAAATCGTTTTTCGATTTTTCTGATGTGGAATTTTTTTGACAAATAATAGAAATAAATGGGGAGCAGCCAAACAAGTGTTTTCTTTCGTTCCAACTCACTATATCACAAGATCATTATTTATTCCAAAACATTTCTATCTTCTGTCTATTTATTCATGAATGAATGTAATAAAAAGTTAAAAAAGGGTTATTTTTACTAGAAATTTTGACATACCAGAATCAGTCCTTAGATGTTCCTTCATACAACAATAATACAGATAAATCCTTGATACCATTATATTTAGTTTCTCTTGTAGAAATGAGTTAATTTGGATCTTAAAATAAAGTTTTTCTGTAACTGAGACTGAATTTGTCTAAGAAAAATTCTTTTTAAGCCCCAGATAGTCAAGTGTAGTGACTAAAACTTTCAAGAAAGCATTGCATACAGTGACAGCATTTATTATTCAAGCTGACAAAAAGAAATAATTAATTTATAATTTGGAATGTATAAGTGAATGAAGGGAAGACATCCAAGATATAAACCAAGTTGCCAGTCCTGTCTATTCCATTCTGGAAATTTATACAAGGATTTCTGAACACAACTTGGTGATAATAATTTTTAATTCCGGACACGACTAAAGCGGGATTAGATGCTATCAACTAGGATTTGAAGTAGCTCAACTTTCCGGACAGCGTCCAAGGTAGGAGAACCTTAAGGGAGGTGTACAGCTTTCAGGACCACGTCCTAGGTAGTGGAACCAATATCTAACTAGCAATAAATGATGTTGCTTACTTCAAAGATCAAGGCCAGGAGGTCTTATTGACCATCTCTAGATACCAAGACCCGGAGCTTGTTGACTTAGCTCCTATGCCTCTTTTGGGCTTTATTATTGTTTTTATGATCCTTATAGACTGTCCTAGATATCGTAGACTAAGACCTAGTCTACACACCTGCCTGGTTTAATCTCAACCATAATCTATTTTCTTCCCTTCAGTGATCAATGATCAAAAGTAAAGTGTTTGTTACATTCATTATAAATTCTATAATTATCAATAACGGTGAAATATTCAAATAAGGGTTGTGCATATCTTTCTTCTAAAACCAAATGTCAACTACATCTTAACTCATTCAGTCTTTAAGGTATGAATCTTAGATACATTCAGCTCAAAAACTTAAAACACTATTTTAAAACTCAAACGAACTGAAATCTTCAAGACGAACTAAATATATTGCTATCAAGGATTTATCTGTATCAAAGATCACAAAGTATCTCAAATTCCTGTATTGTAACTATACTCTCTCATTTCATCCAGCCGCTGGTGGATAGACAGAAGATGGTTTTGAATGAATGAATGATAACTAGGTAATTGAAGAATGAATGAATTGTATATTGTATAAGCAGGTTTTGAAAAGCAATCTTTGTAAAAATCAATCCGACTTTTATGAAATTGAGAACAATGATATCGATATCATTTATTTCAATGGATTATTCATTTTAAGGAATAAACATTACCAGTTAAATCAGAACTATATGGAGACAAAATTTAGAAGTTCGTATATCCACAAGTACTCTCATTTTTTACAAGGGCGTGGATTTGTCCAAAAAATAATTTTGGGGACGATCTAGGATGGATGGAGTCGAAGCGCCGCAACCGCAAGCCCAAACAGCTGGTACATTCTCAAAGATATTTCCGAATTTGAGTTGCAATAGGGACTTCCTACTCTGATTTTCATCTGATCGATTTTGATTCTTCAAAAAATCTTTCTTGCAAATCAAATTATGGATTCTGAGAACCTAACCTATTTTCTTCCAATCAGCGTTGGTTAAATCTTTTACAAAGTGACTCAATTATTAATCATTTGGTATTTTGATTGACAGCACAGATGTATATAAAAGCTATTTTGATAACCTAACCATCTATATGTATTACTTAGTAATATTAAATATTATAACGGAAAACTTGCGGTTTTCCATTTGTCTATTTTAACTACATTGCACTCATAATGCGTGACGACAGCTTCTTCGAAGCCTCTTGAGGTTTTTTGGGGTAGCTAAGGTTGTAACCTTGCTATAAGGCAACGCCACGAAAGCACTTTTGGGGTTATCTTCAGAAAAAACATTATTTCAGAAAAATGTCGCTTTCATTTCGCCATTATTAGGAAAATAACCCACCTGAAAACTTTGAACTTGATTTTAAATGGAAGGGAGCTTTAGAAATGGGACACAAAGTGTTACGTTTTTGTCAAGTTTGAAATCGATAGTTCAATGCGAAGTTTTTATTAGTCATTAATGACTAATGAAATATTGTGTCATGGGAGCAACGGTTAGATCGGTGTGATCGTATACCGTTGCTACAGTAACCTGTTCTTACCATGGATATTTTTAAAACAACGTGTCTGGAGTAACTCATTTCTATTGTAGTATCTAGAAGTTATATTACAAGTGCTTTACTGACCCTGAGCATTTCAAAACAACATGTCTAGAGTAACTCATTTCTATACTAGTTTCTAGAAGTTATATTACAAAAGCTTTACTAACCCTGAACATTTCAAAACAACATGTCTATAGTAACTCATTTCTATACTAGTTTCTAGAAGTTATATTACAAAGGTTTACTAACCCTGGACATTTTAAATACAACATGTCTGGAATAAAGAGTACGGATTTCTCTTCTTTTTTCTAGAAGTTATATTACACGAGCTTTACTGACCCTGAACATTTTAAAAACAACATATCTAAAGTAAGTCATTTCTATACTAGTTTCTAGAAGTTATATTACAAGTACTTTACTAACCCTGAACATTTTAAAAACAACATTATTGTCTAGAGTAACTCATTTCTATACTAGTTTCTAGAAGTAATATTACAAGAGCTTTACTAACCCTGAACATTTCAAAACAACATGTATAGAGTAACGGATTTCTCTTTTTTTTCTAGAAGTTATATTACACGAGCTTTACTGACCCTGAACATTTTAAAAACAACATATCTAAAGTAAGTCATTTCTATTCTAGTTTCTAGAAGTTATATTACAAGTACTTTACTAACCCTGAACATTTTAAAAACAACATATCTAAAGTAAGTCATTTCTATACTAGTTTCTAGAAGTAATATTACAAGAGCTTTACTAACCCTGAACATTTCAAAACAACATGTTTAGAGTAACGGATTTCTCTTCTAGTTTCTAGAAGTTATATTACACGAGCTTTACTGACCCTGAACATTTTAAAAACAACATATCTTAAGTAACTCATTTCTATTCTAGTTTCTAGAAGTTATATTACAAGAGCTTTACTGTCCCAGAACATTTTAAATACAACATGTCTAGAGTAACGGATTTCTCTTCTAGTTTTTAGTAGTTATATTACAAGAGCTTTATTGACCCTGGACATTTAGAAACAAAATATACCTTAAAATAAACAATTCACTTTCTATGCTCATTATATCTATGCATCTTCTTGATCAAACTGAATTTGTTTTTAAAGGGTTTATTACAAACAGGGAGTACTTATTGTTAATTAAGCAATTTGACCTAGTTTTGGTGTTTGCCCTTTAAACGGCTCAATATTTCTAGCTGAAACCTTTTAAATACACAAGAGTGACATTTCTCTACAATTGGGCTTTTATTTTACTCAAATCCGTTCAGTAGTTTCCTATCAGCGTCCAAAAAACATAACACACTTAAAAACCTTACGTAAGGCTTTTAAAAATGTAAGCATGTTTTTAGCGTTTAAAAATTAACGGCTGGATTTTTTTTAGTTAAAACTTTCATATACATTAAAGGGCACATAGTTACAGATTTTGGTGTAAAGTTTTCACAATTTTTTTTTTTTTTTTTTTTTTTTTTTTTAATAAATTACATAATACAATATACATAATGAATATAAGTATAAAGACAAGCTTGTTTAAGTTTGTAAGAAAGGATAGCAAGGAAGGTCAAGAAAGAGAGTAAAGAAGAAGAAAGAAGAACCCCAGAGAATAAGATAAATAAATACTACCCAAAGGACGTAAATTGCTATCAATAAAAAAAATCATTTTTTGTCCATCAAAGTAAGTTGGTAGATAGATCTGGCAGATGTTTCCACTTTTCCCCATATACATTTATTTCAATGTCAATTTTTTGTTCAAGGTTAGCTGTTTCTTTTATAAAGTTTTTAAATGATCTCACACATGGAAATGTATTATTAATTTTTGAGGTAAAAATATAGACTTTTGTCAATAGAATTAAATGATTGATAAAATTAAATAGGGATTCCTCTATAGTGCTGATAATTTTATCGTCATAAATACCTAAATGTTTGATAGTTGTATTAAGTTGAAGTTCAATATTGTTCATATTTATAATCTTATCAACTATACCCCATAATTTTTGTGATTGTTTCACAAATTTGAGCAAAAAAATTTTTTGACCTAAAAAAAATTCAGACTGTCCCTTTAAAGGAATTACACCTCTTAGAATGATCAAGAATAAGAGTTTATATTCATTAGGCAATTTGTCTGTTGTCATAACTATACGGTATAATCTGATAAAAACAGAAAACTACCATGTATATTATAATTTCTACTAGATAAACAAAATATTAAGCTTTTTATTAATCGTTTTTCAATAATAACTTGTAGTTTTACGGAAAATTACTTAGTTTTATGGTTTATTTGATTCTGTTACTGACATATTTCAGTATTTAAGTACTAGATTTGGGTTATATATAATGAAAAGTTTTCTATGATATATGTATGATGAATATTTTTAAAGGATATGTATAATTCATTTTTGTTGAATATATGTATTATTTATTAATATATGTTTGGTATAATGTATAATAAATATTTATTTGATATATGTTTATTAATGTTCGTTTCATATACGTATAATGTATATTTATTTTAGATATGTATAAGGTATATTTGTTTTAGATATGTATAATGTATATTTGTTTGGAATATGTATATTGTATATTTGTTTGAGATATATATAATAGATATTTGTTTTGGATATGTATAATAAATATTTGTTTGGGATATGTATAATGAATATTTGTTTGGGATATTTATAATAGATATTTATTTGATATATGTATAACGGATATTTATTTTAGATTGTTTGGGATATGATTTTTTGGATATGATTTGTTTGGGATATGTAAAATGGATATTTATTTTAGATATGTATTATGAATATTTGTTTAGGATAATATGTATTATAAATATTTGTTTAGGATATTTATTTTAGATATGTATATTTGTTTGGGATATGTATAATAAATATTTGTTTGGGATATGTAAATTGGATATTTATTTTAGATATTTATAATGGATATTTGTTTGGGATATGTATAATAAATATTTGTTTGGAATATGTAAAATGGATATTTATTTTAGATATGTATTATGAATATTTGTTTAAGATATGTAGGCTATATTCATTTATATGTATATTTGTTTGGGATGTATAATGCATATTGTTTCAAAAGAATTTTACCTCTTACCTGATTCTAGTATTCAATACTTTATGAAATTCTGTTTATTTTTTGGAATTCTTAATAAATAATCTTAGTTGAAAACAGTTGATTATTACAAGTAAACGTCTTCTTTAAGTTAACTGACATCACAGTTAATCACATTCACAGGAAATTTCTAAACCTACAATTATACAAAATTTTTGGGTCTTTTTGTTTGTGTTTCAGGAACTATAAAGCTTCAATTTTTACTTTTCCAACACTGTCTTATATTCCTGCAACTCTTATAACGGACAGAGATTTAGGTCCTACTTTAAAGGGATACTACCTCTTAAAATGAACAAAAAATTTAAGTTCTCAAACTAAGATTATAATATATTCAGCAAAGGTGTGTACAGTAAACAAATAGAATCAAATAAACTATAAAGTAATTTTCTATAAAATTACAGGCTATTATTAAACTGTACTGTAATGGGCCTCATCGGGCAAATGGAAAGCAACCAAGTTTTATGTCCCACTGTACTGTGAAACATTGGGCAAATGGAAAGCAACCAAGTTTTATGTCACACTGTACTATGAAACATTGGGCAAATGGAAAGAATCCAAGTTGTCCCACTGTACTGTACCTAATTTGGCAAATGGAAAGCAACCAAGTTGTTCCACTGATTTGTAGGTTACCCTAAACGATTAATGAAATGCCATGGTTGGTGTTCTTTTTTTTAGATTATGAACCTACATAAGTATAACCCACATCAAAATACAACAATATGAAACAGGCAAATATCACAAGATTAATTATCATTATAGAATAAGAGCAAACTTACAACGACGGTAACTGTCTGTGACTTCTACTGTATTGTTGTATTTTTTTCTCACTTGTCATATCAACTGTATCTTCTGTGTAATTTTTACAATGTAATGGTCACATTACGTAGATATGAAACAAAAATATTTGAATTGTGTATTTAAAATGATATCTGACTTCAAACTATTTTATGGCTTCAAGGGGAATGTTCAATATTTTCGAGGTTCGATTTGAGCCTTTAATATTATGTAAATAGCCCCCAGAAGTACTAGAACTGCACAAAAATCGCTTAAGTTTGCCACGTAAAGTAATGGTAGGAGCTCAATGCTTAACTCAACTAAAGAAATTTTCAGGAATAAAATATTATTTCAAATTAACAAAATATAATCATTCAACTTACCTTAAATTTCAATATTTGTTGTTGTTGAGATCCTTAATGACCAGTTTAAACTACCTGTACAGTCAAGGATTAAGATTTGAATGTGTAGAAACAAAAGAACAGGTGAAAGGTGTTCAGTTATAACTCACCGGTCTGAAAAATGTTCAGTTATAGCTTTAACTCCAGGTTTCTATTTGAATGGTAGAGATTGGTGTTCAGAAAGCCCGTTTGATTCTCATAAAACGGATTCAGCTAAATTCGGATTGAAACACCGCAATTAAGACTTGAGGATATTTTTAATTTCATTCAATCAGATTTTTAAAACTTTGTGTACCAGGTTCAGTTTCTGAAGCAATCAATCAGGGTGCATTGAGGAAAACAGTTAAAAGAATAAGAGTGCAAATTTCCCAACCAATTTTAAAGGAATACTACCCTTTAGAATGATCAATAAAGCAAAATTCTGAAAAATGGTGAATAAGAGTTTATTATTAAAATTCATTAGGCAACTTGTCTGGAGTCATAATGATACTGTATTATCTGTTAAATTCATAAAACTACTTCATATATTTTAATTACTACGTAATATACAAAATATTAAGCGTATTATCAAGCGTTTTTCAATAATAACCTGTAATTTAATGGAAAATTAATTCCAAATTATGAATAAAAAGAAAACGATGCGGGACAAAAGATTGAAAAATTTTGTTTCATGTAAAACAAATGTCCATTCCGAGTTTTACAAGTCGACGTTGTGCAGTGAGCACGATGCAGCAAGTTGGGCAATGCCACCTTTGTGACCCCGTGTTCGGTACCCGGTTGAAGATAAATATAAACTAGAATTGTGAGACGATACTGGTACGGAGCCCCTAACACGCAATGGAAATACTTTGTTAAAAAGTTATTTCGTTTAAACGAAATAATTATTTCGTTTAAACGAATTAATTATTTCGTTTAAACGAATTAATTATTTCGTTTAAACGAATTAATTTGACTATTTCGTTTAAACGATTTAAATTATTTCGTTTAAACGAAATAAAAAAATAAATGTATGCTCAATGTCACAACCCTCGTATTATTAGTGTAAATATCATAGTTTTATAAATTACTCTTGCAGATTGCCCAAACTCCACTCGCCCAAACTCAACTTTGGACAGTGCATGCTTTTCTAATGCAAATTGGCTATAAAACCATTAGGTTTTGTCTATTTATTATCAGTCATTAGAAAACCATTAGGAGTGACTTATCTGGGTAAAAGCTAACCTTTACAGATTTTAGGTAAGAGTACTTTATTTAATTATATTGATTTTTTATATGCAATATGTTAAATTGTTTTGTTTATATTTATTACAATATATAGAGTGGCAGTATTTGTCTTGCCTGTCTTTTAGCCTGAGTATTTTCATGGTAGTAAATTTAGTAATTTTGTATTTTTAGCTTTTCGATAGCTGGAGCTATGCAAACAGTGGAAGCTAACTGTTGAAATATTCATCATGGTGGTTCTATGTCATTTGATTAACCGAACGTGATGGTTATTATTGTGGCTGGCTGTTACATGGTGACATTAGAATTACAGATCTAATGAAAGCTATTGTGTTTACGTCGTTAGAATTACAGGTCTAACGAAACTCTTTTAGTGCGGACAGTTATGTTACGTGCGGATAGTTAATTAGAATTACAGATCTAATGGAAGCTGTTTTGATGATTTAGGACGTTGAAATTACAGATTCAACAGAACTCTCTTTATTAATATGGATTGTATTATTTGAGAACATGGTCCACAATCAAATTTGTTTGTTATTTTTTATATTAGAATTTGAGGTTATTTGTACAGGTTTTTGTGAACCTTTTGTTAATTAGTTATGTTAATTAATTCAAATGTAGTAACAAACCTGTTGATGTTGTATGTCATGAGTATCACAGGGTTGTATTTTCCTATCGGTATTTAGGAAATAGTTGTATAGGTATTTAGGAAATAGTTGTATAAGTATCTTTTGTTATTATTAAACTTTGTAAAACAGTTATTCTTTCTATTCTGTCCATTAAGAGAAAAGGGTAATGCACCTTGCAAGGATAACAGACCTCGCATTGTGACACTCAACAGAAAAAATATAAGTAAAGATTTATTTCGATTAAACGAAATAATTTTATTTCGATTAGACGAAATAATTATTCCGTTTAATCGAAATAAATATTTCGTTTAATATTTATTATTCATTTAAACGAAATAAAATGCTATTATTTCGTTTAATCGAAATTATTCGGGGAGAACCTCGCATTTGAATGTAAATAGATTTTTAACATGTAGTTCTCTCCCTTCAACTGACAAAGTTTGAATTTAATAACTTAAAGGCATAAGCGCTATTTTCATTTAAATACATTGTTTTGGGTATCTTTTGATAGAAAAGATTTAGCATAGTCAGTGAGACTGAAAGAATTTGTGGCGTATGTAAAATAGGTCTAGTAACAGAGCTTTTTAAAGTTAAAAACTTTAATTTTCAAATGACTATAAAACCGGAAGTAAACATCGAAATGAAGTATCCGTGCATAAATATCGTCAAGGGCAATAACTTTTGTACAGGTCAAAAGGTCATCAACGGTCACGGTCATTAGATATGAGCCTTGAAAGTTTCGGTAATTACTAAAATTCTTGTTCCAGATATATATCGAAATCGAAATTCAAAAATCAGTTGTCATAAGGTTGTTGGCCATAGACTAAGGATTTCATAGACACTGATATTATGCAAATCTGATTCTCCCCTAAGACCCAATTTTGAGTTTTATAAAAATTAGTCACAACAACATGGCACCTGACATAGTACTTCCGGTTCGGATTTTATCAGTTATATTTTTTATGATGACCATTTCTAACATAATGCAAAAAGAAATTTTCAAATATCTCCGAAGCTCCAGAAGTTAAAATTTCAAGTTTACAAACAAATGACGTTAAAACCGGAAGTGATATCCAAATTTAAGTTTTTGTTCATTATCAAATTGTCTATCTATCTGTAAGTTTTCAGATCGATCAAAATAAAATTTCAAAAAAACACGCACAGTTACAAAGGAAGTTGGCACAAAATTTGCAAGTTTTAAAAAGCTCGATTTTGATTCAAATATATTGTGTTATATATCATTTGAAAGAGCAGATTTAGAATGGTAAATATATCTAAAAATTTGTGACGTATGTTAATGAACCATGAAAATTTCGGTCATTACTGAAATTCTTGTTCCGGAAATATAAAGAAATAGAAATCGAAATTCAAAAATCGACAACCTACATTTTTTTTTGCAATCGATTGCAGAAGCCGTAGATTTCAAAATTAAAAAAATCCGATTAACCCCCGGTTCTGAATTAAAATTTTAAGAAAATAGGTCAGTTCAAGATGGCGGCTGATCCCTTACACCTGGGTAAAATTTCATCATTTTATTTTTTATGTATGACCAAATCTATGATAATACAAAACATTTTTTTCAAATATCTTCAATATTCCGGAAGTTGAAATTGAAAGTTTAGAAGGAAATGACGTCAAAACCGGAAGTGATATCGAAACTTTGAAAATTGATATTCTTTGGAAATTCATATGTCTATGTAAATGAAAGGTTTCAGATCGATCGAAATAAAATTGCCAAAGTTAAAAAAAAAAATACTTTAAAAAGTGCTCCAAAAGTCAGCTACATCAGTCAAAATATGAATTTTTCAAAATTGCAATTTGTAGCTATTAGATTAAACAAATGAACCCAAAAAACGATCACAATCTGTTGGAAAAATGAGTTAAAAATGGAAAAACCCTGAAATACGACTTTTTAATATACATCATTTCCGGTTAGGCAAAAATGTGTCATTTTACATTTAAGCAACACCGAGCAGTTAATCATCGCAGGAAATGCTGTCAGGTTATGTGTGGTATGTGTAGTTTTGGCTGGGTAGCGTGACCAGAAATAGAAAAAAAAAAATAGTCATTTGCAAACCAAAGCAGTGCGTTCGACAAATCGAACGCACTGCAATCAAATCAGCATTACACAATTGAAAAATTTAATTCTCTGTATTCATTAGAGAATGTGATAGAGACATCAAAAGTTGTCAAAATGTCAATTTTCGAATGTCTATAAAACCGGAAGTTAATAATGTTCAACTAATATCAGCACATCTATGGATAGCTGATGTCAAGGACATCATTCAATGAAATTTAAGGTCTTCAAAAGGTAAGGTCAAATGGTATGGCTTTTTGAAAAAAATTCAAATTCGAAATTCTGTTCGAACAAACTGTAGACAAAGACAATCGGATAAAAAATGAAGGACTTATAAATTTATTGCTTAAATGTGTCTGAGATGGGGCTTATGCACCCTTTCCGGTTTGGATTTTTTATGCTAAGTGCATGCCAATTATGACTGACAGGCAATATATATAGTTTTTGTCAACATCTGAAATTTACAAAAGAAGTTGGGATGCTAGGCGTAAATTTGAAAAACCGGAAGTCCTCACGTCAAAGCACGAAAGATTTTGATTGGGTAGTTTTATTTCTATGGACATTCTGTTTATGTCCTGTGAATTTCAGGTCAATCAGATAATTAGTGGCTGAGTTAGAAATTTTGACCTTTTTTGAAAATATTGGTTTCAAATTTTTTTAAATAAAAAATATTTAAAAATTGAAATTTTTGAAGCCCCAACAGATACGTCTTTTAACAATAAATATATTAAAGAAAATTTCAGCTAAATCGGTTCATAAATAAGCCCTACAGACTTGATTCAAAATCATTGCACATTATGCAATAGCCCACTTCCGGTCAAGCAAATATTGAGTTTTAGATATTCATTTTTGATTCCTGGTCGTTTAATAATATTTGGTGAATACAATTATGTTATAGCATTTTCGATTTTGTCTAGGGACGCCCAAGATATGAGCCTTAAAAGTTTTTACATTACTGAAATTTTGTAATGACAAGAATTTTGAAAGGAAATTCAAAAACTTGACTTCCCAAGTTTTGTTAGCACTCGATTGAAGATTCTATAGTCATCACATTTATTCAAATCGGATAATACTAAGTTTTTGAATTTCGATTTAAAGAAAAATTGGTCATTCCAAGATGGCGACGGATCTAAAACATCCGGGTCGAATTCTATAAATTATATATTATGTTGGTGCGCACAACACAAACATATTGCAAAAAAAAAAAATGTTTCATAATATTTTTTCAAATTCCGTAAGTTGAAATTTCAACTTTATGAGCAAATGACATCAAAACCGGAAGTGATAACGAAAATTTGAAAATAGATTTTTATTTGACGTCTAAATGTCTATCTATCTGAGGTTTTTTTTTTCAGATAGATATAAATGAAATTTGAAAAATAAAACACAAACAGTTACTAATGACGAAAGTTCAAATTTTAAAATGCGGAATTTTCATTTAAATATATTGTGTAAGAGTAGACCAAGCATATTAAGCATGAGAAAGATTTTGTGACAGAGCTGTTTAAAGTTAAAAATTGTAATTTTCAAATGGCTGAAATCCGAAAGTTTAAATAGCACAACAAATATAAAGCTATTATTTGATAGATCTTATCACGGGCAATAACTTTTGTACAGGTCACAATGTCACTCAAGGTCAAGGTAACAAGATATGAGCCTTCAAAGTTTTGACTATTACTGAAATTTTGTTACCGGAAATGACAAGAATTCTGAAACGAAATTCAAAAATTGACTTCCCAAGCTTTGTTAGCACTAAAGATTCTATAGACATCACATTTATTCAAATTCTCTAAGATTTTTAAATTAGTTCAAACATGCAAGATAGTGCCAAAATCACAGTTTAGAATTGACAACCAGAAACTGACTGCACAGCCTTCATACTTCATAGTTTGAAATACAGATCGTAATGTATCATTACATAATTCGTTCTCAAAGAAAATTTATATTGATGTTTCTTTTTTACATTGTAACTGTGCGCAGTTTTTTTTACGTATAAAATAATGTTACATAATGTTGACCATTGAAATGTTTTAAAAGAAACATCAATATAAATTGTCTTTGAACGAATTATGTAATGATACATTACGATCTGTATTTCAAACTATGAAGTATGAAGGCTGTGTAGTCACCAGATGTCAAAATTATAAAAAAAAAAAAAAAAAAAAATTAACTTTTTAAATTAAATGTTATTGAATTATCACGTGGTGAAAATTAATTTTTTAACTTTTTGTTCAAAATTAAGTTTGATAATTATATTCCACTTTTATAATTCAAATTAAAAGAAAATTTTGATTCAAATGTATTGTGTTGTATATCATTGGAAAAGGCAGACAGAGCATATGAAACAGTGGAAGAAAATAAGACGTATGTAAATTAGGTCACGTGACAGGGCGGATACAGGATTTGACGTTATTTGAAAAATTATTTGAGGTTAAAATAATCAAAGTTATTGAAATATTCTTCTAGAGTGGGTGCAATGTAGTTAGATATCTTGCCAGGCGAAGTGTGGCGAGAAACATTTGTGGTAAAATGGTGCGGACAACCCATGCTTTGCAAATTTTAGGGGGGGGGGGCGCACGCCCGCCACGCCCCCGCCTAAGTCCGCCCTTGCGTGATATGACTGTTCTGAAAAAATATGTCATTGGATACACCTCATCAAGGTCAATAATTTTTGTACAGGTCACTAAGTCACGAAAGATCACGGTCACGAAATAAGGGCCTTGAAAGTTTTGACAATTACTGATTTATTTTAACAGGAAATAAAAAAAATCAGAATTGAAATTCAAAATCTACCTGTATGTTTTCAGAACGATCGAAATAAAATTTGAACAAAAATCACGCAAGACATATGTAAATTAGGTCACGTGGTAGGTCTGTTTAAAGTTAAAAATTGCAATTTTCAAACGGCTATAAAACCGGAAGTAAACATTGGGTATCTGAAAAAAATGTGTCATTGGATACATCTTATCAAGGGCAATAATTATTGTTCAGATCACTAAGTCACGAAAGGTCAAGGTCACGAAATATGGGCCTTGAAAGTACTGATTCATTTTAACCGGAAATGAAAAAAAAATCATAAGAATTGAAATTCAAAAATCGGTATCCCATGTTTTGGTAATCGACTGTAGATTCCTTAGCATATTTATGCAAATTCGATAACATCCTGAGGTCCCATTTTGATTTTTATAAAGATATACCATTTCAAGATGGCGACTGATTCGTTACATCCGGGTCAATTTTTTTCATTTTTATACTTTTATGTCCACATAACAAACATACTGCAAACTGTATTTTTCGAACATCTAATAATATTAAGTTTTCAGGTTGATCAATAAAAAATTGCAAAAGTTGAAAATTGATCAAAAAATAAAGGAGATAATGGCCAAAACCTTACAACACATTTGTTCTTATACCTCACTTCCGGTTGGTAGGGCATGAGCAATTTTACATTTCAACACTATCGAGCAGTAGACTATCATGGGAAATCTTGAGAGAGTATGTGTGGCATGTGTAGTTTTGGCTGGGCGCTCTGAGAATCGAACGGACTGCAAAAAGTCATTTTGAAAACAAAGCAGTGCTTCGCCAGAACACACTGCAAAAAAAAATAATCATAACGAAAACAAAGCGTGACAAATCGATAGATTTGCCACGCAATCAACATGACAAACTTGGATAAATTACTAACACTGAATGATCAATCTACATTATGAAACATGAAGTCGTTCAAGGCACTTTTCGTTGAATTTACAGATGAATCTACTATTCATGGTATAAAGAAAGCCTGTAGGAGTAAATCTATTACTTTGCGTGTACTTTGGACCATTTTACTGCTAGCATCAACATGTCTTTTTTCTTATCAAATTTCTCGTCTAGTGGAAAAATATCATAGGTAAGTCATTTCGTAATTTTCAAAATACTACAAAATCAAATTTTTCAAAAAAAAAATGACGCTATATCTTACAATGAATATTTGGTATTTTCATATAAATTGAAGATCATGAAATTCGTATAGTCCATCAAATATACATGTAACTGAACGCAGTAGCCTGTACAGGATTGGAAGGCTTTAATTATGAGGGAAAGTTGAACACAATATTACTGATAAGCTTAGCTATTAAAACATAGTTATGACGTCATCCTTTGTTGTTTTAATCCATTATATAGGAGAATAGACACTGTTAGTAGATGTTCTGTCCATTATTTAGAAATCTGTCCATTATTTGCGATTAGTAATAGACAGTTTTCTAGATAATGGACAGTTTTCTAAATAATGGACAGATTTCTTAATAATAGACAGTTTTCTCAAACATAAGAGGGCAATAGCAAAATGGGCACCAATGTGAAAAAAAATTATTAACACTGTACACAAAATCAATGTAAAACTTTTTAAAATGTATATTTCACGTTATAACCTTGAGGGTTTTCTTATTTTGATTTCTGGATTATCTTGTTGGATGACTGCAGGCTTTTTTTCCATAAAGGGTACGGTTTTCAGGGGTTCTGAATATAGAAGAACTTGTATTGCAGGAAAATCACATAATCCGTTCAAATATACCTTAAACTAAAAATTTCTCCTTCTATATCCATATAGTGTATTTGCTTAGTCTCACTATATATGATATTCGCTACATGACTATTATCAATCTTAAACCTTTTTCACCAATATATTTGATGTATCCTTCATAATATAAATATTACATCATATTATAGAATATCCAATTAAAGAATGATTATTGTAACTGGTATGTAATTATTTGCAATATATATTATTCAAATCATGTAGAATATTATCATTACCTAAATCCTTGATTGTGTGATAACTACAGTGTCCACTGGAAGACATCATGCTTATTGATATGTAGTTACCACCTCTATGAGTGAATACATATCATACTGAGTTGTTTTAAGAATCTGTCCATTATTTTAGTAATGACATGATGTTTTTTGAGATATTTTGGATCTCTATGTTGCTATGTTTTAAGTTTGATAATAGCCTCAGACTGTCCATTATGTAAATAGTCAGAACAAGTTCTTTCTATTTACATAATGGACAGTCTTCGGCCATTATCCATCACTTAAAAGCCCGTTTTAAGACTTAAGTATGATTTGTCGAACGAAAGGTGATAATATGGAATGTTGAAATTTACATGATTTATATATCGATATTTAAAGATAGAGAAAAAATACTCCACCTTCAGTCAAACACCTTTTTTAAAAAAACTTGTTGGAATGATATCACCAAATTTCGTCTAAATCCGTCAAGAATTGTCTTTTACAGTATTTACGAGCTAAAAATTGAACGTTGCAGGGGCAATAATTCATAGTTAATATTTTCACCTTGCTGATAAGAAATACTCACCTTTAATTTTGTCAAAATCCGTAAAAAAGTGCTTTCTAGAGTGTTTACGAGCAAAAATTTGAACGCGTTTTCAAGAACAAATGCAAAAAATTAATATTTTTTGATTTTACCGATTTTCAAAAGTGTTCACCCTTGGGTTATTACGAACCAATCCCAATCTATCCCAATCTAAATAATTTTATTTCAGAAAATATAAGGACGTATATTCCTTATTGCATCGTGTCTTTAAAAGAATTAAGTTTAAAACGGATTTCTTATTCTTGAATGAAATTCAATATCCCGAATTAAAATAACTAAATACGATATGATATGGATGATTATTTTCTGTTCTTTTTATATTGTGATAGATACCAAATTAATGTGAAGACCACTGAAGAAAGACTACCACTGGTTCATCCAACGATTAAAATCTGCAACTTGACACCTGTTCCCATTATGTATTTTGGATATGAAGACGGAAATATACTGAAATATATTAAAACCTTAGCCATCATTAAAGATATTCCTGTTGATGGTATAGAGATCGACTTTTTGGTATGTAGATTCCCATGTCGTGCTACACGAACACAGTTCATATTGTGCGCCATGCTCATTTTACTGGCCTCAAATAAGCCGCTTCTTTGATGCTGCAGTCAAGCCAATAATATAGGCTTTCATGTTTAAGAATAATCCGTAAAATATCAATAGGCTATATTTTCGGTTAGCTCAGGACTTAATGTTAACAGCTTCATTGAAAGCCCAGATCATTATTGGTTTTATTTTTTATGTTTAGATATATCTATATATTAAGGTAAACTAAATGTTGGATTTCATTTTGGTAGATAAAATTGAATTTTAAGTTAAAATTGTTAATTATACGACAATATCCTTTTAGAGGCAATGTGACTTTATTTATTTTATTTTTTTTTTTACAGAAAAACCTGTATACCTATGAAGCATTTGATATAACATCGGGTAAGATATAGGGTCTTCAACATATTATTTGGCACACAGTGGCTATTTGGAAATCACATAATCCCTTTATATTAGAACTTCCATCCAGTCTATCGCCACGGCATTGAGAGACAATGAACTAGACTATTTGCTACATAACCTTTAGACCCTTGCGCCGATTTATTTTGTAAAAAGTGACTGGCTAGCAGATGAAACTGGTTGGCTAGCCATTTGTTTTCGGTTAGCCGGTTTTGAACTGGCTGAATTGGCTAGCAAAAAAAATCGGCGGTTTTCGGCGGCTAAAACGGATTTCCTCCATTAAACATTTGAGATATAATGAAGGAACATACATTATACACTGCAGGTATCATAAACAACTGGTGTTTGTTAGCAAGTTATTTATTTCTGAATAATCAACTCACAATTCAAAATCTTAATCAAACTACAATAGTTTTGAATTATCATGGATGAAAATTATCATGTTCAGCATGGTAGGTCTAAGTGACGATCGTCTTGAATTCATTTACAAAGTGGCAGAAATCGGCTGACTTAAATCGGCGGCGCTTTGTTTTCACAACTGGCAGATTATGGCTGTAAAGAAATCGGCGGCGGCGGCGGCTAATGGCGGCGGCGCAAGGGTCTAAACCTCGTATATTACTAGTATACTGTAGTCGCCATATTGAATAAATTATAGCTCAGCCAATCACAATCATCAGAGAGCATCGTCTCCTTTCGTGGAAAAAATAGCCAGTCAAAAACAATCTTCTAACAAGAGTTGTCTTTTCCTGCCCATTTACCGGGAGCTGCGGTGGCTCAATGAGTTAGACGCTTGTTTGCTAACCTGAAGGTCCAGGGTTCAATCCCGGCATGGGTCGAGTTGATGCCTTCGGATATTTCAGTGATGCAGGTCGGAGGGGCTGACATGGAAAAGCGTCTAGTCGTTCGGATGGGACAATAAACCGAGGTCCCGTGTGCTATTGGCTATGCACGTTAAAGATCCCTCGACAGTTGGAAATCGAAAATAAGAGCAGGCTAATGCCGCTGTCCTGGCAAAATTTCCCTCATTGCACACTGCATGGCGTTTATCCGTCCTCAATTAGCCCATATAGAGGTGCAGAAAAGTAGGACGTAAAACTCCATTCATTTCATTTTTTTCATTTGCCCATTTACTGGGCAAGATGGCAGCCTATCATGGTCGGGTCATTACGTAGTCTGGAACAAAAAGACGAAGGTTGAGTGGAATGGAGTCCAAGCCTGAATAAATCTTGCGTTGAAATATATTTTTTGTGTTTTTGCCCCAAAAACTGATAAATTTGTTGTATGTTATGAGATCAGCTTCATACCAGACTTTTTTCTCCACCGAATAAACCACTAATTATTGATGTCTGTGATCTGAGTTAAAATTTCAACCAATCAAAAGACTTATCTCAAAATCATATTTCAATGCTTATATCATGATTTTAAAAAATGCTGATAGATCGCTTCTTGGTCGGTTTTACTGTTCATAGGTTTATGCCAAGTGATGACCCAGTAAAGATCTTTACATGGCAAAATGGACCGATAGACACAATTGAATAATTTCTTAGCATTTTCATGTCAGAAGGGAAAATACGATAAAATATTTGCTGAAAATATGGAGCGCCATGACTAAAAAAATTCTCCAACCAATTTTACTTTGCAGAAGAAGAGTTGTATGATGAATACAGACGATACATGTTTGAACTATTCAGCAATAAATCCAAATCCAAATCCTTCTTCGACACATCTATAGGCGATGTTGGAATTATTGAAGTGAAAGTTGATGGACAGAAAATAAGGTAGACTATTACTGTGTACTTTATGTGAGGTCCCCACTCTCACGATTCAAGGCTGATTGTCTCAATTTTAAATTAATCGTTGTGATCCTACCTGATCTGATCAGATATTGAGATCAGTCGTGACAATTGTGTTCACTAAAGAAACTTTTTGAAGGGTTCAATATTTATTACATTTATCAATTATCGTAAGTTATCATAGTATCAGATCTTATTACATTATAAGGGCGACGAATCGGACCTTTGCGAGCTTCCAACAATAGTCATCGGGATCAATCAGCCTAAGATTGAGACTATGATTTGCCGTAAGTCTTGTCCAAGGTTTGTCTTGATCAACGTGATTTTGAAGAACGTATAGTCTATATACAAGTACGATCTTTGGCGCTTTATTACGATGAACGCGAATGAAAATTGATTGTGTTGATTTGAAGACAATATTTTGACACTGTCAATAATTAGTTTGATTGCAGCAACTGACATAAAGTTCTAATAAGATCTGACAGAATCACTACGATTAGTTTATGAATATAACCACGTTTTCGATCGTGCCTCGAATCGTGATAGTCGGAACCTAACAATAAAAGTTCAATAAAATAGTAATGAAGGACATTCTGAAATCTCAAGATAAGAGCCAATAGGTTTTAAAAAGATTTGTTGCGCTCGGATGCAACCTTTCAAAAGGTTTCTACACTTAACACGATTGCCACGACTGATCTCAATATCTGGTCAGATATGATAGGATCAAGGTTGAGACTATACGATTTTAATCGTGTCGTGAATCGTGATATTGGGAACCCCACATAAATCAATTGTAAATTGGACCTATCTATATCCTCCGGGCTCATCCTCTACTATAATTGTGAAACAAATCGCCCAGATCTTCCCAGTTAAGGGTACCTGATAGTGAAGATCGCATCAGATAGAAACCCAATTGCGGTTATCGTACATGAACGGATGATTAGACGCTAATATCTGAAATTGAACAATCGTGAACAGATCGCATTAGAGCGCAAAGTACAAGGGGCGTTCGAAGATAATGGCTCTGACCCACTTCTAATTGATTGATCTAGCTGATATTTTGCATGTACAAATATTTAAATCTCAATAGATTAAGGGGGAAGATCCGCTAAGGCATATTCCTCCTCCAAGACAACGCCCCGGTCCGGTCCACAAATCTCGTAGAAGCACAGGCTATTCTACTTTCCTGACCTTGCACAATCTGACTTTCTATGCTTCCCAGCTTCCCAATGCTTCGTTCTAAACAGATTGCACGAATGACGGAACCCTGCATGAAGGATAACTGTTCGTATTTTCAGAAAATAAAAAAAACTGTTCGAAAATATCCAAATCTGATTGGAAATATGACATATTTTAGTCTTAACAGATCTTTATAATATAAGTTACACACTGACGAAGAGGTGAATAATATAGATTTAATCGCCCTCAGATGTTCACATCCTTGAAAGTGGACTTAAGCCAAGTTCGAAGGGAAGTAACTGTTATTAAACTATTTTGAGATACTTCCCATCGACTTGGGACACTCGATTTATTAAAGCTACCATTTTTTATCGATGAAGTAGTATATAACTAAAAGGCTACAGTTGGTTCATTCTACTTTGTAGTGATCATAAAACTGAATATGATGCCGATTTTGGATTATGTATTACGATGCTAACTAAAGAGATCAAATTAAAGCCAACTAATCGCCAATCAGGTGGGTCACTCTCGAATGTTGAAGACATCTATCAATAGCTTCTCATTCTGGACATTCTGTTTATCCTCGTCTATTTGTTACGTTTTGTTTATAAAATCCTCATCTTTGTTTTATGTCTTGTTTATAATAAGATCTGTGTACCTTTTTGAGGTTGCGATGCGCAATCTCTTATACTCGCATCTTTACCTATATTTGTGTCATGACGGCCTCCATTTAGTTGGTTGCGTGAAATCTGGTTTATAATTTTATCAGTATGTTTACTTACGAAAAGTAATGGTGATTTGAGGCCTGTACACATTATTAGGTGAAAAAGTTAATGGTAAAGTAAGAGTTACAAATAGAAAGCTAGTACATGTAATTGAAAAACTTTGAAAATATCATGAATTAAAAGTAATGTACTATAAGAGTTATCTCCCTTTATCTCATTGTTTTATTGGACCCTACCCATCTTTAGATTCAATCATTCAGAGAATGAGTTCGATGACCTCACTTTTTTACAGGCTTACGTGAATTCTTATAATAATGGAGTACATTGAGGTCAGAAAAGTAACAGATTTTAATTCTTGATAAGCAAGTTATATGTGTTTTAGTGCCTCCGGGGTCTTAAATACTAACAATCCCTAAAACGATTTTTATCTGTAAATTTGTATTTTAGCATATTGCTCATACCAAAGCATTATTGAAACTCCTGTGATCACTGTGAGAGTTTAAAGTAAGTGAACTATTGTGCCCGGACAGGCGTACGGACAGGGGTGTCGACAATATAATTATGTCCACATAGAGTTACGTGGGCGTATAAAGACTATTCTCATCGAGTATTATGTTGGTTTTTATAACTTTCTTCGTTGTGTTTTATCCTATTTATAAAACTTTCAATTTTGTTTTACGTTGATAATTTACGATTTTCAAATTACACTATATTTCAGTTTTTAGCAGATTCTCATCTACTCATCATTATTATTTATCAGAATTAATTGCGTGGCAAATCTTTCGATTTGTCACGCTTTGTTTTCGTTATGTTTATTTTTTTTTTTTTTTTTTTTTTTTTTTTTTTTGGGAAACTTTTTAGAGAAAATCGAAAATGGTGTAGCATAATTGTATCCACCAAACATTATTAAATGACCTGGAATCAAAAATGAATATCTGAAACTCAATTTTTGCTGAACCAGGAGTGGGCTATTGCATAATATGCAATTATTTTGCACTTAGTCTGTAGGGTTTATTTATGGACCGATTTGGCTGAAATTTTCTTTAATATCTTCATTGTAAAAAGAAGTATCAGGTGGGACTACACAAATTTAAATTTTTAAATATTTTTGACTAAAAAATTTGAAACCAAAATTTTCAAAAAAGCTCAAAATTTCTAACTCAGCCGCTAATTATCCGATTGACCTGAAATTCATAGGACATGTACAGAATGTCCATAGAAATAAAATTAATCAATCAAAATTTTTCTATCACTTCCGGTTTTGACGTGAGAACTTCCGGTTTTTCAAAATCACGCCTAGCAGCCTCACTTCCGGTATAAATTTCAGATATTGACAAAAACTATATATATTGTCTGTCAGTCATAATTAGAATGCACTTAGCATAAAAAATCCAAACCGGAAGTGATGCATAAGCTGCCGTCACAGACTGACACATTTCAGCAAAAAATCAATAAGTCCTCTATTTGTTATCCGATTTTTATGATTTTGGTGTCTATCAAAACCTTGTAACCTTGTCTACAGTTTGCTGGAACAGAATTTTGAATTTCGAATTTGAAATTTTGTTATGTTCGTTTGAATTTTTTGAAAATTCAAAAGGCCATATTATGTGACCTTGACCTTTGATGACCTTGAAAATTCCAATGAAGGATGTCCTTGACCTCAGCTATCCATAGGTATGCTGATATTAATTGAAAAATATTAACTTCTGGTTTTATGAACAATTGAAAATTGACATTTTTGTCAACTTTGGACATCTATATCGCATTCTCTAATCAACGCAGAGAATTAAATTTTTCAATTTTGTAATGCCGATTTGATTATCTTTTAAAAGATATATGACAATAACCCATTAAAATATGTTTTCAAAATATTGCGTTTTTTTCGACTGAGGGTTATAACTTACAATGCAATTATCTAATAGCAATATGGTGTGTATAGTCAGTATGTACTAAATTTTCTCTTTTCAACGACATATGACATGAGCAGTTTAATACAAAATCCATTAAAGTGAAAATAGGCATTGATTACCCCTTTTCTGAGAAAGAATTGAAATAGAGAGGATTAAAATGATTGACAAGGGTTATAGCAGGTTATATAATATGGTAATAAAACTACCCACATGAACTTTTCACATGGAGGTGTGAAGTATTTTAGGTCATAAACAGATTAATCTGATTATGTAATCTTTTAACACTCTAAAAAGTATCAAAAATTTATTCATTTTTTTTCCAAAATTTTCACTTATATTAATTTTACATACAATCATTTAGAGCTGTGAATTTTTGATACATTAACCTGTTCGAATTTTTTCTCTACCATTGACAGAACTCTTTCTACAAGATACACACCAATTTTCTTTTTGTCGTCTGCTAAGGTTATTAAAGGTTATAAACAAATTAGTCAGACTACATAATCTTTTAACTCTAGGGCTGGACTCTAGCAGACAGCAATTTACTCGTTTATGCGTCTGCGCTAATCCGTTGCAATAAAAAGTAAGTGCCCAAACTGTTTTTTATCGTCTGCTAAGATTATTATAGGTCAAAGATAAATTAATCTCATTACACATTGTTTTCACTTTATAAAAATTAACATGTTTTTTCGAGTGTTTGCTATATTTGATATAATAGCAGATTTTTTCTTATTTTGAGGGTGATTCTTACCCACGGCACTTAATTGATTAACATGTACATCAATTCAACTGGCTACTGACTGCTCCAATCCATTGAAACAAAAGACAGTATTTCAACTCAGCCTTAGTGGGAAATATTGACGTGTACACAGTTCGAATGTTGGGGAAGGGGGTATATCCCCTATACAAAATGGCCCCTAGTCAAAATGGCCATAACAGTTAAATTTGGTCAAAATGGGCATTCACCATGGCCCCTATTTTGGTCAAAATGGACCGGTCACCATGGCCCGTATTTTGGTCAAAATGGACTCTGTATTTATGATTTGATTTCAACCAATTCTTTGGTCAAAATGACCTTTTTTGAGGGCAAAATGGCCAAAAAAATAAAAGACAAAATGGACCTCGATTTTTTGATAAATTGTAGCTTATATGATGATAATCAAAGGAATAATTGGAAGCTATTTTAACCCTAAACAATATACGTCCTCTTGTACTCTGTAACAAAAGTAACAACAAATTTTGAAGACATAAATTGTGTTCCTATTTATATTTTCATCAAAGCAAAGACATTCTAAGACTTACAATATTAATTTGAAGTTCCAGTTCCAGTTCTCAAAAAGATTATACAAAAAATTTATTGTGTATTATGTAATATAAATATTATTTTGAGACCATTTGTCTTTTTGGAAAGACTATTTTAACCTTTTTTGATGACCATTTTGACCATTTATCAGGGACCATTTTGACCAAACGAGGGGCCATTAGCGTCTGCGCTAATCCGTTGCAATAAAAAGTAAATGTTTAATCTTGCCAAAGTCAAAATGGCCATAAAAGTTAAATTTGGTCAAAATGGCCAGTCACCATGGACCCAATATTGGTCAAAATGGCCTCTGAATTTCCTTTTTGATTTCAACCAATTCATTGGTTAGAATGGCCAAAAAAATAAAAGTCAAAGACATTCTAAGACTTACAATATAATTTGAAGTTCCAGTTCTCAAAAAGATTATACAAAAAATATATTATGTAGCGCTTTATGTTTTGTTAATTTGTAACATCATAAATAAAAATATTATTTTGAGACCATTTTTACTTTTTGGAAGGACCTTTTTGAGGACCATTTTGACCATTTATCAGGGACCATTTTGGATACCAGACTTTAGGGGTTTGAAGTTCAAAAAGTCTTACAGCTATCAGGCAAAGTATCACGGGCCACGCTCAGTGCTGTTCACAGCTCTAGTTTATTTCTGTTATGATAATGAATATTAATTTAATTAAGATCAGTTGTACATAATGTTAAATAATTTAATAATTGATTGATATTCTAGGGATAGAAATTATGTTTTATGTTGGCCAAAAAGATTACATTCCATTATTTGTAAGTAGTGCTGGATATAGAGTTGGTCTGGCTGAATTTGGATCCGATCCTGACATGACCAGATCATTCTTAGTTCCTCCCGGGTTTAAAACAGAAATAGCAATACAACAAGTAAGATTCTATTCATTCAAAAGAAAACTAACCCAAATATCAGAAAAAGGGACGAGAATATTATGCGATCACATTTCAATTTCTTTTTCGTTAAGGACATGGATTTAACACAAATATTTGGGGAAGGGAATAAACCTTTTTATCAGTCAATGTATGCCTCGAAGCGCTGCAGGAGCGCAAGCCCCTTTCTGAGTTCAAAGGAAGGACGCAACCTAATATCCCCACAAAAACCACACCCCGCGCTTCGTAAGTGTGCATATTGCTTACGAGAGACATGTTAGATAATGTATACTTTTATACTTTTTTTTACTTCCGCCATATTCAATACAAAAGCAGCATATTTTTATTTTTAGGTTATATCATACCGCTTATCGGCACCGTATGGAGAATGTTACAACGGATCGGAATACCAATCAATATCGGTAATTATTTGATATTTTAAAAATCAATCCATTTTGAAACCACGACAGTACATTGTGCAACTAGTATGCAGAGCTGTGACACGATAACTGTGAACCACCATTTATCCAAAGCTTATCAATAAACCACAGAAATGTGCGATATTTGTGCGTCGATATTCCTACATTATGATCAATTAATACCTTTTTTATAATAAAGTTTTTATATGAGTATCTTAGATTTTTGGTGAAACTTTTTGATTCTCTCTTACGTTGCTCTGGATTGTTTGTATCTTTGTAACGACTACGGTAAAGAATCGTTTATAAGTACATGTATAGCAAAATCTTAATTTCAGGCTTGTCAGCAGATTTGTTTGGAAGAGAAGGTATATAAAGCATGTAAATGTAGTTTGCATGGTAAAATTGGTCAAAGTTCAAATCTGTGCAGAGCCAATGGTATGTATTTGGTCCATCATTTTACCCCAGGCCAACTTCACGTTGGACCTGTATCAACCTCGTGTTTCTTTGGTGAATTTCCTTAACTCACATTCACCTACTGGCTCATCAAACCTGATCATATTTTTTTCCTAGATATATTTACTTATACCCCTTTTACACTAGGCCCCGATAAAGAGAGCCTGGCCTGGATCGGTGCATGGCTCCGATGAAAACGTCTGTTTATACTGGCGTTCTGTGATCTGGGCCAGGCCCCCTTTAAACGAAAATAAGCGTGAGCTCTCTAACTAAAAAGATTACAAAAGGTCAACTAGGAGTCAATACGACACGGCTATTGTTTGACATTACAATATAAAACATAAATGAAGAATTTTTTGAAGAAATAAAAGCGTGAAATTTGACAAATTGTACAGGACAGAAAATCTTCTCAAGAATATAACACTATAAAATAATATTTTTTGAACAAAGGCTACATGTGTGGCAAATAATGTGGAAGTAAAAGCATAATATTTCATACTTTTTGTATGTGAGGTGTTTTTTTTTTCTTGACTCATTAAGGAGAACTTTCATTATATAAAGATAGTGGACCACAGCCATATACGCCCACCACGGAATGCGGATCGTAGAACAAAAAAGCCTTAAATTTTTTCCACTTCTATGGGTTTTTTTTTTCTTCGCATTGTTAGCAGTGTATATTTCAAAAATCATATAGATTGATAAATTAAATATTGTGGTTTATGTAAAAGTGTAAACACAACATAATGAAGATGTATAAGGAGTATAATTATTATAAATATTATCATTCTGTAAAGTACTGTATATACGTAAATTGTATTTATATATTTGCAAATAAATAATTTAAAAAAAAAAAAAAAAAGCCTTAAATTTAATCAGAAGTAAACAAAACTTTCGATTTTAAGTTTCATCAAAATCAATTGAAAACTAATAGAGTAATAGCATATTATTCAAGATTTTTTGGCCAGGGCAATAACTCTGCTTCTAACCGTCGAAATTCGAACTTGATCTTCGTTTTATGAAAATGTATCAAAACATCGAGTTTTAGAGTGTTAACAAGCAATCGATGTTGATAGAAGCACTTACTGTATAGAGGTTTAACGGGCGATAACTCCTCAAAACTGATCTTGAAAAAGCCTTAAATTTAATCAGAAGTAAACTAAACTTTCTCAAACCTTTTGATTAAGTCCCAATAACATCCATTTTAAGATTAACAGCAAATTCAAGACTTTGGGGCAAGGGCAATAACTCTGCTTCTTACGATCGAAAATAGCTCAAATTCGATCTTGATCTTTGTTTTATGAATATTTATACACATACCAAATTTTATTAGATTCCATCCAAAAATCTAGTTTTTAGAGCGTTTATAAGCAAATGTTGACGGACGGACCGACAGATGGACGAACAGGGGTGCTAGAGAGATGTGGGCGTATAAAAAGATAAAAGTAATTTTAAATTGTTGTATATATTATATATATCACAAATGTTTTGGCATTAAAAGTGTACTTTTAATTCAATGGAACCATTGGTATAAGCCAGGCCTTCTTAATTAATTCTTGTAAAGGGCCAAATGCATTTTATGAAAAAAATACAAGGGCCAAATATAGCTTAATTAGCAATGGGAGCAGAGCGATCTAGCGGAAGGGGTCATTGGGGGGCCATTCTCAAGATCGTCGCGGGCAGGATTTGGCCCGCGGGCCGCCCTTTGAGAAGGCCTGATAGGCTAATGGTTTGGTTTGTTTTCGCAACAAAAAAGAAGTTGTTTCATATTATTACTTCATTTCAGATGAATGTGTACTAAAGATAATTGATTGCAAAAATTCCTGTACCGATGCGTGTCTTGAACCATGCAGGCAAGTTAACAATGTTGATTTTGTAATAAGTTTAAATGGCCTTTAATTCTGTTACTTGATGTAATGTAATGCTGTCAGTTGTGGCTTTTCCTCTGCTACGAACTTTTCGTTTTCACATAACATCACGCATGCACGAGCACTACAACAATTTAATTGTTTCATGATTTTTGATAGGGTCGGTATAATTTGACCTGTCAATAGCTGTTTTATATTATGTTATTCGAAACATGCTCCAAGTATTCCAGAACCCGTGGTATATAATATTTCAATCCACTGTTTAGTTAAAACTGCTTTCAATGCCGTATACAGGGTCTACAGGGACATATTTTATTTTAATTTATGTAATTTCAGACGCCATAATTATGATGTGACACCGTCCTATACACAATATCCAGCAGACACTTATCTGCCTATAGTTGATAAAGCTCTTCGTGATTTTGATACAAACAACAACATTTCTATGGAGGAATTAAGGTAAAAAAGCATTTAGTTTATCTGACTGTTTTATGTGAATCGGAGGCATCTTTATTATTTCGTATATAGAGCAAATTCATAGCCACCTAAGACGCGGTCCAGTACAATTATTGTACCCATCCCAGCTTATCTCTTAAAGTTATACGTAGACTTAAGCTTAGTCCACACGAGCAAGTTTTCATTGACAATTTTTGCTTGACAAGGAAAACTTGCTCGTGTAAACGACAAAATTTGTCGAAATCCACTGGTTGAACAAGCCAAAATTTCACTTGTTGGAAAACTGTGCATGCCAGTTTTCCAACCAGCGATTTGCTGACCCTTAATGACCCAGCAATGAAGAATTGCTCGTGTAAACGCACCAGCAAGGAAAACTTGCCACAAATCTGCGCACGCATCCACTTTTACATCCGTTTTATTGTTTTCTTTGCACGTCAATCCTGCAAATCGGGTAAAAATGCTCATGTGGACAGACCAAGCCGTTCAAATATTGTTAGATGGCAGCACTCACCAACAAGGAAAAATTGTTGGATGCGTCCACACGAGACGAAGTGACAAATCATTGCTCAACCATTGAACAATTTTCCTTGTCAATGAAAACTTGCTCGTGTGGACTAAGCTTTTTATAGACTGAATGATAGAGGCTCATCATTATGGAGGTATAACGTTGCCAAAATTGTCGATTGTGTTTCAACGTTAAAATACCAATGTCTTAATTACAAAATGCATTTGTCAATGCTGCAAAGTACAATTGCCGATGTGTAAAAATGCAAAATTTGTATAATACTCAAAAATCCAATGAATGTCACACGAATGCAGCTAACAATTTACTCTTTGCATTATGCATTTGGCATTAGGCACTTTTGCATTATACATTCTGCATTAGTCACTTTGCATTACGCACTCTGTATTATCAAGCCTTGCAGAATAGACTTCTACACAATAGAACATATATACCTTCTATGGAATGATGACGTATTCATTTGCATACATAAAACGGCGGAAATGTACGGAAATTAATTAATATGCATGCGCATTGATACAAGTTTTTTTTAACATTTAAAGATGGGTTCTCCTTTGAAGATAAATATCTCTGTATTATTTCAAATTTGGAGTCTTGGGAATTAAATTGATAGTAAATAATTTGTAATATTATGTTAAAGACATTCTGTAATTACGACATTGGTATTTTAACGTTGCAACACAATCGACAATTTTGGCAACGTTATACATACATCATGGATGTTTGAGACTATCATAATTAAAAAAACATTGGAAGTTCTCGGGCTGAAGCATTTACATCAACATCTGCAAATAAAGATGGTATATTCCTGGCAGGCCCGTAGCCAAGGGGGGGCTTGGGGGGGCTTTGCCCCCCCCCCCCTAATTTAAATCTTGCCCCCCTAAAAAAAATCTCAAGTGTTATTTTTAAAAAGATACATTAATTCATTTTACTGGGGTGTCAAGGGTTGTCTTTATAGCAGGAAATGTTCAGAATTTGCGTTTTCAGGTATCTTATTGTCAAAATTTTCCATTGTTCGTCCTGCAGTCTCATAAACCTTAAATTCATCAGGAAATTTTTCTAAAATTTCTAGAAGAGATCCCCAGACTTCAAGAAATTGTGTTTCCTGGCTTCGATTTGGCGCTCTCGGCGGCAGCAAAAACGGGTGTGTAATTCTCAAAATTTTCTTAGTGACATACCTCAGACCCTAATCATATAACCTTAAACCCTAAATTCACTTGGAAATGTCTGGAATTCGCGTCTAAATCTCATTTTTTTTAGACAAGATCCCTTTGACCTAAAAGAAAATTATCTTAAACCTTAAATTCTCTGGGAAATATCAGTAATTTTAACATCTTTTTCTCGATTTTGCTATGTGTTAGTCACACAGTTCCTATACAAGTAAACCTTAAATTCATCAGGAAATGTCAGGAAATCGTGTTTCAGTGAGTCAAATTCTCAAAATTTTCTAGAAGAGATCCCAAGACTTCGGGAAATCGTGTTTCCAGGCTTCCAATGGGCGTTCTCGGCAGCAAAAAGGGTTTGTAATTATCAAAATTTTCTTAATGACATACCTCAGACTCAATTCAAAATACCGTAAACCCTAAATTCGCCTGGAAATGTCTGGAATTGACGTCTAAATCTCAATTGTTTTAGACAAGAACTCTTGGACACTATAGAAATAATCTTGAACCTTAAGTTCGCTAGAAAATATCAGGATTTTCATGAAATGTCAGGAAATCGCGTTTCAAGGAGTCAACTTTTCTAGAGGTCCCCAAACTTTCATTTCTATAGTCTTCCGATTGCACCAATAAATATAGAAATAACTAATAATGAATAAATACTGTAATGGCGTAACATTGCATTCAGTTTTCCATAAAAGGGGGTGGGGGTGTCTTTTGGTGGATACCTAAACTGCCCCCCTTGATTGGACGTTTGCCCCCCTAAAGGTACTTGGCAGGCTACGGGCCTGATTCCTGGTATCGCCAATATCAGAACCGTTAGTATCCACACATTTAGATACATAAGAATTGTATCAAATCTAACAATTACTTTAATATAACTTACAGACGAAATTCCGCTGCCTTAAGAGTTTATTTCAGAAGAGGAACGACGGTCATTACAGAAGAACATCCAGCTTATTCAGTAAGTGGTCTATATATAAAAATGGTGATAATGTAATGTCTGTAACCGTTGAGCTTAGGTGGGTTTTTTTTTACCGAGGTCCCAAAGTAATTCCGGCCACTAATTAATGGGAACCGTATTTATTGAGTGAGATGTAGACTCCAACTGTAACTTACAGCTTGAAATCTCAAGACAAATGGAAACCTTACTTTTTAATAAATGATTTATTTCCGTTGCACCAGCTCAAATTCCAATTATACATATTACACCATACTAATGATACACATTACAATTTAGATAAAAATGGTATATACCGTTATGTTTTAAAAATGGCATTTTAAAGTGCCTTTTCTACAAAAGTGTATAGAACAAAATATGATTTTTATACGCTAACATGAAAACTTTTATATTTTCGTCAACAATTTCTTGTGTACGCGATAGAGGCCAGAGTTATTGTCCGATTTGAATGAAACTTGGTATGTGTATTCATCTTGATAATATCTCGGATCAGTTCGAAATTGGCGCGATTCCAGTCATCGGTTTATGAGTTATTGCCCTTGAATTAGTGAGAAAAAAAACCGTTCAAATTAACTTGTGTATGTGATAGAGGCTAGAGTTTTCATTCGATTTGAATGTAACTTGGTATGTGTAATCATCTTGATAATTGATAATTGAACTGAGATAAATTCGAGAATAGTGCGATTCCAGTCGTCGGTTTATGAGTTATCGCCCCTGACTTAGTAAAAAAAATCTTTAAAATTAATTTCTGTACATGATATATAGAGTCTAGAGTTTTCATTCGATTTGATTCATCTAAATATCAGCTCAGATAGCATAGCCGTGGGGGGCAGGGGGCCCACATTTTATGTTTTCGAGCTCGTTGGCTCCTACGGCTATGCAGATAAGTGTGATGATGGTGCAATCAACATGGAATATTCAAATTTGCTGAAGTGGGCGTATGTTACCTTGCCTGGCAAGTTATCTTATGTATATACCCTGGTGAATTGAGAATTGCCCATAGAAAAATTTTCGTTAATGGTCTGTCTTAAAGGTTGAGACATCGCCGAAAACAGACAAGACTCAAGTTGCCAACTGGTCGACAACAATATGATAGGGTCTTTACGCTGTTTGCAGCTAAATAATCCCTTTTTATACTACATGTATAAAAAAAAAATTTGTTTTGTTATTGTAGTTTGAGAATTTGATGAGTGATATTGGTGGACAGTTGAGTCTTGGATTGGGTGTATCTGTGTTATCTATGCTGGAACTTATAGGTTTCATAATTGACATAGTACATTCGTTTCTTTCAAAAGATACGGCTAAAGAACAATCAAACATTAAAATGAATACAGCCGTAGATCAAGCTGCTGACAAGCCAATCTGAAAATATTTTTTTTTATCCTTTGAATAGGCCTACTTATTAATTGTTATTCTTTCAATGTGCTTCTTTTAAAATGGACAGTTTTTTTACGTTAAAAAATTGTTTTGCTTAAATTTGTGAAAACTATACATCAAAATCTCTAACTATGTGTCCTTTAATGTATCTGGAAGTTTTAACTAAAAAAAATTAGCCGTTAATTTTAAACGCTAAAAACGTGCTAAAATTTAAAAACCTTACGTAAGGTAATTTGAACCTAATCACAAGCTATGACACCAGCGATATTGGTTGAAGGATAAAGTATGCATCAAATTTAATATTACAACGTCTATAGGATATCAATAAGTTCTTAAATGCTAAAAACATTCCCAATTTTAACAGTGTGTATTTACTGAAGAAGTTGCAGTTTGGAGGCGTATTTGAGTTACAAGACTAGAAACCGGAAAGACGATTAAAGACATTTCGCACCATTATGAGTTATTTCGACCTCACTTATATTAGTCTGCTTAAATTTTATATGTATTCACAAAGTTTGGATCAAATAAAATACATTCTCTTCATATGCGTTTGTATAAATTGGTTTGCGTGGTGTGGATCAATCTTAAAACTTTCGGTTTGTTTACATGAAGTCGTTTCGTCTCACTTCCGGTCTCCTAGAGGAAAATGCCTACGCGTGAACTATTTAAAACATGGCTGGTCAATAGGTCAGAGTAATATCTCCGATAGGTAGAATTTCTCTGTTGTTCAGAATGCCATAAAAATACGAAAAATAATTAAATGTGACACTATTATCTTTCTCACACAATGCTAGGTTTAATATGCCAGTCTGAAGTTTCACCCTACTCGCAAATGGCACAAAGAATTATTGTTTTGTCTCGATCTGATAGAGCAGACAGTGTTTTACCTGGCAAAAATAAAAAAGAATCCCAATACTCGACTGAGACCTCAAAGTTGGCAAAAGGCTACGGAAACCACTCGGCTAACGAGACTTAGGGTTAACCACAACCCGAACGCTGGGATTAACCGTAAGGGTAACTCTTTTTTTTAAATCGGTATGATAGATATTATGGAAATGAATAAATGTAGAGCGGTATTCTGGATACGAAAAATAGTCAAGTCAAACAATTCACCCTGGAACATCATATACTAGTATAACTTTACATTGAAATATTTTAACGGTAGTTTACACCCCTTTTGTAATTATAATAAGAAAATAAACACATCAAATGTATTCTATAATGATTTATTCAGCAATTGGCACGATATATCAAATAATCTGGAATAATATTCATATACTGATCAACAATTCTCCTGTTTTTAATTGGAAACTGAATAATAAGGGATTAATGTTTGTAAGTAATGCGGATATTTTTAAACTTGACCAAAATAATTTTATATTAGTAAACAGTTTAAAATCAATAGTAAAATCTTTAATTTCCAAGACATATTTGCAAGTAGAAAATAATAGGATAAACAATTTAAATCAACTTAATATAATTTTGAAGAGCATCTCTTCAAAAGATATAGCTGCTATAAAACCCATGGACATTTATAATATACAGATGGAATTAAAGTATATGAAACCAAAAGTTTTTGAGAAATGGGAAAATTACCTTGATTGTTATTTTGTTGACGCGCAGAAATTAAAAATATATTCAAACTTATTAAGATAGCCAGTAATGATATCAGATATCAATGTTTCCAATATAAATATGTTTACGATACTATATTTACTATACAAGGTATAAGTATAAGGACACTCATAAAAATGAAAATATTTTGATTAATTTGACAATAATATTAACAAAATACTTTTTATGTAAATGTAAATTAAGAGAAGTAGTAGGAGAACTGGGTGTTCTGGCGCAATTTTGCTAATGTTAAACCTATGGAGAAAACTCTCAGGAGGCTACCTTTTCTCCATAGGTTTAACATTAGCAAAAGTGCGCCAGAACCCCCAGTTCTACTACTACTAAGAGAGATAAAACCCAATTGTAACGAATATATTAACTTTTTGAAATATAGTATAGAAACTGAATTTAAAATAAAGGAGGGGAAAGGAAAAGCACAATTTAAGGCAGTTGTTAGTTTTAAGTATTGATAATACCTTACATATAAGTTTGTTAATATTAGCAACATTATTTGTAAGTCAATTTTGTATATTATCATTGTTATTATGTTAAGACTTATTACTATTTAATACTGTATGTACATGTGTTAATGTAGACTGAATTAAACAATTTAAAAGGGGGAAAGCTTGTTCGCATATAGGACTTCCGCATACCAAATGAAACAGTACTTCGTAGCACATACACTCAACGAAAATTGGTACCGAAAAAATGATCTAAGGGTGGTTTAATATGCCATATTGCACAAAGAAGGTTTAAATCTGTTGAAAAGCAAATTAGGGTTAGCTATGCACAACCTTGTCCAATTATGATACAATTATTGTTTTGTCTTGAAATGATAGAGCAGACAGTGTTTGACCTGGCAAAAATAAAAAAAAAATCTGAATATTCGAGTGGGAATCGAACCTGAGACCTCAAAGTCGAGCTTAAGTCAGACTATAGGTATGCTGCGCTCGATCTTTTGTGTAAGTCAGGCTTTACACGAGAAGTTTTTGGGAACAGTGACGCCGTCAGTGGTAGTCCGAAACTAACTGACTTCATTCCCAGCCTTTGATAGCTATTTGGAAAGATATGGCTGAAGGAGACTCCAGAACTAAGACACAAGAATTGGGGATGTTCTGCACCTACGCGGTTGCTGCGTATATCTTCTAAACTTTAACATATTTCTATAGATCAATATTTGTGTTATTATATGTTATAAATTTAATTTTATATTTACCTATTCCACTATCACTTTCTCCCAACAGATTTCATGATTTGATTCCTCTCAGGACCCCATTGGAAATAAGCTAATGAGAATATATTACTCATGCTTTTTGAGTTATCCTTAAGATGAATTTTATCACGACTCTAAGCGATTCATATTTCTATATATTTTGACTTTCCTTTTAATACTTTTCTGTTCTTGTCTAAAGCTGTTATCTTTCACATGTCATGTATTTAATTTATCTTAGAATAAATAAATGAAACAATAATAAATAGAGTGAGATAGATAGAGTGTTTTTGAATACGTGAAATATCAACCGATTATTTTAGACGAGGTTGATATTTCACGTATTCAAAAACACGAGTGGCGAATTCTATTTATCATATAACCTCACTCTATCCCCAATTCAGGTACTTTTGACCGTATTATATGTAAGAAAACGTTGACATATGAAACTTGACTGTGTATGAATACAATATACTCTGTAAAATGTGCCTTGCCGATTAGTGTTATTGCGCGACCGATATAGTTCACAAAGTAAAACGTGATATTAAAATCCTGTTAAAAAATAAAGACAAAATACATTGAACACTTTTTAATACGATTATTAAAACAAATACGAACAGTAAACAAGGTTCAAAACTTTAGTTAACAATGTATCACTATAGAAAAAAGTAGTGCGGCTGCCGGGTACCTAATTTGCATATTGACCTAATTTACCTAATTTGCATAGTTATGTATGGCTGAGTTGATACGTGTTTATATGTAATAGGCTTATCACAGGGATATTTGTCCTATTTATATGATAAATAAAAGTAGTTCCATCAATATCCCACTTTCAATCAAAGTTCATCATTTCTAATTGGGGCGTAAGTATAGTCTGCATCTTGTGCTGTGGGAAAACCTGCATCCAATATTCTGTTTTTTGGAAACAGTAAAATTTCGGCGGAATAGATTCCCTCCTCAACCAACCCCCCCCCCCCCCTTTTTTTTTTTTTTGCCTAAAGTCAGACTTAGCTTTAATTCGAGCGCAGCATACGGCCCTTATTGTTAAACCCAATGCTAACCCTAGGAATTGTAGATTGTAACATTACAATTAAGTAATGCTACGAAAGCACAGGCACAGGTATAGGTTGGCTAGGATTAACCAATCCTGAGGTAACTCTTTTTTTTTTAAAATACCAACTAGGGTTAGCTCAGGAAAGCTTGCTCGAATATAGGACTTCCGCATACCAAATGAAAGAGTACTTCGTAGCGCACACTCTCAACACCGAAAACTTCGGGTTGATTTAAGTCTTGGTAGCCGAGTGGTCTCCGAAGCTTCTTGCCAATTATGAGGTCCAAGGTTCGATTCCCACTTGCGGAATTGGGATTTTTTATTTTTGCCAGGCCAAACACTGTCTGCTCTATCATTTCGAGACAAAACAATAATTGTATCATAATTGGACAAGGCTAACCCTAATTTACTTTTCAACATATTAAAATCTTCTTTGCGTCATTTGCAGGTAGGGTGAAACTTCAAACTTGGCACATTAAACCGCCCTAAAATATTTTTGTGTTGTGTTGGGAGTATGCGCTACGAATTACTCTTTCATTTGGTATGTGAAAGTCCTATATTCGAGCAAGCTTTCCCCCTTTCCTGAGCTAACCCTAATTGGCATTTTAAAAGAAAAAGTTACCCTTAGGGTCCTAGCTAGCCCTAAGTTTTTTCCAAGTTTGAGGTCCCAGGTTCGATTCCCACTCGAGTATTGGGATTTGTTTTTATTTTTGCCAGGTCAAACATTGACTGCTCTATCATTTCGAGACAAAACAATAATTTTATCATAATTGGACAAGTCTGTATATAGCTAACCCTAATTTACTTTTCAGCATATTAAAATCTTCTTTGCGTAGGGTGAAACTTCAAATTTGGCACATTAAACCGCCCTAAAATATCTTTGTGTTGTGTTGGGAGTATGCGCTACGAATTACTCTTTCATTTGGTATGTGGAAGTCCTATATTCGAGCAAGCTTTCCCCCTTTCCTGAGATTTAGATTAATCCTAAGTCAAGGTAGCCGAGTGGTCTCCGCAGCTTTTTGCAAACTTTGAGGTCCCAGGTTCGATTCCCACTTACAGTATTGGGATTTTTTTCTAACACTGTCTGCTTTATCATTTTGAGACAAAACAATAATTTTAGTATAATTGGATAAGGCTGTGCATAGCTTCCCCTAATTTGCTTTTCAACAGATTAAAACCTTTGCGCCATTTGCAGGTAAGGTGAAACTTCAAAGTAGCATATTAAACTGCCCCAAAACCAAATTGTGTTGGGAGAAAATGGCATTTAAAAAAACAATGTAACCTTCAAGTTTAACCCCAGCTAGGTAAACAATGTTTTGTTAGAGAAAGATACTAGTGTCGCATTGATTTCTTTTTTTTTTGTATTTTCATAGAGCAGTGGATAAATTTGCATTTTATACAACAAAATTTTATGAATTTTATTAATCATAGATGTCAGTAACAACAATATGGGTGATATAAAGATACAGAAATAAAATCCTGTGTTTTGATAAAAACATACAAACCATACAAATAGTTTCAAATTTAAATTTCATTTTAAAAAAAAGCACATTGACAAAACAACAATTAATAAGTATTCAAAGGAAAAAAAAAACTATTTTCAGATTGGCTTGTCGGCAGCTTGATCTACGGCTGTATTCATTTTAATGTTTGATTGTTCGTGAACCGTATCTTTTGAAAGAAACGAATGTACTATGTCAACTATAAAACCTAAAAGTTCTAGCATAGATAATACAGATACACCCAATCCAAGACTCAGCTGTCCACCAATATCACTCATCAAATTCTCAAACTACAATAACAAAACAAATAATAAAAGGATTATTTAGCTGCAAACAGCGTAAATACCCAATATTACTTGACTTAAAAAGGTTGTTGGCGACCAGTTGGCAACTTGAGTCTTCTCTGTTTTTGGCGATTTTCTCAATTGGCAAGTCTCTATTCACCAGGGCATATATAAAATCATATTTAGTTCTATACTCTTGTAGAAAAGGCCCTTTAAAATGTTTTTTTTTTAATATAAATGAGATATCTAATTTGTAATAAATATCGTATTGTGTAATTTGTGTAATATGTACAATTGGAATCTGAGCTGGTGCAACGGAAATAAATCATTTATTAAAAAGTAACTAAGTAAGGTTTCCATTTGTCTTGAAACTTCAAGCTGTAAGTTACAGTTAGAGTCTACATCTCACTCAATAAATACTGTTCCCAGTAGTGACCCGAATTACTTTGGGACCTCAGTAAAAAAAAAACCTAGGCTCAACGGTTACAGACATTACATTATCAACATCTTTATATGTAGACCACTTACTGAATAAGCTGGATGTTCTTCTGTTATGACCGTCGTTCCTCTTCGGAAATAAACTCTTAAGGCAGCGGAATTTCGTCTGTAAGTTATATTAAAGTAATTGTTAGATTTGATTCAATTTTATTACGTATGGATACTAACGGTTCTGATATTGGCGATATCAGGAATATACCATCTTTATTTGCAGATGTAGATGCTTCAGCTCGAGAACTTCCAATGTTGTTTTTATAATGAGAGTCTCAAACAAACATCCATGATGAGCCTCTATCATCCAGTCTATAAAAGACCGTGACATAAAAGTCGTGCAAACCAATGAAGTCCCCTGCATACTAAAGATTCACTACACTTTCTATGAGTACAGAAACCACAGACCTGTTGGAAAATGAAATGAAAAATAATGAAGTTGTAAATGCCTCCGATTCACATAGAAAAGTCAGATAACTTAAATGTTTGTTTACCTTAATTCATCCATAGAGATTTTGTTGTTTGTATCAAAAGCATAAAAAGCTTTTTGGACAATAGGCAGATAAGTGTCTGATGGATATTGTGTATAGGACGGTGTCACATCATAATTATGGCGTCTGAAATTACATAAATTAAAATAAAATATGTCCCTGTAGACCCTGTATACGGTACTGAAAGTGGTTTTGACTAAACAGTGGATTGAAAGAGTACACAGACACATATATATACCACAGATTCTCGAATGCTTGGAGTAGAAGTCGTGTTTCGAAAAACATATAAAACAACTATTGACAGGTCAAAGGTCAGATCATTCCGACCCTATCAAAAATCATGAACCAATCAAATTTCTGTAGTGCTCGCGCATGCGTAATGTTATGTGAAAACGTAAGGTTCGTAACAGAGGAAAAGTCACAACTGACACCATTACATTACAGCTAGTAACAGACTTAAAGGCCAGTTAAACCTATTACATAATCAACATTGTTTACTTGCCTGCATGGTTCAAGACACGCATCGGTGCAGACATTTTTGCCATCAATTATCTTTAGTACACATTCATCTGAAATGAAGTAATAATATGAAATAATTTTTAATTTTTTTGTTGCAAAAACAAAACAAACCATTAGCCTTCACCATCACCAATAGATCCATTGCATCAAAAGTCAACTTCCAACACTCATTTAATGCCAAAATAATTGTTATATATATCGGGTGTCTAAAAAAAATGTCCCCAAGTTTGACAGTAAGTATCACAGCTGTTGGCCAACCAATCTCTTTCAAAACTTTTCTAACCCTCACCGATTTACTTAAACATGTCCTTGTCAGACCCTGAAATTATGAGAGTCATCGAATAAAAATTGTACAAGTTCTGCCCTGAACAAAATAGCATGTCAAAAATTCAATATCAGAGGAGCAAAATACACATTTCAACCTACATGTATGTTCATCACCAATATTTCCATCCCGAGATGCTCTCATATCATTTTTGTGTTCTATGAGTTTAAATTGTACTCATATCCACAAGATATGACAACTGGTATTTACCACCAATAAACTATTAGAAAACCCCCATTCTCCAAAATAGCGACCATCCTGCCTTTCAGTTCCTGTTCAGCCAGTTTGTCCCATTTGCAGTGGTAATGACTATGGGCAGTGTGGGATTCTCTTACGGAACAGATGTACTGCACTTGGGTTGGACACACTGACTGAACAAGAACTTAAATGCAGGATGGTCGCTTCTTGAGGGATGAAACAAGCCAAGCTACCTGCCATACTACTAGCAGTCGCCATATTTGTAAATATGGCTGCCATCGACCCACTATAAAACCTGAGTAAGACACGCCCTTCAATTGCTGGAAGCGAACGTTAACTTGTCATTTACAAACCAACCGCCAATCAGTCAGTTGATATCCATACCTCGGACTGTCAACATCGATAATAAGCGCTCACTATGAAACAAGCAAACCTTGAAATTACCTTGACTTACAAAACTACACAAATGGGGGTATAGGTAAGAAAATGTAAATCCCCATATATTTCAAAATATAAAATGATGGACCAAATACATACCATTGGCTCTGCACAGATCTGAACTTTGACCAATTTTACCATGCAAACTACATTTACATGCTATATATACCTTTTCTTCCAAACAAATTTGCTGACATGCCTTAAATTAAGATTTTGATTTTGATAAACGATTTCTATACCGAAGTCGTTGTAAAGGTACACAACAATCCAGTGCAACGTAAGAGAGAATCCATAAGAGAAGCTCAATAGATCGATATAATTTTAGATTTTTAAAATGTCAAATAATTACCGATATTGATTGGTATTCCGATCCGTTGTAACATTCTCCATACGGTGCCGATAAGCGGTATGATATAACCTAAACATAAAAATATTCTTCTTTTTGTATTGAGTGTGGCGGAAGTGAGGAATTTCACTAAAAAGTATTGTTACATAGTATCTTACATTTCTCTTACATTGCGTCCTCCTTTGAACTCAGAAAGGGGCTTGTGCGCCTGCAGCACTTCGAGGTGTACATTGACTGAACCATTCTGGTTTGTCCCCCTTCCCAAATATTGAGCTAGCTGATTATTGGGCTAGTTTTCTTTTGAATGAATAATGTCTTACTGGTTGTATTGCTAATTCTGTTTTAAACCCGGGGGGAACTAAGAATGATCTGGTCATGTCAGGATTGGTTCCAAATTCAGCCAGGCCAACTCTATATCCAGCACTACTTACAAATAATGGAATGTAATCTTTTTGGCCAACATAAAACATAATTTCTATCCCTAGAATATCAATCGATTATTAAATTATTTAAAATTATGTACAACTGATCTTAATTAAATTAATATTCATTATCATACCAGAAATAAGTAGTAGGATAACTGGGGATTCCGGCGCACTTTTGCTAATGTTAAACCTATGGAGAAAGGGTAGCCTCCCGAGAGGTAGCCTCCCGAGGTGAGGCTAGTTTCTATGACATATTGTTTTGGTATTATGACATAGTGAACTACATTAAACAAACATACTTCTGGTCTTTCGTCGGTCGTTGTTTACTCTAGGTAAACATCAAAGACCAGATCAAAGTAGAGAAAAATAGGCTTGTTTTTTTTTAGGAATGTGATTCACTTAATGTTACGATGAATTTCGAAATTGTTGCTAGAATTAATCTCCATTAGTGTACGGTGTGACCTTCCGACGCAAGGTCTTTATTTAAACACACTGGGTAAGCCTAGAGTAAACAATTACCGACGAAAGGACGTTACAGTTAAACAAACAATTCACAAAAAGTGATGAATGTTCGCTTCACGTAATTAGATCAAACACTATTAGGAGATCTTTTCTTTTCTTTCTTTTTACAGTACACTATCGGGAGAAGGTATAACCACACCGGACTATGCACAACACGTATGGCAATTGTTTAACATACGGAATCTCGGGCAGTACCACAACTTATACGTACTATCCTTGCTGTCCTTGCATTAGCTGACGTTTTTGAAAATTTCAGAGAGATCTGTCTCAACTACTATGGACTGGATGCTGCACATTTTTATACGTCACCCGGTTTAGCCTGGCAGGCTGCCTTGAAAATGACAATTGTCAAGCTGGAATTACTCACTGACGTAGACATGCATTTGTTTATAGAAAAAGGTTTAAGAGGGGGAATATCAATGATATCCCATCGTCATACCAAAGCTAACAATAAACATGCACCAGATTACGACCCAAATCAACCCAATAATCATGTAATACACCTAGACTCCAACAACTTATACGGACGCGGCGGCGGCAGGCCCGTAGCTACAGGGGGGCAAAGGGGGGCAATACCCCCCCCCCCCCCACCCCAAAAAAACTTGATTGCCCCCCCCCCCAAACAAATTTTCACTGAACTCGTCTGTAAAACGTGTAATCAGTTGATACAAGTCAGTAAGGATGGAACCGTCGGTAAAACCGATTTATTAAAGGGATTCTTAAGAGGTTTTCTAGTCTTTTTGGATGTATCAGGGACACTTCCAACTTCTATTTGAATCCCTTTAACCTAAAGAGTTAAAACTTTGTGTAAGTTATGATGTTACCGTTCGTTTACATTTACATAAATTTGTTTACTGAATTTACAAAATTGGTCTGTATATTAAGTTGGTTAAAGCTGGAGTCTTCGATAACCAATCGGTAAAACCGTTTGTCGGTTATGATGTTACCGGTAAACTGCGTCTACATTAAACAGGATTTTTACTGAACTTAAAAACATGGAATCGGTCGAAAAAAGTCATATAAAACAAATGCTTTTCCGATGAAAATTGATAATTTTGACCATGGGAAAAGAATAACAAAATCGCGTCAGATGTATTCTCCGGGTTTCCTAGATTTTAAAATTTTCCGGGGAGGACCCCCAAACCCCCCGCTAATACAAGCGCCAAATACGAAAGAATTCGACCAATGGGCCTCGACTTACAGGTGCACCTTTCAAGTCTTTCGATATGTGTTTTGCAAGCTAAATGAGATTCACAGGTGATTTGAATTCTATTCTGCCTATTAGCAAAATTGCCCCTCCGAATATATCACTTGCCCCCCCAAACACTTACGTCTGGCTACGGGCCTGGGCGGCGGCGGTGGTGGCGGTGGCGGCAGCGGTGGCGGCGGCGGCAGTGGTGGTGGTGGTGGTGGCCGGCCACCACCACCTGCCGCCGCCACCGCCGTCAGCTAATGCAAGGACGTCTGATAGTACGTATAAGTCGTGGTACTGTCCGAGATTCCGTATGTTAAACAATTGCCATACGTGTTGTGCATGTGCATAGTCCGGTGTGGTTATACCTTCTCCCGATAGTGTACTGTAAAAAGAAAGAAAAGAAAAGATCTCCTAATAGTGTTTGATCTAATTACGTGAAGCGAACATTCATCACTTTTTGTGAATTGTTTGTTTAACTGTAACGTCCTTTCGTCGGTAATTGTTTACTCTAGGCTTACCCAGTTTGTTTATATAAAGACCTTGCGTCGGAAGGTCACTACGTACCCTAATGGAGGTTCATCGTTACGTTCAGTGAATCACATTCCAAAAAAAACCAAGCCTATTATTCTCTACTTTGATCTGGTCCAGGGGCGGACTGGGCCGCATGGCCACATGGCTAAAGCCATGCGGGCCGGTGTGCAGAGGGCCGGTTTGTGAAAAATGAAAAAAATTCAAAAGAAAGTGCCCGAAATCCGAAATTTAGTTGTTTGCGACCAATCTCTATATCTTCCAATGGTACCTCTAATAAAAATAGATCTGATTATCTTGATACATGTAATTTTCTTAATTTCGGTATGCATTTCCATTTTCTGGCCTACCGGTTTTGAGAGCTGGAGGCGCTAGGAAATCCAGGCCCGTAGCCCACCTAATTTAAATCTTGCCCCCCTAAAAAAATCTTAAGTGTTATTTTTAAAAATATACATTGATTTTAACTGAGTCTTTGTAGCAAGAAATGTTAAGAATTGCGTTTCCTAGTATCGAATTCTCAAAATTTTCCTGTGTTCATCCCGAAGTCGGTTAGACCCTTAAATTCATCAGGAAATCGTGTTTCCGGGAGTCATTTTCTCTAAATTTTCTAGAATAGGTCCCAAAACTTCAGGAAATCGGGTTTCCAGGCTTCCAATTGGCGTTTTAGTTAGGTGTGTAATTCTCAAAAAGTTCTTAGTGACATACCTCAGACCTTATTCAATTAACCTTAATTCAACAGGAAATGTCAGGAAATCGCGTTTCAAGGAGTCAGATTCTCATAATTTTCTATAGGTCTTCAAACTTCAGAAAACTTCCCATGCTTACGATTGCACTAATAAATGTAGAGAGGGCACTGTTATAGCGTAACATTGCATTGCAAAAACACAAGTTTTTCATGAAAGGGGGAAGGGGATGTTTTTTGGTAAATACTTAAACTGCTCCCTTTATTGGATGTTTGCCCCCCTAAAAGTACTTGGCAGGCTACGGGCCTGCGGAAATCAGGTTTATGGCAGTGACTTTTCAAAATTTTCTGGGAGGGGACCCATTAAGACCCCGACGCTCAGGGTCGTGCTTTCCCAACACACCTAAGTGGGCCGGTCACTGGAAAAAAGCCATGGCCGCGTCAACGACCCAGTCCGCCCCTGATCTGGTCTTTGATGTTTACCGACGAAAGACCAAAAGTATGTTTGTTTAATGTAGTATACTATGTCATAATACCACCAGGGCTTGCCAGGCAAGGTAACATACGCCCACTGGCAGATGTCGGAAATGATCATATTTTTATTAACGATAATACAAATTTCATTATATCAAAAGAATAAAAAGTCAAGGGCAATAACTCAAAAACTGTTCATCGAAAATGCCTCATGTTAGAACTTGTCCGAGATCTTATCAATTCCAGTGATCACACCAAGTTTCATCAGAATCAGTTTAACTTCTATGGTGCTCACAAAACTATTTTTGATGCTTTTGGCAAAGTCAAGGGCAATAACTAAAAAAACGTTCATAGAAAATGTATCAAGTTAATCATCAGGGCCGGATTTAGGCGGGGGCGTGGCGGGCGTGCGTCCCCCTAAAATTTGCAAAGCATGGGGTGTCCGCACCATTTTACCACAAATGTTTCTTGCCACACTTTGCTTGGCAAGATATCTATCTACATTGCACCCTCATTTGATTTGATTTGATTTGACGTCAGGGGGGCGCAGAATAAAATTTCGCGGAGCGGAGCGAGTCGAAAAAATTTTTGAGGTTAAAATAATCAAAGTTATTGAAATATTCTTCTAGAGTATTCCCTGATCTTGTTCAGGATCTTATCAATTGCAAAGATCATACCAAGTTTGATTAAAATCCGATGAAAACTGTAGCTTCTATTGTGTTAATTTTTGACGCGTTTTTACAAAGTCAAGGGCAATAACTCAAAAACCGTTCATCAAAAATACGTCAAATTCGAACTTGACCGAGATCTTATCAATCTAAAGGAGCATACCAAGTTTCATTAAAAACAGATGAAAACTGTAGTCTCTAGAGTGCTCACGATCTAAATTTGACGCGTTTTTACAAAGTCAAGGGCAATAACTCAAAAACTGTTCATCGAAAATACGTCAAATTGGAACTTGACCGAGATCTTATCAATCTAAAGGAGCATACCAAAATTCATCAAAATCAGATGAAAACTTTAGTCTCTAGAGTGCTCACCAACTAAATTTGACGTGTTTTTACAAAGTCAAGGGCAATAACTCAAAAACCGTTTATCGAAAATATGTCAAATTCGAACTTGACCGAGATCTTATCAATCTAAAGGAGCATACCAAAATTCATTAAAATCAGATGAAAACTGTAGTTTCTAGAGTGCTCACGAACTAAATTTGACGCGTTTTTACAAAGTCAAGGGCAATAACTCAAAACCCGTTCATCGAAAATACGTCAAATTCGAACTTGACCGAGATCTTATCAATCTAAAGGAGCATACCAAAATTCATTAAAATCAGATGAAAACTGTAGTCTCTAGAGTGCTCACGAACTAAATTTGACGCGTTTTTACAAAGTCAAGGGCAATAACTCGACCGTTCATCGAAAATACATCAAATTCGAACTTGACCGAGATCTTATCAATCTTAGGGATCATACCAAGTTTCAATAAAATCAGATGAAAACTTTATTCTCTATAGTGCTCACAAGAAATGTTGACGGACGGACGGACGGACCGACGGACGGACCGACGGACCGACGGACAGGGGCGATGACAATATACGACCACATATTCATGTGGGCGTATAAAAACAATATGTCATAGAAACTAGCCTCACTTCGGGAGGCTACCTCTCGGGGGGCTTCCTTTTCTCCATAGGTTTAACATTAGCAAAAGTGCGCCAGAATCAACAGTTATCCTACTACTGAAATAAATTAATTCTGATAAATAATAATGATGAGTAGATGAGAATCTGCTAAAAACTGAAATATAATGTAATTTGAAAATCGTAAATTATGAAAGAAAACATAATAACCTTTTTATCAACGTTAAACAAAATGGAAAGTTTTATAAACCGCATAAAACACAATGAAGTCATTTTTTAAAAACCAACATAATACACAATGAGGATAGTTTTTAAAATAACATAATAATTAATACACATTCAGGAAAGTATAAAAAAAAGAACAGAATATACAATGAAAAAAGTTTTAAAAATGTAACATCATATACAATGAGGATCTTATCATAAAAGTAACATAAAGCACAGAAAAGAATATTCTAATAAGCAATTTATACACATAACGGGATTTTTTTTAAAAAGAAGTAACTTAATACACAGTCGAGGATCTTCTTATAATAGCAAAATAATACATAGAAATGATCTTCTCATATACAAAACATAACATGTAGATGAGGATCTTCTAATCGATGTCGATGGCCTTCTCATAAAAGTAACATAATGCACAGGTGAAGATCTTATACAACAAAACTTAAAACACGTAATATTATGAGGATCTTCTAATAGTACAAAGATGAGTATCTTAAGGTGGTTGGATCTAATAACCAATTTAAATTAGAATTTTTTGTATGGTGGTAGCCAAAAATATCAGTATTGAGAAAATGCAAAAATTGGCATAGGTCACCGACTTATTTTTTGACATATTGGGCGTTAATCTTGTAGGGGTGGGATACAATAGTTCATCTACTTTTGACTCTCAATTCACAGTGCCCAGAAACAACATAATATGATCACAGAAGTTTCAATAATACTTTGATATCAACAATATGCTAAAATACAAATTTAGAGATAAAAATCGTTTTAGGTTTTGTTAGTATTTAAGACTCCGCAGGCACTAAAACACATATAACTTGCTTATCGTGAATTAAAATCTGTTACGTTTCTGACCTTAATGTGCTCCATTATATAAGAATTCATGTATGCCAATCAAAGAAAGGGGTCACCGAATTCATTCTCTGAATAATTGAATCTAAAGATGTGCAATAAAAAAATTAGATAAAGGGAGATAACTCTTTTAGTACATTACTTTTAATTCATGATATTTTCACAGTTTTTCAATGATTAGTTATCTATTTGTAACTCTAACTTTACCATTAACTTTTTCACCAAATAATGTGTTCAGGCCTCAAATCACAATTACTTTCGTAAGTAGACATATCTGATAAAATTATAAACCAGATTCTACAAAACCAACTAAAAGGAAGCCGTCATGACACAGATATAGGGACACAGATGCAAACTTGGGTAGTTACTCTGTCTAATATTAATCTCGACACACATGCGCAACACAACCTTTAAAAAATGAAGATCTTATAAATAAACAAAATTTTCACCACAGATGAGGATTTTATAAACAAACGGAACAAACAGACGAGAATAAACAGAATGTTCAAAATGAGAAGCTATTGATACTAGTAAATGTCTTCAACATTCGAGAGTGACCCACCTGATTGGTGATTAATTGGCTTTAATTTGAACTCTTTAGTTAGCATCGTAATACATAATCCAAAATCGGCATCATAATCATGATTAAAATCACTACAAAGTAAAATGAACCAACTGTAGCCTTTTAGTTATATACTACTTCATTGATAAAAAATGGTAGCTTTAATAAATCGAATGTCCCAAGTCGACGGGAAGTATCTCAAACTGATTAGTTTACCAACAGTTCAGCTACGTCCCGTCGAACTAGGCACAAGTCCACTTTCAAGGATGTGAACATCTGAGGGGGATTAAATCCATATTATTCACCTCTTCGTCAGTGTGTAACTTATATTATTGAAAATGCGTACAGTTACCCTTCATGCAGGGTTCCGTCATTCGTGCGATCCGTTTAGAACGTCAAGATTAAACAAGGTTGCATCACATTGCCTGTTCATAGTAATTGTGAGTTCATAGCCTGTGCTTCTGTCGACACGCGATTTGTGGACCGGACCAGAGCGTTGTCTTACAGGAGGAGGAGGAAGCCTTTGCTGATCTTTCCCCTGCTCTTGATTTGATAGCTTCAGTGCTGTAATTTGCCACTTAATCTATAGAGAGATAATATTTGTACATATACATGCAGATTTCAGCTAGATCAAACAATTAGAAGTGGGTCAGGGGCATAACTTATTAAACGCCCCTTATACTTTTCGCTCTGCTCAACGAATCTTTTTAAAACCTGTTGGCCCTTATCACAATCTTGAGATTTCAGAAGAATTCCACCAACAGCTACGAATGGTCAATCGTAGTGTTTGAAACAAATCGCACGCTATAGTGGGAACCCCACATTACTATTTTATTGAACATTTATTGTTAGGTTCCCACTATCACGATTCGAGGCACGATCGAAAACGTGGTTATATTCATAAACTAATCGTAGTGATTCTGTCAGATCTTATAAGACCTTTATGTCAAAATTGTTCTCAAATCAACACAATCAATTTGTCCTTCGTGTTCATCGTATCAAATCGTGCTGCATCGTAATAAAGTGCCAGATCGTATATAGACTAGACATTCTTCAAAATCATGTTGATCGGGACAGACCTTGGACAAGACTTACGGCAAATCATAGTCTCAATCTTAACGAGGTATCAGATCGTAACCTAAAATCGTGAACAAGATCGTATACGAACGCATGAAATTGTGCAGAACTTATCAGTACTTACAAAACCAGAAATCATCTATGAGTGCCCAATCTTGATGTCTGCGTGACCTTAAGCTAATTGATTCCATGACTATTTTGGAAGCACGCAAAGGTCCATTTCGTCGCCCTTATAATGTGATAAGATCTGATACCGTGATAACTTACGATAATTGTATTAAAAATTTGAACCCTTCAAAAAGTTTCTTTAAAGGGACAGTCTGAATTTTTTTAGGTCAAAAATTTTTTTTGCTCAAATTCGTGAAAACTTTAAACCAAAATCTGTAACTATGTGCCCTTTAACGTATCTGAATGTTTTAACTAAAAAAATCCAGCCGTTAATTTTTAAACGCTAAAAACATGCTAAAATTTAAAAAAAAAAACTTACGTAATGTTTTTAAATGTGTTATGCTTTTTGGACGCTGATAGGAAACTATACTGAACGGATTTGGGTAAAATAAACGCCTAATAGTAGAGAAATGTCCCTCTTGTATCTAAAAGGTTTCAGCTAGAAATATTGAGCCATTTAAAGGGCAAACACCAAAACTAGGTCAAATTGCTTAATTAACAATAAGTACTCCCTGTTTGTAATTAACTCTTTAAAACCAAATTCTGTTTGATCAAGAAGGTGTTTAGATACAATAAGCATACTTTAAAAATACTCTCAGGTAGCATTTGCGATTTTTTTGACAATAGAAACTTTTTTCAAAAAAGCAGAATGGCCCTTTAATTAACACAATTGTCACGACTGATCTCAATATCTGATCAGATCAGGTAGGATCACATCGACTAATTTAAAATTGAGACAATCAGCCTTGAATCGTGCTAGTGGGAACCTCACATAAAGTACAAGATAGCTTGCCAGGCAAGGTAATATACGCCCACTGTCAGCTTTGTTTGAAAAAGTAAATTTGGCAGAAAACCGCAACCATCACAACCATGAAATATTCAACCTGTAGTCATATGTAGTCATCAAGTTTAGCCTTGTATGAACGTATTTGGAAGAAGAAGGACAATAATTCATATCAAATATTATTCGATTCTTTTGATTTTATATAGGGTTCATCCTAGGATGAAAATAAACAATTTCAGCACGTTTCGTCAAAATCTGTAAAGAATTGTGACTTGTAGAGAGTTAACAAACTAAAAATCGAACACGTTTTAATGAACAAAGGCAATAATTCATATTAAATATTTTCCGATTCTTTTGATTTTACATAGGGTTCATCCTTGGGTGATAATAAACAATTTCAGCAAGTTTCGTCAAAATCCGTAAAGAATTCTGACTTGTAGAGTGTTAACAAGCAATTGTGGACGGACGGACGGACCGACGGACGACGGACATGGGTGACGGCAATATACGCTCCACATTTCATGTGGGCGTATAAAAATAATAATAATCTACCTTGTTTTCTGTCCATCAACTTTCACTTCAATAATTCCAACATCGCCTAAAGATGTGTCGAAGAAGGATTCGGGTTTATTGCGGAATAGTTCAAACATGTATCGTCTGTATTCATCATACAACTCTTCTTCTGCAAAGTAAAAGTCGGTGGGATGTCGGGTCGGATTTTAAAGATAAAGACTTTTTATGTGATTTGAGACAAATATTCCAAAATATCGTGATGTTTGATCTATGAATAAATGTTGAATAATGTTTAAATCGAAAAAGCCGATGAGAGAACACGGTATGGCAAGACAAAAGAAAAAATAATTCAGATTGTGAGACAGGATGCTCCGGTCTATGTATGGCACGCAATCGACTGGAAGAGCGACTGGATGTTCCGTTCTAATATAAAGGGATTAAATCAATTAAACAAATTTCGCCTGGTACCCAATGTGCCAAATAATATGTTGAAGACCCTATATCTTACCCGATGTTATATTAAATGCTTCAAAGGTTTTCTGTAAAAAAAATAAATAAATCAATAAAGTCGCAATACATTGCCTCTAAAAGAATATTGTCGTATAATAAATAACAATTTTAACTTAAAATTCAATTTTATCTACCAAAATTTAGTATAAAGCTAAAGCTAAACATAAAAAAAGAAAACCAATAACGACTTGGGCTTTCAATGAAGCTGTTATCATTAAATCCTGGGCTAACAGAAAATATATAGATATTTCGCGGATTATCCTTAAACATGTAGGCCTAGTATTGGTTTGACTGCAGCATCAAAGAAGCGGCTTATTTGAGGCCTGCAGTAAAATGAGCATGGCGCATATGAACTGTTTTCGTGTAGCATGACATGGGAATCTACATACCAAAAAGCCCATCTTTATATCATCAAGAGAAATATTTTTGATGATGGCTAAGGTTTTAATATATTTCATTATATCTTCGCCCTCATAATCAAAATACATAATGGGAACCGGTGTCAAGTTGCAGATTTTAATTGTTGGATGAACCAGTGGTAGTCTTTCTTCAGTGGTCTTCACATTAATTTGGTACCTATCACAATATAAAAAGAACAGAAAATAATCATCAATATCATATCGTATTTAGTTATTTTAATTCGGGATATTGAATTTCATTCAAGAATAAGAAATCCGTTTTAAACTTAATTCTTTTAAAGACACGATGCAATAAGGAATATACGCCTTATATTTTCTGAAATAAAATTATTTAGATTGGGTGAGTGTTCGTAATAAACCAAGGGTGAACACTTTTGAAAATCGGCAAAATAAAAAAATAATAACTTTTTGCCTTTGTTCTTGAAAACGCGTTCAAATTTTTGCTCGTTAACACTCAAGAAGGCACTTTTTTTTACGGATTTTTTCAAAGTTAAGTGTGAGTATTTCTTCAAAGGTGAAAATATTAACTATGAATTATTGCCGCTGCAACGTTAAAGTTTTAGCTCGTAAATACTGTAAAAGACAATTCTTGACGGATTTTGACGAAATCTCTATCTTTAAATATATAAATCATGTAAATTCCAACATTCCATATTATCACCTTTCGTTCGACAAATCACACTTAAGTCTTAGAAACAGGCTTTTATTAGCTGAGCTTATCAGTAATATTGTGTTCAACTTTCCCTCATAATTAAAGCCTTTAAATCCTTGTACAGGCTACTGTGTTCAGGTAGGGGAGACCGGGGCTAGTACGGCCACTTTTTGGAAAATACGCTTTATATAGAAAACTAATGAATAAATCTCCCTGAAATTAACCAGAATGAAAGACCTTTAAATCTATGGAGGTATAACGTTGCCAATATTGTCGATTGTGTTGCAACGTAAAAATACCAATATCGTAATTACAAAATGCATTTGTCAATGCTGCAAAGTACAATTGTCGATGTGTGAAAATGCAAAATGTATAAGTATACTCAACAATCCAATTAAATGTCACACGAATGCAGCTAACAATTTACCCTTTGCATTATGCATTTTGAATTAGGCACTTTTGCATTATACATTCTGCATTAGTCACTTTGCATTACGCACTCTGCATTATCAAACCATGCAGAATAGACTTCTACACAATAGAACATATACCTTATATGGAATGATGACGTATATTCATTTGCATACGTAAAAAGCGGCGGAAATGTACGGAAATTAATTAATATGCATGCGCATTGATAACAGTTTTTTTTTTTACATTTAAAGATGGGTTCTCCTTTGAAGATAAATATCTCTGTATTATTTCAAATTGAGTTATTGCTACCTGTATTGGTTCAAGGGTGCCCATTGGTAGTCTGGTTTCTAGGGAGCCCCTATAGAAAATTAAAAAAAATGACCCCCTGAAAAGTTATTTTCTAACGAATTTAAGGTTTATTTTTAAAGAGACTGAAATTGCAGGACTACAAGAAGAAAATGTCAGGAATAAGACGCCTGGAAACACAATTCTGAAACTTCTGAGGGACCTAACCTTGACAATTGTGAGTAATGGACGTCTGTAAGAGCATTTTCTCCCACCCCCATTCTGATACTTAAATTCAACGGGAATGTTTATGGGCATCTTATTTTCAATTTTTTTAAGCGACATACCTGAGACCCTATATACAAATAATTCTGAATCTTAAATTCGGTGGGAGATGTCAGGAATTTGAGTATCCAGGCGCATTATTCTCAAAATTTTCTTCCGGTGATCCCACAACCAAAAAGGTCGTCAGGAAATTTCATATTTTGTGGGCGTCTATTTCTCAACATTTTCTAGGCTGAATTCCTCAGACCCTATACAACTAATTTTGAACCTTAAATTCGATGGAAAATGTCAGAATTTAGCGTTTCCATGCGTCAAATTATAATTTTTTTTTCTGGTGACATTGCTGTCCCCATACAAATAAAACTTAAATTCGTCAAAAAATGTCAGTAAATTGCGTTCGATCGCGTCTAAATATTTTCTAAATCTGTCTCTCAGATATTTCATAAATTTGCATTTCCAGGTGTCTTATTCCTAACATTTTCTTCTTGTGATCCCCTATACAAATAAACCTTAAATTCGTCAGGAAATAACGTTTCGGGGAGTTTCTTTTTTAATATTCTTGAGGGGGTTCCAAGACTCCACCCTTGAAGCAATACAGGTAGCAATAACTAAATAGAGTTTAACCACTGCAAAGCTTAAAAATTCACAAAGTTTTCGAGGACGTTTGCATCCCCCCCCCCCCTCCATTTTTTTAGAAGAACTTGGGCCTAGATTTCTATATTTAACATAATATTACAAATTATTAACTATCAATTTGAAATAATACAGAGATATTTATCTTTAAGGGAGAACTCGTCTTTAAGTGTCAACAAGGACATGTATCAATGCGCATGCATATTAATTAGTTTCCGTACATATCCGCCGTTTTTTACGTATGCAAATGAATATACGTCATCATTCCATATATGGTATATGTTCTATTGTGTAAAAGTCTATTCTGCATGGTTTGATAATACAAAGTGCGTAATGCAAAGTGACTAATGCAGAATGTATAATGCAAAAGTGCCTAATGCAAAATGCATAATGCAAAGAGTAAATTGTTAGCTGCATTTCATTGGATTGTTGAATATTCTTATACATTTTGCATTTTTACACATCGACAATTGTACTTTGCAGCATTGACAAATGCATTTTGTAATTACGACATTGGTATTTTAACGTTGCGACACAATCAACAATATTGGCAACACCTCCATATAAATCGCCCTCAATACGCATTGTACCATTTTTGCCTACTATCAGCGGTCCATGAAAAAAATATCATCGAAAGGTCAAAGTGACCGAACGTGCCCCGGGTCGGGGTAAGATCGGCCACTACCTGGGGCAAGTTCGGTCACCTGGGGAAAAGTCCAGCAGTGAAATGAAAAAGAGGCTTAATTCCATCAAAATTTTACGTATTCAAGCAATAATAATACACCAGTAGCACCAAGACCTAAAATCATCCATTTTATTTGTCAGAGTCACAGTTATGGCAGATGTAACTGACCATGCCGTGGGTGTTTGTACACTGTTTGTGTAAGAACTTGAAATATTGTGTTTGTTCTAGATTGGAACGTTATGGTATCATCAGAAGCTGTTGGTTGACGTGGCTATCAAACAGCGGCATTGTAATACGCTCCATTGTGCTTTATTGATAACATAAATATTATTCATACATATTACTATAGGGGTAAGTTCGGCTAGTGACCGGTTCTGTTACTGACCGAACTTGCCCCCACTAAAATATCCGGACTTGCCCCGATCCGAACTTTTCCACAAATCATCTGATATCATGTGACTGGGTCAACTAATTGAGAGTATGAAAATAAGATAGAAAGAGGCATGATCTTATCAAACTTCACGTACAAAGCAATTGATGTGCTAATGCTATAGTTGAAGTTATCAGGCATAAAGGTAGGGCGAGAATTTTTACTTACCAGGTCAAAATTCAAGAATCTTGTGATAAAATCAAGGCTAATCAACGTCAACCTGCCATTTTAAGCTTTTAAGGGTTGGTCCGAAGACGTCACTCTACCGACAGGCGGCAGTGGTTAAAATAAAATTGTGGCGCGAGTTATAAATGAATGACGGACATGCCCCATAGCCGAACTAGCCCCGGTCTCCCCTACAGGTATATTTGATGGACTGTACGAATTTCGTGATCTTCTTTGTCTTTTAAAGGCTATTTACAGATATTACAGATTCAAATAATATGAAAATACCAAGGTAAGGTGATCTAGCCACATTTTTCTTTTAAAAGTTTCATTTTTTTGTATTTTAAATGATTGAAAATTACGAAATGACTTACCTATGATATTTTTCCACTAGACGAGAAATTTGGTAAGAAAAAAGACATGTTGATGCTAGCAGTAAAATGGTCCAAAGTACACGTAAAGTAATAGATTTACTCCTACAGGCTTTCCTTAAACCATGAATGGTAGATTCATCTGTAAATTCAACGAAAAGTGCCTTGAACGGCTTCATGTTTCATAATGTAGATTGATCATTAAGTGTTAGTAATTTATCTCACTTTGTCATATTGATTTGTTACTAAATAAATATTTTAAAAAAGAATTTTTTTTATCTCTTTTTCATTTGTCTGCGATTGATGATATTAGATTTACTAATTAATTATGGCATATAATTGTGGTGGTTTAAAGCGATACCATCTCTTAGAATGAACACAAACAAGATCTCAAATTCGGTCAATAAGAATATATATTCACCATTACCTCGTGTCGGTTCTGTCTAAAGTCATTACATTGTGCTCGCTTCGTCTTAAGTCATTACTTCGTGTCGGTTCTGCCTAAAGTCATTGCATTGTGCTTGCTCCATCTTAAGTCATTACCTTGCGTTTGTTCTGCCTAAAGTCATTACATTGTGCTTGCTTCGTCTTAAGTCATTACTTCGTGTCGGTTCTGCCTAAAGTCATTGCATTGTGCTTGCTCCGTCTTAAGTCATTATCTCGTGTCTGTTCTGTCCAAAGTCATTGCATTGTGCCTGTTCCGTCTTAAGTCATCACCCTGGTGTCTGTTCTCTCTAATAAAGTCATTGCCATGCATGTGCTTGCTCTGTCTAAAGTCAAGGCCTTGTGTCTGTTCTATCTAAAGTCAATGCCTTGTGCTTTCTCTGTCTAAAGATAAGGCTTTGTGTTTGTTCTGTCTAAAGTAAGATCCTTGTGCTTGCTCTGTCTAAAATCAGTGTCTGCTCTGTCTAAAGTTAGAGACGTGTGCTTGCTTGCTTTTTTGGATAATGCGGCTTTTGATAAGGTAAAAAAATAGAATTGTGCTTGGTCTTGTCTAAATTCAAGACATTATGATCGCTCTTTCTAAGGTTAGGGCCTTTGACTTGCTCTGTCAACATTCAGGACATTTTTTTTTCTCTTTCTAAGAACAGGAACTTGATTTTAATTTATCTAGATTGATATAAAATTCATTTTTCGATTTGCGTGCTTTTTGGATAACATGCATCATTGTATGTGATAATTGACCTATTAATAAAATATAACAATGGAGTGGTAACATCAAATATTAATAGTGTTAACAAGAACTAATGACTGGTGTTTATTGAATATATTGATTTCAGAAATAAAAACATCAAATAGAACATTATATTTAGTATTAGCTTTATCATAGCAATAACTACAAAAACATATCATTAAAACAGTAGATATAACAGACTACAACAAATGAAATAAATGGCTTTATCATAATAATATACATGTAATATATATTGAATAAATATGGTATTCAATGGGCGTGGCCAAGCTTTAATGCATGCGCTTCACTCGTTAGTAACACTCAAAATGGTTTTGATGCCATTCGTGCTTGAGATATAAATAGCACAAGCACTCATGGCATAAAAACCATATCCACGAGTTTGCCATAGATTAACCTCTATTTATTGTATTCACAAACTTATTCATACAAAATAATTATAACATTAATATAACTAACTTGAGCTAAATTACATGTATATAAACGGCTCAAAGAGTACATGTCATGGATATTGATGAATATTAAAATGTAAAAAAAGAACAATTTTTATACGCTCACATTAGAATGTTGACGTAAATGTCGTCGTCCCTGTCCGTTCGTCCACAAAAAGCTTGTGAACGCGATAGAAGCCGAAGATTAACCGATTTTCGTTTGGTGTCTAGGTTTATATTCACAAGTTTATGAACAAGAACATACACTCAACGAAATTTGGTACCGAAAAAATGATCTTAGGGTGGTTTAATATGCCAGTTTGAAGTTTCACTTTACCTACAAATGGCGCAAAGAGCGTTTAAATCGGTTGAAAGTAAATTAGGGTTAGCATAGGCGTACGGGATGTTATGAAACTGGGGGTGCGGGAGAGATTTGTGCCCGAATCTCGGACTCTGCCCGAATTCTACTGAACGCGGAGCCGCGTCGGGCCAAGACCGACTACGAGAAGCGCTGAAGGCGCGAGCCTGCTACAGGCGGGCGGGAGGTCCTCCCCCAGAAAATTTTGAAAATCTTTATTCAATCTGTTGCATTCTGACTTCTGAGACATAATTGGGGGTTGATTATTAGACGAAAGGGATGAGAAAAAAACATGAAATATGCTCACAATGTCGGAATTCATGCACAAAAGTGATCATGAAGAGTTACTAATTTGATTCGGGCAGGAATCGGTTCCCGGCAATATTAGTGGGTATTTTTCTAAAAAAAACAAGAAGACTCGGGAACTTTCAGTGCCCGAATATGTCGAGAATTTGGCCCGAATATGATCGAGCCGAAAATTTTGGGGGGGGCGGTCGCCCCCCCTGCACCCCCATCCCGTACGCCTATGAGGGTTAGCTATGCACAGCCTTGTCCAATTATGATAAAATTATTGTTTTGTCTCAAAATGATAGAGCAGACAGTGTTTGACTTGAAAAAAAAAATCCTAATACGGCAAGTGGGAATCGAACCTGGGACTTCAAAGTTGGCAAAAAACTACGGAGACCACTTGGCTACCGAGACTTAGGGTTTACGTGAACCCTAACCCTAGGGTTAGCTGGGGTTAACCCTAAGGGTAACTCTTGATTTTAAAATATCAACTAGGGTTAGCTCATGAAAGGGTGAAAACTTGCTCCAATATAGGACTTCCGCATACCAAATGAAAGAGTACGTCGTAGCGCATACACTCAACGAAATTTGGTACCGAAAAAATGATCTTAGGGTGGTTTAATATGCCAGTTTTAAGTTTCACCGTACCTGCAATTGGCGCAAAGAGCGTTTAAATCGGTTGAAAGTAAATTAGGGTTAGCTATGCACAGCCTTGTCCAATTATGATAAAATTTTTGTTTTGTCTCAAAATGATAGAGAAGACAGTGTTTGACTTGAAAAAATTAAAAAAAATCCCAAAACTGCAAGTGGAAATCGAACCTGGGACCTCAACGTTGGCAAAACGCTACGGAGACCACTCGGCTACCGATACTTAGGGTTAATCCCAACCCTAACCCTAGGGTTAGCTGGGTTAACCCTAAGGGTAACTCTTGATTTTAAAATATCAACTAGGGTTAGCTCAGGAAAGGGTGAAAGCTTGCTCCAATATAGGACTTCCGCATACCAAATGAAAGAGTACGTCGTAGCGCATACACTCAACGAAATTTGGTACCGAAAAAATGATCTTAGGGTGGTTTTAATATGCCACTTTGAAGTTTCACCTTACCGGCTCAATCAATGTTAGTCATATTTGACCAATACAGACACTGACATTGGTTGTGATGGCTTTAAATAATGATAAAATCTAATATTCATTATCATTAATAAGTGTGAAGGATAACCATGGATGGCTCACACCCCAATCCTGATTAAGGCACCCAATTCTAAAAACCATTATAACAATTTAAATCAAAAATTTATTTATCATTAATAAGTGTGAAGGATAACCATGGATGGCTCACACCCCAATCCTGATTAAGGCACCCGATTCTAAAAACCATTATAACAATTTAAATCAAAAATTTATTTATCATTAATAAGTGTGAAGGATAACCATGGATGGCTCACACCCCAATCCTGATTAAGGCACCCAATTCTAAAAACCATTATAACAATTTAAATCAAAAATTTATTTATCATTAATAAGTGTGAAGGATAACCATGGATGGCTCAAATACATACAGAATCAAATAAACCATAAAACTAAGTATTTGAAGGATAACCATAGACGGCTCACACCCCAATCCTGATTAAGGCATTTGGTCAATAAGAGTATACTGTATATTCATAAAAGGTGTCTACAATATACATAAAGAATCAAATAAACCATAAAACTAAAGTATTTTCCCATAAAATTACAGGTTATAATTGATAAACGCTTAAAATTTGAGTAAGCGTTTTTCAATTATTGTATATAAACATAGTTTTCTTGATATTTCAGATTATTTACTAATCTGTGGTATAGCTATGTCACCAGGTAAGTCCCCTGATGAATATATTATACTCCTATAGACCAAGTTTGAAAATTTTAATATTTTGTTCAATCTAAGAGGTTGTATCCCTTTAATAAGTCTTCTTAGACTGGAAATCAATATTTTTATGTATTAGTAAATTGTTCATAATTGTCTTGTGGTTTGTGACACTTTAATAAATAAATAAATGAAATAAATAAACATAATTGAAAACCCTAGATGGCTCACAATATCCACTTCTGGAGTATAACAAAATGATTATAATCACATGGTTTCAAATCATTATCAATGATAGTCACTCTTAAATGATAAATAAATGATAATCCTGGACGGTTTATAGTATTCAAATCTGGATGGCTTTAAACCTTTTTGATAGCCACTATCAAAGAATATGATAGAAATGATTACGGTAGGTGTGTGGTACCGTAATCACTCTTGGAACATGAAATTTGCATCCTGGTTTTACACCCTTTTAATGATAGCCACTATCAATGATAATCCTGGACAGTTTATAGTAATCATATCTGGATGACTTTAAACCTTTTTGAAAGCCACTATCAAAGAATATGTAAGAAATGATTATGGTAGGTGCGTGGTAATCACTCTTGGAACATGAAATCCACATCTGGGTTTTACACCCAATGATAATCCTGGACGGTACATAATAATCACAATTGGACAGCTTTGAATTATAAACATTATCAATGAATATAGTGACCTTGGATACCTGAGAATAAAAGATAACGACTGTTTAGTGTTTATGTAATAAATAAGATAGTAGCTCATGGTGGTAGAAATGATAATCAAACAGTTGACAATATTCACATCTGGGTTTTAAATCCCTTTAATGATAGCCACTATCAAAGATAATCCTGGACTGTTCATTATAATATCTGGACGGCTTTATGTTCATTAAATGATAGCCATTTTCAAAGAGCATAGTGACCCTGGATTCATGTCACTATCAATGATAGTCACTCAGGTGTTAAAAATGACAATCACCATAATCACTCTTGAACATAAAATTCACATCTGGACGGCTTTAAATCCCTTTTAATGATAGTCACTATCAAAGAGTATATGAGATTAAAAGATTATGGCTGTCACTATCAATGACAGAGAGTAAAATTATAAGACTGGAGAGTTTAAAATCACTATCATGCTAAAGTCACTATCTCCGCTTTTCAAATTCTTTCCTTATCCATTCTGAGTCCTGATAAAACCTTGGATCACCTAATTTTAATGCTGTCCTTTTATAATAGTAATAATATAACACAGCAACTGTAAAAAAATAAAATTATTATATATATTGATGTGCATTGTGTTAAAATGTCAAGTATTCTTTTACAGCAGATAAAAATATTGCTCTAAGATCTAACTTTCAAGACCATGCAGTCAAATTTCAGAAATTTGGTTTTATAACTTGAAATTTCGAAAATTTGTAGACATTGATAAGGACTTGCCCCTTGAAATTGCAGTTTAAAATTACCCCAACCCATAAACTGTCAACTTGCAGAAAAGTATAGTATCCATATTTTATTGGACAATATGAATATCTACAATGCATTCATGAATATCTGTAAAAATCATACTTCTTCAATAATATACAATGATAAACCGCACGAATTTATCTGGAACGGAAATGTGCAGATAAACGAGGTTCCACTGTATACATTGAGGGAACTTTTTCTCAAAAATCCTGAAGGATAACACAGTGAACATCTCTTGAGATTAAATAGTAGACAAGATCCTCAGATTCACAATGACAGTTATGTTTATTGGAAAATTATGTACCTGTTCTCTGAAATACATGCAGGACTAAGTAACCAGTTACATCCCAAATATATATATTAGGATCATCCCATCTCAATGTCTGAAAAATATAATACATGTTGACATAGTATGAGAAAACAATGGCTGTCATTCAATTACAATATCATGATATATTGGGGAGTGCTGATAGAACTTTCAAGGTAGACCATTTGGAAATGTAGTGTATAAAAATAGTGGACTACAGCCATATACACCCACCATGGCATGCGGATGGTAAAACGAAGAGGCCTTAAATTTAATCAAAAGTGAACTAAACTTTCTCAAACCTTTCGATTCAGGTCAATTCAAATTCATTTTAAGTTTCATTAAAATCGGTTGAAAACTAAGAGCATATTCAAGATTTTGGGGCAAGGGCAATAACTCTGCTTCTAACAGTCGAAAATAGCTCAAATTCAAACTTGACCTTTGCTTTATGAATACGTATACACATACCGAATTTCATTTGCTTCCATCAAAAACTCTACAGGTGCCGACAATATTTGTCCACATAGATAGATGTGGGCGTATAAAAAGGTGTAAGGATGTATTTTTTAGAATAATAGAACATGCATTACTTACCATTCCCCAAACATGTAGAGCCACACACAAGATAAAATATATAAAAGTCACTGATATAGCCACTCTAAATTTATTAACTAATATATTTACTAAACCAGCTTGGAAGATGAAGGTATTAAAAAATAGTAAAAACACCACAATTACAGCGAACACAATGCAAACATCTTGAATCCTAAAAAAAAAATATTGTCCTTGTTTTATAAAAATATTTAACAGTACAGGGCCCTGAATTTATTTCAGTAGCACTGTTATGAAGATTTAGTATCATAAATTTGCCGAGGGTAAGCTCACCCCTTTTGATAATCTATTTTGAAACTGCTTATTAGAAACAAATTGCACAATACAGTAAAAAACTTTGTTATAAATGGAGACATAGTTTGTTCCAAAGTGAGCTCCTTCTGGTATATTTTGTTTGAGGAATAATTATTATTATATATACAAATACTTACACATAAAGCACCAACAAGATGACATTTTCAAACCTCAACATTTCATTGAAGGAGTTGAAAACTAAATCTAAAACCAGTAAAAAATACTGGAGATATAGTATTGGTTGATAGCGACTAACCAACATCTTGAAAATTTAAAATATCTTATTTCTAACAGATTAAAATCATAATGAACCCCTTCAAATCAGGAATGCAGTCGCCTCATTAATGACATTCCATTATAATATCATAACCCTGAAATAAAAAGATAAGAATGTCATTCACGTCATCATATGCGGTAGTCTATCTAGAGTGTGACACTTGTGACAGTACAAGACAGTCAATCAAATCATTTCTTAATGAGACTGCCTATCAATTCCATAATTATAAGAAATTAAATCAGTCGGTAGCCATTGAAGGCTCTGTGTGCAAGGTGTAGAAAATACCCAATTATGTTGGCCTACTTTCTGACTCTTCACCCAGCCATATTTATCCAAATAGGCCTAGCTATCAGAGACTGGGAATAGAGTCAACAAGTTTCAGATACCGTAATAATCAGGAAACAGGTAAGGCACTGTTGCCGTTTCGCACCCCCCATCTTCCCGTTGAGCTATCGCTATCAAAGTTTGCAGATATGTTCTAGTTAGGATGTATCTTGAATATTTACTCAATTTACTGAAAATTTCAGACAATTCCGACGCTTCCTTCTTATTTTAAATAATTTTTAAAGTGTTGCGGTTACAGGATTTTTTCCCTGTGCATTTGATGTCAGAGTGAGTTGATAAATAACCATTTTGGAAAAGATACATTTTGTCCGTTGTCAGAGTAGCCCTATCTATACAAAAAAAAAAGTAAAGCTTGAGGCTTGAGGAGTTAAGGCTTGAGCTTGCCTTGCTGAGCTTTGTGAATAAAAATAGTCAAATCTGATGTTTTCACTTCCTTCAATCACACACCTGATAGTTTCTGATCTCACTAGGTATTAACATCTATTATCGTCCAATCTTCATGGTAAAATATTGAAATACATTTTGTTTTCGTAGAATTACTTACAAAAATATTCATGCAGGTTCTTGTTTGTCTTCCATCTTGTTTGTTTTCACAACAAATTCTCGTATTTTCTCAGTAAATCACGTTCCTTAAAAAATCAATTTAAATGATTTATCGAAACTTGTACTCAATTATGTGAATGCATAATTTGAAAATGTGAATATCTCTTTTTCAATTTGAATCTCTAACTTGCTTTTCTCTGGTTCAAGGGCCAACAGCCGTAAAAGCAATTTATTTTCATTTCTATCACGTGACCTTATGTGATAAACATGGCTGCTTCTCGCGGGAAAGAGAAAGTTATCTCCAAATAAAAATAAAACCTTGTTTCTCAAAAGACATTCAAAGAATTGTTTCGAAAATTGTTATTTTTTCATTGTAGACACATTTAATTGCAAAAGGTACCCGGCTCAGAACTAAAACTAATCCGATCACTTAAAATTTAACCAAACAAAACATTAGGCCAGTGATAAAGTGAAAGTAGATAATTAGTTTAGGTAGACAACATCAAACCTTATCAGAAATGAGAAATTGTCATTTAAAAACATTTGATCTTTTCTAGCAGACATTTCCTCAAGGCATTGCTATTTAATTTGGCCCTATATACATGAAATATCACTGTTGCTTTCGTTTATGTGCACAAATTAGGATTTTACTTGGAAGTCAAGGTTTCAATGTCTCTGACTCTCAAGTCAACAAGGCCAATCAAGAAGGAGTTGAGCAAAAAAGCCAATGATAGATAATTTTGCTTGTGGTACAGAGGTGGTCAGTCCGGGCCTTACCTAGTGATAGCACTGTCATTTCATATTAACATCAATTGAGATATCAGTTATAAGTTTGGCTAGACCGAAACATCCTGTCCCTCAATTAGTAGGCCTATTAATTAGTGAATTTGAGGGACAGGAGACTAAGCTTGATTATATCTTGAAATCGCGCAGCCAATTTGGTTGTGTTGAAGAAGAAAGAAGAATATTTCAACGAAACCATATTGGTTGTGCAATTTCATGATAAAAAACAAGCTTAGTCTCCTGTCCCTCATATTCACTAATTGAGAGACAGGATGTTCCGGTCTAAGGTTTGGCCTGATAAATTGGTGGTAACAAAACTAATTTTCAAAATCATATGATTTTAGACATGATAAAGATACAATAGGCCTACTGATCTGGAAATTTGAAGTCAAAATTTTCGGTTTACATTGAAATTCTAATTACCATACGGTACATTTTAGATACCAGTAAAAAAAATGAGTGAGTTTAAAGTACATCATCATGTCAGTGAACTAATGAACTTATTGAGGTAGGTATTAATTATTGTATTTGCATGTTACTCTCTGGCCACAATGAGCTCAGAATCGCGTTTTTCCCATTATTTTTTAATGAATTAAAATATATACCCAAAATTAGTTCTGAGAGTCTTAGATTATCTTTGGGTTGATGAAAATGACAACTGTTAAAAACATATTTATTTGGAAACATGATTTTACAGAGGGGAAATTTCACTTAAAAATGTAGGTCATTTTCACATGAAATTTCTAGGAGGAAAGTGTATTTATTTCATATTGAAAATTTTCAAACCATATATTTTCTTAGACCCAAAGGCATTCTAAGACACATGACATGCAATTGATAATCATATTTTGAATATTTGTGATATGAGAGAAAAAATTCAATTCAGACCTTAATGTGGCCAGAGAGTAGGTCCCACAATCAGAAAAAAGAAGAAGATAGATAAGACCTTGGTGATAATGATGTTATAAAATAATTAGTTATAGTAGAATTTTAAAGAATGCAGCATGACTAATTATCTTTGATACACATAAATGGTTTAAAAAACCTTACAATCCATTTAATCTTCCTTACATTGACCATAAATTAAGATTTGGTCTTAGTTTAATTTGTTTGACAATTTGTTCCAGTGTTCGTTCAACAGATGCAATAGGAGCTGAAGACTATACTGAAATGTTATTAAAGAATACAACACCATATGTCACTACACAAGTAGGTGTAATATTTGTACTAGTATTTTATTTTTTTATCTAGCATCACTTGTTTTTATGGTACCTCATGATAAACCTCTCTCAATGCAATCAATTAAATCGCAAAAACATCACAACAATAATCTTAGATGTTTTAAATTATGAAAACTATTGAGGATTGCTGAATGATTTGATGGCTGAAGGATTAATGATGGCCATTTTATGCCTGCTTATCAACTACCATCTTTTCATCGTATCATTTCGAAAAAAAAATCTGCATTTTTTTGCATCTAAATATAAGCAGTTGTAAGTTATGCTACTTGCATTTAATTCAGGTATCTGCTCATCAAGCTAAAAGAAAGATAGCAGAATCATCCAAAACACCTATAGAATTTTTGGCAAAATATGATGAACTTAAAGGCAAGAAGTAAGTTTAAGACTTTTGTATTCTATGCTTATTGTAGTGTAGTTCGAAACAGGCTAACTCTTTCTCCAGCCTCTGATAGCTATTTGGATGGATATGGTGGGAGAGAGTCAGAAAAACTAGGCGCTGTAGCATTCAATGGTGACCGACAGGAAAAAAACTTTGATGGACTCACATACATGGCCTGTATGGTGTAGGGGGATAATGATGGTATGATTGAACTACAAAATCATCCATCTATCCGAATATATTGAAGTTTTGTGGATTTGAGGTAACTAAATACGTTTAAAACCGCACCCGTGGATGTGCTGAAAATCGCATGTTTTTGGGGCTTAGTTTTTCTGACTCTCTCCCAGCCATATCTGTCCAAATATCTATCAAAGGCTTGGAATAGAGTCAGCAAGTTTCGGACTAAGTGTAGTGTGACTTTGTTTAAAAAGAAATATGAAAACAGTTAGAAGTCAGTTACAAATTTAGATTCTAAAGATTCGATATACAGCTTATAATTGTGTTCAATTATTTTTTATTTATCAATTAGTGCTTGTTTTTCTATTACAGTGTTCGTGATTTGGATTCTTTGGTATTTTTACTGTCAAAATTAGTTGATGAACCAAAGGTACCTCATGAATATTTTATTTTATTCTTTTTGTTGAATTTGGTGCTATCTTGCTTCAAATTTTGAATTTTAAAGTTTGTATATAGTCTTTAAATAATATTATTTCAACTATTGTGTCGTTGGCCGAATTGTTTTGAGGTTGTTTTTTTTTTCATGCTAAAATTTATTTTTAGACACAGGAATTTTTAGAAAAGAATGCAAAAGACAGAGCCAAAGAAGCAGGAGTGACCTTGACCTCACATGATAAGATAACTGGTCAGTTACCAACACCTGGTACCAAGATGACACCTCAAGAACTATCAGAGGTAAGAATGGTTTCATTAGATGGGGATCAATGCTTGTTTGGTTTTAAGGCCTGCATTGTCTGGACAAAAAGAGGCAAGAGTTTGATGTATGCACTGTTACAGATTTTTGCCCAAAATTGTCTTCAAATGATTTACGTGATTGCTTAATAACTTAGATGCACAGTCTAAAATGTGCTTAATGTAGGATATTTTCAAATGTACATTCCTAAGGAAGACTAGCTTTTTCAAATAAAAATTAGCAATCATATGTTACGTTATGTTGTTAGATTTTTCCATTTTGACCTTCATAGAAAAAGACATTTTTTTATTTCTGAATGAAGTAGCTTATGAATTCAGTCAGCATTGAATAATTATGAAAATGTAATTGTAAAATTAAAACTTAACAAATTTTTTTTTAACTGAGATGGTAAATTCTTACAATCAAACTTTATATTTATATAATTTATTGCAATGATATAGATTAAAGATATATTAATGAAAGAAGCTCATTCTTTACCAGCCAATACATCTTCAGAGTTTCTACGTAAAGCATTAAGAGAGAAACAGTTGAAAAGAAATGGTAAGAGAAACAATAATGTATTTTCTTCATCACACTTTTCGAATGATCATCATTTCATTGAGACTATAAAGAACTTAGTATTCCAGTCATACAAATGGTCTATGAGATTCCTGTATCTAATGTAATAAACATTTGATTTTAATACTATTGGGAGCTCAAATAATGTCCTTGTGAACTAAACAAACAAAATTTGAAAAAGAAGATCCTTGGTGCAAAGAATATGCCTGAGTGGACAAACTTGTGAAATTAAGTACCCACATAATTATAACATCAGCATTCAAGAACTCTATTGTAAGGTCTTCAGATGCTAAAGCATCAATTGGCACCATTCCAACTTCCAATCAGATGTCTTTGCTTCCAGTAATTCCACTTGATACTATTAGTATCCTGATACATTGTACACAAATTTTAGAAAAGCTCTTTACAATCACTTTAAGCCTTCGAGGATGAAAGGCAATAACCTTGTCAAATCTATTGTAGTCAATATACCAATGCAACCTGAATGGTTATTTCAAAGACCAGCTTTAACTTTAGATTTTATGGTGGGAGTTGATGGGCCAACAGATCAGGTAATGATATTTTAGAAACAAAATTGAAATATCAGTCAGTTTTCTTTTTAAAATTTATTTTTAAAATCCAAGAGCAATCCCTGGTAAAGTATTGTTTCAAAAAAAAAAATCGCCATTGCTACCATTTGCCATTAATAACTCAGGTACTTACTAGTGTAAAATTAAATCTTTTCAATGACTCGAATCGGCAACCTTTCCTTTTATTGCATTTGCTAGTGGAATTCAACTTCCTTGATATGAGCTCTCCTCATACATATTGACAGTATAAGATCTCAGTGCTAATATAACACTTGAAAGAATATCTCAAGTAAAAAAACTTAAAAACAAGCCATCGCATTTGACAACTTGTCAAAATTTGTATATTTCAGAACATAGTACCCCTTGGTACATTAACATTATTTCAACAAGAACATGCTATCATAGATGATATACTTTGTTGTATGCAGGTAGGTTATATCATTCAATAAGTTAACATTAAACAAACTAATGTATGTAGGATTTCTACAAGTTCCATAATGTTTGAACATAAGAATTTTCTTTTTTTCCTAGACCCTCGCCCTTTCCTGTGGCAATGGAATCGCTCAGATGGTGGCAAGTACTTATGAGAATCAGCCTTGTGTTTGTAATCACCACCTATCTCCTAGACAATTCAAATGCTCTGTTTGTTTTTGGTTATACCAAACTATTTTATTCTTGTAGGGTATTGAAGGGAAATATATATTAGCCAGAGCCTTAACAGAAAGATATGCTTCTAAAGAATTTATGATTGATCAAAGTTTAGGTAACTGGGGGGTTTGGAAATTTTTTCTCTTTGTACTCTGCAAAGCAATTGGTTAGCTAAACATTTTTTCAATAGAAAAAGTAACAATGGTTAAAAACCACTTTTCATGTGTAGTTGTAAAGTGTTATTTTTTTCTATCAATGTCAATTGTTTTTCTGATTTTCAAACTTGTGTCTTGTAGATCCATCTTTACAAGAATTAGTGAAAAGAATTTTACCATTGTGTTCCAATTATTCTACTGTAGTTAGATTTATTGAAGGTAGGTGTCTTATTTAAAAGACTTAGGGATTGTAAAGAGGTTTTCTAAACTTTGTATGTGTATTGGGGACACTGATAGTATCAATTTGCGCCATTCCAATTTCCATTCCGACGTATGTGGTTCTTGCAATTCCACTAAAATAAACGCGTTTTATGACATCACTAATATCGATCTACCGGAAGCTACTATTGATATCTATGCAGATCACTATTAGTGGCGTCATAAAATGTGTTAGTTTAAGTGGAATTGCAAGAAACACAGACGTTGGAATGGAAATTGGAATGGCTCATATTGATGCTATTGGTGTCCCCGATACACATACAAAGTTTAGAAAACCACTTTACAATCCCTTTAACAAAACTTTCTTATTGTTATACAGTTAAATACATGGGATATGAATCAATTGTGAACAAAATTCAGTATGATTATGAAAATGAACCAGATAAGTTTAAAGGTGAAACAAAGCTAGAAGATAACTATTTCTCATTTGACTGAAAAAGATTAGGTTTACATGTAATGGTTATCCAAATTTTTTGCAGAAAAGTCAGCATTTGAATATGGTTTAGTTAATCATGCGTTATCTGCTGCAATGAGATCTTTGATCAAGGTAAATTTTTGTTTCGTTACTATTGTAAATAAAGGAGCGTGTTCAGCATCTGTTCAATTAATCATATTATAGTCTTTGAAATAGAATCAATATGTATCCATAATTATCTACATTCAAGAGATACAACCTTTAAAAATGGGCAAAAAATTTAAATCTCAATGAGAGTAGATAATCATAAGTTGTGCCATAAGTAAACAAACAGAATCCAAAAAATCCATAACACTAAGTACTTATTAATAATAATAAAAAAAAGTCCATTATTTGATTTGTGCTGTTATTGACCAAGTTTGAGAATCTGTTACTTTAAGGAAAAGGATTTGACCTCCACTCTTTTGGTGCTTATAATCACTTGTACAGTATCATGCTTGCCTTTTGTTTTACAGGATTATATGGTTTTAGTGGCTCAACTTGAACATCAATATAGAACTGTAAGTACAAGTTAATAACAATTTTATACCTTTTTGAATATAGTGAACCATGTTTATGAATCAAACTGTCTTTAATTGGTATTATCAAAAATACAAGCTAAATCAATATATTTTCCAGGGAAACTTAACTTTACAGAAGATCTGGTTTTATTTACAACCTACCATTAGAACATTAGAAATATTGTCATCAGTTTCTAATAGTGTCAATAGAGTAAGTATAAAGATTAGAACATTAGAAATATTGTCATCAGTTTCTAATAGTGTCAATAGAGTAAGTATATAGATTAGAACATTAGAAATATTGTCATCAGTTTCTAATAGTGTCAATAGAGTAAGTATAAAGATTAGAACATTAGAAATATTGTCATCAGTTTCTAATAGTGTCAATAGAGTAAGTATAAAGATTAGAACATTAGAAATATTGTCATCAGTTTCTAATAGTGTCAATAGAGTAAGTATAAAGATTAGAACATTAGAAATATTGTCATCAGTTTCTAATAGTGTCAATAGAGTAAGTATATAGATTAGAACATTAGAAATATTATCATCAGTTTCTAATAGTGTCAATAGAGTAAGTATAAAGATTAGAACATTAGAAATATTGTCATCAGTTTCTAATAGTGTCAATAGAGTAAGTATATAGATTAGAACATTATAAATATTATCATCAGTTTCTAATAGTGTCAATAGAGTAAGTATATAGATTAGAACATTAGAAATATTGTCATCAGTTTCTAATAGTGTCAATAGAGTAAGTATAAAGATTAGAACATTAGAAATATTGTCATCAGTTTCTAATAGTGTCAATAGAGTAAGTATATAGATTAGAACATTAGAAATATTATCATCAGTTTCTAATAGTGTCAATAGAGTAAGTATATAGATTAGAACATTATAAATATTATCATCAGTTTCTAATAGTGTCAATAGAGTAAGTATATAGATTAGAACATTAGAAATATTGTCATCAGTTTCTAATAGTGTCAATAGAGTAAGTATATAGATTAGAACATTAGAAATATTGTCATCAGTTTCTAATAGTATCAATAGAGTAAGTATATAGATTAGAACATTAGAAATATTGTCATCAGTTTCTAATAGTGTCAATAGAGTAAGTATATAGATTAGAACATTAGAAATATTGTCATCAGTTTCTAATAGTGTCAACAGAGTAAGTATAAAGATTAGAACATTAGAAATATTGTCATCAGTTTCTAATAGTGTCAATAGAGTAAGTATAAAGATTAGAACATTAGAAATATTGTCATCAGTTTCTAATAGTATCAATAGAGTAAGTATATAGATTAGAACATTAGAAATATGGTATCAGTTGATAGTTTCTTAATGTTTATGTTACAGGGTGAATGTATTGGTGGTGCTGTTTTAAGTTTATTACATGAGAAAACTTGTAGTTTAATTGGGTAAGTATATTATGTTATGAACAAGTGTTTTTCACCTCACCATGATTAAGTAGGTGTTTTTCACCTCACCATGATTAAGTAGGTGTTTGTAACCTCACCATGATTAAGTAGGTGTTTGTAACCTCACCATGATTAAGAAGGTGTTGGTAACCTCACCATGATTAAGTAAAGTTGGTCATCTCACCATGATTAGGTAGGTGATGGTCATCTTACCATGATTAAGAAGGTGTTTGTAACCTCACCATGATTAAGAAGGTGTTGGTAACCTCACCATGATTAAGTAAAGTTGGTCATCTCACCATGATTAGGTAGGTGATGGTCATCTTACCATGATTAAGAAGGTGTTTGTAACCTCACCATGATTAAGAAGGTGTTGGTAACCTCACCATGATTAAGTAAAGTTGGTCATCTCACCATGATTAGGTAGGTGATGGTCATCTTACCATGATTAAGAAGGTGTTTGTAACCTAACCATGATTAAGAAGGTGTTGGTAACCTCACCATGATTAAGAAGGTGTTTGTAACCTCACCATTATTAAGAAGGTGTTTGTAACCTCACCATGATTAAGGTGTTTGTAACCTCACCATGATGAAGATGGTGTTTAAACCTCACCATGATTAAGAAGGTGTTAGTAACCTCACCATGATTAAGAAGGTGTTGGTTATCTCACCATGATTTAGTCGGTGTTTTAACAATAATTAATTTTAACACAAATTATATTAGGTTGTTTTAATTGATGACATATTTCATTTCAGTGATGTGAAAAGTCAAGAACTTTGTTTGTATTTAACTCAATCTGTAAGTATTCTTCATTCATTCATTCATTCATAAGTTTCATATAAGAAATATTTTTAGATGCATTTAGTGTAAATTATTGTTAAAAATATAGCATAAACATTTTCAATATATTTTAAGTTTTGTTTAAAATAACTGTACCTAAAAGTTTGTGGTAAAATTCTTTTTTGTAGGCTTGTGTACCATATTTTGAAATACTAGAAAAATGGATTTATAAAGGAATTATCAGAGATCCGTATTCAGAGGTAATTACAAAGGAATATTTTCAAAGAAAACAGCATTAGCTTACCTCAATCTCCAACCATTTAAGTAAAAAATCTTTAGCATACATGTGACTTCAGTTAAAGGGTATAGATAGACTTTTATTTATGAGAAACCAAATTATTAATTCTTAACTTCAGTGTATGTGTTTTTTTTTAGTTTTTGGTAGAAGAAAATGAGACTATACAGAAAGAAAAATTACAAGAAGATTACAATGATGCATATCCTTTAACATATTCAAATACTTTCATTTTCTACTGACTGACTGTAATCTAGAATTTCAGCTTATTGATTGATGACAAAAAAAAAAAAAAAAAAAAAAAAAACAGTTTTAATATATATATATTTCACTTAAAAATTTCCAAGTTCCTATTTATTTCATGACATGAATTGCTTGATAACGTTGAACAAATGTGGCATAATCACAGTTTGATATGGAAGTTGGAATAAGTCTCATTCAATCATAATTCTAATCAACGAAGCTTTAAATGATGATGTTATCCCTGAAAAATGAACTTGTTCCTTTCTTTGACCTTGCTATGCCGTATATTTTCAATTATGATTTCATGATCTTTACGATCTCAGCATGTTTTATATCTATTTGTTATCCTTAACTTATTGTTACCTATTGGGAGCAGCACTATACAATATGTCGTGAGAGAATACCTGTATTTCTAGAAATAATGGCAGATAAAATATTAAATACAGGCAAATATCTCAATGTTGTTAGACTGTGTGGTAAGTTGTTCTAATTGAAATTAACTGTAGCACAAATGCCGCCATTTGCTTGGTTACATGGATCAAATAGTGGTCCTGGGCTCTAATTTCGGTTGACTTATTAAAGAAGGGAAATCCTGAATAAATCATCTTGCATCAGTATTGCAGACGTAAATGGATATTGATGGTCCAGGCATGTTCAATGCCGCAAGGTTTGGCCAAAGAACAGGTAGTAGAAAGGATCATCCTAGCTCGGGCTATGGGATGAATTATTTCAAATTGAACGATTACCAAACTGAGATTGATTATCAAAGACAATAATTGATTAATAATCAAAATATTTTAATTTGATAACAAAATTTGATAATCAATAATCAAAATTAAAAATTCATAGCATCAATAATCAATTTCTTCGATTATTTTACCCAGCCCTAGTCAAAACTGTAGTAACCTTAGAATTATTCAAAAATCTCAATAATAAAAAATCCTGACTTTTTTGTAGGTCGTGATGTCAAATGTCCTCATGCTGGTGAAGTGCTCTATACATTAAAAGATAAGAAATATTTTGAACAGATAGAAAAGGCCTATAATTATGCCAGTAGATTATTGTTAGATTTATTAATAGAAGAGAAGGAATTGATAGCTAGATTAAGGTAGGATCTCCTGTTGATTTACATTTCATCTATTAAAGGTATTGTAAAGCATATTTTTAAACTTTGTATGTGTATTGGGGACACTGATAGCATCAATCGGAGCCATTCAAATTTCCATTCTGACGTCTGTGGTTCTTGCCATTCCACTAAAACTAACGCAGTTTATAACGTCACTGACATTGATCTACCGCAAGCTACTACATGTATTGATATCTATGCAGATGACTGGTAGTGATTTCATTAAACACGTTAGTTTTAGTGGAATTGCAAGAACCACAGACGTCAGAATGAAAATTGGAATGGCGCAAATTGATGCTATCAGTGTCCCCGATACACATACAAAGTTTAGAAAACCACTTTACAATCCCTTTAAAAGGGTACCCATCTTTTCAGCTGATTTCCTTGGTAGTTTTAGAAAATCAAATTATTCACCCAAATCTGGATATATTTATAGTTGATAATTTATATTGTCAGTCATCTTGTATATTTTCAGGTCTATAAAACATTATTTCCTGCTAGATAAAGGTGATTTTGTGGTACAGTTTATGGATATGACTGATGATGAAATGAAAAAAGACATTGACAATATCCTTTTTATATATCATCTTAATTTATTATGGCTCGTTGGGTCTAAAACTCATAATTTTTTAAGAATGAGAACAACATTATTGTCAGATTTGGACATGTATGCTTCTGTGCTGCAAGACCAAGAATGTTTGCAAACATAACCCTCCTTGAATGGTCTTTAAAGGAGGATGCAAATTATTTAAAGGTGAATGTTTAGCATTTTCAAGGGTTGATTATATGCTAGCCTTCATAATTACTAGAACTGCTAAAAAATCACACAATCCCTTCAATTACACTCATACCTAAACATTTATATTCCATTTTCTGTATATTACATATTTTCTATATCTGTATCAGGGACACTGATAGCATCAATTTGCGCCATTCCAATTTTCATTCCAACGTCTGTGGTGCTTGCAATTCCTTTAAAACTAAAGCGTTTTATGACGTCACTGACAGTGATCTACCATAAGCTACTATTGATATTTATGCAGATCACTGTCAGTGACGTCATAAAACGCTTTAGTTTTAGTGGAATTGCAAGAACCACAGATGTCAGAATGAAAATTGGAATGGCGCAAATTGATGCTTTCAGTGTCTCTGATACACATACAAAGTTTAGAAATACGCTTTACCATCCCTTTAAGACAACCGAACAATTTTGAATCACACATTCAATTCTTATGAGTCATTAACATTGTGTTTACCTTAACCAGTATTACATATAATGCCTACAAGATTAGAGACATTATTAGAACTAGCTTTACGTACCAGCACAGCTAATGTTGATCCTTATAAAGATGATCTCAAGTAAGTTATTTTTCTTTCTAGCTTATTGTGCATCATTCTTCATAAGAAAGCCAATTGCATATTCTAAATACTGGTAAATCTCATTATGTGAACTAGAACTAGTGTGACTTAAAGGAATTGTAAAGGGATTTTCTAAATCTTGTGTATTGGGGACACATTTAGCAGCAATTTGAACAAATCCAATTTTCAATTAGACATACTGAGGTTCCAGCAATTTCACTAAGGATTTAGGAAACCTCTTTTAAATCATTTTAAGTCTTCAATTAATCTTTTCAAATTCATCCCTTGAGTATTCTATTACTTTTAAGATGGGGGTTCTTTCAGACAAAGCTTTTCTTTCAATGACTTAGATGTAAACATAAATTATGTTATTTTACTGTTTATTACAGAGTAGAATTGTTACCATTTGATTTAATAACTCAGTTATTTAAGATACTAACAATTGATACCAAGATGGAAAAAGGTAAGGTATCTAACTTTATACAATCCAAATTTTACCAAAACAACTCATGGAATTTTAATGTCTGAAGTTTTATCACCTCTCCTGGGTCCGGTTCCTAGCATTTCAGTAAGTCCAAGTCCGATATTCGACTTGAGATTTACCTACTAATTCTTGCATAGACACAAGTCGACTTTTAGGTTTTAAGCACGAAATTGATCTTAAGCACATGGCTAGGAACTGGGCCCCTTTGTCACTGTTAGTAACCAATTGTTTAGGGTATATGTCAACTATCCATAGATTTTATGTATGTTCATGCAATATTTTGTTCTGATATCAAAGAGCATTTAAACTCTCATGGTTCAAAGTTGATAACAGAAATTAAGGTCTGTTAAATAAATGATAAGATGGCAGATTCAATTTAACAGCTTCTGTTCCTATAGAGTTGAAGAAGTTGTACCAGCTGATTCTTTGGTGATTTTGCGTAATTTATGAATTCTTCACACTATTTGATATGTAATAGCGAAGCAACGACTAAAAGACGGATCTTGCAGGATAACATGAAAATATTTTTCACTACAAAAATGACTTTCTTCATACTTTGTTTATTTCCAAATTTCTCAAAATTTAAAGCATGTATTGATTGTTTATATCTTCAGAAGAGTTAATATGTATAGGTTAATGGCCGAAAGCAGTCCAATAAGTTCAATAATGATCGTAACACAAGGACCGAAGGTCCGCGTGTTACGTCATTATTGAACGCATTGGACTGCTTGAGGACCATTAACCTACTTAAAATACAGATCAACCAAAAAACAGCTCACTGTAAATTCATGCGTCCCCCATCACTATGTCATTATACCTACTCAGTCACGTGCATTATTATAGGTCACACGAGATAAACTCACGTGCCATAACACACAATTGCAGATTAACTCTGAGATGTTTGGATTGGATTTATAAATATTCTTGATCGGGTAAATTATTGTAGTTTTTTATTGCTTCACTTTTCATATTAATCTTTAAACGATCGTAATGTACATATGGCATGCCTATATTGTTTTTTTGTAGTCTTCAGGACAATGATTTATGCATTGTGTTTCGAATTTCGAACATAACAAAGCTTTCTTTGAGATTTCACACTACTGCTACTGTTAGCCTTAGAATGTCTTTGCTTTGATAACGAATATAATTTGTGTAAGTTTACATTAATTGGAAATGTATTTCTCTCTTAGAAATTTAAACCAAAAAAGGTCACAATGTTTAACTGAAAATTGTCCTCTGTAAAAACAAACTTTTAAGACATAAATTGTGTTTTTTTTATTTTGGCGGAAAAAAGGAAGTAGTTTCAAGACTTCAGAAACCACAAGTTTCGTTTTACAAGTCAATTTTGTGCAGTTTGGTACACTGCGGCAAAACGCACCCACCGTTTCATACATGTTTTTGAAGCCAAAAGATATAGTGAGCAATATCAATCAGAAACAGGTCACCAAATCACCAAAAGTGAGCATTATTCAATCGTTTTATGATGTCACAGCGGTCCAAAATTTGCCGCCATATTGAAAAAATAATGTACCCGTACCAATAAGTTAAATATTGGACCGTCAAGAACAAAGGGTGACGTCACATCTGTATTTTAACAATGATTAATGTAGGAGGTAACATGGTTTTTATGATTTCCTTTTTAGTTTAGGGTTTTTTTCCTTTTAAAGTATTATGTTTGGTAATTTAAACCTACGTTAGTATTTATTTTTTTAGATATTTTAAGTTTATTTTATATTTTTATAATACTGATATTTATTTGTGTAGGCTTATATCCATTCAAATTCCTACCAAAAGAGATTTTTAATAGGTTTCTTTGTCTATTTATGTGTAACAGGATAACATATTCCAATTTTCTGTCAGATGTCTAGAAATTCAACTAACTAATTGTAAAAGCAATACCGCCTCTTAGAATGTTCAAAATTCTCCAACTTGGCAAAAAAGAGTTCATATCTTAATCTTAACTTTTGCCATTAACATACAACAGATTATCTGTATAATCTTATAAATTCAGAAACTACCTGTAATAATGTAACATAGAAAAAACACTTAAAATATTTTAAGCGTTTTTCAATAATAACCTGTAATTTTATGAACATTACTTAGTTTTATAAGTTTATTGGATTCTGTTAGTATACTTTTTACACTGTTGATGAATATATAGTCTAATTGACCATTTTTGAGATCATACATTGTTTATTTTAACAGGTGGTATATCTTTAAGTGACATCACAATAACAAAGATTTCTTAGATAGACCATTATCCTTAGTTATAGGAACTTAGGAATAATGCCTCATTTGGTATATCTTTTAGTGACATCACAATAACAAAGATTTCTTAGATAGACCATTATCCTTAGTTATAGGAACTTAGGAATAATGCCTCATTTGGTATATCTTTTAGTGACATCACAATAACAAAGATTTCTTAGATAGACCATTATCCTTAGTTATAGGAACTTAGGAATAATGCCTCATTTGGTATATCTTTTAGTGACATCACAATAACAAAGATTTCTTAGATAGACCATTATCCTTAGTTATAGGAACTTAGGAATAATGCCTCATTTGGTATATCTTTTAGTGACATCACAATAACAAAGATTTCTTAGATAGACCATTATCCTTAGTTATAGGAACTTAGGAATAATGCCTCATTTGGTATATCTTTTAGTGACATCACAATAACAAAGATTTCTTAGATAGACCATTATCCTTAGTTATAGGAACTTAGGAATAATGCCTCATTTGGTATATCTTTTAGTGACATCACAATAACAAAGATTTCTTAGATAGACCATTATCCTTAGTTATAGGAACTTAGGAATAATGCCTCATTTGGTATATCTTTTAGTGACATCACAATAACAAAGATTTCTTAGATAGACCATTATCCTTAGTGATAGAAACTTAGGAATAATGCCTCATTTCTGTGAATTTGAAAAAAACTATAAAATTGGACTGAATACTCTAATGTAAAGGCCGGCGCACATTTAACGATTTTTGGACGGAACGCCCTACGATTTTTTTAAGGTGTCAAGTTATCGGAGTGTGCATTCAAAGCACACTTACCGACTTTTTATCGCGACTGAAGCACCTCTAACGGTCGTTTTCTGAGATTCTGTCGAAAACAATATGGCACCCAATATATACATGAAATTCAATTGGTTGACTTAAATCCAGGTCACGATAAATTATTTGTATGACCCGCACACTAACCGATCAGTCACGTCAAGACGTTTTTCGATTTGACATGTTAAATATCTCCCGATCACTCCCGATTTTGTCGTAGGGCTGTCGTAAGCCAACGCACATTGAACAATTTTTTGACGCCGTTATAGTCGGCGTCAAAAAATCGTTTAATGTGCGCCGGCCTTAATGGTGTTCAAAGGGCTTTATTCTTATTTAGAAAAAGCCTATATTATTTTGTTCATTTAGTTACCTGTTATTTTGCGTTAGTATTTTTTAAAATAATATTCACTATTTTAGATTGTCATTTTAGTTTCTCTTTAAAATTGACTGATTTGTGAGTATCTTTGCCCTACAGAGTGTAATTTAGCATGTGATGTCTTTTCAGATTACAGAATAGATCCTACCGACCTGCATTTATCTGGATTAGAATCCTTTAGTTTTGATTATCTAGTCAAGTGGCCTTTGTCTCTTATTTTGAACAGAAAGGTAAATGATTTTATCAAACTTGTATTCCTTTAGAAAGAAAAAGTCTGGTTCTATCGATCCATTGAAGTTTGAAATAATAAAATCCAAGCACGAACGATCCCAACCGTAAAACAAATCTTGAAATCCATGTTACATTGGTAGCAGCAAAAGAATGAATGAAGAAAAATTGTAGCCAGAAGTTTAAGAATACTGTTTTGTTTTAGTCTCAAGTCTCACTATTTTTCCTTTATGTGTCAGTTTAAATAAATATTAAACAACACTTTAGACCTGACAAGCAGAATAATACAAAAGCAAAAGTAGAACTTTGAGTATCAAAACGCTCTCCATGACACGTCTTTTTCAATCCATGACATTTATTGATTCATATGAAATTAAGGAATGGTGCTAAGATATTTTTTGTTTATATTCCAGGCATTAACAAGATATCAGATGTTATTTAGACATTTATTTTATTGTAAACATGTAGAACGACAACTTTGTAGGTAAGAATAGAACCAATTGATTTCATCTTGGATAGTTAACTTCTGTCAGAAACTGACTTTTTAATGTGGTTGGAGATGGATGGTACAATAAACAAAGGCCAACTGCGCTACAGGCTGTGTATGTTTCAGGACCTTTAATAGTTGTAAATGTTAAAAGAGTAAGCTAATGTAGCTGCCCTTAAAAAAATAACCACTGCATGGTGTTCTGTCCTTTTAAGCCCAATTATGTGCGGATTTCTTCTAAAAGGACAAGTTGAAACCTTACATGATTGACGCTTTGCATTGCATGTTTTAGGGATTATTAAAGCAGTGATGTACCAAAAAAAAAATCATCATTAATGCTATAACATGCCAAAACATGTGTTATCTTTTATTTCTGGCATCTTCTATGTGTTTTTATCCAATTAAATGTGTTTGGTTTCAGTGTATGGATAGGATATAAATCAGCCAAAATGTACACACTTCAATCTGCTAGATGGTATTCATCAGGGTTTGCTTTACGTCAAAGAATGTTGAATTTTGTCCAGAATTTTGAATACTACATGATGTTTGAAGTTATTGAACCAAATTGGCATGTCTTTATGGGAAATATGGAAACTGTGAGTTTTATGCAAATAACTAATGTTAAAATCCTAATACCCCTTAAAAATGCGGCTAAAGGCCTGACATCTTTAAGATGTGATGAACAAGAAAATAATCTTTCTATGTGGGACTTCTTATATTGTACCACCCTTGAACAAAATTTTTCATGGCAACATGTGTAATCTTGCTATACTCTTACATCGCAATTCTCCCCCATGCAGCACACATGTTGAGAATGGAAAGAAAGAAACAAACATCTATATTTTACAAGGATAACAACTTAGGATCGTGATCTTGGCATTGATCTTTCCTGGATTATTTATCTGTACCCATTTTGACTGGAATTATGAGTGAAGATGACTTATTCAAGGTCATTGTACTTTCACACTCCAAACCAAACTCTCAAACTTAATATCCAATTTCCTTAAAGAATGACGCAGTAACCGACTAACTACACCAAGCTCCTTCTGAATTATGCGTTCAACCATTTTTTTCTATTTGTAGGTCTCTAATGTAGATGATGTATTAAATTACCATACTGATTTTCTCAATAATTGTCTAAAAGATTGTATGTTAACTAATCCTGATCTGTTAAAAATAGTACATAAATTAATGATGGTTTGTGTCTCATTCTCCAACTATCTTCAGGTATATACCTTCCAGTCTATTCCTTAATTTGACATCACCAGTGATGTGCCTGATTTTCGGAATGGCATTTGGTCACACGGTTACTTGTGGCAAATGACACACTAGCTTTGTCTGCAAGGGCTGTTATATGAGATTGAGATTAATTCACTACCGTAATATAGACGCTACTGTAATGAGGGCAACCGTGCTCTACTTTCTCAGCACTTGGACTGTCACTGCATTAATTAACCATTTTGACTGGCCATATATTTTGGCTGATCTTATAGACCTTATTCATGCGCCGACCATCTTGGATCCATATCGAAGCTCATAAGGCAAACAAACAAAAGCAGCGTCTTGCAACTGAAGGAAAATCACCACCTTGTGGTCTTTAACGTCACCTTCTCCAATCCAACTAACTTAAACCTAAACCTAAATGGATGACGTCATTTGCGTTATGAACCTCGGTTTCAAAGCGAGGCGTGAATAAGGTCTATTGTAACTGAGTAAATGGCACTTGTGTACGGGTAGCTGTGGTGTGTGCAAATGATACAGAAAAATTTGACATTTGCTGATTAAAGGCATGAATTTTATGCTGAATCAAATATGTTTCAGCTGATAAATAATGTAATGTGTGATGATATTATTGTAGAGATTAAATGAAAGTACATCTGTAGAACTAGAAGTTAATAAATTAACATCACAGAATACATTACAAGCTGCTGCTTCAGCTAAAGACAGAAAAGCTGATACAGAGAAAATTAAATTGACTACTAAGGTAATTACTTCTTAGCTCTTTTGCTCTTACCTTGAAACCACTGGCTGTGGGATAAAGATAACTTACATTATTATTTAAGCTTGAGATTAGCCATGGACTGTCAACCTGTAGAGCAGCTTGGGATTAGTCATGAATTGTCAACATGGATAGGCAGCTTGGGATTAGTAATGAACTGTTAACCTGGAGAGCAGCTTTAGATAAGTCATGAACTGTCAGAGCAGCTTGGGATTAGTCATGAACTGTTAACCTGGAGAGCAGCTTGGGATTAGTAATGAACTGTCAACATGAAAAACAGCTTGGATTTTTCATGAACTGTCAACAGAGAAATATAGCTTGAGATTAGTCATGAACTGTCAACATGGATAGACAGCTTGAGATTAGTCATGAACTGTCAACCTCTAGAGCAGCTTGGGATTAGTAATGAACTGTCAACATGAAAAACAGCTTGGATTAGTCATGAACTGTCAACAGAGAAAGATAGCTTGGGATAAGTCATGAACTGTCAACATGGAGAGCAGCTTGGGATTAGTCATGAACTGTTAACCTGGAGAGCAACTTGGGATTAGTAATGAACTGTCAACATGAAAAACAGCTTGGATTAGTCATGAACTGTCAACAGTGAAAGATAGCTTGGGATAAGTCATGAACTGTCAACATGGAGAGCAGCTTGGGATTAGTCATGAACTGTTAACCTGGAGAGCAGCTTGGGATTAGTAATGAACTGTCAACATGAAAAACAGCTGGGATTAGTCATGAACTGTCAACAGAGAAAGATAGCTTGGGATAAGTCATGAACTGTCAACATGGATAGACAGCTTGAGATTAATCATGGACTGTCAACATGGATAGGCACCTTGGGATTAGTAATGAACTGTTAACCTGGAGAGCAGCTTTAGATAAGTCATATCATGAACTGTCAACAGGGGAAGATAGCTTGGGATTAGTCATGAACTATCAACAGTGGGATAGACAGCTTGGGATTAGTCATGAACTGTCAACCTGGAGAGCAGCTTGGGATTAGTCATGTGCTCTCAGATTTGGATTATTCCTATCAACTGTCACCTTGGAATAATTCATAACTCCCTACAACATCCCAACTTAACCTATATTTCAACCCACAAAATCCACATACCACTCATCATTTTGACTATAGATATTTTAAAATTTATGCACATTTTAAGATGATTAGGCTATTGCATTCAAAATTCTTAATGGCATTCAAACCCAAAATCTAACCAAATGGCTATGAACTGAACTGTCTCACTATTGCAATGTTTCAGGTTGTATCAGAACATATAGATCAAGTTGTAGCTAGTGAGACGTTTGAGAGAACTATAGCTAATTTTGATAGTAATTTTAGTAAATTATTATTAGAATTACTAGATAAAATAATGGATTTTAGTAGTACTAATTATGGTCACAAACTGTTCAACATCCTGTACAGGTAACTAATTTTTCTAATGAGACATTATTTCCACTGGTAGTTCCTGCATTAGATATAGTGCAAAGTCAGGTCAAAACATATGAAGATACTTCAGAAATTTCAGAAACTTCAGAAAGTGGATTTATAAATACTGTATGTGTTTGAGGACACTTAGAATATCAATTTGCACCAATCAGTGTCCCTGATACTGGTGATACATTTACAAAATTTAATGTATGTTGATCCTTAACCCTTTAACTGCTAAAGGTAAATCTAGGCCCAAATTTTAAGGCAAAAAGGCAACATGTAAATTAATGCCAAAATATACTCACAAAAGCCCCCTTTGAAATTATTTTTGTGTGACAGAGTGCCCTCCCTTGCAATATTTTTATTATACATAGTACTTTCAGGTACATGCAATGAAAGAAAAAAGAAATCAACTATAAAAATTTTTTTGAAAGTACACCGAGTACATGCAATGAAAGGGTTAAACAATTTAGGCAACTGCTTGCTTAGAAATAAATATGTTCATTATCTTTTGTAGGCTAGATTTTAATGGATTCTATACAGAGAAATTAGAGGCTGTATCAGGAGAGAAAGAGAAATCGAAATTTGACTCATCAGTTAGTTCTGATAGCAGTAAGTTTTGATAATTAGCTTGAATTAAACTTGAAATTTTTTCTCACAGTGGGACTTTTCAATTTTAAAGGCATGCTCTTTCATATGGAAGATTTGGGACTAAGCATGACATTTGGTGACATAAGTGACATTTGGCTGATGACATTTGTATGATGACATTTGTATGGTTCATATACAAGTATCTGACAAACAATTGATTTGTATTTGAATTTCTTTTCAGTATTGTTATAAAACTGGTAAGGTATCACATGCATGTTATATTTTTATTGCATGATGCTGACATGGGAATCAATTGGATAATACTTTATTATTAAATTAATTAGCAAATATATTTAATTAAGTTGATTATTGCTACTAACCCATATAGGACAATACATTGTACTATCTTCCGAGACTGGTAATGCTGAAATTTTGACTTTATTCCCTTTGGATTGAGGATTTTGTTTTTCATTGAGTCTCACTGAAAGCAGTTACTATTCAATTCTTTAAATTGTATTTGAACATCTTGCTTCCTTTTGATGAAATTACTTTCATGGCACAATATATACATAACTAAACAACTAAATTCTTTTTGATATCTTTAACCGGGCCATTTTTGCATGTCTTTATAAATATCAATGATATATGATTTACTTACTAATGGACTGGATAGAAAGATTCGGTTATAATTGATTTACCTGTAAACACTTCATTACTGCACATTGGTTATTTTATTTTTTGTAGTTATTTGTGTTTATGGATCTAATGCAATTCATTTCTTGTATTTGAGTGCACCTTTTAATGCACTTATTGGTTTATGTCTAATTTTTTTGTAATGAATTTACCATGGTTAATGTCAAATTTTTTTTTAAGAATTTACCAATCTCTAAACACTCCCCGTCTTTGATGCAGGTCAGAGCTGACAAGTAAAGAGCATGTCCTTCCATCATGGATGGGTAAACAAACTAAGGCTATGCAATTGAAAGATACCTCAACAGTTGAAAATAGCCAAAGAGTTACCTTAATGCCATTATCAAAATAGTCTTCATTCATTTATTTTTGAATGGGTTTATTGAACAATAAATAGCCAATATTGGAGGGATGAACATCAACCGAATGTAACAAATTAATCCCCCTTATTTTGTAGTAGGCATGTAACTGAATTTATTTGTATTTGTAGGCTCCTCATCATCTCAACCTAGATCATTTACCACTGAGAGACCAGAGAATGTTCGTTATGTACCAGGTGTTCATGTTACATCTAACAATGTTGGTCAACCATAATATAGTGCTATTATAATAATCTCAATTATTTATGTACTTTTAGTTATGATGTACTTTTTGCTGTGATATTTAAATAATCAAGATCTGAATTTAATTAAAAAGAATACTTTTCTAAGTGTTCAAGTATAGAACCATATTTTAAAATCAACAAATTTTTTTTCTTGTTAACTTGACTGCAAAAAAAAAGATTTAAAGCAATACAGTAATTTTCTTGCATTATACGACTAAATTTAAAATCAGTTTTAGTGATTGATCATTGAGTTTCTATGAATATTGCACTAAGCTGTAAGCTTTACATAATGATTATTTATATAGGACTGAAAGTTGATATTTGGCCAACTCTCTGATGCACTGGCTGTGACATCAAAATATTGAGGGGATTTGAGCCCATGTCTCCTAAACGACCTTGAATGAAAAGGTTCAGGATACTTTTATCAACAAGGTATAATTCAAGATATAACAAACAAATAAATGTATATTTTTTGAAAAAATAAAGTTTTTTGTTATACATATAAGTCTTTTCACATCTACAGATATCAACCTATAACCGGTAACATTGTTGATCATTTTACATTTTGCTAACATTTGAGAGATTTGCTGCAGCTGCACTGTCCAACATCCAAATTAACTCCCCTTTAGTTGGATTAACTCTTGAGGCTGGAAGCAGAGGTTCCTCCCTTATTTCTAAAACTTTCTTTAAAATATCAGCTTTGCCTGCTCCACAAGAGGCAAATACAGCACATCGGCAGTTATTGATCACTGGAAATGTCAGGGTCACTCGACTTGGTGGTGGTTTGGGAGAATCGGATATAGGTGCTACAACTTTTGATGTTTCATCTAACAGGGCATGTCCTGGGAATAATGAACAAACATGACCATCTGGACCCATTCCAAGCACTAAGACATCAAACTCTGGAATCCCATCAGTTCCAAACTCTTTGGCAATTTTCTTAGCATAATCTGTAGCGCTCTCAGAAACTGACAACTCTGGATTGATAGGAAAGATATTTTCTTTCGGAAAGTTAATTTTTGAGGTTAAATTTTTCTCATATATGCTATAGGTACATTCAGGATTGTCAAAAGGAACATGTCTCTCATCACAGAAAAAGATTCTCCACTTAGACCAATCAGTGTCAGCCTTTTGAAGACCTGCACATAAAAATTTGGCAACACTGCCACCAGAAACACCAATAAAGAACTTCCCTCTTGACTTTATGGCTTCGTTGGCTTTATTGACAACCAAAGAACAAAGCTTGTCAGCAACAATTGTGTCAGAATCAAAAACTTGAACACTAGGAGCTGGCATTTTGATTGTTTCCTCTATGAATACACTGAAGTAACTGGATTGAAAAAACCGAGATGAGTATGGCTTCTAATGCTCACTTTGGCTTTGGCTGCGTTCGAGTGACTTTCTTTTTATCGAAAATAATATGACTGTTTCAAAACAGCAAATTGATGACTTCTATATTCTTTCAGTGCTTGGGAAATAAAAAATGCATTCTGATTAAACTAGGTATCAATTAAAGCCCCATATATAAGTGTACAGTTGCCAACAGTAGCCTAAGTCATAGAACTAAAAGGTAGGGAATGCCAAGAAGGACAAATAAATATTGAACTTCCGTTTAAATTTGTGGTTGACCGAATTTCTACTTGGGGATTTTTTATTAACTTCCAGTGCAGCGTAAAAATAGTTAATGTAAACAATAACAAAAGAAGTTAAATTACAAATTATCACAGAACATCTATTTTTACAACTGTAATTTTATGATTTGATAGTAATGATAAGTATATATATTTCTAAATGATATAGGCCTATGTTACTGTAGAAATAAAGTCATTATTAAATTTAAGCATGAAAACCTGTTATGCCATGGCTTAGATTTAGACCTACCATGCAGTGAGGTTTACCGGGCTGAAGGTAGCAGACACTAGGCCAGCAAACACTTAACCAGCAAACAATACGCAATATTATGATCGAAAATTTTTTCAAATTTTGAACATGTCAAATCTCAAACTAGTCCATCTTCCAAATAAAACACTATCTTAGCCTTTCTATCACATAAGCACTGTGTAAACATCAATACTCCCATTTAACGCCGAGGCGTTAGTCGGTAGCCAGTTGAATTGATGTCTGTTAGGCAATTAGGTGCCATTTTGCAGAAAGCGGAAGTTATGCGATAACCCTCATATTCAGCGCATGCGTGCCAAGCATAAACTATTTATTTATCCTTCTTGGCATTCCCTACCTTTTAGTTCTATGCCTAAGTTAAGAAGACTAATCCTGACAAGACTATCGAATGCAGCATATGAGTAGTCTTTTTCAACCAGTCATAGATTTATACGAAAAAGAAAAACAACGCTTTCAGACTGGAAAACTGAGACTTAATATTGGGAATTCCCAGCTTACGTCATTTCCGTGAGCCATATTTTTTTTGCGTTTACTTTCTGAAGATCATAACTTGAATTTTTGGAGAATTCCTTATCTGTTTGATTTTGTCAAGGTTTGTAATCTCCAGAATTTTGTTATATTGAAAGCTATTGCTTTGTTTTACGTCACAGGTCTGAAACAATCCTTCAGAGATACGTTTTCAAAAGAAAAGGGTATCTTGGAAGTTCTTCGAGGCTCGAGTCGTTGCACCGTTGAGTTGAGGTGTGTTTGTTTACCAAGTACATTTTCTTCCAATATCAAAAGAATGAATATGTGATGTTGGTAGATAGGCCTAGTGACTGACAATCTAGCTTTGAATTGATTCTCTATCCATTCAATGTTTGAATTTGAAGGTTGTACTATGAGCATTCTGAAAACTTTAGCAAAGAAAAGAAAACTTTTATTATGATGGCAGATAATTTTGATTGATGCATCCGAAACTATCAAGTCGTTCTTACGTCATAGAAATAACAGACCCGAACCTAGTTGGAGTCCATTAATATATTACTACACGCGACTAAATCAGTTGGCAACGTCAAGTGTTTACCGTTTAGAAAAGTAGTTGGGCTCCTAATTATCCTCGGGTCCTGATTTTAGTTAACTAGGTCTGGTGCGTTCTCGTATGTGAATGATGTACAAGACAACTTTGACCACTTAGGCTATATGTTGATATTTTTATGTGCCGGTTATAAATGTAATGTAACAGGGTACGATTTCGGTAGTGAGCATTATACGAGATCAGTGGCACATATGATCATAATGATAATCAACTAATTAAGGATGCAAATGCGATTGAGCGCTCATTCATATTAATTGAAAGATCAAAGAAAGACAAATCGTTTAAATTTGTTCGGATGCCTTCCAGAAACACCAATGGAAGATAGAGTTAACTAATAGACTAGTTAACTCAGTTAATATTGTAGATAGTCTATATTGTAAGCGAGTCGACTCGTGTAGAAGAGTTCACCATCCAAACTGTAAACGAGTTGACATGCAGACGAGTTGACTGGTATTCTTCCATTTGGGTCATATAAATTGTCATTCTAGTGGATTATATGTATGCTTACATCATTATGTTTATGTTACAGGGTTTATATGTTTGTAAGTCTCATACCTAATGTCATGTAAAGAAATTGACCATATAACTGGAGATATAGAATTACATCAGCACAATGGCACATTGGGATGGTGGGGCATCAGAAAGTGAAGATCAATTTTTTGGTGCACCAGCTCGCACTGGACAAAGAATGATACAGCCCCCAACAACTCTAATACCAGACACAGAGGAACATGTCAGAAATCAGACGTCAGACGTCTTCTCAAACTTTATGTTTCAATCTTATAGACAGGATCAAATGGAACTTCCATATGATTCAATGCCTTCTGTAGAATTGTTTAATAATTTTACTGAGGAACCTCAAAGGTAGGTTTCATATTAAAAAATTTAAGCTATTGATAGAAATATTTTATATGTGTTATTGACCTTGTTCATTAAAACACGTTAATTTTTCATCCTGTATCACTCTCACTTTTGTGATTACTATAGAGAGTTGGTTTCTTGATGAATTTTGATGAAACTTGGTGTGAGTGTTTGTATTGACCTTGGGATAAACCTTATTGAAAACAACTGTAAACAAAACTCCTGTAAAAGAAAATGTCACTCCCAAAATCTTTCATTTACTGAATACTTTTGTCAACCCCCCCGGACGAAGTGGTTGCCATTATATTATTATTCTATCAAGTGGTCCCAAAATTGAAGACCTAGTACTTCTTTCCCTTATTGTACACTTATTGGTATTACCTTATCAGACCGGAAGTCGCATTATATCAGTGTGTCCAATTGGAAGTATTTCAATTATCTCTAAAATTTATTCAATGATTTTATTTGCAGTCCCTCATCAGAAATAGGGCGTCAACTTGCTGTGATAGGTGATGATTTAAATGAAAAATATGCTGATGTTTTTGCTGAAATGATACAGAAATTACAACTAACTCCTGATACAGCTTATGAAGCTTTTGAAGGGGTGGCTAAAAAGTAAGTGATATTTAAAGGGATTGTAAAGTGGTTTTCTAAACTTTGTATGTGTATTGGGGACACTGATAGCATCAATTTGCACCATTCCATTCCGACGTCTGTGGTTCTTGCAATTCCACTAAAACTAACACGTTTTATGACGTCACTAATAGTGATCTGCATAGATATCAATGGTAGCTTCCGGTAGTTTACTATCAGTGACGTCATAAAACGCGCTAGTTTTAGTGGAATTGCAAGAGCCACAGACGTCGGAATGGAAATTGGAATGGTGCAAATTGATGCTATCAGTGTCCCCGATACACATACAAAGTTTAGAAAACCTCTGTACAATCCCTTTAAGGGTGTTTATTGGGCTATTTCACGTTATGAAAAAATGGAATAAGTATATGAAATAATGATTTCTTGAGACTTGTTGTGCATTTGTTGATGATTTGGGGTCCTTCTCGATAGTTTAAGGTTGATTTCATGTCAATCAGATTTTTTTTAATGAGTTGACAGCCCTTTCAAACATGTCAAAAAAATTGGACATTTCAAACCTTTGATACAAGTTTAAAAAAATGTGAATGGATCAATCTACATTAAACTTGGCATAAATGTAGACAATTACATTGCCGAGAAACGTACAGAGCGATTTTCCAAAAATAATTATTATTTTGGTGGTTACCATGGAAATACGAAAATTTACACGTAGGTACGGCAAACATTTTCCAGGGGCCAAACTGATTGGAATTTTCAAAAAAACTCTCTGTACGTTTCATCCTTATTGAATAAGCTTTCAATCAAGACCAAGATCGTAATTTTCCAATAAAAAATGGCTGAGAAATCTTGTACCAACTGGGACACATTTTGCTAATTTTTTAGCAAAAACTAACGAAATACCTAATTTCTTTTCGTTTTTTTTTCATTCTATATAGTTTACAAATAAAGTAATAATAATTATCTACAATCTGAGCCCAAAAATAATAAGTAATTCGCAAAAATTCCGTCTCGTGTTTTTTTTTCTCGAACGCTAGCCCAATCAATACCCTTAAGCTTTTCATTTAACGATTTTTTTTAGCTTTAGCATACTTATTGAACTATTAAACTTATTGGGATTGTAGAAAGGTTTTCTAAAAAAAGATTATATGTAAGCTTTTAGCTTATATATTGAGGAGTCTTCTATCATCAAAATACACAATTCCAAATTTTAATCAGATCTATGATGCAAGGATATTTCTAGGTGTGACATCATCAAGCAGGATCACAGATTGAAATAAGAATGGTGCAAATTGAACCAAGGTTATAGTGCGATTTATTTTTATTTTTCAGATTATTTGCTAATGAAATGAATTGGGGTAGAATTGTGATGTTATTATTTTTTGGATATCGTATGGCTATGTCAGTATTAAGAACTCATTTTGATCAGTTTTCAAGTTTTTTAAGTAGAATAACAACGTATGTAGTAAGATTTATTATTAGTGAAAGAATTGCTCAATGGATAGCAGAACATGGTGGCTGGGTAAGAATTTTATTAATTTAATATTTCTTTTATATATTTGAAGATGAATAACTTTTCTTCTAAAGCTACCATGGTTACCAAATTTAATCATTGAGGTAATGCGTGCATAGGGATAGCAATTACAATTTTTGTATTTTTTATTCATGATTTCATGAATGATTTTTTATCTAACAAAATAATTGTTTATTTCAGCGAGCTGCATTATCGTTTGTTCCCAGTGTTAGTACTAATCAAATATTATTTATTGGTGGTTTGGCCTGTTTATCTCTTGTTGCTGTTTATTTCCTAAACAATAAATAGTATACTAAATAATAAATAGGTCAAAAGTGTGATATGACATGGTAACATATTTGTGTGACTTGATATTTATGCAACCTAGTGTGAAATGTGGCAGATCTGGTTTCAAATCAGTCCAATATGGCATTGTCAACAAGAGTTGTCTTCAGTGTGGTGTTATTTATTGAGATTTGGTTGAAATATTTGTGGTCTGGAACTTCTGGGTGTGTGTTAAATTGAAAGTAGAAAAAGAAAATAAGTAAAAAGTGTATCAGTTATTTTTCCACGATCTGCTTCAAATCAATTGATATTATGTATCCATTCTGTTTATTGATTGAAGAAGGTGAATATTATATATTCTGTATTGAATGAAGACTTAATCAATAATGAATATCATGTAAGCTTATCTATGTAGCCTACTCCTGAAAAATCAAATGATGAATATCGTGTACAATGAAAAAATCAAATGATGAATGTCATGTACAATGAAAAAATCAAATGATGAATGTCATGTACAATGAAAGAATCAAATGATGAAGATGTTGTACTAATGAAAGAATAAAAGTATCAAGTGATGGATATCATGTACTAATGAAAGAATCAGATGATGAATATCATGTGCAAATGGAAGAATCAGATGATGAATACCATGTACAATGAAAGAATCAAATGATGAATATCATGTACTAATGGAAGAATCAGATGATGAATATCATGTACTAATGGAAGAATCAGATGGTGAATATTGTGTACAATGAAAGAATCAAATGATGAATATTATGTACAATGAAAGAATCAAATGATGAATATCATGTACTAATGGAAGAATCAGATGGTGAATATTGTGTATACTAATGAAAGAATAAAAGTATCAAGTGATGGATATCGTGTACTAATGAAAGAATCAAATGATGAATATCATGTACCGTACTAATGGAAGAATCAGATGGTGAATATTGTGTATACTAATGAAAGAATAAAAGTATCAAGTGATGGATATCATGTACTAATGAAAGAATCAGATGATGAATATCATGTACTAATGGAAGAATCAGATGATGAATATCATGTACAATGAAAGAATCAAATGATGAATATCATGTACTAATGGAAGAATCAGATGGTGAATATTGTGTACAATGAAAGAATCAGATGGTGAATATTGTGTACAATGAAAGAATCAAATGATGAATATCATGTACAATGAAGAATATCATATATACCTTCATTTACTGAGTCAATATTAATACCCAGATATATATTTATGGTTACTGTATAATTTATAATACCAGACTAAGTATGTTTTATATCATGTCTATTGAAACAAGTTATGATATGTTTATGACCCATTTGATATAATTCAAACACAAAATAATTATTTCCTTACAAGAAAAATGTAAAGCATTAAGTTCTTCCTTAATATGTAAATTCTAAAAAGTAAAATATAAAAATATTAGTCATATTATATTTCCACTATTAGCCAAATCATTCCAATTGAGAACTGAATAATTTTTCTACAAAGACTGCTCAGTTATGTTTTATTTTCCACAAGTGCCACATAATGGTAGGTAGATTAGGCAAGCTCAAACATGTATCAAAATTGTTTGATGTGATCTCATATAGTAAGCTATTAATAGAAATAAAAATAGATTTTTAATCTTCCCACCTCAAATGTCGAGAATTCCAAAAGATCTGCCAGAAATTTTGATAATCATTTGTGTGGCTATGCTACTTACAGGCTATGAAAGTTTTCCAAACATAACATAAGCTTATCTAGTTTTTGTTATGTTCTACAAGAAATTATAATGTGCTAAAAGATAAGATATAGCATTCATAATTCTGTAACATGCTAAAAGCTTACCTACGTAGGACTTAGCCCAATTTTAAATTGATTTCAGATGCCTTTTTAGTAACATGTTCGAATTTATGAGGGCTAACAAAGCTAATAAAAGTAATATGCTTATGTTCCATTAATTCATGGCAATGCACCCAAAAAATTGGTAATGTGTTATGCTTTGTTTTTGACACATTTTAACAGGGTTTTTATTTTACTTCTGTGTTTGTTAATTTCAAGACTTCGGTAATAAAGCAATACAGATGTGCTATGTTAATTAAGTGTACTTAAAGGAAAATTTTCCAGAGAAGTTCAGGGAGCTCAGTATTTATTGTGATTCTAACATTTTTTTGTGATTTTCTTTGTTAAAAGGATATTTTTTTTTATCAATTTTCCAACTGGAAAAAGAGGCAAAGGGGTTACCTAAATGATTCAATTTGCAGCATTAAAGTTTTGAAAATATCCAAATTTGTGTTAAAACAATTGATGACAAAGTTACCAAATGAGAAAATTCTATTTGACTTAAATAATTGTGTACCATTTAGACTTTTGATGAAAAGACCTTTTTTGAAAACTTTTTCTCATATTTATTGCTTTCATATCATGGGTGAAATAATATTAGTGTAAAGAAATTTCTTGTTTTGGAAAGAAAAAGCTTAATCTTTTGAAATACATGTAGTAACAAAAATAGTCAATCAAAACCAAAGGTAGAAGGTAGTGTAGGTTTAAAAGTTGGGTAGTTTAGTGATTTATGATTTTTTTTTGTAATATACATGACATAATATAAGCTTATAGGAATTCATTCCAATAACCCACTAATCAAATTCTATGAATTTAATATTATATGTGAAATATGACCCTCAATTATTTTATTTTTTGGTAAGATACCAAATTTTAGTGTTACCAGACAAGACGAAGGTCTAGTACAGTACAGTGTGGAATTATCAGTATTGTAGAAAATATTAAAAGCAAATCGTGTTCTTTTAAGTCCTCAAATGTACTTTGTGTAAGCTTATTTGCTATTCATATTTTCTGCTGTATTGTTAATCACTGGACACCCCACCAGAAAACATCAATCTATTTGTTACTTCTTTACTTTTATTTTATTTGTGGAATACTAATGAGATATCATCTTTTTAATCTTTTTGACTTCCAAACTTAAGTTTTAACATTCACAGGAATTTGGATGATGTTTAAGTGAAAAGTTAGGTGACCATATCCCATTGAATGAAATTGAATTTTAATTATTTAAATATTATTTATTGTTATCAATTAATATATATATATGTATGAAGAACACTTTCTTTTGAGAAGTTAGTATATTTTAGGTTGCCATCATGATGAAAAACAAACAGTTTAGAGTCTAAGGATTGGGTTCTTAATGATTTTAAAAATAGTGCTAATTTAATATATGTGTTATAATAATTTTACACAATAACAGGTGGTTGTTTTGCTGTGATAACATTGTTTAAAGGGATAATTAAATATCTTATATTTATAATACCAGTTGATTGAATTAAATATACATATGGATCCATTTAGAACTCAACTATCAATATCAGATGGTCAACTGAATTTGACAAATAGAATTTAGAATAAAAGTTATGAAACACACAAACAGCCTCAATGCAGTCTTAAAGAAAGGCAACAGTTTTGAAGGAGATGACTAAAAAAAATCTATATTATAAAATTAAAAAAAAAAACCTAAAAAAAAAAGTTATGAAAGTATTAGTTTTAAACAATCTGCTAGAAATAATTTAATAAGATTAATTCATTACCTTGACATTTCCACTAATGTGTTCTTGAGCATATTTTGTCTATAATATTCAAAGTATTTTTACTTTTTTATCCTAATGACATTTTAATATAACCATAATATGTTATATGACATGTTCTAATGCTCCTGTATGATTTCATAAAGTCTTATAATAATGCAGATTGAGGGTTTTTGTTTCACGTAATGGTTCCATTTTCTCTTAGAAGAACATTTGCCAGCTATGATTTTGGGAAAAAAAATGAAAAATTTAAATTGTTGTCAGTAAAATTTTGCTATAATTTATGCTGTAGAATCAAATTCATGGGATTTTCTGTAACAAAATTTAAAAAAATGAATATCCCTGAATTTTTATTTCTTTTATTAAACATAGTAATGGTCAAATATTTTTATGCATATATTTTCCTATTACAAAAGCAATACCACAAAGTGTGCAGCCAAAACATAAATATGCAAACAAAAAGGCAGCTTCTAAATATACTATTATGGAAGAAAACAGGCAGCAAGCAAAGTATTTTTTTAAACATCCATCCTTGCTGAAATGTTTGGTAGCTATTGATATATTGCCTTATTTTGAAGAATAACTGCTATATTTATTATTTCTCTATGGTTTTATAAACATCAGTTTGCCGACTGAAGATGGCAATGGACAGATTTGGGATTATTGTTACATTAGAAAATAATGTAAGGTAATAATTTTTGCATTTTCTACTGCATATTATAATCCTGTCTATTTTCACTTTAAAGCAATGCCACCTCTTAAAATGAACAAAAAATTTAAGTTCTTAAACTTGACCAATGAAAGTAATTATTTATCAAAAGTGTCTACAGTATACATGTACTAACAGAATCAAATAAACCATAAAATTAAGTAATTTTCTTTAAATTATATGTTATAATTGAAAAAACGCTTAATATTTTGTATATCTTGTGGTAATTATCATTATTAAGGTAATTTTCTGGATTTATCAGATTATTATCTGTTGTATGTTTATGACACCAGACAAGTTGCCCAATGAATATAAACTTTGAGAATTTTACATTTTTTGATCATTCTAAGAGGTGGTATTCCTTTAAGGAACAATTGTTTGATCTCTGACTGAATATGTCAAGTTGATTATAATGTTTGACCTCTTTGTTTTTCATTTCCACAAATGAAAATTATTTTTTTAATATTTTTATGACAATGTATTATGAATTCAATTGGTCTCACATATTAGACATATGATTTTCCAAGGAATGTATTTATGATCCTATATTTTTTAACATTTTGTACAGTTTGTATTATAGTCTGTTTCTAAATTGTGTAATGTTTGTTTCAATGATGATATTATATAAAGTATGTGTTTGTATGTGACAATTTAGAAATAAACTAATTAAAGATTATGCAGTAATGTAATGAGCCATTTGACCAGGAAAAATTACTACTATTGGTATAAATTAAATTCAAATACTTGGAAGTCAATTAGGTCCAAGAGATTACTGAGATATTTGCTTTTACATTGAAATTGCTAAAGGAATTTTATAGGGATTGTAAAGTGATTTTCTAAACTTTGTATGTGTATTGAGGACACTGATAGAATCAATTTGCTCCATTAATTCCAATTTCCATTCTGATGTCTGTGGTTCTTGCAGTTCAACTAAAACTAGTCACTGACAGTGATATGCATAGATATCAATAGTAGCTTTTGGTAGATCATTGGAATGGCGCAAATTGATGCTATCAGTGTCCCCCATACACATACAAAATTTAGAAAATGACTTTACAATCCCTTTAAAGATCAAAATTGCACTATACTCTATATTTCGAAATATAGTGTGCAAGGATGCTATATGCCACTTTACTCCCTCCAATATCAAGGCATTATGCCAACACAGCATCATTGATTATTTTTTTATAAGACTAGGCCAATATCTTGTATCTTATTATTTATTTATCCAATAACATGACTTGAATCTTTAATAACCAACTCTATTGGGTAATGATCACTAACAGCCCATGCCTGCAAAAACAAAATCATAGCAATCATTTCCTTTTATCAGCTTGTACAGAATATGAAGAACATTTCACCCCAAAAATGAATAACTATATACAAAGTATAATATTTTCATGAGAATCACCAAACCATTTGGATTGAATTGTTTTCTCAAAGTGTTTTGGTTAAGGTTTTCTTGAATCCAGAGATATCAATTTGGAATTTCAATATAAATTTCCACAATCACATGGGCTAAATAACCTCGTTGAATACCCCTAGCAATATTACCATGCCTCACAGTTATAGCAACGTAGCAAGAAAAGAAAGTGATAACTGCAAATGTTACCTACCTCATCAAATGTTAGATGAAGACCAGTTTCATAATCATAAACTTTAGCTGACTTGGCATCAATAGCAGCTTTAAATTCAGATCCTGCTACAACAAATCTGAAAATCAGGAAATAAAACTTAACTTCACATAATATTAGCAAGACAGTTTGAAATATCTGAATAAAATTTAGTTTGGTTACACTTTCAGACCCAATCCAATTTTTATTACAAGTAAAACGTGGGCAACTGGCTGAAACTGCGATTTTTCGGGTCATTTTTCAGAGATTGATTAGATTCTACCTGTTTCTAAATCTAGTTGCTTTCTCATCATTAAACTTTCAGACATTTGATCGTACTGAACAACGGAACCCCCTTAACAGGGCCAACTGATGTCAGAACCCTCTAAAAATTTGCCGCTGGAGCCTTTGGCGCTCGCTATATGACGTTGTATATTGAAGCATGTTATATTTCAGAGCCCTCACTTTCTCTAAATCCTGGATCCGCTGGAATTGAGAAACCTTGGAAGTGACCCACCTATCATAAGCACAGTTAGTATGGTGACTAGCTGTGGAATCAACTGCTGTAGAAATTAACCAAGTAAATCTACTGTCAGCATGAAGAGGACTTGCGTTTTCTTTAGTTGCACTTAAATATCTACAATCAGCATTGAAATCACCAGCTATTAATACATTCTGAAATTAAAATCACCAGTTATTAAAGCATTAAGTACTTAAATCCACCAGTTATTAAAAATTGAGTAATCGAAATCACCAGTTATTGATACATTCTGAAATTAAAATCATCACAAGTTATTGATACATTCTGAAATTAAAATCACCAGTTATTAGTGCATCCATCAGTTATCAATAATTGAGTAGTTAAAATCACCAGTTATTGATACATTTTAAAATCAAAATCATAAGTTATTAATACATTCTGCAAATAAAATGACCAGTTATGTATACAATACTAAATCAAAATCACCAGTTATTAATGAATTATAAAATTGAATCCACCCGTCATTATTACATCCTGAAGCTAAATCATCAGTCAGTTACTAATACATCCTACATTCTGAAATTAAAACCATCAGTTATTAATGAATATGAAATTAAAAACACCAGTCATTAATACGCTACATTCTGAAGCTAAAATTATCAGATAGTTACTAATACATCCTAGATTCTGAAATTAAACTCATCAGTTATTAATACAATTTAAAAATAACATCGTCAGTTATTTTTAAATTCTGAAATCAAAATCACCAGTTATTAATGAATTCTATTATCAAAATCGCCAGTTATTAGTGAATTATATAATCAAAATCATCAGTTATTAATAATTCTGTAATCAAAATCACCAGTTATTAATAAATTATGTAATAACAATCACCAGTTATAGAGCTCTGCCAATAATTTTAATAAAACTTTGCCTTATATACTTACCTTAGTTCCCAAAGCAGCAGAAACTTCATCATAAACTGTAGGTAAATGACCAATTTCAGCAGGAGCATCCGAAGGTTTGATATGAGTTCCAGTCAATACGAAATCTTTAATTGCTGTCGAAATAAATTTCAATAACTTAAATTAACTAAAATTGAACGAGTTTATTCATAATCCTTTTGAATCAACATGCCGAAATTGATTCAGTATTTAAATGATTATTGGAAGCCCGAATTGCTTAGTTTCTGATAAATTTCTAGGTTTTGCTGGTAAACACCTGAAACAATGTTGAGAAATTCAGTTACAAAATATCTATTGGATCTCGACAAATCCACCCTATCGACACCCTGGTCATTGAAAATGCTAATTATAGGTCTTTAGCCTACCTGCAGATGGTACATTAAACAGGACGGAAAATGGTTCTCTCTCAAACCAATCATGTACATCATTATATTGATAAGTCTTCTTCACCGATACTTTATCAGTTCTAAATCACGGAAAAGTCATTATCAAAATAAAAATTATTCTAAGAAGCGTTCAGTCTTCAAAACGGAATTGTAACATTGATTTATCGTATATTTCCGAATATAATGCGCATTCGTGTATAATGCGCACCCAATTATTGAGCTGACATATGAAGGTCTACTTGTGTAACGGCTACACGCCATTACATCAGTGAGTTCGCTCCATCAATGATAGGTCCACCTTGTCATTCGTCTCCGGAGCTCTACAGACATTTTATCTTTAATGCAATCCACTGGTACCTATAGTCACAATTTTCTTGAAAGCATGATCGTTTTGTAATAAATGAGTAAGTGGCATACCTGTAGATGAAACCATAGTATTCTTTATAAGTTGTTCTACCAATTCTACTACTATGGACGAAGGCGTATTTACCAGGTCCTTTGCTGAAATTGATGTCAACATTTTATTGATACTTCTTGTGATATTGGAACAAGGACGAATATTTTTGTTAAAATGTCTTTTGTCTCTAAGAATTCACTGAAAGATGTATAGCATTTTCGAGGGTCGATTTGGGCCTTGACTATACGTATATAATCTCAGTAAGTCCCAGAACTGCTCAAAAATGGTATAACCCCTTAAATTGCGCCCCATATAATCATTTATCTTTCATTGTCTGTAAATGTGTTTTCTATAAAATGCATGGTCCCACTAAAGTACAAGTCGTTTTATTGACTTGCAACCGCTGATAATTATGGCTACACTGGATTTGCAGGCTTAAATTTCGATTAGCTTGTTTATTGAGGGCAAGGAACAAGCTTGGGATAGCCTAGTTTGGCATTGGGGTGAGATCTCCGAGAAACACATTGGTCTAAAAACCAGAGCTGCCCGCAAATACCACTTAGAATCTTTAAGTTAAATTTATACAGATTGAATCTTAACACTTAATTGATCCTATATTTATATTGTTGACATTGCCATCATTTCCAAATAAAATTATATTATCTGAGATGGATGTATAAAACAAACACTTTTCAAAAATCCGCATTTAGCAAAGGTGAGCCTTAAAAGAAAGTTTTACGTGTCGTACCTATTCAATCCAGAGACTATTTGACCAATACCAATTAGATCCATTACTTCCTCTATAACGGCTATATCATATCTACTAACTATCTAAAAGCAATCAAAACAGGATTGATTATGTGATGTGTCAATTTTTCCACACGTCTACAGAAAATGATCATGGTTCCACATACATTGAGAACACCAATGTACAGCATCAAGAGCAGATTGTCAGCATCTAAAACTAAATTTTATAATATTTATAGGCTTAGCTTTAGCAGAATTGCATGAACACCGGACGCCTGAAAGGAAATTACAAAAGTGTTGTGCTTGAAGACCAGTAAACTAAGTGTTTGATGACACCACTCCTGCAAAATGTGCCTGTATCACAGAAAATCTTCGCGAGTGGGACGTTATCAAAGACTTAGTTTTAAGTGGACGAACTGTATAACCACAGACGTCTGTTAAGAAAACTGGAAAGGTGGAAAGGTTATGCTTTCAGTTTCCCCGATACACATAACATTTTTTAGAAATCATCTTTACAACCCCTTCGATTTCAGACTAATTAAAGAAGCTGGTGTTACCTGAATCATATGATTTAGCGCAGCAGTGTTATTAACAGCATGAGCACTTAATCTTCTGATGTTGAAAGCAGCAAGATGTAGAGCACTAACACTATAAACACTAACAATAACAGCCAACACTAACGACTTCAGCATCATGATAGTGCTTGAGCTCCGTCTGTAATAAAATTCTGCCCATTAACTTTAAAACACGTATTGTAAACTTACAAAATTCAGGGGACAAGTGGAATCGTTTGACTCCCAAGAACATTTTATCACCATATTTTGTGCTCAACATTTTTTTTTGTAATTATTAGTCATGAGTTGTATCCTTTTTGGCACATATCTGTCAGAATGCAGAAAGCAAGTCTTGTTTTGGTGGGAGAACTCACAACCCCCACAAGAAACTATATAGGTACACCAGCATTGATTAATCTGGCACCGATTTGCAACCTCACCTGAGTTCCAAGAGTTTTGTGCCGGCACTGGATACAAAAAAAAAAAACCCCAAAAACACATGACCCACCATTCATTTTATAGAAAGAAAGAACCAAGACTTAATTTCGGGAATATTCTTTAAGATAACCGTTTTTGGTGTAAACCAGTGTAAGCCATGGGGCTTGAGGAAGTGTATCATTTTTCTCAAGCCCAAATTTTATTTATGTTCAAACTCGCTCTATACAGTCAGTAGTAGTTATGTGTGATCAAAGCATGCCCACTGGCGCAGAACAGCAACGCAACTAGTTACTTTTTTGACCAGATTTTTTCCCAAAAATTTCTTTTCCTCACCAGCTGGCCCTGAGAAATGAATTTGAAAATGATATCGGTCTTTGTTAAATCTTTGTAAAAAATCTGTGATTCAAACATTGATTTCTTAGTTCGGAAAGAACATGGGGCCGTGGCTCTGAGATTACTGTGAATTTGGGCCACGGTTCAAAAAGGTTGGGAACCACTGGTGTAAACTCTCTTGAGAAAAAGGGTACGATAACTTACCCTAATGAGACAGATTGGACTGGAATAAGATTGACTTAATTCTGATCTTGTACCACACCTTTTGTGGGTCAATTTATTATCTTTTACATAGATAAGAGTGGTTTGGTCATATCTAATTCACATTGTAGCTTATTATTATCTCAATGCCTATTTTTTTCTCACTGCAATATTCAGGGGCGGATTTAGGCGAGGGCGTGGCGGGCGGGCGTTTTTGTCCCCCCCCCCCCCTAAAATTTGCAAAGCATGGGTTGTCCGCACCATTTTACCACAAATGGTTTATCTACATTGCACCCACTCTAGAAGAGTATTACAATAACTTTGATTATTTTATCCTCAAATAATTTTTCGACTCGCTGCGCTCGGCGAAATATTCTTCTGCGCCCCCCTAACGTCAAATCCTGTATCCGCCCCTGATATTGTTCAATCGATGGTATGACAATATTATGGTTCACTCAATGGTTTTGCAACCATGGTTCAGTTGTTGATATTACAATATTGTGATACTCTTGATGGTGCTACCACGAATCCCTGTCATTTAGGCACTCATTGAGCCTGGTACTTAATTACTTCTACATAGTCGTTGGTAGCATTTTTGACAGTCTCTCATTCATTGAGGGTGCTTCAGAGTAATCAGGGAGCTTTTGAACATTTCATAATGCATGCAAAGGGGCTACAGTTTGTGATAAAGAAAAAACAAAAATAAATCACCAGGGTTTATTACATATTTTCTACTATATACTACAATATAATGTTTAAATACATTGTCTATATTATTGAGATCAACTAATTAAAAAAAAATTTTTAAATGGATGCATTATTCTTCTTAATATTGACAATTCCTTTTGATGACCTTCTTTCATGCTGAAAGGAGCTGTGAAGGCGCCATTCTTACAAAATATAGGCAGCAAATTGTAAGTAAAATTACATATCAATCATGGATTGGCAGTTGTTTCGGATAAAAAAATTTTTTTAGTTTCTCCACAGTATGAACAAAAACTCTTATGTTTAATGAGAGAAAAAATTATCCAACATTACATTTATTTTGCAAGCCTACTTCACAGAAAATTGAAAATACCTTATGACCAGTTTTGCTAAATTACTTAATTTCTACCTTTGGCTTACTGATATAAATGCAGATAAACTAATTGAATATATATATAACAAAATATCTGAAGTTAATTAAGAAATAACATTTTTTAGTTTATTCAATTTAAACAAAAAAAATCCCAGTGTACACTGTATAAATCTGTATAGCAGTTTATTTTATATTATTTTAACATTTTTGAAAAAAACTAAATTTCTGTAGCATTAATACAAAAGCATATAGTTAGAAGCGAATTTGACACAAAGTACATCGTGACTAACGTATATTTCCGTGTATAGTGCGCACTATACATGGGTCAATGAATTTTTCCTGATTTTAATGGGTAAGGAATGGGTAGGCATTATACATGAGTGCGCATTATATTCGAAAATATACGTTATGTACAAATTGGAATGAGATTGCTAATAATTATGTAATTATTAAAATAATACTGATAGAAAAAGGCAAGAAAGAAGAAAACATATAATGAGGTCTTGATATAGACAGAAAATATCCGTAGATCAGTTTTCAAAAATATTTCACAATAAAGGGACATTTGTGGTAAATTTTGGACTATCCTGGTAGGAAGTATAGAAGGCACCAAAGAAAAGTGACTAAAAAAGTGCATTATAATACAAATTCGATCCTATCAAAACTAGTGCCAGTTACATTTGTGTGATGCATTAAAATTACAAATCATGTGTACTAAATAATGGTATTGTAACATGTGACATATAACTTATCTGCGGGATTATGTTCATCGTCTGCAGATAACGAAAAACAAAAATATTCGTCAGATGTTTCTGTTCGTCGACAGAAATCTTCCTCGTCTGCGTTGGGCTTTAATAACAATTTACATAAGGTTTCAGAAATAATCTATTAGTCGATTTGTCATCTAACCTATTTTTCAACAGCAGAATATATCAAAAAATCTACAAAGGCCCAGTCAATAATGATGGATAAAAAACATGGTTATAATGTAGAAAAAGGCATAAAAATCTACAAAGTTTGTATCACAATTAACAGTAACAAATAACAAAATAAAGAATAACAAATATCACAGATGGAAGATTCAATAAGGTTCAAAGGAATATAAATGCCTAATGAATGATTTCAATTTTTTCTAACAATTTTGTAAAAACACCCTAAACTACTTAAAGGTAACATCACAGCCATTTGAAATTCTAAACAGTAATGTGTCCCATATCACAATAATAATAAATATGGAAATTCAACAAAACTTTTCTGAACCTTTTTATGTGTATCAGACTCAATATAAATGCTTAACAATAATTTGCATGTAGCTTTTTTGATCTTACACATGGCTGATTAAAAAATTGGAATGGTGCAAATGGTCTTGATATTCACATAAAAGCTGTTAACAATCTCACAATTTTTACAAGTTATGATGCAAATTGGTCCTAAATTTTTCAGAAACGTTATCATGGAATTTAACTTAGTTGACAGATGGCCAGGGTTGTCACAAAGATAGTTTATACATACATTGTACCTTGCTCAATTATACAGTAATTGAACAGTAAATGAGAGTTAATTTTTATGAGGAACAAATGAACTGATTTCAAAGTCATACAAATTGTGGTTTAGAAGAAATACCCCAAATTAACCCTAGTTTCATGAAAATATTTGTGAAAGTTGTATGCCTCTTTGTTGTTCTTTGACTGCTGCATTCAGTTCTTTTTGACGTTGAGCATTAGTTTCTAACTGTTGAAAATGATGCATTCGTTTAATTTTTGCGTTTCTGTGTTGAGTGTCTAAAATCATTTTCTGGGCTTCTTGTTCATCTAATTTTCGAGTAATATTTTCAGCTCGGTGTTGACTATGTTGCTCTTTAATGACCTAAAAAAAAAACATTTATCATTAATTTTGGCAATCTGATGAATTTCAAAAACATACCTCCCACATACCACACAATTGTAGACATACCTAATTCCTCAGAAGTGGTAAACAGATTTGAAATTGTCCTGTTTAGGTTTGCCTTTTCTGAGGGTGGGGCCAATTTTGTCTAGCATGACCCCATAGGTATATCTTTAAAGGGATATATTTTCCAAATTCTAGCCATATTATTTGTAGTGTTGCCAGACTGTTGCCAACAGAATGACACTTTGTTTATTTCCAAAGATTTAATTTTTCACCATTCCCATTTATCTATCTATAAAATAGGGTCATATATGTCTTTCCGCCATTTCTTTTGAATAAAATATTGTTTACCATAAAAAAAGCCATCATTGTTTTTCCATGAGACTTACAAATTTTTTTTAATGGAGCACACATCATACAGAAACTGCAAGCGTTTCTTAATGCAAGATACTATCTTCCGACTTTTTGAATACCAAATACCAAATTCTTACCTTGCGTCGTTCAACAATATTTTTTAACTCTATTTGTCTTTGTGCTTGTAGATCTTCGCGATGTTCTCTATTTCTAGCCATGGCAGTGATTCTCTGATCTTCTTTACTTTTTCCATGTTGTTGATTAGACTCAATTCTAGCACGAATTTCAGCACTGATATTTTTCTTCGCTTCTCTCTGTCTTTCAATCATTTTATGGTCATTAACTTGTCGCTCTCTTTCACGGTTTAATTGTTCCATTATTTTCTGCCGATGTTGATCTTGCATCAATTCCTTCATATTGTGTTCTTCAGCCACTTTGTCTTGCCATTCCATATGTCTCTGCATGATTTTTCTGCGTCTGCAAACAGATTAATTAATTTGATATAAATAATTTTTTGAAAACATGTTCAGTGCTCTAGACAAGTACAATTCAATACAGCATGATATAATGCTTGATACCAATCAATACTTTATACTAATAGGATGTAAAACTCCATTTCATATCAATACCAGTTCAAATTCTAATACAACCAAACTAAGCAATACACACCAATTGTTCAATACAACTCAATTCTTAAAACAATTTATTTCCAAGTCAATTTTTCAATGTATGTCTGATAAAAAAAAAAGGCATTTCATGGCAGGGGCCGCATGGCATCTCTAGAAGTGGGGGGCCCTTGTTTGAAAATTTTCAAAATCCAACTCTCACCCACACCCCCACAACCAAAACTCCTGATTTTTGGCCACCCGATTTTCAGATTCAGGCAATTATCTTGCCTGCTCTACGGCCCCTGAATGGATTTCATGAATTAGTTTATTAGCTCAAGCAGAGGTGACAATTATTAAAACTAACCTGTATTCACGTCTTGCGTCTGCTATTTCATCTTTACTAGGATTCCTCGGTACATCTGTCTGAATATTTACAGATTTACTAAAACCATTGGCCATCTTCCCAACATCACCATCTTGGAAATTCACTGACCTGCTAAATCCATTCTTCAATGTTGGTGGTTTGGGTTGTAAAACTGAATTCATGCTTTGAGCATGATTGTGCTTGGCAAAAGTATCAACATAATGGAATTGTGGGTTTTTCCATTCAACTGAAAAATCACCATAAACATGATTAAAGCACAAGATTCAAAATGTTCTGCACTGAACCGAAAAAGGTTTGCAACTGTGCAATTTGCAAATTTCCAGACTCGTTTGCCCCTCTTCCACAACAGAAATCTATTATTCTCTCGTTTTTATTTGAACAGGAAGGCAGCATTAGTGAGCCAAGATATGGTCCTAAACAAAGCAGAGAGCTGATATATCAAAATGTGAGATGTTCAGATCCATGCCAGGACCTTATATCTTTATTGTTGATCTCACTTTTCATTAGCCAAAAAAGTGGTACATCTCAAATTATGAAGCTAAACATAAAATCAGACTTGTTTGGCTTAATATTGATCAAGATATAATTGTAAAGATACTTGTAACATAGGCTACACTTTCCCAACATTCAAGGTTTTATTTGTAGCCTACTTGGTTATGATATAATTCCAAACCATCTACACTTACCTATATAAGGACTACTAGAAGATCTAACTTCCAAAGGAGCTTCTACTGCAGTTTCTATGAAGCCTTCATATAAACCCATTTCACGCAGTTCAGTATCAGTGTCATGTAAAGATGGACTTGGATCTGTGTTCCAGTACTTCCATGATGGTCTTTTCTTCATGGCACTATCAGCAGAACTTGGTCTTCTGAAGAACAATAAACTAGAATCTGTGTTGACGCCAATGTTTCTGGAGGAACCAATGTATTCGAAAAGATTCTTCCAGGAATTACGTTCTTTTTCGGACAAATCTGGATCAATGCATCGATATTCCAAATCTCTGACCTCATAGTCGTATACATCTCGCCAGTAGCCTCGTTCTTTAGCAGGAAGAGTCTGGTCTCTAGCTCTGTATTCTATATCTCTCATTTCATTGTTGTAAGCCTCTTTCCAGAAGGCTTTGTCGCTCTCAGAAAGATTTGGATCTCTGCATCTTTCTTTCATGTCTCTCATTTCCTGATCAAATTTCACCTTCCAGTACTCGCGTTGACCTTTACTGAGATTGGGGTCAGAACATTTTTGCTTTATATCATTGAGTTCATTGTTGAAGGTACTTCTCCATAATTCTCTATCGCTTTCTGACAAATTGGGATCTCGGCAACGATATTTCAAATCCATCAACTCATCATCATACTTCTGTTTCATACGTTCACGTAATTCTTCTGGAACTTTAGGATCCATACATCTAGTTTTCAGATCTTCCAACTCTTTGTTGTATGTCGATTTCCAAAAGTCTCTATCAGCATCAGAGAGATTTGGGTCTCTGCATTTGAATTTCATGTCTCTGTATTCACTTTGGTTATATTTGTTTGAGCTGTCAATTGAGGGATAACCATCTCTGCCATGCGTACCATACAGAGGTTTTCCATCAGGACCAATAGAGACACCCAATTCATTCTGTTCAGGAACAAACTGTCCATTGCTGTTATAATAACCATAAACACCCTGAGTTTCATATGGTACAAATTTACCGTCATTATCCATGTAACCATAGATTTGATTGTCACTTCTTTCTGGGACAAATTTTCCATCACGATCAATGTAACCATAGTTTTGACCTTGACTTCTTTCAGGTACAAATTTTCCATCACGATCCATGTAACCATAGTTTTGACCTTGACTTCTTTCAGGTACAAACTTTCCATCATGATCCATGTAACCATAATTTTGACCTTGACTTCTTTCAGGTACAAACTTTCCATCACGATCCATGTAACCATAATTTTGACCTTGACTTCTTTCAGGTACAAATTGTCCATCTTTGTTCATGTAACCATAAGTTTGTTTTTTATCTTCAGGAGTAAAGAATCCATTTTCATCAAAATAACCATACGTTTGACCTTCAATGTTACCAAGGCGACCATCTCTATCAATAGTGAAGTTACCTTCCTTATCTACATACCCATATTTACGACCTCCTGTGCCATGGTGATCAGAGACAAATTTACCATCTTTGTCCATATATCCATAGTTACGATTGACACCATTTTGACTTCTCTCTGGCTGAAACTTGCCATCCTTATCCATAAAACCATACATATGTCCATTTTCAGATCTTTCTGGTATAAAATTTCCATCCTTATCCATGGTACCATATCTCCTATTATCACTACTTTGACTTCTGTCAGGTATAAATTGGCCATCTTTAAAAAAGCCATATGTACGACCACTTTCGCCATCTTTATAGTCACGGGGTGTTGCAGACATTTGTACAAGATTTTCATCATTGAAAGACACAGACTTGCGTAATCCATTCATTGAGCGGTTTCCACGTCTGTTAAGCAAGCGGCCATTCTTCTCGTTTTCTCTCTCATCCAGGAACAACTTGTGTTCCATTAACTGAGATGTGACTCGATCTTCCAGTTCTTTGGTAGTGAGTTGTGTACCTGGGATTAAGGCATGAACATCTTCTCTCTTCACTACTGTTTTATGCTTCTTTGGTTCGGAACGTTTTAAATATATGGGGTATACAGGGGCATATGGAGGATATCTATGAAATGAATTTAATGGCAATTCTGATTCTAAGACTAGTGAGACTGGTTTTGGGTATTTCTGCGGGAATGCAATGGGTCCAGAAGTTGGATACCCAGGAAGGTTTTCTGAAGGATAATTTGGTTGAGATGCCAATTTTTCTCTGGTGCTTCTTGGCATGTTGAGTTCTAATTTTAGTCTGTCATACATGGGTTCTGGTATCCAAACAGCAGTATCTGGCGCCACTTTCTCAGTTTTACCATTACTAAAAGCTACAGTAATTCCTTTGTCATCTGGACCTGAAAGAAACAATAGGAATTTTGAAGCTGTATGTAAACAACTTTTAGAAATCATTTTGGTTTTGTGATACCGGTACTATAGGAATTGAAGTTATGTACTCAAAATGTGTTAGTAATGAAAATTTCCCAAATGTGCTAAAAATTGACTAATCTTATGTTAATTTCTTTTATTCCAGTTTTAAAAATTTCGACTGAAGCATGTATTAATTAACACTATAATGCCCAGAAACAAGCATGTATTAGCTGCAAAAAAGCATGTGTTACCACAATTTCAACACAGGACAAAAGCATGTGTTAGTTATCACAATTTAAGCCCAAAACATGCATGTGTTACTTATCATAATTCAAGCCCAGAAACAAGCATATGTTAGTAATCACCAATTAAAAATAAATGTGTTAGCTTTCACAATTTGAGCGTGCATATCACATAATTTCAACTTAGACTAAGCATATGACGTTATCACCATTCAAGAAGAAAACAATCATACAGGTGTTAGTTATTACAATTTCAACTTAGACCAAGCATGTGTTATTAACATTCAAAAGGAGAAACTAGCTTGGTTAGTTATCACAATTTCCATTAAAGCATATCATGCATAATTACATTTTGCACACTTAACAATTCAAAAAGTACTCACACAAATTGAAATAGCCCCCCAAAAAAGGAAAAGAAAAGAAAGACTATATTATTGACTGGATAAAATTGCCTTCTAAAATCAATTTTCCAAATTGTGATCTAATATTTCCAATAGAATTGATAGTCTCTGACATCTAGACCAGGCCTTCTCAAATGGCAGCCCACGACACCCTCAAGAGTGGCCTCTCAAAAGTTACCCTTTCCACTATAACGCTCTGCTCTATAATAGCTAAGCTCTATTTGGCCCACATATTTTTTTCATAAAAATTAATTGAGAAGGCCTGACTTAATAGACTATTCTCTTGACAAGTAAACAATAGCAAATTAACTGATAAAAGCCAATATGGCTCATGTATCTAAAACCTAATCTATAATAAACTCAACAAATTGCAAGGGGTAAGAAATACATTGAAGATATATACATTAAAATAATCGAAAAAACAAAAAAGGCTTGAAATTTTATATTTTCAAACAAAAGAACATCTTTTTTTACTAATCTTAAAACTATACCGTTTTCACCGTTCTTCTGAATTCATCAATGTCTTAGCATAATATTATGAAAATATTTGTCAACTTCAGCTGAATACACAAGAATTATGCACCACAAAATTCAGCCTTCTCTCTGGCTACATTGAGGTCTGAATTGAATTTTTTCTCTCATGTCACAAATATTTAAAATGTGGTTTTTTATTGCATGCCATGTGTCTTAGAACGCCTTAGGGTCAATGAAAATGTATGGTTTGAAAATTTTCAATATAAAATAAATACAGTTCCCTCTTAGAAATTTCCTGTGAAAATGACCCACATTTCAGACTGACATTTTCCCCCTCTGTAAAATCATATTTCAAAATCAATATTTTTTTAGCAGTTGTCATTTTCATCAACCCAAAGACAATCTAAGACTCTCAGAACTATTATGGGGTTAATATTTCAATTTATAAAACACATATTAATTAGGCAAAATTCTATTCGACACATAGAAGCCTTATAGGCCTGAAGGACATACATCCCATGTATCTTGTATATATATATATGCTTAGGAAGAATGCTGAAAACTGTTTATACCTAAACCGGAGCCCCTGTTCCAAATTTTCTCTTTGTCTTACCTTTATAATAAGGATAAAAATCTCTAGAAGACATCTTAATCACATTAAAAAAATGTCGACTAATTCAGTATTTAGCATCAGTTGTTAAGAGATGTTTAGAAGTATTTACTTTGACAACAAGGCGACACAATATTATATTGATTATTTTAACTATATACAGATGAGATCTATAATTTCTATTATTATTAATGATGCTCTTGGATACGACATAGTTTACATTGTTCATATTCAAAGCATCCCTCAGTTACTATTAATAGATTATTTTTCTCCAATTTTGATCGAAAAAATTATTTAAAGCGATACTACCTCTTAGAATGAACAAAAGAATAAAGTTCTCGAACTTGGTCAATAAGAGTATATATTCATCAACGGTGTCCAAAATATACAAAAAGAATCCAATAAACCGATAAAACTAAATTTCCATACAATTAATTACAAGTTATAATTGAAAAACGCTTAAAATCTTATTAAGCATTTTTCAATTATTGTATATAATCACAATTTTCTGGATTTATCAAATTATTTAGGTAATCTGTTGTATAGTTATGCCACCAGGTAAGTCCCTGACGAATAAATACTTTTAAATTATTTCTTCATTCTAAGAGGTTGGATTCCTTTAAAATGTATTTTTTGGAATCTTTACTGAAGAAGCCATGATAGGTCTAAACATTTTAGAAAAAAATACTCTAAAGTATCGTTTAACTATAAGACGGAAATTCAAGTTTAATAAAGGGATTGTAAAGTGATTTTCTAGACTTTTTATAAGTGGTAAACCTATTTAATAGGCCTATCAATTTGTCCTATACCAAATTTCAATTCGACTCCTAGTTCCAGCAATTACGTTAAAACAAATGATGCCACACCTGTGTAGGTCTTTGTGATACAAGCATTTTTCACCGGTCCGACATCATCAAATACTTAGCTTACGTGGGATTGCTGGAACCAAAGAAAGTCTGAAAATTGGAATGGAGCAATCTGATGTTATCAGTGTCACCGATACACATACATTTTTAAAAAAAAAACTCTTTAAAAACTCCTTTAAGTCTTTTTTAACAAAATTCTTTAAATTGCTGTAAATAAAGGAAATGTTTTAAGTGTTTTAATATCTTTTTACCTTCCGATTCTCTCTTTTCAAATCCATCGATAACAACACCAGGACCAAATTTATCTCCTTCTGGTTCCCATGGTGACAGGACTTTATCTCCAGTAACAACAGTTCTTCGCTTAGCATCAACATAGTCTAAAATATCATGAACCATGGTTTCTTGGTATGTTGTATCTTTATATTTACCATGTTTACAAGGACCAAATGCTACCAGAAACTTATTTTCATATATCTGAAATAAATTGGTGATATTTTGTTCACATATTGCAAAGAAAACAGTACATGTCTTATGCTTATTAAAGGGATTGTACAGAGGTTTTGTAAATTTGTATGGGACACTGATAGCATCAATTTGTAATATTACAATTTTCAAACAGATGTCTGTGGTTCCAGCAATTCCACTTAAACTAAACATTTGATGATGTCAACCCTTAAAAATATATATACTTTGAGGTTGCCACTTAGTTTAAGTAAAATTGCTGGAACCACAGACATCTGAATGACAATTGGTAAATAAGTGTCTGTGATGCACATACAAATTTTAGAAAATCTCTCCAACTAACCTTAAATGCGTTTTTTATAAAAAATGTCGAGGCATTGAGGACAATGAGGTTTTTGAGCAAGAGGTTCAGGTACATAATAAATGTCACTTTTAACATCGGTTTCATATTAAAAATAAATTTTAATAATCAGATTTTGCCTTCTTAAGGGAATTGTAAAAAGGTTTTTTAAATTTTGTATGTGTATCGGGTACACTGATAGCATCAATTTGCATCATTCCAATTTTCAATCAAAAGTCTGTGGTCAGCAATTCTACTTGATAACTGATGCCATTAGTGTCCTCCAAAAACATAAAGGATTTTCATTTTCATTTAAATACCTTTAAAGATATATATATATTCCCTTATTTTCATTTATCCATATATATACCATAATTGGCCCGCTAATACTTATATAAATAGAAAGTAGAGATGTTCTAATGACTGGAGTCTAAATTTAGCGTTTCAAAGCGAGTTGAGTCAAATGGATTTTCAAGCCTCTCTATGTCCACATACAGTTTAATAACTTGTGAATACATGGATTATTCATTAGAAACACCGATTAATCAATTAGTAAACTTGATTTTACCCAATGAGACAATGAGAAAACCCATCTTTAACTACAATTACATTTAAAAAATAATTTACCTGGCTTTGAACACTTCCTGAATAAAAGTAGCCATCTTCATTGCGTCTGGCTAAAACTTCTTTACCTATTAACAATGCCCCAGCAGCAGGCGACAATTCTAAAGCTTGTGCTTCGTCTAATAGCTTATCTTGCATCTTTAACCAGCCTTTAGCTGGTCGATAGTGACTCCAATAAGAAGGGTGATAATAACGGTAGCCTTGAACAGGAGGAAAGACATAAGGATTTATGACTGGAGAAACTAGTCTAGAGTTGAGGTAGGCACTTTCTATAGGGTCTGCAGCTAATGTGGTTGAGACATTACATTGTTTAATTTTAGAAAACAGATTGTCGTCTGTTGATTTCAGATAGTTTGAATGTTCTGCTTTAAAAACAGGTGTAAGTTTTTCAATGGCACCTTTAGTCGTAATGCTGGCTATGAAAAATGAGCCATAAGTTTCTATGGCTAAATCTTCTAAAAATTCAGTTGCAGATTCATCAGCTTTTTCACCCATTAAATAAACACAATGGACTGGACGATCAGTGCTCACGTATCCAACATGGTCTAAAATTTCTTCTGGATTTTGATCTGGTAGTCCATCTGTCACCAAATATACAGCTTTGCATTCTGGGTCACCAAAAGCAGTTAATAATGCATCCAATGTATTTGTTCCTGTCTTAGCACTAAGTTCGTCAATCCATTTACTCGCCACAGCCACTGTTTCCGGGGTACATTTTACCATCTTGTCTGACCATTGGGTAATTTGGGAATTGAATTCTATGATATTAAATAAAGGGGAACCACCAGAATGTTTGACATGTTTGTATAAAGCTTCTACTAATTGTTCTTTCACTACATGTAAACAGTTATACATGCTTCCGGAGGTGTCAACACAAAATGTGACACTTTCTTCCAGAACATTTTCAAAGATCATAGGTGCTGACACTGGCGCCTCCTCCATTTTATCTTCACTCTTTGGTTCTTCTGATGCCATTATCTGAAAAAATGGTTAATTATTAATTAATTATTAATTGGTCAAAAGTATCCATCACAGTCTTTGGAGGGCCCCCCACTTTTTGGCAGTTAATTTTTTTTTTTCATCATTTTTTTTGTCATTTTTATAATTTCCGAGATCTGAAAATCGAATGGCCGAAATCCGAGGAGTTTTTGTGGTGGGGGTGAGAGGTGGATTTTGAAAATTTTCAACCAAGGGCCCCCCCACTTTCAGAAACGCTCTGCAGCCCCTGAATACGATATATATTCCTAGCAACTGATAATTGGACAGATTTTTAATCTTTTGTGCACAGTTTAATCTTATTAGAATTCTTAGATAAACAAATAGTGATATGCAAATAATAAATCGAATAAAAATACCACATTGAAATAACAGATTAAGAGCCCAGCTAGCAAAACATTTGGGCCTCATATGGGTTTTTGATGGGCTAGATGGGGCCCATGTGCTCCACTAAAAACCTGTGTGGGTTTGGGCTATCTGGACACAGTAATATAGTGCTTATTAAATGAAAGGAGAACATTCATAATTTCAGGGTTGATTTGGTTCAAAAAGGCTGCAAACTAGAAATTTTGTTTTATGCAATGTTAAACTTTGTTTCATCTAAAGTCTAATCTTGTGTTTTTCAAGGCAAACTTTATTCTCTAAAAAACACTACTCAGGGGCGGATTCAGGGGGTGGCGTGGCGGGCGTGCGCCCCCCCCTAAAATTTGTAAAGCATGGGTTGTCCGCACCATTTTACCACAAATGTTTCTCGCCACAATTCGCTTGGCAAGATATCTATGTACTCTAGAAGAATATTTCAATAACTTTGTTTATTTTAACCTCAAATAATTTTTCTGCTCTCTCCGCTCGCCAAAATTTTATTCTGCGCCCCCCCTAACGTCAAATCCTATATCCGCCCCTGCTACTAGTCGTATTCTTTAGACATATCTATTCTTTACTACAAACACTAATACTACAAACACTAATACTACAAACAATAATTATGCTACTCATGGATTTGAAAGCTTATTTATATTCCACAGTGAGCTTAGTATGAACACTAATATTGATTTAGGGCCTACCATTATTGTAGTCTAACAGGTGGATGAAAAGAGGTTTCTTGCTAGGCCTACCTACAACTAGAACTACTGTCTGTGCAAGTTGAAAAGTTTTTTGAATTTTTGCGATTTTTATGCCGCATGCGCACTTAAGTTACTTCAATTTGGAAGTCTAAGTATAGGAGTTTAAGGTGGTCAAGAAGCCTTATGGCTTACAGAAAGACCGAATTACAGATACAGATAGAAATTTCAACCCAAAAAGATTACTAATTTTGACTGAAAATTGCTATCTGTAAAAACAAATTTTGAAGACATAAATTGTGCACCTATCTATTTATATTTTCATCATAGACTGACAATACTAATTTGAGCTTCTAATCCAGTTCTCAAAAAAATTAGGGCAAAAATTCAAAAAACTTTTAAACTTGCACAGACAATGATATGATTATCAGAATAGGCCTAGAGAAGAGGAGAATTTTACAACTACATACACTACAAACAAGGATAACAAGTCTTAATATTTTCTCTACTGCAAATTGCATGTCATTAGCCGAATTGACGCCTTAATCAAAACCTGTAATTGTATTATTCACACTTAAACTTACTAATTAATCGGTTACAGGATCCTCAATCTACTTCATATTCCTGATCTTCTTTTCTTGACAGATTGAATTGTTACTATTTACATTCACGCACCTGTTCGTTGTCAAGGCAGCCATTTTCTGTCACGTGATGAAGCGAAAGTGGCTATTTTCGATTATCCAGTAAAATAAAGGATTTTAACCGGAAGTTAGGTTTTGTCAAGGTCGGAGAAAAACTAAACAAGGCTGGAGAAGAAACAGAAGTCAGAAGACTGTCATCATGATTGTCTTGTCTAGAGCACGGGCATTGACTAATGCTTTACAGAGGGTCAATTGTGGAGTTGCCCGTCAGACAATCCGTAAAGCAAGTGGGTTAGTATCCTAGTCAACATCGATTCTCAGTGCCAAAAATTGACAAAATTAAAAATCAAAATCTTCTTTTTTCGTTTCTATCTTCATCAACTTTGTCTTTTGACTTGTAAAAAATAATCAGCATAGATAAACTGAATGATAGAATAATCTATCCTTACCTCTATGTGTAGTCAGATTAGTCTAAATTTAAAATTATCATCATTGACTTAGTCAATAGGGCTGTGTCTAATAATTGAAATAATCGATTAAATATCTATGCTACGAATTATTTATTTCGATTATCGATTATCAAATTTCATAATCGATTAAAATTCATATTCAAATTTTCATTTAATATTATCTGTTACACAATTATCAGACAAGTCACAATCAATTTTATCATGATGATCATACGAAATTCTTGACATTACTTCAGTTTCATTTGTCTTCGATACCTGATATTGATAAATAACAAACATTCAGGTACAGAAACGTAAACTTACAGATGAAGATTAGAAGATTTCTCAATTAAAATATTTTGATTATTAATCGATTATTGATCGGTAGCCTGCCTTTGATAATCGATCTCAATTTGGTATGGTACCGTAATCGATACCCAGCCCTAAGTGAAAGTATGCTTATAGAATATATAGAATTGACATACATAGCAATAGAAAGCGAATATAAAGAAGTACCGTAGTGTAATTTTCAAATGTTCAGCTTACACCATTTACAGCTTTAATATATTTCAACCAGGTCCAGGGTTAATAGAATATTTTTATATTTTCAGGGAATGGGGCTACAGAACAACTGATGCTAAATGGACTCCACTTGAAAAAGTAATGGTAAATGGATTGTATTTCTTAACATTTAGTTGGATGTTGTATCGTGGTTACCATGATTTTACTCATCACGTTATAGTAAGATATATTTTCTACCTTTCTTCTTGTGATTGAAATTTTACACATTTTCCCTTAAAGGGATGGTAAAGCGTATTTCTAAACTTTGTCTGTGTATTGGGGACACTGATAGCATCAATTTGCGTCATTCTAATTTTCATTTCGACGTCTGAGGTTCTTGCAATTCCACTAAAACTAACACATTTTATGAAGTCACTGACAGTGATCTGCATAGATATCAATAGTAGATTACGGTCAGTGACATCATTAGACGCGTTAGTTTTAGTGGAATTGCAAGAACCACAGACGTCGGAATAGAATTAGAATGGCGCAAATTGATTCTATCAGTGTCCCTGATACACATACAAAGTTTAGAAATACGTTTTACAATCCCTTTAATAGTTAGGAAGTGAATAAGAGCAAGTCAATGCAGCTGTTAAATCAAAATATCTGAATTTGCAGAAAAACTAGCTTACGTATTTCTAAAGGTTGGAAGCAGACAACTTTTCTTGTAATGTTTAAGTTTACAGTTGATTGGACTGTGTACTAGAAAATACAACAAATCAGAACGATTTTTACTTCTGAACCTAATGGGGCCAGCTCTATTACAATAACGGCTGGTCCGGATTTGTCCATATCCTCTCTATTATGCATCACGTGGGTAATCCTAATCCAGAGTCGCCATTTTCTCCAATCTACTGACCAGTGCGATAGCAGAGATCACCGTATTATTCAGATAACATGGAATCCATGTCATGGATATTTAACAACTGACACAAAAATCACTACTATCAGTATTTCAAGTGCTGATCTGCTGATGAGGATCTCCATTTATACTCCATTTCCAATTTCAATCGGATACTTCAGCAGACAATCCAGACAGTCGTAATAGAGTTCAGAGATGCCAACCCTTCCGATTTCGGCGTAATGATTACGATATTATAGCCAAATTACGATGTTACGATTTGAGGGTAATTTCATTACGATTTCCGACTATTCGCAATCTTAAAACTAAATTTAATCCTTATCGCTTTCTATTAAATTAACAAATATAACTGGTAACAGATTTAGCTTTTGTTTGTTTACCTTTCTATAAATAGATTAATTTATGATTATCAAGTCTTTAGTTTCTGTTCCTGATTATGTTGTTTAGATAATCGCGACTACAATTTAATCCAATAGAATCCACTTAAACCATTTGCCCACGTTCAGTTACTTTTTACTACCGAAAAAAGCTTTATATACCTAATACTTGTCAACACTATTCCCGCTTCAACAGAAAAAAAAAAAAATTTCTTCACGAGCTTTTAATCTGAATGTCAAGTTTATTTCAACGGAGAATGCGTAAATTATCAAGCAATGACGAATATGGTGATTTTTACCCTTTTACAAGGACTGTTGATATTATCGTTATGTCGACCAAAATCATTACGATAAGCCAAAATCAAATGTTGGCATCTCTGAGAGTTGGGTCAAGGTAAAAGCCATCCTAACCTTACCCTGCTACCAATGTGTTTACATGGATTTTAAGAGTTTTTTTTATGGTTGGGATTGTACGTGCTTGGGTTTTATGATAGTAATTGTATTTCCTTTTTTAGGCTCCTAAAGATTACCCCAATGCCAAGGATTATACTGATGCTGAATTAGGTATACCACCAGATGATGAGGATATAGATGTAGAGTGAACTATGGGAAATATTTATACAGATATTAGTTGCCAATATACCAAGAGAATTTGTTAATTTGACTATTAAAGTAGTGAATTTTGGAAAATCATTGTGTAATGACTTACATTTTGAAATATGTTATTAAAGTATTTTGAATATTTGGAATATTTCTAGAATTTGTGTTATAAATGGTAACGCATACTGATATATTTGAATGCAAGACCTCAAATTTCTGAAGCTGTAAAAATGACCATGTAGCATCTTGCTGATAGAACAGTTTGAAAATCATGTGACATCAGAGAGTATAGATAGACGAGAGCTATACTATCTGGTGATATCTATACTCTCTGGTGACATCATTGATATTTATTATCTATAAGAAAAGGGGGATACATGATTGTACCATTGCCAAAGTACAATTTTCAATAAACATACCATTGAGTATATTTGGTACATAATTCCATATAATGGCAATACTAATGAATACCTAATTTACCTTGGGTCATACGAATAAGATTCCGGTTACTGTCCAAAATCCATACTTATCGTACAAAAAAGTGGAAGAAGCTATAACAAATAAAAAAAATATTGTAGAAGTAAATAATACAAAATATCACAGCAAATTATTTATGTATCACAGTTATAAGAGAATTCCCAAAGTCGGGAATGCATGCGTAAAGATATTGTGCTCTAAATGCGTAATCGTACAGGGGTTGTATTTCTTTTTTTTCAGAGCTAATCAGCAATTCTAAAAGTATTTTGGAATATTAAAACCTCTGACTGAAAATTGGATCTTATTGGTATCCTTGAAACACATGAAAACTTTTGAATAATCTCTTAAAACTGGGAATGATCATGAAGCAAAATTAGAATTTTCTTACATCGCTGAATTTGAGACCTTAAAGGAACATCAATGATAACACAGAATATTAATTTTCAAAGAAAGTGCAGTATATAATGTTTTTGCGTAGATACAAAAATAATAGAAATAAAATATTGCTTTAACATAAAACAGAAGGTCAGATAACAAAAGTAATTTGAGACAGAATTGATTCTATACAACTTAAAGGAATATAACCTCTTAAAATGAACAAAAAATCTAAATTTAGATACACAAAACAATTTGAGAAGTATAACTTATACAATCAAAATTCATTTTTTTTGACAAGAAGGGTTGCACAACTACTCTCTGACCACAATGGGCTTAGAATCGCATTTTGCCTATTATTTTTTCATGAATTGAAATATCAACCCAAAATTAGTTCTGAGAGTCTTAGATTGTCTTTGGGTTGATGAAAATGACAACTATTAAAAAAATATTTATCTTGAAATATGATTTTACAGAGGGAAAATTTCAGTCGAAATATGGGTCAATTTCACTTGAAATTTCTAGGAGGGAACTGTATTTATTTTATAATGAAAATTTTCAAACCATATATTTTCATGGACCCAAAGGCATTCTAAGACACATGGCATGCAATAGAAAAACATAATTTGAATATTTGTGACATCAGAGAAAAAATTCAATTCAGATCTCAATGTGGTCAGAGAGTAACAACAAATATCATTATTCTTGATACAACTATACACTATAAAAATTCATAATTTTTGACAAAGAGAGAAATACAACTAACACAAATTCATTATTTTCAATAAGAGGAGTTGTACAACTAATACAATCAAATTCATGAAATTTAACAAAGGCAGATGTACAACTCGCACAATCAAAATATAGTATTTTTTGACAACTGGACTTTTGCAAATAGCAAGATAAAATTCATTATTTTTGACAAGAAGGGTTCCACAACTTACACATTCAAATTCATGATTTTTGACAAAGGGATACATGTAACTAATGCAATCAAATTCTTTATTTTTTGAAAAAGAAAGATGTACAACCAATGCTATCATAATACGATCTTAGGTTAATACTGAACTTCAACGCTTTAAATAGAATTTAATAAAATCATTATAATTTATTTGATTATCTAGATTTTTATCATAATATGAAATCATATGAGTGAATTCTTCTTCACTCAAATTGACATTAAATTGCCGTAAAATATGGCGGAAATCGTCTGTCCACACTGAGCCAGAAGACTGTGGATCAGCTACACGAAACATACGCCTCATATCTTTCCAATGTTCACACACTGTAGTTTGAATCTGTTTCATTGTATCTTGATATCTATCATTTGCCGATTCTATTTTAGCCTGCAATGAAAAGTTAGATAATAGAATGCCTTATATGCCATGTCTGCTATTAACTTTTGACGGTGGATTTGTTTATAAGAATTTATGGGAAATAATGTTTTGTTTATTATTGACATTTGTGGAACCATTGTGTACAAGGTTAACAACTTAGGTTCTTAAGTTTGCACTACCAGCTGGTCCTTGGCTAGTCAGATAAAACCTGCCGTTGAGCGGGTCCTTGACCTAATCTCATGGCATTGGGCTTCCCCTTTGTATTTGAACCCAATTAAACATGGATTGGTGGAATAATGAGGAAAAATGATTTCAATCAGACTTTCACACACCACACAAGATTTGAGCCACTCTTTATTTGAAGTTACTAAGCAATGACGCCAAATGTGCCACAGAATCCTTCTATCAAAAAAAATAAGTAAATACAATATAGTTAGCCAAAATTTATGCCCATATTCAGTTGTGATTCATTTAAAACATGCACAAATTATTTATAGTTAAAATGAACACAAAATAAATGTTGGTATGTAGGCCTATAGTTCCAATCACTTAAAATTATTTATAAATAAAATGCTTGATAATATACATTCAAGACTTCTATCTTACGAAAGTCACCTATTTACAATAATGCAAATATATTTCCAGGCTCACCTCTAAAATAGTTGGATGAAATTGTTGTCTTTTCTTAAATCTTTCTCTAGATTTAATATCTAATACAAAATGGCGCAGGAAATCTGAGTAACAAAAGCGGCCATTTTCTCTTAAATCATACTTTATCATCAATGTGTTGAAATCTTCTGATGATAAATCTACATCCAACTGTTTTAAAATACCTAAAATAAGAAACTAAAGTGTGCAATGAGGAAAATTTTACCAAGACTATCAAATACAAGCCTACATAATTTTAATTTCTAACTGTCGATTGAATTTTTAACATGATCCAACTGTAGCACAAGGATTGTCTCATCCAGTGGCTCAGTCTGTAACGAGTTGGGTTGCCGTCTGCTAGGCGATTAGGTGCCGTAGGTTGGAATCCCCTTCAAGGTAAGAAAAATTCTGATGTCACAGCCAGTGCTTTCCTGGTTTGGCTTTCACACCCTTACGCCTATTGCTTTTTTCAACTCAGCCCCTCTGATATGCAATATTGAAATTACATCTCGATCCATGTTGGTTAGAATTGGTTAGTTTTTCAGCTAGGCTGACCCCCCTGGGCTCCTGCTCTATTATTTTTCTTACAATGTCATGAGTGCTGTCTGTTACAACACACTAATTATTAAAAGCGACATTATCAGTCTAAAACGTTCTAAAATCATCTGTATAGACCTCTATCAGGCTAGTACAATCTACATCACACTCAAAGGGATTGTAAAGTGATTTTCTAAACTTTGTATGTGTATTGGGGACACTGATGTGTATCATAAACCGCGTTAGTTTTAGGAATTGCAAGAACCACCTACGCCAGAATGGAAATTGGCATGGCACAAATTGATGCTATCAGTGTCCCTAATAAACATACAAAGTTTAGAAAATCACTTTACAATCCCTTTAATTGCAAGAATATTTTTTTATTCTTATGGTGTTCTGATCTGCATGAACAATGACAATGACTTACATTTAAACTGTGCACTATCTATAGAACCAGAATTCTGTGGATCACAAAATCGACATTTCTTCTGAATTTCTTTCCAATATTTAAATACAACATGTTTTAAATGTTGTTCAGCACTATCAGCATTCACCATAGGTGTTGATAATCTTGTTTTAGAACGAGATGTCCTTGACCCTTGTGAGTCACTCTGAAAAATAAAAATCATGGGAGTTGGGAATACTTGGAATGCCTGGAATCAATCGAACACTGTTCAGAATAAAGCTCTTAATGTGTCAAAAAAAAGTAGGTGCAGAATCAGTGGCATAGCTGGGTTTTCGAAACCGGGAGTGCAATGGTGAAGATGAACCGACAGAATATATTGACCTTGCGAGTGAAGTGAATAATGGGTTGGGTCTAGAGGCCCGCCTTAGCTTTGTGGGAGTCCAGGGAGCAAAGCCCCCGGAAGCTCTGAGGTTTTAGCTATTTGTCACATGGCAGGAAGGCTATTTGAAGCTACATTTTTGGATTTTTTTTATGTTAATGCCTGCTGTCAGTGGGTTCAATTCTACCGAAGGCACTTTTTCAACTGACAGATATCAATAATGGGCCCCCCAAAACCCCTACTAGCTGCACCACTGTGCGGGGTTAAAAATAGCAAAAAAAGAATGGGCCTTATTCTCAAAAACTTAACTCACAATGATTTTAGTGTTCCAGTCATCTGATTGGACAATCACTAAAATTAATTTTAAATATAGCTTTATTATCCAATCATATAACTGTATTTCTTAAAATGTTGATTTTATCTTAGTTAAGTTTTCGAGAATAAGGCCCCTGAACTCTCCAATTGAACACAACCTTGCGGTCAAGGTCAATTAGCATGTTAATGATTAAAACATTCTGTAACCGTTCGGCTATTTCCGTAAAAATTTCCGTACTCCAATTTAGCCTCAGGATTGAATGGACGTAGGGATTTGTTCCAAAGTTTGCTGATTGGTTGAATACCTTATTACTGTCTATTATCCGTTCGCGCTAAAGAGTCCTTTTGGTCTGAAGAAAAAGGGGAAGATAACTCATTTGTCTAACATTACTTCTTATGAAACGCTTTTGGACAATCGAGTCTATCAAAGATGGCAGACAAAGTTGATATTTTTTCCACTAGGTTAGAAAATGCGAAGAAAATGCTTGGTGTCAGCTTTGAATTAAAAGAAAAACAGTTGGAAAATTTACATTCTGGGTGGGACTGTATCTCTGTGCTGCAGAAAATACATTTATTTGCGGTTTCTTCGCTAAAGCGAAAGCCTGTTTCTTTCAGGTGTTACGGCCATTTTGTACTATCACGTGAGCAATATATCACGTGAAATATGACGTATCAAAAGTAGTCCAGAGAATTAGCTTCGATTATCCAGACGGCAAGCTCCCATTCAAGGCCGTGATCTAAAAACAATACAATACGATCACGGTGGGCCGTATGTGATTAAAAGTGAAGAAGGTGCAGTAATTTTCTCCTGAAAAGTTATTTCAGAACTCTTGTTCAGTTATCATGAACAATATAGCAATACACAACAGAAATATAAGTACAAATTTATCCGGACATTAAGAATTCATTCATATTTTTATATTTACATTTCATTAGCACGCACTACAGTGAACCTCATTTACCAATGAACGCAAAATTCTAGAGTGATCTCCCTTGACATCGCTAAACAAAATCTTCCCTGACAACGTTATAGCTAAAATTTTACCACTTAATAAGGTTAAAGATACCTGAACACTACCGAATGTAAATATAGGGATTAAATGCAAATTTGTTAGCGTTCATTGAGTGATTAACGCCAAAAAATCTACATTCAATCCTTAAAGTACCAGCAACCGATTTTCTTAAAAAACACTTTATTTCAGGAATTCTCATACTTCGAGTGCTTACTAAGGACATAGATACCTCTATTTTACTTACCCTAGTCACAGACCGTTGTGGTTGTGAAAATGAAGTTCGAGGTCTGAAGTGAGATAACTCTGACTCTTGACCTGATTCTGATCTAGCCCCAGGTGTTTGTTGTTGGTTGCCATGGATATATTCAGGATCATAAGATTTTAAAAACTCAACATATTCTAAATTACCATATTCATTGACTGGTAAACTATTCCATAGAGATTCAAACTAAAACAAATATTTGACAATAATAAATTTGCAGTTGGAAAGTTCTGCACGTTATGGATTCAATGAACCAACCAATGAACTTGTTCAGATTCGTATCGTGGCACGGTTGGCAATACCCATCACTACTGTAAACATTTTTTTTGTTTCTTTTTCTGAAAATTGTATAAAAATCGTCGTCTGCTTATGGCTTTAGATACAGCACTCAAATAAAGACTGTCATTTTTTTACCTGATCATCTGTAAGTTTAAATATTTCAGTATCTAAGACAGTTTTAAAATCTTCCTTAGATACAGCACCCATCTTAGCATAGTCTATTTCTTCAAGAGATTTAGCTAGAGTATAAAAATGGGCAACAACTGATTCTTTAAGTTTCTCTTCTACTGATTCTGGTGTTGTTTCCATAGAAACTGTTTCTTCATCATTGCTTACTAATGCTGACTTCTTTAACATACTCATCCAATTCTTAGATTCCTGTTAAAAATATTAACATTATGGAATTTTAGCAGATTATGACTAAGGCTGGGTCAAATAATAGAAAAAATCGATTAGACCCATTACAAATTTTTAAATTTGATTATCAATTATGATTACAAAATCTGTTACAAGTCACGACCCATTTTATCATGATGATCATATGAAAATTCTAGACATTACTTCAGTTTATCTTTTCTTTGATACTAGATATTGTTAAATAACAAACATTCTGGTACAAAAATGTCAAAACAGAAAAAAGATCAGTATTAAAATATTTTGATTATTAATCGATTATTGATCGATAGCCTGCCTTCAATAATCAATCTCAATTTGGTAATCGATATCCAGCACGAATTATGAATAGTTGTGGCAGTTGTTACTTGTGATGCACAGCATGCTAGATTTGTCAAATAAGTACACCTTCAGAGAGTTCATATAGCTAATATTATTTATATATGATATAGTATCCATAAAAGCAAAGACCTCAATTAAGTTTATAGTGAACCCTCAATTGGCAAGTTCTGGCTCCTACAAAATCAATTTGAATGTGACATTTCCATTTTGGAGCCATTTGATTGGCCACCTCACCAATTGAACACATCCCAAATGACTTAAAATTTTTGATTGGATAAATTCCAGAGAAATTAAGCAAAAGTGAAAATGTTAACTTCTTACCACTACATTAGCAGGAGTAAAATGATCTAAGAAAACTCTATAAGTTATCATATTATCTGATTCTTTATATAATTTATTGATGAAATATGTCCACTGTTTGTTGGTTAGTTTAAAACAGAACATATCTATAATACGGCGTAGATCATTCACTGATATCACTCCTTCATTATCTTTATCAAATGATGCGCAGGCCTAAAAATATATTGTTAGAATTGGAAATTAAAGGGATTGTCAAGGGGTTTAAAATTAAAAAAAATTCTTATGTATGTGTGTCTGTGACACTGCTGGTAGTACTCACTTTTCAGTCAGATGATCAGACGTATTTGAGCCTTGAAATTCTACTAAAACTAATCATTTTATGATGTCACTTTTGCATAATTGATGTCATATGAAATTAAGCATTTTTTTAATTCTATGACTGACATCGAAAGGATGTCATGATGCAAATGGAAGCTATAAATAGACCGAATATGCATAGAAAAAAATTAAGTTTACCTTTTCTAGTGTATACTTTTGACTAGAAATTTTCTTGCTGAGTTTGTCTTCTGCCTCTTCAGGTGATAAATGTGAGTTATCTTCTCCTATAAAGTTGAACTCTTCTGTTTTTCTAGTACCATAACTAGATTTTCTTCCTTCTTCAAATGCTTTCAAGAAATCTTCATAGTTCAATTTGCTTTGATTTGTGTGAAGACCAATTCTGGAAGGATCAAATGAAATTTTGAGGACAATGCAAAATTTGAAAGAATCTCTTTTTCATACTGAAGTTTCAAGCCCTTCCTTTCTGATCTGATTGGACTCATAAATAAATAATTTTCATTTTCTGTATTTGTGTTTTCTATATAATGTTACTTAAAGACGAGTCATATTTTTTACTTTCGCTGATATTAATGGATACACAGCAGGGATTTGAAGGCTTCAATTTTGAGGGAGAGTTTGGAATATTATTACGGATTAGATTAGCTAAAAAATTCCAGGTTCTGGGACTACACGTTTTTTGGTCGAACAGTTAGTGAACATATCCTTTTAAGGCAAAAAAAGATTAACTAACCTATCTAACAATCTGAAGAATTCTTCATCATTGAGGAAGATATTTAAATCAACCATAACTTTCTGTACTTCATTAACAGATAAATAGCCACGTTTCTTTGTATCATAATTTCTAAAAGCTGTATAAAAATCTTTATATTTATCTCTTACTTTATCTCTGAAAAAAATACACATGAAAAATAGTGCTTCATTAGATTCAATTTAGGTTCACAACCTTCATTCAAGTTTTTGATTGGTATAGTGGCAGCACCAGACTGAAGCAACTGGGGGGACAACCTCAACTTGGGATTCCACTATAATGGGTATTGGTGTCTACATAGACGTAGAGGTGCTTCTATGTCAACTATTGTCTTAATGGTTTGTGGTTATTGAAATTCCACTAAAACTAATCATTAAGGAAATGGCAAAGGAAATTCCATATCATTTTCAATAGTCACATCATAAATCATTCTTACATTGCCAGAAACACAGGAAAATAAAATATGCATACACGTAACATTAGTAGAAAACCTCTTTAAAATCCCTTTAGAGCGATATCGCCTCTTAGAATGAACAAAAATGTTCTCAAATTTGGCCAATATGGGTATATATTCATCAAAGGTCCTTTTACAGACAGAATTTAATAAATTTAACAGGTTATTATTGAAAAACGCTTAATGATTGTATATCTAGTAGTAATTATAACATTTAAGGTAGTTTTCTGGATTTATCAGATTATACAGTAGGTAAATCTGTTGTATAGTAATGATTCTAGACAAATTGCCAAATATAAACTAAGTTTGAAAGTTTTCCTTTTTTGATCATTCCAAGGGTAGTATTCATTTAATTAAGATTTATAACTGACTTTACATAAAATAATAAAGAACACCTTAGAGTCATTTACATTTGATTATTTTAAACAAATCTAGAAGAGCCATCAATAAAACGATTGTGAATAAACTGGTAGAAAGGAATCTTGTAAATTATAAACATGTCTTACCTAAGCTGTTGTTCCACCTCTTCAGCAGTCATAAGCATTCCTCTTTCAGCTTGTTTTAAAGTGGTTAACTCGTGTTTATGTTGTTGTTCAAGATTACGATTTAATAATGTTTGACGACTGCCATCTATTATATTTTGACTGGTACCTTCATCAATAGGGGTAAACTCACTGGCTCCTAACTTACTGAGAAAATCTTGATGCGATACATAACCCTTCTCTTCTTCATCATACCTGAAATATATTTTTAAAATGAAATGAAAATGAAATGAAATGGAGTGGCAGATTCATAGATTCAATATTTGGATTTGGATTCAGGGCAAACTGTTGTTAACGGATTCAGAATTCAGTTTGAGATTGGTTGTAAACGAGTAGGGCCTAAGTTTGTGTTTAGTTTCATATCATCACTATGATTTAAACTCAAAATGTGGATGTACTTACATGTTCCACAATTTGTCGAATTCTTCCTTTACAATAGGAATCATAAATCTATTTAATACATTCCTTAATTCATTTTTTCTTATCACTCCTTTCTTCCTTCTATCAAAACCTAAAAATGCCTAAAATAAAGGAAAAGATATGAATCTAACAGTTGAAAAAAGGCGACAAAAACGAAAATCTCCAGTCTACCCTCTCAATAAGTAAAATTTGTGTGGAAAAAAAAACAAAAGCACTTTTGTTTTTTGGTATATTAGAGTCTATTTTGCTTACCCTTGCTAAATCAGCCCATTGTCTATGTGCTTTAATTTTCAGATCTTCATGTGTTTCTTCTGCTGTTAATTTTCTAGGTGGTATAGTATTATTATATCTAAAATAACAAGACACATAAATAAGATTTCAAATGCAATACCGTAAGGAATATAATGTATTTGTAATTGCCATAAATGTACATGAACTTTTCAGATATACGGTAGTAGGGTCCACATAATTATGGTTTGACTGTATTTTGGTATTGTTTGGGGCGGCAGCAGTACAGCATAGGACAGGCCTTCTCAAATGTCAGCCAGCAAACCAAATCCGGCCCTTATTGACGCCCTTCAGAATGGCCCCTCAAGAAAAAACACTTCCCCTAAAACGCTCTGTTTGTTATATTTTTCTTTTTTTCATTTTTTATATTTTTACAAAAATTAATTGAGAAAGGCTGTTTCTCATATCAGAAAAAACGCTTTGAAAGTGATTATTCGAGATGGGTCAAAAAACCATGTTTAAATTCTGAATGATCTCACCTGTGAACAGATTTCAACCATTTATGACCAGCTTCTGTGTCACGGATCTCAAATTTATTTAAGAAATCCTGGTAGGTGAGTTTTGAAAATTTATCAATGCCTAATCTCTGACACAAGATTTCATATTCCTCATCGCTGGTGACTATCATAAAATAATCTAACATATCACGAAAATTGATCTTCATCAATATTCCATCGTGATCATCATCAAACTTATAAAAAGCTGCTCTTAAATCCTGAAAAAAAAAGAAGATAAAATTGGGTAATTGCAGCCTTTAGCACAGTGAGAGCTTAATAATCCACACCAAGAATGGTTTTTAATTTAAAACAGGCTTATCTTGTATTAATGTTTCAAAATATAAGTGCAGGCTAATATTTGGCTATGTATATCTAAAAGCCTTATGGTGAGAAAATTGGACTATATAGTTAAAAATCTAAATAGTAAAAGATTACTACTTCTAGTGATATATAAAAGCAAAAAACCCAAAATGATTTTAAAAAATTTACAGCAATGAATAAATCTGCAGTCATAGGAATAATTGACTTTTTAAAAATGCAAATTGAGCATACTCCCCTTTTAAAGGAAGTAATCCATACTTACAGGAAAATTGTCCCTTAATTTGGTGCGTAAACGATTTTCAACTTCCTGAGCCTTAAAACCAAATTCGTCACCACGTATTGGATTAACATGGTGATTCCCTGTTCTTATTACATCTACTTCTTGTCCATTACGATTCTCAAAATTATTAATAAAATTTTTATAGAACATGAAACCATTTGAAAATTGTAATTTTGTGACTAATTCTTGAAACTGTTCATCACTCATCAAAAATCCCATATTATACAACAACTGAAAATATAAAATACGTGTATTATACAATAAATGAAAATATAAAAAATTCCAGCAATATACAACAACTGAAAATATAAAATACGTGTATTATACAATTACTGAAAATACAAAAAAATTCCAGCAATATACAACAACTGAAAATATAAAATACTTGTATTATACAATTAATGAAAATACAAAAAAATTCCAGCAATATACGACAACTGAAAATATAAAATACTTGTATTATACAATTAATGAAAATACAAAAATTCCAGCAATATATGACAACTGAAAATATTAAGTACTTGTATTATACAATTACTGAAAATACAAAAATTCCAGCAATATACAACAACTGAAAATATATAATCCACATGGAAACATTATACAAAAAGTGAAAAATATCCATGTAGGCCTATAGACTACAACGATAGAAAATACAAAATTTTTCATAATATATGTACACAACACCTAATGAGTATTTTCTCATTATTCCATTTCCCGTGGTAGATTTCATCACAAATATCCAACTCTTGATGCCAAAACAGAGTTACCTACCCTGCGAAAGTTTCTCTTTGATATTTTTCCTCTACCAGTTTTATCAAAGGAGTTGAAAGCTTTATAAAATAATGTATTATGTTGATTGAGTCTATCTTGTAATTTAGCTATCACTTCTTCTGCTGATAGAAAGTTGGTTCTCTCTTCTAATCTCTTGTAAATCACCAATTGTCTGCAATATAATATAGATTGTGGGCCAATTAGATTAGGTTGATTAGCTATTTTATGCCTTTGTGAGCCAGGATGATTAGGCTAATCGCTACGTTTGTGAAACAGTTTACCTAAACTGATTTGGCTAATCAATCAGTCTAATCGTCACATGAGGTGATTAGGCGATTTAATTAGGCTTTTCCAAGATGGCGGCATGTGGAAGTTGCTAATGCATTCAAAATCTTTTATTGGTTGTCAGTGGAGGCAGCCATATTGCCAAATGGCCGATTTACATTTCGCATTTGGGAACCACTGCTAATCTAAACCAAATCGTATTGCCTAATCATATCGGCCCTCAAAAACGCCTTAGATCATGATCATTTTGGGTGTGCTTGATTGGCAAGTCCTGAACCTTTGATTTATGGAATCAACTGAAACTTCAAAGAAACAAGTTGGACCAGAGTTTAAATTGTGATCCAGATGTCCCGAAAAAATTGTAGGTGCAGACTGAATTCAAAATGGCCGCGAAGGAATTACTTTTAGAAAAAAAGAAAATTTAGAAAAAAAAACTTAAGTTGTTATCAAAAACTAAACAAAAAATCTCTTTTTCAGCGTTGTAGCCCAGCAATAATAATTTCAATGATCAGAGTGCATAAAAAAGTTAAAAATAGAACTATTTGAAATGAAAATTATCATTTTTGTCCCACACTGACCTGTTTATATGATCAGAGTAACGTATATGTTCAGCTACTTTACTGCCTGCGTAGATCTGTGAACTTAAACCATACAGGTCACCTGGAGTCACAACCACTTTCAAATTCTCTAGAAACTCTACATAGTTTACTTTACCATCAGTTCCAAAACTTTTACAATTACTCACAAGTCTTGAAGAAAAATAACAGATATTTAAAGGTAACTGTTCAGCATTTTTGAGGATCGATTTGGGACTTTAATTTATGTAAATAGCCTCAAGATTTACTGGAACTGCCCAAAAATCACACAATCTCTTCAATTATACCCATATATTAACAGTTATCTTTCATTTTCTGTTTATGTGTTTTCTATATATTCATAGTCTTACTAAACGGTGAGTCGTATTTTTCACTTTCAAACGCTGATATTTATGGATACATGGGGATTAGAAGGCTAAAATTTTGATTGAGAGTTGTGTACAATATAACAGATAATATTAGCTAAAAAATTCCAGGTTCTGAGACTAAAAGAGTCGAACTGTTAGTAATCATATCCCTTTAAGTTGAGACAAGATGAAGCAAGACATTTTTGCTCTTAACTGATCTAATGAAGATAGTAATAGTAAAAACACAGCATTTGTCTACCCTTTTCTTAAAATTCCAATTTCTGGTAGCACATATGTCATCTCGAAATAGTAACTTAAAAAAAAACATAGGCTTATATGAAACCTCCTCAAATCCATCTAATGATTTGCTTTTCTTATACATAGATCTGTCTAAGCTATCCATGTCACTTACTAAACCAAAATTAGGCATACTATTCTGCTACAATTAAGTAAAAACATACTCTGGAATTTTAGACAAACATTCTTGCATGCAGTTGCAACAGTCTAAACTTCCTCAGAACATTTTTTAATTTGAAGTAGAACATAATATTTATAATATATATTCTAAAAATTTAGATTTTGCTCTTATGGCTTAAAGTAATACAACCTCTTAGAATGAACAAAAAATCTAAACTTTCAAACTTGGTGAATAAGAGTATTTATTCATCAGGGGATTTACATAGTTTTATGGGTTTATTGGATTCTGTTAGTATATTATTATACTCTTATTGACCAAATTTGAGAATTCAATTTTTTTTTTCATTTTAAGAGATGGTATCGCTTTAAATAACCCAAAAATAATTGGGAGTGACCTTTAAAAATAATTAATACTTACTTGTGAAAATGTTCATCCGATATAGGTAAAACATATTTATCAAGAACTCGTTTAAGATTACTGGGAGATATAAAGCCTTCCTCAGAATTATCATAATATGTTATAGCATCCGATACATTTCTCCAATTTTCAACAATTTTCTCTCTTAATAAATCCTCAACCTGTACATATAAAATCATTTATATATATTATGCTTGCCAGGCAAGGTAATATACGCTTACTAGCAACTTTGATTTTATATATTTGATAGTTACAGAAAAAAATTTCATCAAAAGTTTCACTAAAATCCATAAAGAATTGTAACCTGTAGAGTGTATTTGAGCCATTGTGGACGGACGGACAGAACGGGGTGACGCCAATATATGCGCCACATTTCATGTGGGCGTATAAAAAATAAAATGGAGTTTTACATCCTAATTTTCTGCAGCAGTTATATATATATATATGTTTAAGAGGATGATACAAAAGCCAAGCAGTGCAGTTTCAGGAAATTTCGACACTAGCATTTAATTAGTGTGGAACTATTTGTCTAGGGGTCTTTAATGTGCAGATCCTGTAGTTGTAGTACAACAGGCTCTTTAGACTAGACTAGATGCCAACCCATTTGAACTGCGTCACTGACAGAAGAGAAACCAGGTTAAAAAATCAAACGGTATCATCTCGACCCAAGCCGGGATTTAACCTTGGATCTTCAGGTTAGCGAGCAAGCTTCTTACTCGATGAGCCACTGCGGCTCCGTAAAACTCCCAGAAAAAACATTTACAGACAGTTAAAATCTGCATTTTAGTGTGATTTATATCAATTTATAACCAAAATTAGGTAAGCATACTTACAGTTACCCAAGCCATTATAATAGGTTTCTGTTTTTCATTGAATCTATGAACTGAATTCAACCATTTATGACCTTCCTAAAATAAAAAATTGAAAATGAAATTAATCTTTTAAGATAATGGATCATCATAAATGGAATTTTCTAAAAGCATTGAATCTTGGAAAATCTTGAAAATTTAATTTGGAATTTGGACACGCGCGAAGGTCTTTTGTAACAAACAAATTTTGCATGTGTGATGTCAATAAACACTCAGTTTAAGTGGAATTGCTAGAACCACAATTGTCTGATTGAAAATTTCAATGGAGCAAATGGATGCTATCAGTGTCCCTGCACATAAAAAATTTCAGAAATCTCTTTAAAATCCCTTTAAAAATATCCCTTACCCAATTGTCCTTCTCTTCTAATAACTTAAAAGTAACCCTTACCAAAGTATCCCTTTCTTCAAATAACTACCTCTCTCCAAATAACTTTTAAGTCAAAAGTAACCCTTACCCAAGTTAAAAAAAATCCCTTATTGAAGTATCCCTCTTCAAATACTTTAAAGTATCCTTTTCCCAAGTATCACTTTCTTTGAATACTTTAAAGTATCCTTTTCCCAAGTATCACGCTCTTTGAATAATTTAAAGTATCCCTTACCCAAGTATCCCACTCTTCAAAATATCAAATAACTTAAAAGTATCCCTTATCCAAGTATCCCCCTGCTCAAATAACTTAAAAGTATCCCTTATCCAAGTATCCCCCTGCTCAAATAACTTAAAAGTATCCCTTACCCAAGTATCCCTCTCTTCGAATAACTTTAAAGTATCCATTACACTTGTATCCCTTACCCAATTATCCTTCTCTTCAAATAACTTAAAAGTATCCCTTACCCAAGTATCCTTCTCTTCAAATAACTTAAAAGTATCCCTTACCCAAGTATCCCACTCTTCAAATAACTTAAAAGTATCCCTTACCCAAGTATCCCTCTCTTCAAATAACTTAAAAGTATCCCTTACCCAAGTATCCCACTCTTCAAATAACTTAAAAGTATCCCTAACCCAAGTATCCCACTCTTCAAATAACTTAAAAGTATCCCTTACCCAAGTATCCCACTCTTCAAATAACTTAAAAGTATCCCTTACCCAAGTATCCCTCTCTTCAAATAACTTAAAAGTATCCCTTACCCAAGTATCCCTCTCTTCGAATAACTTAAAAGTATCCCTTACCCAAGTATCCCACTCTTCAAATAACTTAAAAGTATCCCTTATCCAAGTATCCCCCTGCTCAAATAACTTAAAAGTATCCCTTACCCATGTATCCCTCTCTTCGAACAACTTGAGAAATTGTTGGTAAGTGACATGGTTGGTATGATGTGGATCTAATTTTAACATAACACATTTAAACTGATTGTCATCTAAAGGAAATGTAAACTTCTCCAGAATCCTTCGAAAATCTTTCCTTGTTACTTTACCAGTTCTATTCTGTAATATATTCAAAAGTTTTAAATATTTCAAAAATCTGAATTAATGTACTTCAATAGAATTGTTGCATCTAAAAATCCGCAAATAAACAAAAAGTGTGGTGGGGCCTACTGTCTCATTAGTTTTCAAGCCAAGACCCCAGTTGAAAAAGTTGATTTAGACCCAGATAACAAATAACTATTAGTCTGAGAACAGAATTATGGGCGTAGACATCTAAAGATGTCAAAGTCAAACCAAATGAAAGAAAAATATCTCAAATTTGAAATGAAATGAAGGTTCAGTTCTTACTTTTCTGCACTAGTTTTGACTAAAGAAGATGTGCAAGCTATGAAATAGTCATTTTTTTAATTTTTCAACTATCGTTGGATTTTTAATATGCAATTATTTTCAGGTCCAAATGGCAAGACAATTTTTCCATGTCTACGACTCCTTGCATCACTGACGGACAGTAACCATGATTTTATTCTTCAGCCAGAATCAAACTTGAATACAAAATTTATATAAATGATCAGATTATATAACTTACTAAATCAAATTCTAAAAAAGCCTGTTTAAATGATGAATAATGGGATTCTATACTCTTATAAAGTTGATTCCAAATATCATCTGATAATACTGTACTTTGAACTTCCATTACTGGGAAAAATCTACAAAATACATTTACCAAAAAACTTTACATTATTTCAAGATGGCGGCTGTTTAAAGATCTCAATTGCATAAATAATTGCAGACAAAAATCTGTTGTTTGCATCAGGCTTAACAGTTATGGTGATTTTGATGAATTGGTCATCTTGCCAATGGATCTGATACAGAGCCTGCTTATTTTTTTACATCTTATCCAGTCCAAAACTTGATTATTTTCAGGGGAAAACTTTTTACTTACTTATGACTATTTTTTATTGGTATTGTTTGACCGTTTCCAGACTCTGTTGGATTCTGAAATTTTTCCAGGAATATTTCCCAGGCAATTCTTCCTGTACCTCTTATTCCACATCTGTAGTGAAAAGAATAAGTATAATAGTTCTTGATTTGCAAATTGTTAACTATGCTTGGTACAGCATACTATGTACACAAACCAATACAACGATAAACTGCCATAAAGGGACTTTTCAAGACACTCAGGTTGTATCACAAGAAAACTCCACTTTCCAAAATAATAATTTTTTACATTTTTTGCAATAAAAAAGTATTTGAAACAAGTATGCTTATTTCAACGTTTTTTAGGGTGAATCGCTTTACAGCACACTTCGGTACATTTGGAATTTCCAATTTTATTCCTCCATTAATCAGTCTGCTCTCATTTATATTTTTAACAAACCATTTAATAAAGAATCATTTACTAAAAAGAACCAGCTGTTTCTTGGTAAAATCTTAAATCCTTGGCAGTGAAAACAACAAGGTAGAAGTGCTGCAGATTAGTTTTACATGCTATTTTCTTAAAGTAAGGTCAAAGTTCAAATTACCAGCACTGTAAGAAAGACGTGGTTAGACCCTAGTAATGTAGTGGCTAAAAAACAATCAAATCGAAATTTAACTTTAATAAGATTCTGCAAGTTTACAGCTGAGTTGACTGCACAGTTTATGGCATGTAGTGGAGTCTACTTAATTGTCCTTATTCCTGTCTTACCTGTCCATAAGTTTAGTGAAGAGATGACTGGACATTGGTATAGTAAAATTAGTTAAAATAGCTTTTAAATCATCTATATTAATAAAACCAGATAGACTTGAATCAAACGATAAAAACGACTTCTTTAAATTTACATAGTTTGATCTCATCTGAAACAATAGAAAATATAAAATTGAAGACCATAAATAAAAAATGTCTATTCAAATCTTTGACATGCACAGGTAAAAGCATAGCTGCTGGGCCTATGTGAAAATTACATCATAGCATCGAAGAGGATTCGAACCCACAACACCTAATCACCAAGCAGATAATAACCCAACTGAGCTGAGCTATTTGACTGTCACAAAAAGATTTTTTTCCAACCCAACGTTAAAAGGAAGTTTTGACAGTTCAAAAGTTGTTAACCCTTTCAAGGAGAAGACAGAAGATAGCTTGCCAGGCAAGGTAACATACGCCCACTTCAGCAAATTTGAATATTTAAAAAAGTTGATTGCACCATCGCACTTATTAGAGCTGATATTTAGATGGATCAATTCGAATGAAAACTCTAGCCTCTATTGTGTACACAAATTAATTTTAACGTTTTTTCACTAAGTCAAGGGCACTAACTCATAAACCGACGACTAGAAACGCACGTTTCTCGAATTTAACTGAGTTATTATCAAGATAAATACACATACCAAGTTAATTTCAACGTTTTTTTCACGAAGTCAAGGGCAATAACTCATAAACCATCAACTGGAATTGTGCCATTTTCAAGCTCATCCGAGATATTATCAAGATGAATACACATACCAAGTTTCATTCAAATCGGATAAAAACTCTAGCTTCTATCGTGTACACAATTTAATTTTAACGTTTTTACACTAAGTCAAGGGCAATAACTCATAAACCGACAAATGGAACTGCACCATTTTCGAACTCATCCAAGATATTATCAAGATGAATACACATACCAAGTTTCATTTAAATCTGATAAAAACTCTAGCTTCTATCGCGTACACAAGTTAATTTTAACGTTTTTTCACTAAGTCAAGGGCAATAACTCATAAACTGACGACTGGAATTGCGCCATTTTCGAACTCATCCGAGATATTATCAAGATGAATACACATACCAAGTTTCATTCAAATCGGATAAAAACTCTAGCTTCTATCGCGTACACAAGTTAATTTTAACGTTTTTTCACTAAGTCAAGGGCAATAACTCATAAACTGACAACTGGAATTGCGCCATTTTCGAACTCATCCGAGATATTATCAAGATGAATACACATACCAAGTTTCATTCAAATCGGATAAAAACTCTAGCTTCTATCGCGTACACAAGTTAATTTTAACGTTTTTTTCACTAAGTCAAGGGCAATAACTCATAAACCAACGACTGGAATGGCGCCATTTTCGAACTCGTCCAAGATATTATCAAGATGAATACACATACCAAGTTTCATTCAAATCCGATAAAGTCTCTGGTTTCTATCGCGTACACAAGTAATTGTTGACGGACGGACGGACCGACGGACGGACCGACCGACGGACGGACGGACAGGGGTGACGGCAATATACGTCCACATTTTCATGTGGGCGTATAAAAATGCGTATAACCTATGTTATGTTTACCCTATTGTTTCGATCATCCAGTCCGACAAAGTCCCTGCATGGGGCATACGTCACTTCAGAACTAGACAGGCTAGATAACCTCGTACATTATACAAAGATCGCCATATTGAATAAATTATAGGTCAGCCAATCACAACTATTCTTCGGAGAGTATCAACTTTCGCGGTAAAAGCAACCAATCAATCTCCAAACAAGAGTTGTCTTTTCCTGCCCAAATACCGGGCAAGATGGCCGCCTATCATGGCCAAGTCATTATATAGTCTCGAACATAGTCTTGAACAATGACGAAGGTTGAGCCGAATGGCGTGGGGCGTACGTCACTTCCTGTTTTTCTTTCTTAGATAACAGGAACCAAGAGCACCAATGAGAGTTCTGAATGTACCAAATAGATGTTAGAAGTGTCCCTCATACACCTGTAAAGGCTAGAAATCCTCTTTCCAATCCCTTTAATATAATCCATGTATTATCTACCAATTTCAGAATTTGATGCATTATGAACAAAACAAATATCTGAAAAGTTTCTGACCCTTTTTCTGAATTCTTGTTCAATTTGATCAAATGACAATTTCTTCAACCACTGTTCTTCTTGTTTATATTGATGGCGAAGTCTATTATCAACACTCTTGTCTGACTGCAGTAACCCACTAGGCTGAGTCAATGCTGGAAAAGATAAGTTTTATATTTTAATCATTGTTGAGATGAAATTCAGAAATCTATTCATAAAATTTGTTTTAACAGGAAAAATTGTAAAATCGCCGTGCAAAATAAATTGAAAATAGCAAGAGGAGCCCAATGTTAATCTCTTCGTAACCTTAAATAAGTCTAATTTTTTGCCCTTTAGTAAATCATGACAGAAATGCTGGTACACTACTTTCCCTTATTCCAACATGCATATTTGTTGCAGCAGGTAGGCCCTCTGCTCATTAATCTCCATTGCTGAAGTCAACTCCTTAAGATCTTGAGGGAATTTCAACCTCAATAGTTTTCCCCATCCCATTAATCAGTCTGTCCCCTATTCCAGGTAGCTAGTACCGCCACTAATAAGTATCGTGGATACCTAAAAATAGCATTTAATAGTTGTTGGTACCGAAAGAATCGTACATGGTCATGGTCGCTTAATTGGATTATTTTTAATTCACGGGGACAATAATTACGTGGTCACTGGTCGCGTACGAAGGTGGTCGCTTATCAGTTGATAATTATGTTGAAAAGTCGTAGGTGGGATTATTTTTAATTCATGGGGAACGGTAATTACGTGGTCACTGGTCACGTACGAAGGTGGTCGCTTATCAGTCGATAATTATGTTGAAAAGTCGTAGGTGGGATTATTTTTAATTTACGGGAACAGAAATTACGTGGTCGCTGGTCGCGTACGAAGGTGGTCGCATATCAGTCGATAATTATGTTGAAAAGTCGTAGGTGGGATTATTTTTAATTTACGGGAACAGAAATTACGTGGTAGCTGGTCGCGTACGAAGGTGGTCGCTTATCAGTCGATAATTATGTTGAAAAGTCGTAGGTGGGATTATTCTTAATTCACAGGGACAGTAATTATGTGGTCGATGGTCGCGTACGAAGGTGGTCGCTTATCAGTCGATAATTATGTTGAAAAGTCGTAGGTGGGATTATTTTTAATTCATGGGGACGGTAATTATGTGGTCGATGGTCGCGTACGAAGGTGGTCGCATATCAGTCGATAATTATGTTGAAAAGTCGTAGGTGGGATTATTTTTAATTCATGGGGACGGTAATTATGTGGTCGATGGTCGCGTACGAAGGTGGTCGCATATCAGTCGATAATTATGTTGAAAAGTCGTAGGTGGGATTATTTTTAATTCATGGGGACAGTAATTATGTGGTCGATGGTCGCGTACGAAGGTGGTCGCATATCAGTCGATAATTATGTTGAAAAGTCGTAGGTGGGATTATTTTTAATTCATGGGGACAGTAATTATGTGGTCGATGGTCGCGTACGAAGGTGGTCGCTTATCAGTCGATAATTATGTTGAAAAGTCGTAGGTGGGATTATTTTTTAATTACCGGGGACAGAAATTACGTGGTCGCTGGTCGCGTATGAAGGTGGTCGCATATCAGTCGATAATTATGTTGAAAAGTCGTAGGTGGGATTATTTTTAATTCACAGGGACAGAAATTACGTGGTCGCTGGTCGCGTACAAAGGTGGTTGCTTATCAGTCTATAATTATGTTGAAAAGTCCTAGGTGGGATTATTTTTAATTACCGGGGACAGAAATTACGTGGTCGCTGGTCGCGTACGAAGGTGGTTGCTTATCAGTCGATAATTATGTTGAAAAGTCGTAGGTGGGATTATTCTTAATTCACAGGGACAGTAATTATGTGGTCGATGGTCGCGTACGAAGGTGGTCGCTTATCAGTCGATAATTATGTTGAAAAGTCGTAGGTGGGATTATTTTTAATTCATGGGGACGGTAATTATGTGGTCGATGGTCGCGTACGAAGGTGGTCGCTTATCAGTTGATAATTATGTTGAAAAGTCGTAGGTGGGATTATTCTTAATTCACAGGGACAGTAATTATGTGGTTTCTGGTCACGTAATAAAGGTGGTCGCTCATTGAAGTTGATTGCTTAATAAAGGGGGGCACATGAGCAGGATATACTGTAATTGGAAGCCTTGCTATAACCAATACTTATATCTTTATAGACTACACCTAATAATTATAAACTCACAGCTGTGTAGAGTAGTGGATGGTAGTAATTTATTTATGTGAAAACCTAATTTCTGTAATAATTCTTTATAATTAATAATACCAGTATGATTAGTATCATATCTTAACCATAACCTACAATTAAATATAAATATAGTTAGACATGGTAACATACGTCAACATAGATTTTATTGATTTAAGATTGGCTTAAAGAGATTATAAAGTGATTTTCTAAACTTTGTATCTGTATCAGTGACACTGGTAGTATCAATTTGTGCCATTCCAATTTCCATTCCAACTTCTGTGGTTCGTGCAATTCCTCTAAAACTAACATGTTTTATGACGCCACTGACAGTGATCTGAATAAACATCAATACATGTAGTGGCTTCTGGTAGATCACTGTCAGTGATGTTATAAAACGCATTAGTTTTAGTGGAATCACAAGAACCAGACTTCGGAATGGAAATTCGAATGAGGTGAATTGATGCTATCAGTGCTCCGCTATCAGTGCTCCCAACACACATAAAAAGTCACTTTACAATCCCTTTAACTTACATGCTAGAGGCTAGATTGACATTAAGACAAGAAAAGTATTGTTTAAGAAAGGACTGCCCTAGGTCTGGCTGCGTTTTTATTTTGTCACAGAGGGGGTGGGGAGACACGGCCACTACAACAATTAGGCTAATCCAACTTTGGCCCCCAGTTTCAAATTCATTTCTAATGAAAATATGGCCCCCAGTTTCAAATTCATTTCTAATGAAAATAGATCAAATTATCATCTTAATTAGGATATTAATTAATAAGACAATGGATGATCTTGTAACATGATGAAATTAACACGGGTAATGAAAATTAAATAATGAGCTTTTATTGATTTATTGTAGAGAATTTGGACATTGAAAAAATTATGCTTTGGAAAAAATGAAAGATCGGTAGGTAGAATTTGACCTCCCGCCGGTAGAGCAGTAGATGACATGTAAAAGCTGTAGAAAATGTATGTACTAGTGCTGGCACAATATATCGTTGTATCACTGTATCGCGATACGTCATGCCACGATACGTGTATCGTATCGCGAGGTCGTGTATCAATACTTGACGATACCTCTCATTTCGTAAAAAGTGTAAATTTTTTTTACAATTCACTATTTTTTCTAATCGAGTTTGTTGAAATTATTTTGAAAATATTAATAAGACGGTGATATGGACCACTCCTATCAACTAAATTACCAAATTTCACATTAATAAAGCTATACAAAAATAGATATCGTTACTTAGTAGATGAAGTTTCAATTTTTGTGCCTTTATCCCATATCGCGATACGTATTGTATCGTGACCTTTGTATCGCGATTCGTATCGTATCGTGGCATGGTTGGCAATACCCAGCACTAGTATGTACCTGGTTCAGTCAGCGCCCATAGCCCCTTGACAATTTTGTGGCCCCTACACCTAACTAAGGCTAATGAGAATGTATTATGAAGTGTGCAATTGGGGAAATTTAGCCAGGACAGCAGCATTAGCCTATTCTTGTTTTGGGATTTGCGAAAATTACCCCATATGATAGATAGATGAAATACTTACTTATCAAATTGTGAATCAGTGAGTTTAAAACAATAATTCTCTAATACACGTCTGAATTCATATCTCTGTATTTTACCATCAAAATTATAATCAAATAAACGTAAAGCTTTTATTACAGACTTCAAGTTCTCTCGGAGCTGAAAGAGTGGGGAAAACAAAATTGAGCATAGTGATAGTTGTTTAGATATAATAAGGAACATTTGAATTCTTATTTAACCTTTAATTTGTGTCTGAGACACTGATTTGCACCATTCCAATTTTCAGTCAGTGACGTCATAAAACATGTTAGTTTTAGTGGAATTGCAAGAACCACATACTGGGAATGGAAGGGCTGAAATTGTTCATAAGATATCAATCTTTGAATAACATACAACATTCACTGCTTTTCATGGCCATACTTTTTTTTTTACGCTCAAGAACTCATAAAATCCCCCAAAAAAATCAACTCGTCAGTTAAGTAGTCCATTGAATTATTGACAATTAATACGTTCAATCGAATTTATTTCACGTTTTCAGTGAAGAATCGTGCACATTTTTGTCAAGCCCTTTGAGAATAACTATTTTTACGTCTTTTAAAGACGATCCCAATAAATTTTATTTTCAATTATCATTGTTTTAACCAATTTAATCATTTCTTATCGTGATCTGTCAGAATTCTTGGCCATTTTGTTGAAGACTGGTTCGTAGAAAAGTCATTCTGAAAGGCTAAATCTGATTGGTCAAAAATAGTCACTTGGCTGATATGTATTAATATCGACCAATCATAGACAGTATCTCATATGCGTTTGGAATGTTTAGTTTCTTCTTCTTCTTTTTTCTTTTTTTAATAAACAGTAGGCATTTGTTACTGGTCCCTGTGTGTATTATGAGCTGCTTTTGCTTCAGTGAAGTCATGATGAAGCTTTTCAGGAATTATATGAATCACAAACATCTGATGGAGAAGTTTGACTTAAATGTTGTCAGGGTAATTCGCTTTAAATTAAAAAAAAATCACCTTTTCTTGCAACATTTTCTCAAGATTTTCTACACCAATATCTTTGACAGCAGGTGTATGAAGGTTGTTTCTGAAATACAGAAGAATGATTGATGACTCAGACCACAAATAAATTCTACAGTAATGATTTTAAGCAATTAGTATATTTTTTAAACGTTTAATATTTTAGTTGGATGTGGATTTTGATGTCTGAAATTGTTATTTATTTTGGGAAACAGCGAGATTAACAAGTAAAAGAATAGAAGTAGGCCTAGTCTACTTATTTGAATCTTTTTTACATGCTTCCCCATGTTTTAAGCTTTATACGAAATTTCTGGAAAAAGGTTACAGATATTATGTACCTTGTTAGGTAGATAGGTGAAATTTGATTTTTTATCACTGTTAATGTCTGTGTTATGCCAACTTCAATTTTTGCGTCAACAAGAGGTGCGCACTAAACATGGGTAAATGAATTGACCAATTTTGATGGGGTAAGGAAGGCGTGGGCATATATATTCGGAAATAAACGGTAATTTACGGTAATTTAACATGGACAGAGATCCTAATTCCTAATGAGTCAAACTATACACTTGAGGACAGCTAGATTATGACTGAGAATTATTTTCTTAGAGAAAGAAAATAATTAAACCTCAAACTAAGAGCCATCTAAAAATATGGTGTTTAAGGCTAAAAATATGTTATGTGTGTTTTTTTTAATGTGAAAGTAGCCCTGGGCCACCTTTAAGGTCCTTGATCCAAATTTACCTCAATAACGATGCTGAGTCATTCAAAGTTTTCTTCAAAATTTTTCCTCCTGAAAACCTCTCTAAAAACTTCAGATACAATATACAACCATCATTATTCTGTTCAACCTGAAGGAAGGAGAAATCATGGTTGTGATGTCATCAAACACTTAGTTTAAGCTGAATTGCTGGAATCATAGACATCAATAAGATGCTATCAATGTCCCTGATAAACATAAAAAATTCACAAAAACCTATTCACAATCCCTTAAAAGGTATATGTTCACCATCTGTTCGACCCCAATAATTTAGTCTCAGAACCTGGAATTTTTTAGCTAAGTTAATCAGTAATAGTGTTAACACCTCTCCCTTCAAATCTTAGCCTTCAAATCTCTGAGTATTTTTAATTACCAGTGTTTGTAAGTCGTAATTTAGTGCTACTAAGCATTATATATAGAAAACATATTTACAGAAAATGATAGATAGGGTATTTACAAAATATATTCAAGGCAAAAATCGACTCTCATAAATGCTGTACATTCCCCTTTAAAGCACCATGGTTCTATTTTATTATATAAAGAATTGTGTATTTACCTTAGTTAATAATGTATCATATTGATGTGATGTTAAAGGAAAACAATGTGATGTCAGTACTGTACGAAAATCATCCCGCGTCACTGTGCCATCTTTTTTAAAATCTTTTGACATCAGAGCCTTTAATTGGAACAAAATATTTAAAGGGATACATTCATATCCATGGAGAAACAGGAATTTTTTGGCTAATTAGAAATAGTGTTGAAAGCTAACAGTTGAAATTTGAACTTCCAAATCCATGTGTATCCATAATTATCTGTGTTTGAAAGTTAAAAATATGACTTTTAGTGGGATTATGCCAGATAAGCTTATAAAAAATATATACATAGAAATAAAATGTTATTATTTATCAAAAAAAAATAAGAAGCAAAAGATGAAATACCTTTTGGATGCCATCATAATTTTCATGTAATTTTTCTCGCAATATTGTTTCAATTTCTAATTTTGAGAATCCTGGCTGACCGGTGCTAAACCTTTCATTACGTCCTGAAAACATTAAAGACATCTAAAAACACTCTGTTAAACTATTATAATGATATACATGAGCCCCTGTGTAATATTGCCTACTGATTGTCAGTGAAAAGAGAGTGTTTCATTTTAGGAGGATATACCCCACAACATCCCACCCCCCCCCCCCTCTTCCACTATCAAAGTCATTCATGTCTATACCAGTGGTTCCCAATCTGGGGGCCATGGGGCATGAGGATGTATATATATATATATATTTTTCTAGCCAAAATTTGTATGTCTGTAGTTAGACCCTTGCGCCGCCGCCATTAGCCGCCGCCGCCGCCGCCGATTTCTTTACAGCCATTTTCTGCCAGTTGTGAAAAGAACGCGCCGCCGATTTAAGTCAGCCGATTTCTGCCACTTTGTAAATGTAATCATCACAAAACCCCAGTTAATTTAGCCCAGTTCTTATGTAGTACGTAAAAACATAGTCTATTTATACACACATAACTGACAGTATAAACTACAATCGCGATATGTATGATATGTATCACGTGATTGATATTAGTAGTTACACACACGTGCATCACGTAATAATTTAGATGCGTTTGATGAAGAAAATCCGTTTTAGCCGCCGAAAACCGCCGATTTTTTTTGCTAGCCAATTCAGCCAGTTCAAAATTGGCTAACTGAAAAAAAATCGGTAACCAGTCAGTTTCATCTGCAAGCCAGTCACTTTTTACAAAATAAATCGGCGCAAGGGTCTATCTGTAGTTGCTTGTGGTCAAATGCATTTGGCATCCTGATGCTGGGGAGGTACCAAACCACTCCTTGGGCAATATTTCGGATTAAACAGGGGGCCACAGTTCTGGAATTTTGGGCCACTGTATGAAAAAGGCTGAGAACCACTACTCATTAAAATGACAATTCACATGTCTTATCTATTTTGATAAAGGTTATAAGGTTATATATTCCTTTTATATTCAGAAAACTTTCTTTCTGAATTTTTTTTTTCTTTTGTGATTGCATAATAGACTATTTCACACAAATATTTTGGAGAACCTATGGTTATTAATTTGTACAATAATGAACTATACAAATGTTTAGTTCAATCCTGCACTGTCTTGCAGAAACCTTTTTTCCGTGACATCATGATTTGACATAAATGTTGTCATTAGAGTAATTCGCATTAAATAAATGTAAAAAAAACTTTAATTCCAACTAGACGTAATTATGAGATTCAGTTACACAATAATTCTCTCTATATGTGGAATCAGATTCTAATTACATGTATATGTCACAGTAGAGATTCTAATCCAGTAGGATTTGCAATCCTCCTAGTAGAGATGCCAATTAAATTAATTTAAGATAATTCTATGTGGTGCATACAAAATATAGAATTAAATTAAAAGTTAATGTTATTCGGGCAGAATAGAATAAAATTAGGCCTAATTTTATTTGGTGCATACGGGACATTATCTATTAACTACCTATATAATACACAAGCCGATATTATATAATTAGTGGAAATGATAATAATGATGTAACATAAACCTCAGTAAGCTAATTCATGGTTTGAACTTTAATGTGTTTTTTCCTTTAGAAATTATAGAAGTTTATTATCTAACTCTAAGGAAATATACACTTGGCAGAACTTTTTATGGACATTTCAACGGAAATGACGAAAATTTGATGCCTGTGTTAAAGGAATACCACCTCTTAGAATGACCAAAAAATCAAAATTCTCAAAATAAGAGTTCATTAGGTAATTTGTTTGGTGTCAAAACTATACAACAGATTATCTGTATAATCTGATGAATCCAGAAAACTACCTTATTTATCATATTTCTTGAAAATATTAATCGTTTTATCAAGCGTTTTTCAATATAAACCTGTAATTCTATGGAAAATTACTTAGTTTTCTGGTTTATTGGATTCTGTAGGCACCTTGGATGACCATATACTTATATTGGCCAAATACTTTAATTTTTCTTTTATTTCATCGCTATAAATAGACACGAAACTATGGCTTAAAAGACTGTAATGATATATTCAAAATATAGCCATGATGTTGATGGTTATTTGTAAACAAAAAAATATGCATGTTTGTTCTATAAAAAGTCATGAACATTTTAATTGAAAAACGATTTTTTTTTTAGAAAGTCACGAAATTTGATTGAACTTGGCAATGATGTCAGCTTTTTCATGACATCATTTGCTTATGGCATCATTTCGCTGTAAAAAAAACTTTGAATTTCAAGTTGATAAAAGGTCACAGTGACGCCACAAATTGAAAATAAAGCAAAATAAATGTTTTTATTGTAACATACTATTATCAAACTAGATTTAATCCAATGAAACTAACTGTCTAAACCCCGTTACTTTTGAGTCACACACTTTTGAAAAAAGGTACCACAAAATACCAAAAACATTATCGATTAAACGGTTAAAATCAGCTTAAACTTTTTTTGAGCATTACCTTTTTGATATTATGATGTTATTCCTATTTCTCCTCATGTTATCTTGCCTACCCACTCTTTGATTTGGGCTTGGGGAGGAAATACCCCCTAGTTAAAATATATTTTTTCTCTAGCCGGAAATGTACTGATTTGATTGCACTAACCTCTGTAAGATCTAGCTGTTTTTAGTTGTGATATACTTTGTCTTGTACGTAGAATAGGGCGTTCAGATAAACCACTAGTAACTCTAGTACTCATTGGTAACAGATTCTGACTTACAACAGCCATCTCATCATTTTAGACTTCTGCCTGGAAAAAAAAAAAAAATAGAAATGTATGTGTTAATGACGACGGGCAAATGCCAGGCAGTGCGCAATGAGGGAAATTTTGCCAGGACAGCCTACTCTTATTTGTAATTTCAAACTTTTGAGGGATCTGTAACGTGCACTTCCTGTAGCTCACAGGACCTCAGTTTATTGTCCCACCCAAACAACTAGACACTATGTATCATGGTATGAAAGGTTAGAAAGTCATTGGCCTCATACTCTCTGGCATATACTCATGCACAGAGTGTGAATATTTTTTATAGCATGTTATGATAATTATGTAGTTTGAGTGATGAATCAAACTAGTACAGGATACACTTTATAGGCCTTTGACTAAGGGAATAAAGAGCTTGCACATCCTTGCCTAGAGACTAGACAAGAGGGTCTTGATTATGGTACCGTAATAGTTATGTTGATTGTAAGCAAAGCTTAATCAGTCAGACTACAGTGGTAACAGTGGCATAGCTGACTTTTACTTTTACTTGTAGAAAATGAAACTTGTTGACTCTTTCCACAGCCTTTGAATTTGATAGCTATTTGGACGGATATGGCTGGTAGGGAGTTACAAAAACTAGGCCAAAAAAACTTGCGATTTTCCACACCTTGCGCGTGCAGCATCGATTGGTGACCGACCGATTTTAATACTCGGGGAAAAAACCTTTGATGGACTCGCATACATGGCCTAGTATATGGTGTAGGTAGGGGGATAATGATTGTATGATTAAACTGCAAAATCATCCATCTTTCCAAAGATATCAAAGTTGTGGATTCGAGGTAAATAAATACGTTTAAAACCCCTGCACCAGCAAAGGTGCAGAAAATTCCAAGTTTTTGGAGCCTAGTTTTTTTTAATCTCTCCCAGCCATATCTGTCCAAATAGCTGTTAGTATCAGACTCAGCAGAGCCCAGAGGCTTGGGAAAGTTTCGGACTACTTGTAAGCATATCATAGACTGTATAATATAAGGATTAGTCTATTAAACTAACTTAATCTGACCGATATAGGACCTATCAGCAATAGGCCTAACAGAGGATAGCTGGCAGTTTTAAATTTGATTGCTCATTGAAGAAAATACAGTCTCATTTCTCAGAAAAACTTTAGTTGCTATGAAAAATCCGCCATGTTTATTGTAAACAAATTAGCGCCCCCTGTTTAAAAAGCAACTATAGTTGCTTCCCCTTGAGGAAAATAGTCTCTATTGTCCAAACTAAGGAAAAAAACTTATACTTCTTCTTCTTGCGGCAGAGCCTATGTTAAATTTTCTTGCTCGCTTGCTTGCTCGCTTGCTTGCCTGAAGGTCCACGGGTCATTGTCATTGGAAGCGTTGTGTAAGCATTAAAAGCAATCTATTTCCATTAATGACATCAAGTTCAAAGACAACAGGAATTTTGCTTTGAATAAAAGAGATCTGACCCGAACATAAGAAATGCTTGAGGATATGATGAGAATGTTCCGACCAACACGTATCTTGAAACATTTCAATAAGCCTAGATAGTAAAATTGATCAATAAAGAAATCATAGTCATAAGACAATCCCTCTATTCAACAAATCCATGACGTTAGGGGTAGGACCAATTCTTTAATAGATTTTTACAATATTTATTTTAAATTATTACTTAATTTTATATTTAGACCTAGTCTAGCTATAGCCCATGTTCCTTCAGCAACGTTAGACATTGGCATTATCTACCGTTGCTGGATTGACGGGGGTTTCTCGTTTTAAAAACACTACGTTACATTCAATTTATGACCGTTGAGACTCGATTATCACAAGGTAAATTATTTACAAGAAAACTGTCGTCTGGTCATTGAAAGTTTTTCCGCAATAATTTGTTACAAGGAATATAACTGGTCGAACAATAATCGTTCGACCAATCAAAATTAATGACAAGAATGTCTTATCATGATAGCAACGGATTAATGTAATGAAATGAAATGATAGCCGTTGCTAAAGGAACATGGCTATAGCCTAGCTTATCGAATTATGTTTATTATGAAATAGCATGACTGATATAATTCCGACTTTGCCAATTAAAATTGTATGTTCCTTTTAAAAAGTAAACTTAAATAGTTCCTTATAGATATCTCAAAATAAATATTTATTACGTAAAAAGATGCAATTATACTTCCACTCTAGGTCTTTAAAAATAACGCATCAAATTTAATTAAAAGATTATTTAATTGATTATTTGAATGTCGAAATGTAATATTCCATAAGGAAAGCTACTGTGCATCCCAATTTATAATATTAGTTTACATTTAATAGACGTATTTTAACGGATCAAATTATGGTTATTATATCCATTGTGCTAAAACCATAAAAATGTTATTACTTGCTTTATTTTGTTATCCGTCTTCAGAAACTCTTTGAGTAGTCTTCGATCAAATTTTATTGTATCTTTTTATACTAATTAGAAACGTTTAATTTTGTTTTCTCTAAGAGACCGGATGCTATGAAAAATTTCGCTGATGTAAAACGCTGGTGAGCCAAAGATGTTCGGACAGAAAGCCCAACCCCTCACCCGTATGCCTATTAAAGGGATCTGTTCGACCTATAAAATTTTGATCTTAGAACATGGACATTTTTAGCTAATCTAATCTGTAATAATGTTCACAGATCTCTCTCAAAATTTAAGCTCTCAAATCCCTGTGTATCCAAATTTATCAGCGCTTGAAAGTCAAAAATACGACTCATATTTCATATTACATGTACATACATGTGTATACAGAAAATGAAAGATAAATGTTTAGGTAGGGGTATAATTGAAGCAATGCTGACCATTCCCCTATAAGTCAATGTGACTTCATGAAACTCTTGGTTGTAAGTGCAATCTAGTTAGTAACTCGAAAATTCGACTTTAAAACCCGAAAATTCGACTTTATAACTCGAAAATTCGACTTTATAACTCGAAAATTTGACTTTATAACTCGAAAATTCAACTTCAGTTCATAACTCGAAAATTCAACTTCATAACTCGAAAATTCGATCACCACCTGGAAATATTATTATCTGCATGAAAAAAAATAATTTAAAAAATCTGCGAAAAATTAACGAAATCCTGTACAAGTTTAAATACTAGTATTCTACCTACTAAGATTAACAGTGAGAGATATTATTAGATATTTTTAATGGGCATTAGTTTGTCACACTATGTTCTATTGTAATCGTGTTTGGTTATTGATAATACGAGTTATATAATAGAGAACAATATTGAAATAGTTGATTGATTTGAGTGTAATCAAAGGAAATAAACTACATGTATATGTATTACAATTTAATACATTGGCTATTTAGCCAAACTTCCAATCCAGTATCTGCACTGAACTGATGAGGCCGAAACAGTACTGTTTGCAGTCAAATATATGCTCCTTGGTTCATACCTTGTTTAGCACTCTATCTGGAGTGTACCATTGTCGTTAGCGTTATGCGTAGCTCACTTATAGGCCTATAGCTTGCTAGTTTGAGCACTCTGACATGGTCCGATGGTATCGCATATGTGAAATCATCATCTGGACTTCAACTCCAGTATCAGCACCGCGCAGACGAGGCCCAGAAGGCCGAAACAGTACTGTTTGCAGTTGTATTACAGTTAATAACAATGGACATTATATGTCTTAACTATGATAATTACACAACGTTGATTTGCTCATTATATGAAATATAATATGTATATTGATTAACAGTTTAGTTTCTTCTGATTGGGAATCTCAGAATATACCGCAAATAATAATGTGAAACTTTACACTGACATTGTCAATAAGTTAATAACGACGAAGTTCGTGTCTATTTTTGAAAGAAATGTGAAACTTTAATCAATAAATTTTAAAACAGAAACAGTCAAATCTCTATAAATTTGAATTTTTAGCGGAAGCCTTCTACTGGGGTCTAATTCAAAAATACTACAGAGAGGTTTTTCAATCATCATACTGCAGTTGATTAGTGGATATTGACAAATGTGATGGTTCACAATACGCAATGAAAATGTAGTAACGACTACGCTGTAGATAAATTTATATCTTTGGAGCTATGCCAAGCAGATTTAAAAGTGACCGACAGTTACATGGTGATCGCTAATACTATACTAGATGACCTATTATAGACAGGTGGTGATGTATACTGTGATAGATGTTCCGATTGTGATCGAATGCTGCGATAATAGTCAGATGGTGATCTAATAGTCTGATGGTGATCTAATAGTCTGATGGTGATGTAATAGTCTGATGGTGATCTAATATTCTGAATGTGATAAAACAGTTTGATGGTGATCGAATAGTCTGATGGTGATCTAATAGTATGATGATGATCAAATAGTCTGATGGTGATATAATAGTCTGATGGTGATCTAATAGTTTGATGGTGATCGAATAGTCTGATGGTGATCTAATAGTCTGATGGTGATCTAATAGTCTAATGGTGATCTAATAGTCTGATGGTGATCGAATAGTCTGATGGTGATCGAATAGTCTGATGGTGATCTAATAGTCTGATGGTGATCTAATAGTCTGATGGTGATGTAATAGTCTGATGGTGATCTAATATTCTGATTGTGATAAAACAGTTAGATGGTGATAAAATATTTAGATGGTGATCTAATAGTCTGATGATGATCTATTAGTCTGATGGTGATCTAATAGTCTGATGGTGATCTAATAGTCTGATGGTGATCTAATAGTATGATGATGATCAAATAGTCTGATGGTGATATAATAGTCTGATGGTGATCTAATAGTTTGATGGTGATCGAATAGTCTGATGGTGATCTAATAGTCTGATGGTGATCTAATAGTCTAATGGTGATCTAATAGTCTGATGGTGATCGAATAGTCTGATGGTGATCGAATAGTCTGATGGTGATCGAATAGTCTGATGGTGATCGAATAGTCTGATGGTGATCGAATAGTCTGATGGCGATTTAATAGTCTTATGGTGATCTATTAGTCTGATTGTGATCTAATAGTCGGATGATGATCTAATAGTCTGATGGTCATCAATTTAGTGGTTATCAGTTAAAAAGTGATCAAATAGGTATACACACAGTATATATGGTGATAAAATGGTGATCGAAAGTCAGACGATGAACTATAGGAAAGTGGAATTAGTCACTTGAGAATCGAAAAAAGATACCTCCAAAGTCAATTGTAAATTGCATTGTCATGTGGTAAAAGAGTCACGAAACGAACAGCGATTTATCGTCAGATGGAAAAGTTAAAAGTGATATATTGACTGTTCTAGATAAGATCGATTTGGGCCTTGAATTTGTGTAAATAGTCTTCTGATTTATTACCGGAACTGTAAAAAAAAGATCGCACAATCCCTTTAGTTATATCAGTACGTTAACAGTAATCCTTCATTTTCTGTATATATGTGCTTTCTATACATAAGGCATTTTCTTACTAAACGACGAGTCGTATTTTTTACTTTCAAACGCTGATATTTATTGATGCACGGGGATTTGAAGGCTAAAATTTTGAGAGAAAGCTTGGAACATTATTACGAATTAGATAACAGTTAGTGAACACATCCCTTTAATACGGAGTGGCATTTGGATGAGTGTGAGCGCTATTAAAATACTAATGGACATTCTTTCCTCAATCCGACAATGATTGGGATAGTGTTTACTTGCTTAATAGCATTACTGCTCATGGTTGCTTCTGTATTTTTCAACGTACTTCAAATAAGAGTGATGTATAAAATAAGTCGGAGGACCTTAACGGTAGAAAATATTCCCGTAATCAATTTGTCGGTTATTTGTATTTATATAAGCTGTACTTCTTTACCGTGCATCGCATTCTTTTCTTTCCAAGATTTAGTTACACCATTGACTCCAATTTTATGTCGATTGCGTGTGATTGGTTCCTTCCACACAGTGATGTTGTTGCTTGTCGGATTCTTTGTCATTGCAACTGAAAGATTTTTATCAGTCGTGTATCCCTACTACCATAGAAATCATATAACTACAGCAACGGCCAAAAAATGGTGTGTAGGTTCGTGGATTTTGATATACGCCTATGTGGTACTCACTGCATGCATTGCAGAATCACCATTCCATGAAGATACTTCATCTTGCTTGATTGACATGCGAATTTTACTAATAACCTGTATATTAGCATCGGTGATTGTTATCATTACAGTATGTTTTTATATAAAGATCATCAAAATAGCTCATTTGCGTATAGCTCCAAATGGGGCTACGCAACAAAATACGCAACAGTTGAAAAGAGCTTACGTGATGTTAGGACTTTTTTCGGTATCTGCTGGGATTTGGTTACCCATAATTATATGTTCTTTATTTGTTCACTTCCTTGTTCCAACTGTCCGATTTAATTTCAAGTTATTTATAACTATGTTTGGATACACAAGTTTAAACTCTAATTTTGTGATACATTGGAAGAAGTACACAAGTTTTCGAGATGAGGCTAAAGCTTTTCTTCGGAGTATTTTCCATCCAAGATGCCAGAAGAACTTGCACCATACAAATCACGAAATACAAACTGTTAGTGCATCTAACAACGATAACGTTATAGTGAGTCTATAAAGACTATTTGACCATTGCCATGGTTTGAGAAGTAATTTCAAAGTCAAATATCGACCTCTTACGAAAAAAAATTCATAAACCATAAGGTGGTGATTGGGGTAGCCTATACTCCACATAAATAGATAATTAACGATAGGAAAACCAAAGTCGTCACGTTTGTCATTAAATCTTACACAAAGATCGTGATTGTTGACATTTCGGATAGCAAGTCCAAGTAAGATGCTGTCTTAGAATCGGAATTGCAGACACCAATTGTATTGCAGCCACGATTCGTATACTTGACATTGAAAGAAGGAATTAAAAGGTCCAACACTGTCTGCGGATTCACATTCTTTGTTTTATCGTTTGGAGCTTAAACAATTTGGCGATCTACCCCGAACGTTGGGAAAATACTCTTACACGATGCATCCGATTGAACCAATCCAACTACCATCAACTACGACTATCTACAACTACTTAGTTTGCGATATCAGCACCGCTGGAATCGAACTCATTTACCATCCAACTATAAGTATATCAGAGGTGGATCAAGGATTTAGAAATATCACATGCTTTAAATTCAGCGGCAAATTTTTTAGAGGGTTCTGACTTCAGTCGGCCAAAAATAGGGGGGGGGGGGGGACTCGAGCCACTGGAGCCCCTGGATCCGCCCCTGTATATATAATATGGTGCATCTTGATACTGCAGTACACGTGCATGCATAATATATAAAAACAGTTACACGGTGCTATAGGACTAGATTAATGCTTAATACTGTTACATAATGTGTTTAATAAATACAAATTTGTCCCATAAATGTGTGCGTTTTGTGTCGAAGTTTGTTTATAAACTTTAGAATTCATGGCTTGTGTTTCTTTGGTGTTCATTGCTTGTAAAGCCAGATACAAAACTTTTAGACCTGCCACTATGTGAACCAACGAGAGCCAATTCCTAATGACTAAATAATATTTTTCTAGAGATATCAAATAATAATTTCATAAATGCGGGCCTTTATTGATTTTGCCGCTATGTCTGTCCAGAATAATATTTAACTCAGGGGAGGTAACCGGAAGTTTATAGTTTCAAATGTCCATTTTTCCGTCATCGTGGTTCTGGTTATAAATACAAATCAAGAAGGCGTAAAATTACCCGTTGTTCTATTTAGAGATGTCAAGGGTAGGATAAAAGAAATTCTCTTTGAACCAAATGCTATAATATCCTTATTCGTTAATTTATTTCAACTTTCAACGTCAACTTATTTATGGACAGCTGTTTCTGCATAAGCTCCAAAGCTGGCATTTATGCTTATTATTCTTCAATTCTTCAATTTGTAGTAGGTTCTGACTTTTATTGATATAATATAATAAATTTTTTTGGTTCAATTAAATGAAAATTATAGACTAAAATCTGAAGTTGTGTCCATATCTACAGGTCAGTGGAAATAATCTGGAAACAATTTAAGCCATAAAAAAATTGGAGATTCCAAAACTTTTTAAAGCACATAAATTCAGCAAATTTTAAACACATGACAGGTGTATAAACTACTTATATTTAAATTTAAAGGGCCATTCTGCTTTTTTGAAAAAAGTTTCCATTATCCAAAAAATCGCAAATGCTACCTGAGAGTTTGTTTAGAGGATGCTTATTGTATCTCTATATCTTCTTGATCAAACTGAATTGGTTTTAAAGGGTTAATTACAAACAGGGAGTATTTATTGTTAATTAAGCAATTTGATCTAGTTTTGGTGTTTGCCCTTTAAATGGCTCAATATTTCTAGCTGAAACTTTTTAAATACGGTACACAAGAGGGACATTTCTCTACAATTAGGCGTTTATTTTACTAAAATCTGTTAAGTAGTTTTCTATCAGCGTCCAAAAAACACAACACACCGTAAGGTTTTTAAAAATTTTAGATTGTTTTTAGCGGTTAAAAATTAACGGCTGGATTTTTCTAGTTAAAACTTTCAGATACATGGGCACATAGTTCCAGATTTTGGTGTAAAGTTTTCACAAATTTGAGCAAAAAAATTTTTTGACCCCAAAATTCAGACTGTCCCTTTAAGAATAGATCTGTAACAATATGCCATGTGTTGATTTAGTCACCCAACACTGGTATTTTCTTCTTATTCCTTAGTGATTTCCTTCAAATAATAATTTGTAATTTGTTTTTTTTTTGTTTGATATTGGCAAAAAGTCAGACCTTCCCTGTAGGCCTAAATGTCAAAGATAGGGATAATTTTGCTATTTATGAATTTGAGAAGTAATCTTTCTTAATTATTCTAGATTAGTGTTGGAATGGTCATAGATTATTAATGTCGTACAGAAATTACGTAAACATGGCTGCAAAGGTGTGTATATCATTTATATCAAAGTAGAGACCTACAATTATCCTGTTTTATTTCAAAGAGCAAAGGTTGCAGGATAAAAACCCCTACCAGATTTGACTGCAATGTTGCAAATGGTACAATACCAACTGTTCACATAAATACAGTATTGTAAGACGTACACTGCAAGATAAGCAGACCGAGTAACTCACGCCACAGTACTACTCAAGGCCGAGAATTCTGAAACCAACATCATAGTACGGTACCATCCGATTGAACCAATCCAACTACTACCAACAACTACCTAGTTTGCAATATCAGCATCTGTTGGAAGTGAATGTTAACTTGTCATCTACTAACCAACCGTACTGCAAGGGTTTTCAAAAATTCACATTTTTACAAAACTATAATTTTCTCTCTACAGATACTCTGTCCAATATTAAAGAATTTTAGATTCTCATGCATAGTTCCTAAATACAACTCATACACTAGTCCTTCTGCCTGTTTCAGTATAGGTCCTCAAAAGGTAATATAATGCATATCAGTGTGGCTTTTATGTAGTAGTAAATATTCTGAATTAACCTTAGAATAGCATTAAACCATTAAATTAGACATTTTCCCTAGAAAAATTTGTTCTACCCTTTGCGCACTTTTCAAGAAATTTTAAAATATGAGTTACCGGTATATAGTAATACCTTCAAAATCATTTCTATAATTCTCAATTTTTTTGGGAGAAGCCTTCCTAGTCTTTGGCTCTTCCAAATTTAGAAAATTATACCCCCAGTTCCTTGAGTAACTGATTTGACCAAATATTGATGTGTTATTTTGTTATCAAAATGTGTTATTATACAAGAACCTAAATTTTGCAAACTAAATTTATCAACGTTCATATTGCCACATCAATGTTCATAATATTTTTTCTAAGCTAACTTGCACAATATCACTCACAGTCAATAAGTAATGTTTAAAATTGATCATGAATCAAATTTTTTCATAAATGTCCTCTTTGGTTATGGAAAGAAGATTTTGCTACTTACTAGTACAAAGATACAATGTTCTTTTCTTGTAGGGATTTCAATATAAAGAATTACAAGGTGATCTATTTAGTTGTCAAGAAACTGATGCCTTAGCTCATTGTATAAGTATGGATATAGCTATGGGTAAAGGAATTGCTGTATTATTTAAAAAGAAGTTTGGTGGAGTTCAAGAATTAAAAAATCAAGGTATTTTTGGGGAACATCCAGCTTCACTAAAATACAAGTAGTATTTCTGATTTTCAAGCAAAGTGAACATACTAAAAATTAATGTTTATAGTTATGAATTTCCAAGGAGGTCTTGAAGTTCAGAATTAAGCAGTGTCTAGGCTTAAGAATTTCAATTATTACAGGGTCCACAAACATCTGACTTGGAACAATGCAATTAAAGTCTAAATAGCCCAATACACACAAAATGGATTTCCCGAGTGTAACTTTTGTTTTGTACCATTATATGTGGTTACCTATATCTGATTATTATAAGTGAGGTAGGCCTAAAACTTTTTAACCAACCCTCATGTTCTTTTTCAGGAAAAAAAGTTGGAGAAGTAGCAGTTCTTAAAAGAGAATCTCGATTTGTGTATTATCTTATAACTAAAGAAAGATATTTCCACAAGCCAACATATGAAACCCTAACAAACAGTTTACAAGCTATGAAAAAACACAGTGTTGATAATAATGTGAAATGTATTTCTATGCCTAAGATAGGTTGTGGCTTGGATAAACTACAGTGGGACAAAGTGTCAGCCATTTTGAAAGAGGTGTTTGGTGACACTGATGTTTCTATTAAAGTGTATTCAATTTAGAATAACCCTAGGATTTTGATTGGTTGAGGAACAACCATAAGACAATGGGTGAGGTCAAATTCTGTGTTAGTGTTAACACTGGTGTTAGTAAAGAATTTGGACTGTGTCAAATACAAATATTACCTTATTTGATTGATATTGAAACACTTAATTATGTAAAAGATATACTGGTTTTGCGTGTTTGTAAACTTCAGCCCAGTGCAGGGGAGATTAGACCCAGCTCAAATCCTGAAGAGGAATGAAAATAAAAGATTTATAAGTTTTAGTTTCTTTACTGAATTTCCAACATGGAAGTAATGTACATGTATAACATAATACGTAATACAAGAACAATTAGAATAATAATAATAACAATAATAACCCGTAGGTTGTTGCGCAATGGATAGTTTTATTTATAAGATAACGCTTTACTGCCTCAGGAAATGCTTACTCCTAATGTTCTGATGCTAAAGTTTGACTAAGATTAATTACTGATGCTACCAATCATTAATTAATATTGAAAATACGTTTACAATGACTTAGAAACTTCTAGATTCACGCTGTGACGTCACAAAAGCCATGTGCTCTCCATGTGCTCTGCTGAGCCTCTCGAGAGAAAATGCACAAATTGACAATAATACAGTCTTTACATATAACAAAACTTAGCTCAAAGTGTGCTAGGATACCTTGGCAATAATTCACAATAGTTTGAGATATGACAAATAATTATTACCTGAAGAGGAATGAAAATAAAAGATTTATAAGTTTTAGTTTCTTTACTGAATTTCCAACATGGAAGTAATGGGAGATCTGAGCCAATCAGAGAGTCCGTAACCTGTATCAGGCAATAGCAACCAATGAAATGGTGTGTTACAAATATATTAAGCTAACTGGAGTTGCTTCCCTTAGACCAAATGGCTTGTTACAAATAAATTAAGCCAGCTGGAGTAGCTCCCCTTAGCCCATGATGGAACTTCAGTTAAAGGCACACTACAAGGTTTTTATAATTTTGGTTAAAGTTAAGATACACTTTAGTCCATAATCCTTACACACTCCCCCCCTAAATTTAATGTGTCCTTCACATTAACGACTTCGTAAAGATCAACACATATGATGGTACATCATTCCACCAAAAGATCAGAATTTCCACCATAAGATCAGATCATCAAAATTTCCACCATAAGATCAGAATTTCCACCATAAGATACGTCACCATTCGACATTGAAGACAATCAAATATTTCATCACTATACTCAAAACATGGCCACTGTTTCAAGAATCTCGCAAGACTTGAAGATAAGTATATTTTTACGCCTTCCTGGTCAACAGCTTAGAATCTTAACTCACACTTCTGGTATAACATGTCTTATCTAGGGTCTCTAGCATAAACACAGTTCCTAACACAATTGTTATGTTACATAATCAAATTATCAACATAATTGTTCCAAGTTGAGTTAACTAGTTTGTACTGATCACATTTCAATTCTAATCAAATGTCTATTTTGGCACCATCTGCTTTACCATTAATATCAATTACTGGTTTATGTTTCAAAAGTTTAACACAATTTGACTAAGTCCAAATATAAAAATGTTCAAAGTTTCAAAGTTCTTAAATGTCATTTTTAAAATCTACATAAGATTTCAAAATCCCACCCAACCTACTAATGATAATATAAAGGATACATGTGTATTGCAGGTTGATGAATCATCTGTTGTACCATTGGTTGTACCATTGGCTGTACCATAAACTGCTGTAATACCGCCTGTCTTGGAAAAACTGGGGTAACACCAACTGTACTAGCACCAGGCCTCCACTCTGACCAATCACCAGCCCCATCATAGGTAAGTCTTGGAGGTGGTATGCTCTGTCTAGTGGATCTGCGGAAGATTGGTACGTTGTCTTGAAGAACAGGTAAGTTATGTCCACCAACTGATCCATCTGACGCTTTATTTCCCGTAGGATCGTTTAGTTCAGGTTTCTCTGCAGTTGAGGTATCTCTACTGTCTTGTTCTGGAACAGACGTTTCAAGTTCTTCTTGGTTTACTAAGTTAGTAGTATTTAGCTGTTGATCATCCTCATTTGATCTTGTAACTACATAACCATAATCATCATCATCATCATCAGACGAACTGCTATCTTCCTCTTGTTCTCTGCTGTCTTGATGTTTCCTATGAGTTGTTTTAGAATGATTCTTCTTCAACTTCTGTAGTTCATGACTATTCAGCACCAGAGCATCAAGGTCATTGCAGGGTAATAGAAGGTTTCTGTGGACTACTTTTGTCTTTGGTGATTTATCTGACTTGATCTTATATACTGGACCCATTCTTTCTACCACAGTGTATATTGTGTCCTCCCAATGTGATCGAAGCTTCCCTGGTCCTCCTCTTTCTGACAGGTTTCTAAGAAGAACATGGTCACCAGGTTCTAGTTCTGAAGACCTAACTTTCTTGTCAAAATGTCGTTTCTGCCTGCTTGAGCTCCGTGTAGAATTATGAGTTGCTAATTCATAGGCTTCCCTCATGTGGTGTTTCCATTTATTAGCATAATCATTCAGTGAGGTTGTTTCAGCTGAAGGAATGTCAAAGATGAGGTCAATGGCAAGTCTTGGTGATCTTCCATACATTAAGTAGAATGGAGAAAATCCTGTAGAGTCATTCTGCGTGCAATTGTAAGCATGGACTACTTTATTGATGTGTTCATGCCATCTCGTTTTAGATGATGTAGGCAACGTCTTCAACATACTAAGAAGTGTTCGGTTAAAACGCTCTGTTTTTCCGTTGCCTTGGGGATGGTATGCGGTGGTTCGACATCTGGCTATTCCTGAAAACTTCTGCAAATTGTGAAACAACCTATTTTCAAATTCTCCTCCTTGATCGTGCAGTATTCTATTCGGGAATCCATATCTCATAATGTAGTCGTTAAATAATTTTTCAGCTGCTGTCCTGGCCGACTTATTCCTTGTTGCGTAAGCTTGTGCGAAGCGAGTAAAATGGTCAACAATAACCAAGATGTACTCAAAGCCTCCGCTGCTTTTTTCTAGATGAAGAAAATCAATGGAAATAAGATCTAGAGGTGTCATTGAGATAATTGGTATCATCGGTGCTCTAGTTGGTAGTGTTGGTGTTTTGTCTTTCACACAGGAACACTTCTTGCTTATGTGACGTTCAATGTCATCCTTCATGTGTGGCCAGTAGAATCTCTGTCTTGCTAGCACAACCACCCTTTCAGCTCCCAAGTGCCCCATATTGTTGTGAAGCTCTTCAAATACCAACTGTTTGAATTTTTTGGGCAATATCAACTGCGTTCTTGTGGCACCACCCATCAACATACTCTTTCTAACCAGTAGTCCATTGGAGCTAAAGTCCAGTTTGCTGAATTCCTTCAGAAGAGGATTGGTAGTAGGAAAATCAGATGGTTTTGGTTTCTTTTGTGCTTTCTTATACTGTAAGATTGGTTTTATCATTTCATCCATCTCCTGAGCTTTAATAAGTTCTTTAATTGTTAATTTCTGATATGTTAAAGGAGTTGGTTCCAAAAGATCATCCAGTGTTTCAGACTGAGCTGTCAAAGCAGATATCAAAGCTACCTCTTCTTTTTCTACTGCTTGCTTCTCTTGCACGACAGCTGCCATGACTTCAGTAGATATTTCCTCAGTGCATTGATCCATATAATCCTCTATCTCCAATGGCATACGTGAAAGACCATCTGCTGCCTTGTTGTTAATACCAGGCTTGTACTTGATATCAAAATTAAAATCAGTAAGTTCCACCAGCCATCTGTGTCGGGTGCTATCAAGTTTCGCACTGGTGAGTATATACGTTAAGGGATTGTTGTCCGTAAATATTGTGAAGTGTGGAGCATAAAATAGGTAATCTCGAAACTTCTCACATACAGCCCACTTCAGCGCCAGGAATTCCAGTTTTCCGCTGTGAAGGTGGTATCTCTGCTCCGAAGGAGAAAGGGTTCTTGATCCATAGGCTATCACCCGTAATTTTCCATCTTCATCTTTCTGGTACAGGATAGCTCCCAGGCCAGACTGACAAGCATCAGTGTGGACAACATATTCTTTGTCAAAGTCTGGATATGCCATTATACTTGGTTTTTGCAGCAATTCAACTAAATGATTTACAATCTTCTGGTGTTCTTCTTCCCAGACGACTTTATATGATGAAGATTTCTGACCAGACTTGTCAATGCTAGGTTTCTTCAGTAGATCATAGAGGGGTTTGGCAATTCTGGAGAAGTCTTGAATGTAGCGACGATAATAACTTAGTGTTCCAAGTATTTGCCGCAAATCTCCAATTGTCTTGATTTTTCTTGTTGTCAAGGATTTAACAGCCATCTTATCTGCAGGGTCAATTTGGTATCCATCAAATGATACAAGATGTCCTAAGTATCGAACTTGCTTCTTAAACATCTCGCACTTCTTTGGTTTCAGGCGAATTCCCTTTTGATGTAGGGATTTCAATACTTTTCTCAAATGTTGTAAGTGGTCTTCAAAGTTATCTGAATATACAAGGACGTCATCCAGATAAGGACAGCAGCATTCATCTCTAAGCTCAGCTAATGTTTCTTCCATGAAGTTTTGGAATTGTCCAGGAGCTCCTGATAATCCAAAAGGAATTCTGTTCCATTCAAATAATCCCCATGGTGTGATAAAAGCTGTGAGGTGTTTACTGTTCTCATGCATAAAACCCTGGTGGTATGCCTTTCCTTGGTCCAGGAGACTAAACCATGCCTTGCCTTTTAAGTTGTTGAGTGCATCTTGAATTCGTGGAATAGGTTGTCGATCCGGTATTGTTTTTCTATTAACCTTTCTATAGTCAATGCATAGACGAAGAGACTTATCTTTCTTCCTTACAATTACCATTGCACTTGAATAGCTCGAATGACTTTTCCGTATAAAGTTTTGCCTTAGCAAATCATTGATGTACTGTTTCACTTCTTCATAAAGAGGTTTTGGAATAGAGATATAATTCTGTTGGACAGGATCTTGATCTTTCAGTCGGATTTCCAATTTCAAATCTTCAGCTTTTCCTATTTCACCATCTCTAGCAAATGTAGCAGATTCTTCATACAAAAGTTTACGGATTTGAGACTTCTGATCTGAACTTAAATCATCCCGAATTTCTATAGGTGGATTCCATAGGTCTGTAGGCTTAGGTAGTTTGTTGGTCTTGGTCTCTGTCATGCTATAGCATTTAATTTCATCATTTGATTCTATTACAGGTAGAATGGAATCAATGGCATGAAGACTTCCAACAATCAGCTTACTCTTTAGCGAAATACTTGCATCTAAGGTATTTGTTGCGTAAATTTTAATTTTCGACGTAGGTCCTGGTGATAGCTTGACGATGCCTCCTTCGACATTCACTCCCTCAGGAATAGTGTCTGAAATCAGTGGTTCGAACATAGCATACGTACTTGTCTTTAAAGGCACCTTGACATTTACCCGAACTTCAACCGTTGTCCTTGGTGGTATCTTCACACCATAGTTTCCTAATTTAACATCAGCCAGTTCGTCAGATCTCTCAGTTGAAATGAATTTTACTAACGCTTCCAATACATCAGTGCCATATGTTGGTAATCCTGATCTCATAACTTCCAATTTTGCAGCAGGTTCCGCTTCAAACTTCATTATTTCTTCAATGACATTATAACCTATTATGGGCTCATCCATTTGATCATTTACTAAAAAGGGTACTATTACTTTCTTTCCGGATTTACTATACAGTAGTTCAAATGTTAATGGAATATATCCTTTAAATGGAATGTCCCCATTGTTAGCAGATTTGACTGTAAATGATCTAGAGTCACCTACAAGTTCATCAAGTGATCTAATTCTGTAAGTTTTTAGATTTTTCTTGAGCCATGATTCTGGCATAAAACAAACTTGAGCACCTGTGTCCCATAAAGCTTCAGTCTTCATTGAGTCTATAAGGCACAATACATTACACTGTTTTCCCACCAAGTTCACAAGTTTGTTAACTTCTGTAGGTTGCAGTGGAGACGTTCCCATTGTGAAAGTTTTGGCACCTGGTAAGTTATCAATTTTCCGATTAATAGCTGTACGACAGTCTTTACAAATTCCTGCTCCTACTCCGCATTCACATGAAGGAGGGGCTTTTGTTACTTCAGAGCTCAATTGCCTGCCCCCGGCAATGAGCCTTGTCCTTTTCCCGGTCTTCTTTTAGATTTCTTACAACCAGCTTTAAAATGTTCCTCACTTCCACATATGAAGCAATGTTCACATTTGTCTTTTTTTTTGTCTGAACAGTCACCACACTTTTTAGGTTGCCATGACGGCTTTTCATTATTCAATTGCAGTTTTAGTGCTTTTATTTCAGAACGAAGTTCCTTGATGCTTTCACTTTCCGAATGATTTACATCTACATTTACCATTCTTGTTTTTGGTGCAGATTTTCCAAACTTTTTATCCCTTTCTTCGTTTTCCGAAACTATTATGTTGAAATTGGTAATAATTTCCTCATCTGTTGGGTATTTTCCAAGAAAATCTTTAAGTCTTGAAGCCATATTGGGATCTCTTAGTCCAGTATGTAAACTTCGAAGTGTCATTTGTCTCACAAGCACAGGTTCATAGTGGGGTTCTGTTGATTCGGAAGATGTCAAAACAACCTTCTGTCCAATCTCCAACACCCGCCACATAAAATCTAATGTAGTTTCTTGTGCACCCTGAAGGGCTGAAGTCAGTTCTCCATACAACTCGGTCGCTGACTTCTCCCTGAAGTAAGTTCTTAACAGTTTCTTCAAATTTGATAGAGACAGATCCTTCCTCCCCTCAAGGTAGGTTTTAAGCTGCTGAGTAGAGTGGAAAGCTTTGATTACACCCCATATTATTTCATTCTCAGAGTATCGGGAATCTTTACCAGCCTCTAGCTGTCTCATAAGATTTGTGTAGCTGATACCCTCTTCTCCTTTAATCACACCATAAACTTTGAATTCTTTGTGATGATTAATTATTAATTCTTTCTCTTCTAGGTCTTTTCCTTTCGAAGAAGATGGCGAAGATGACGCTGTCTTTTCTCCTTTTTGCATCCTGGCAAGCTCGCCAAATGTAAACTTCAGCCCAGTGCAGGGGAGATTAGACCCAGCTCAAATCCTGAAGAGGAATGAAAATAAAAGATTTATAAGTTTTAGTTTCTTTACTGAATTTCCAACATGGAAGTAATGTACATGTATAACATAATACGTAATACAAGAACAATTAGAATAATAATAATAACAATAATAACCCGTAGGTTGTTGCGCAATGGATAGTTTTATTTATAAGATAACGCTTTACTGCCTCAGGAAATGCTTACTCCTAATGTTCTGATGCTAAAGTTTGACTAAGATTAATTACTGATGCTACCAATCATTAATTAATATTGAAAATACGTTTACAATGACTTAGAAACTTCTAGATTCACGCTGTGACGTCACAAAAGCCATGTGCTCTCCATGTGCTCTGCTGAGCCTCTCGAGAGAAAATGCACAAATTGACAATAATACAGTCTTTACATATAACAAAACTTAGCTCAAAGTGTGCTAGGATACCTTGGCAATAATTCACAATAGTTTGAGATATGACAAATAATTATTACCTGAAGAGGAATGAAAATAAAAGATTTATAAGTTTTAGTTTCTTTACTGAATTTCCAACATGGAAGTAATGGGAGATCTGAGCCAATCAGAGAGTCCGTAACCTGTATCAGGCAATAGCAACCAATGAAATGGTGTGTTACAAATATATTAAGCTAACTGGAGTTGCTTCCCTTAGACCAAATGGCTTGTTACAAATAAATTAAGCCAGCTGGAGTAGCTCCCCTTAGCCCATGATGGAACTTCAGTTAAAGGCACACTACAAGGTTTTTATAATTTTGGTTAAAGTTAAGATACACTTTAGTCCATAATCCTTACATGTTCACTCCCATCAAAGTACTATATTAACACGAAAAATGAGTTCAAATGTTGTGTTAAATTTATGTTAACACTAACACGAGATTTGACCTTACCCCCTGTACAGAAAAGATTTTGTTAATCTATAAATAAATGTTTTGTTTCATTATGTAACCTGACGTCACCCTGTTACCAAACATCACCGCATAGTCCTTATGAAACCTATAACCCAATGTAAATCAGTAACCAATCAATCACCGAAAGGTGGTTTTATAATATATTTTCATGTTCTTGAAGCATTATCATTGAAAACATTACCTTCTATCATGCCAAAAAATTCGCTACTACACTTTCTATATATAAGGAATATTACCTGCTTATAAATACAGTAATTGTAATTAGCTGCTAATCAATAATTATCTGTTCATAACAATAATTAAAGGGTCCTTATGATAGAAAAGCATTTAGACCTTCATGGATAATTATGTTCAAATTATATCTCATACACACATCAACTGTTACAGCCAATTACTCATTTGACAGCCAAATGCTTATACATTACTACATAATAAAAAAAAATGGATTCAATGTTTTAAAGGATTTGTGTCCTGTTTTAAATAAATTCATAAATTCATTGTACAAGGCTAGATTAATATATTTTCGGGGGTTGGGCATAAAAAAAATTATATTTTTGCAGCATAATACCTCAAAATAAAGACTTTATAAATAAAGTTGTGAAACTCAGCCGAACTTTAATTAGGTGCCTCTCACGTGACCTAGTGACGTCATAGATGACCTAAGACCAAATTCCTAAGACTAACTCACACCTCACAGCTGATTCAATGAAACACATCATTTTTAGACTGGATAAGAATGACTTTGAATCGACGCTAAGCATGCATTTCTTTTATAAATCTAAAATACAAGTTTCCGTTCATAAATATAATCAATTTAAACGTGATAAACGACCTGAAATTGTAGTTTTTTGTAGTCAGGGTCTAGACGAAGATCACGAGACAAACAACAACATCACCGCCATTGACGGTCAACACGCTATTTTGCCATTACGGATTGGGTTATTCTAGCCTTCCACTATCTGACTAGCCTTCCACAAGCTTACTCCGCGTACATTTTATATTATATAATCGTTTTAATGCTATATTGGGTGTTCTTGTGACGTTTGTCAACCGATGTCACCTCCTTCGTGGCCTATTTTAAACGAAAGACAACGTGGATGTTCGATGAATGAAAGTGAAGTGGCACGATTGGATTATCCAGACGTCTATCGTCATTGACTCTCGATAGTAACTTACGTCTTGATGATCAGGCATCATCTAAACAATGACGTCATATTGATAAACTAAACATTAGAGATTTTGAGAAAACCTGCACCTTTCTTTTCAATTTTCACGAGAATCAGCTAATCAAATTTAAAAAAAGTAAAAGGGTAAATTCAGCGGAATAGGTGTTGATTTAGAATCTTGAAGAAATAGTTTTATCTGGATTAAAATTAGTGAAAATAGGCGAGTGATTTTCTCGAACGATAGACCGCATGGCGTAAAATCGGGTCAAATGCGATGAATGATGGTCGAATATTCCACTTCAAACTATCGTTTCTCGAAAACACATGCCAATAAAAATTATTTGAAAACATCTTTATATAGCTTATCCAATTCCGCTTTTAATGATGTAGGATATGTTGTGATGTAAATTTAATTCATTCTAGTAGGAATTGTAAAAGATGTAAAGGTAGCGATTTCACCATTTTTAGACGAGATCGCAAATGTGTCATAACATTTTTCTCTTCATGTTGTGATTCTACATATTCCTAAAAAGGACGAATCATATCAAAATGAAAAGAAACTAATCACTGGCAACTATTTTGATAAATTTATACACTCGGAAAGCAAAACCATTAAGCTTTTGACGTTTCAAGACAATGGAACATGAGGTAGTTTTCTGCAGTAAATTGATACGGCAGCGATTTGAGTTGTCATCTATGACGTCAAAACCGACAGATTCCGGAGATTGACGGAAAATATGCATAAAACACCGAAGGCTATATTTTTTTCTTTCTTTCGTTCAAAAATGATTTTTTTAAGAATTATTTTTTGCAATATAGTAGACAAATGTAGTGTCTTTTTAAGGAATTTGTTTTTAGAAATCAAGAGAAAACGTGACACAAATCCTTTAACCCCACTCGCTACAACGCTCCGCCCACATTTGCTAGTTTAGCCCTTATATTTCACTCATAAAATTGTTTTGACCCTTTGCAAAAATTAATTGAGAAGGCCTGTTAAAGAATAACAAGTGGTTGTCAAGCAAGATACATAGTATATTGTTAGTATAGTATATTTTTAGTATATTAATATGTGCTTATCAAGAAAGAAACTGCGAAATCATCTTGCATTCTCCAGCCATATTCATTATAATTTAAGTATTAGGGTTGAAAATTGTCTTACATCAAACTTGTTCTGAAAGACTTTGTACATATTAACCAACACATCAAATTTGATAAAAATCAGATAAAACCTGTGGCCTCTACAACCTAATTGTGGACAGACAAACGGAAAGTCTGAGGTAGATAACATAAAAAAAATCAAGATTATAATGTGGCATATAAAAACAACTTCATTACAGTGATAATTAAAATGATTTTGATGTTTTATGACATGATCTTTTACATTTACAAAGACAATACATTCCTTAAAACAACTTTTTAAGGCTATTTAACACAATAACAAATAATGTAATCAGTGTCTTCTTCAACCAATTTCACAATAGTCCTCAGAATATTCTTCTTTCCTTTCAGTTTTTTAAGATTGTACAAAATATGAGCATGATTTTGAGTCAATGATTAATGAAACACTGCAAAACTATTTGCATTATCCTGTAACAAGTTCCTTCCAAATAATCAGAGTTCGTTCCATTTGGTCTTTGTTACACACCATTGCAAATATTAGTGGCTTGAAATAAGAATGTACTTTAAAATGTCCAGCTTCCATATTTACACATAATTACAAACATAGTTTTGTGTTTATGATGCTTCTGCAGGCTCTTGAACTTGTTGAATCAATGTGATGTTATCTCCCTTTAACATAATACGACCTGAAAAAGACGATTTATTTAATTAAGCTATTGCTGATATTTATTTCAATTACAAACATGATATTTAACAATTTTAATACCATCTTAATGAAACATGATGTATAAAATTTTAAGTCCGTGTTAAAGCTGTAATACTTGGCATGATTTCCAACTTTAGAATAACAATGATTATATCACAGACTATTACCAACTCATTTAGCCTTATATAATAGGTCAGGTTGTTTCTTGAAAGACAAAAAGTGCAAATACACCATCACTTAACTTATATTTGACATACGCCTAATTTACAATCATAGTGAAGTAATGAATTAGAAACTGTTTCTCATTGCCCTGGCAATATTTCCCTTGTTGCACACTGCACAGCGTTTGCCCCTCCTCATTAGCCCATAAGGGTGCAGAAAAGCAGGACGTAAAACTCAATTTTCTAGTCAGACTATCTTCTGAATCTACTTTAATTTTTACCTAATGTTTTTCTGTTACCGGTTTTCATATGAACTTCTTCACCATCATCTAAAACTAGGTTCATGTATTCATCAAAACCCTACAAGTACAAGAATAAAAAAATAAACATTTTCCTAACAAAATCAAGTGTTGTGGAAAAGACAAATCATTTGCATGGATAACAACAGTATGTTATATGATTCTGTAAAGTGTTTCAGCAAAAAAATATGCTTAAGACACACAAAGTTTTCACCCTTACAGGGATATACATGCCAGATTTTGTTTTTTTACATAAATAACATTACTTTATCATTTAAAGGGATTGTAAAGAGGTTTTCTAAATTTTGTATAAGTATCGACACTTATAGCATCAATTTGACCCATCACGTTTGTTTTTTTGAAAAGATGCATGTGGTTCCAGCAATTCTTCTCAGCTGTAGGTCTGAAGGTCTTATGTGATACAAACCAATTTCATGGTTGTGATGTCATCAAGCACTTAGTTTAATTTGAATTGCTATAACCACAGACATGACATCATGGTGCAAATGGAACCTATCAGTGTCCATGATACACATACAAAATCTAGAAAACTTTTTATAATCCATTTAAAGAGAACATTGCATAATAAAAGTCATACATACTACAATACAACCCTCTATTCTCATATTAACTTGTTCATATAACCATACTTGAATTCTAGATCTCTGCAATGAAAAATACAACATGGGTTACATGTCTAATTAAGTTTTCTTTTTCTTTCATGAATTAATTATTCTTTTATAATCTAATGCAAATTTAAGGTTAAAAGTTATCTGCAATTGAATAATCTTATAACAGAATCAAAATGGTTATGTCAGAAAAGGGTAACCTTAACTAATTGGTTTGATTAAAAGTACACTTACATTTTGAAGATATCTGAAAATAAGATTCTTATAAAAGTTAAGGAAATAAGATTTATGCATCAAAAAAATATGTCATAAAATAAAAACCCCGATGCTAACATAACTAAACTGACTGAACAGGCAACCCCAAAACTATTTTAAAATCGTTTTGTACATCGAATGGTGAAGTCAAATCTTTGACGAATAAAAATACTGTTTTATCAAAATTGAGAAGTACGAAGTCAATCAAATGTGCAATTTAATCTTTTTATAATTGAAATTTTTCATTTTAGTATCATAATCATTAGGCCTTAAAAAAATCTCATATGTAAATTCAGGATGCCTATAACGCGAAATCAAAGTAGGGACCAAAATATCTTGGTCAATATAGGCTACTAAACAAAGTGAATATAAATGATATTACTCCAGCCATCCCAGCCGGAGTAAGACTGCCGAAGTGCTGGTCGGTATCTCTATCGGGTTGGTTATAGTCAATTGGACCCTATTTTTTAATGGTCCCAATCCAAAATGGCTCTAAAAGTCAAAATGGTCCTAAAACCCAAAGTCAAAATGACCTTGTTTTTTGTCAAAATGGTCTCAAAAATTGCTCTTTGTTGACTTCAACTAAATTTTAATAACCCTCTCTTAGTCAGTTAGTCTCTATCTAATTACTCAATTAATGCATAAAATATTCTAAAAAGGATACGATAGGTTGCACCATAACCTTCTGAACTTTTTGACCCCCTTTATAAGCCATTTTGGACAATTTGTTTTGCTGTTACTGTGATATTTCTTCTTTGTTTTTATTTCGACTTCGTTACTTTCACGTTTTTCTCACGCGCCGGAAAATGGCGTGGTTTTTAAAAAGTTTGACTAATTATAACTGATATACGTACGAAACGAAAATATTTGAGTTTTTTTGATTAGGTACAAATTTTTATGTTTGTGTGATTTATTTGTGACAATATCATCGCCAACGACAATTCTACAGATTTTATTCTGATTACAATAATTGTTCTATGAAAAAAGGTGAAAGAAAAAACCTTTTCGTTTTGTGATATTATTTTTAGACGTAGTCTTGAAATTCAACTTCAAGCTAGTTCGCGATCTTCCAGTGCAAATATTTGTCTGTAAACAAAACAACATTTGCATCAATGAATAAACAGAATCCCAGACACTGAGGCACTAGAATATCAAGTAAGGCAAGGTAGTAAATAATCCTTTTAACACCAGGTATTTATATCTGGTAACACCAGTGCAGATTTTGACCTGGTGTTTTTGCCTTCAAATCAACACCGTCCACAAACACAATGATGATTTCACCAGACAGTCAATATCTAAATCTACCAAAGAATCTTTACATTCTAAACTCTGTGCAGCTAGAAATAAAATACAAAATACACAACAACAAGAATTACTGCCTATATTACTAGTTAATCCAGAAAAACTTGTAGATTGTAAAATCAGACATTTAGCCAGGGATGAAGGCGATGTTGCAGAATGGTTTAGTGCCACTGTAACAAAAATTTCCTCACATAATAAAGATCCAATAAAATCTAAATATAATTTAATATATGATGTTGATCCTGATACTGTTTATTTGGCCCCTCTTCTCCTAGATTTAAAAAATGGTGATTTAATATTGGATAATGAAATAGTCTGAGTTTGCTCGTTAGTTTTATCTTGGTACGGTATTTATTTTATAGACAGTAAAAAATAGTGATTTAATTTTGGATAATGAAATAGTCTGAGTTTGTTCATTAGTTTTATCTTGGTACGGTATTTATTTGTTATTTTATAGACAGTAAAAAATGGTGATTTAATATTGGATAATGAAATAGTCTGAGTTTGTTCATTAGTTTTATCTTGGTATTTATTTGTTATTTTATAGATAGTATTAATAAGTAATTTTAATTTTTAATTGTTGGTCTGTTGTTGGATATATAGCAATAGTTTGTTAAGTTTATGTTTATATAGATAGTATTAAATAATTTAATGTACAATTTTTAAGCATCAAAGTGAAAGCTATTATAAATAAATGATATATGGGCTTTTTTCTCATAATCACACCAAACAATGACATTTTATTTAATCTTGAGGAAAACTAAACTGTTTCCACCCAAAAAGTCAGCCATCTTGGATTTTGCTATTGAATAATATAAATTACCCATCAACACGAACGAAAGATCTGGGTTTATTTCTCACATGACAACCAATTGAATGCATGTAAAGTCTTAATTAGGAGAAAAAACTTCACTGTTTAAAATGTCGGCCATTTTGTCAGCCATCATGGATTTTTCTGTACAAAATTATCAATTGATTGTTTATCAACACAAATGGATCATGAGAGCACTTAACCAATAATACAAAGCATAATATGGTTGAACTTGAGCTATTTCATGATATATGTTGGCCATTTTGTCGGCCATTTTGAATTCAGATATAATTTGACATCAACAGATTGCACATCAGTACAATAAAAGACATTAAAGCTCATTTCATACATAAAATCAGCCATATTTAGCACTATTTAAGTGGTTTCATAATATATGTCGGCCATTTTGTCGGCCATTTTGAATTCAGATATAACTTGACATCAACAGATTGCACATCAGTACAAAAAAAAAAGACATTATAGCTCATTTCATACATAAAATCAGCCATATTTAGCACTATTTAAGTGGTTTCATGATATATGTCGGCCATTTTGTCGGCCATTTTGAATTCAGATATAACTTGACATCAACAGATTTCACATCAGTACAAAAAAAAAGACATTATAGCTCATTTCATACATAAAATCAGCCATATTTAGCACTATTTAAGTGGTTTCATAATATATGTCGGCCATTTTGTCGGCCATTTTGTCGGCCATCTTGGATTTTTCATCTAGCGATTTGGATGTCGTAATTTGTAAAACCTATATGAGCATATTTGCGAAAACAGAATTCAGATATTGTATCATGATCACCAGCTACAGCTTTTTCTGTCTTACAACAATGATTCAGATACACAAAACGGTGCCATTGCTTATATAGTAGTCATATAAGTAAAAATTCTAACAATCGGCCCCAACTAATCACCTTAAATCATTCATATCTCAAAAAGTTGTCGATGGATTTTCAAAATTCAAACACTATTGAAGTTCTGACATGTCTAACTCTCCAGATAACACATTTTTAAAGACATAGGCTTGTAAATAAAAAAACACCTGAACACCCTACAATGAGTCAGTCCAGTGCAGTTTTCTGATAATTAGCCTATAATGTTTTGGTATAAGCTTACTGGTAATGTTTCATGAAGTCTTAATTCCACTGAAGGGAGCAGCGGTGGCTCAGTGAGTTAGACACTTGCTCGCTTATCTGAAGGTCCAGGTTTCAATTGGAATCCCGGCATAGGTTTAGATGATACTTTCTGATTTCTACCTGTTTCCCCTTGTCAATGATGCAGGTCGGAGGGGTTGACAATCCTGACATGGAAAAAGCGTCTAGTCGTTCGGATGGGACAATAGACCGAGGCCCCATGTGCTACTGGCTATGCACGATAAGATCCCTCGGCAGTTGGAAATCGAAAATAAGAGTAGGCTAATGCCGCTGTCCTGGCAAAATTTCTCTCTTTGCACACTGCATGGCGTTTGCCCATCCTCATTAGACCATACAAATGCCGAAGAGCAAGACATAAAACTCCATTTCATTTCATTTAATTCAACTGAATGTTTTTTTTAATAATAGGAATAAACAGTCAAGTTAATGGATTTTGTTCTGCAAGGCAATCCTACTCCTAGAGTTGATCAGCGTCAACTATTGGGTAGTGCTAGATCCAGACCTAACAGTGCTCGACCATTAACCAGAAGAAACCCTATTACGGTAAGATGATCTTTATACTTTTATCAAGAAATCTTCTGATCTTTGTCTGTTGATGAATGTTTTGTTCTTAAAAGTCTAGAATGTTTACAATGATATGATATAATGGGATATGACTGAACTTGAACAACAGTTGAAGTTTGTTTTGTCTACTAATAAGTATAATATATTTTTTAAAGGGTGAAGAAATTCAAGATGTAGTGGCAACTCCTAGTGTTCAACAACCAACAACAAATCAAAAACATTATCAACAACCAACTCAAAAACATTATCAACAACCAACTCAAAAACAATATACCAAACCAAAAGGGTGGGTCAAAAGGAATAATTTTTAGATTTGGACATGAAACGCTCCATTAATGCTGCACTATATTTAGTGGCTAGGTTCGACTTTTAGGATGTGTATTTCTTAAAATATATTTTTTTTTAAGTGAAATTTTTCAAATTTTAAGCCGAAACTCCTATAGTATATTGATAAACAAAGACAGATTGAGTGCCATTTTCTACACATATCAGTCTTAAATCACCGACAGGGGAAACTGGCTTTAAAAAGAGACTTTTGCTGAAATAGAATCCTGGACTTCCATGTTAGCAAGCAATTGCAGCTCCCAATAAAGTGTTTGGTTTCTTTTCAACCAGTAGTAAGCTAACAAGTACCGTAATATATAAAAAATAATATTCTGTTGAGAGAAATAATTTATAATATGCGAAATTGTTTTCAGAGTTCCAGGGTTAGATCTGAAGTATTTAAGAGAAGAGAATGAGAAGAAAGTACCAATAGATATATATGATTATTGTTTAGATACCCCGGATACAGCTTCTACTGTCAGGTAATAATAATAATAATACACTCTTGGCTTGGTATCGTTTACCAAATTGAGATTGATTATCGAAGGCAGGTTACCAATCAATAATCGTTTAATAATCAAAATATTTTAATTGGGAAATCTTCTAATCTTCATAATTTTATGCTTGTGTGCGTTTTTGTACCTGAATATTTGTTATTTATCAATATCTGGTATCGAAGAATAATGAAACTGAAGTAATGTCCAGAATTTTGTATGATTATCATGATAAAATGGGTCGTGACTTCTCTGAGAAGCGTGTAGCTGATAATATTAAAAGAAAATTTGACTGAATTTTAATCGATTATGAAATTTGATAATCGATAATCGAAATAAATAATTTGTAGCGTCGATAATCGATTATTTCAATTATTAGACCCAGCCCTACATATATGTGTCATGCAGATATAAATGGCCCTTGCGGATTCGTCATGCGTCAAATATGATTCCATATGTATGTTAAACGTATGCATTATTTTTCTTTTGACGCACGCGGAAAAAAAAGACAGGGAATACCCACAAAATACGTCACATTTGGGAGATCTCGGCGCTGAAAGGCGTCTTGATGCTTCAAAAATCGCTACACCCTGCAAACTTGTTTTTTGATGCATGACGACCATTTGATGGATACTGTGTTCGCATATATGAAATCCAACCCTCTTAATCCAACCCTTTTCGATTTTTAACGCATGCCGGATGAGGCATGACACCTATATGGAATCTTAGCTTTAGGGATGGGTATCGTTTACCAAATCTAGCAGGCAACTGATCAATAATCGATTAAAAATCGTAGTATTTTAAATTAGAAATCTTTTGATATTGATTTGCGTTTTTATATATGATTTTTTGTTATTTATCAATATCTGGTGTGAAGACAATTGAAACTAAAGTTAATGTCTAAAATTTTATAGTGGTTATGATATGATTAGATGTGACTTATCTGAATTGTGGACAAATAATGTTAGAGCAAATTTGATTATGAATTTTTCTCGATTATGTTATTTGATAATCGATAATAGTCATTTTGTTTTGTATTACAGTTGGGAAAGTGCTAGATCTGTTCATAGACAACCTGTGGTAAATATGCTTTTAAAATAAAAAGTTAACATTTATTATACTCTGAAAGTATTAGCAATAGCCATACAATATACAACGAAGTTTTTATGACTCAAATAAATACAAAATCATCTTTAAGTTGTAAGGCATAAGTGAATAATTATGATAATGATGATGATAATTATGATAATAAAGATGATAATTATGATAATGATGATGATATATTTTAACGATACTACGTTTCGAAACACATACTTGATAACGTTACCTGTATGTGTTTCAAAACGTAGTATGTAATACATGCAGAAGTAGTATATCCATATATCTTAGTGTTTTAAGATAATGATGATGATTATTATGATAATGATGATTATTTCAGAGACCTGTACATGTTGCTGATAGACCGAAAGATGTACCAGGTTTATCATTTAATAATAATGCTAGACCACCATCAGCTAGACAGAAACCTCCTCCTCCTGTTCATAAGGTAAGGCTAGAAATCTTGAAATATTTATAATAAAGTGTTGGAAAAAAGCAAAGAATGAACAACTTAGTCAAGTTTATTAAACAGGAATGACATTATTAATGATATTTAATAAAAATTCACATATTGTTTAGAATTGGAAGAAAAGATTGAGCAATGATTTCTCGCTTGAGTTGACTCATTCCCCCTTGATTTATTGACCCACCTTTGGAATTGATTAAACAAACAATTTTGATTCAATCTGACAAACAATTTGAAATCAAACTTTCAAACAATTTAGAATCAATTAATCAAACAAATTTGAATCAATCCCTCAAACAAACTGTCAAACGATTTGGAATTGATTTGTCAAACGATTTGGAATTGATTTGTCAAACGATTTGGAATTGATTTGTCAAACAGTTTAAAATTTATTTTTCAAACAATTTAAAATTTATTTGTAAAACCATTTGGAATTGATTTGTCAAACAATTTGGAATTGATTTGTCAAACAATTTGGAATTGATTTGTCAAACAGTTTAAAATTTATTTTTCAAACAATTTGAAATTTATTTGTCAAACGATTTGGAATTGATTTGTCAAACGATTTGGAATTGATTTGTCAAACAATTTGGAATTGATTTGTCAAACAATTTGGAATTGATTTGTCAAACAGTTTAAAATTTATTTTTCAAACAATTTAAAATTTATTTGTCAAACCATTTGGAATTGATTTGTCAAACCATTCGGAATTGATTTATCAAACAATTTGAAATTGACCAAATTAAAGGGGCATGTCCCATAAATAAATGGCTTCAGTAGTTTATATTCTGTTTTAAGCCTACAGCATGGGATAGACAAGCAGTGCCTGATGATATTGAAGCTCCATCAGCAAGACATCAGCAATTATATCAACAATATACTGATGAGATGAAATTAGCATATAAAAATAAACAGAGGTTGCTAGATGAGGTAAACATTATTGCTTTCATATTTCAGTCCTATTTTTTATACGCCCTCATCTCTCTATGAGGACGTATACTGTCGGCACCCCTGTCCATCCGTCCGTCGGTCCGTTTGTCAACATTTGCTCGTAAACGCTCTAAAAACTAGAGTTTTTGACGGAATCAAATGAAATTTGATATGTGTATACATATTCATAAAACGAAGATCAAGTTCGAATTTGAGCTATTTTCGATCGTTAGAAGCAGAGTTATTGCCCTTGCCCCAAATCCGTTGGTCCGTACGTCATTATTTGCTTGTAAACGCTCTAAAAACTAGAGTTTTTGACGGAATCAAATGAAATTTGATATGTGTATACATATTCATAAAACGAAGATCAAGTTCGAATTTGAGCTATTTTTGATCGTTAGAAGCAGAGTTATTGCCCTTGACCCAAATCTTGAATATGCTATTACTCTATTAGTTTTCAACCGATTTTGATGAAACTTAAAATGAATGTTATTGGACCTAAATCAAAAGGTTTGAGAAAAATTGGTTTACTCCTGATAAAAATTAAAGCTTTTTCAAGATTTAGGCCTCTTTCATCAGTTTGAGGAGTTAGGCCCTATCGCCCTTTAACCTGTATCCAGTAAGTGCTTCTATCAACATCAATTGCCCTTGCCCCAAAGTCTTGAATATGCTATTACTATCTTAGTTTTCAACCAATTTTGTTGAAACTTAAAATGGATGTTATTGGACCTAAATCAAAGGTTTGAGAAAGTCTAGTTTTATCCTGATTAAATTTTTCGTTAGGCGTATATGGCCGTGGTCCACTATCTTTGCAATTGTCATGGCCACTGTATATTTACATAATTTACAATGTATTCTTATAATTCACTCATTTTACTATTTAGTTACACCAGAAATGCAGTCCTCTGGATTAGGGCTGGATAAAAAATTCAAAATAATAGATAAAATACGCTACAAAATTAAAATTTTGATTATCAAATTTCATAATCGAATAAAATTCAAAGTCAAATTTCTTTTAACATAATCTGTGACATGATTATCGATCAAGTCACATCCCATTATATCATCATGATCATTCATAATTCTAGACATTTACTTCAGTTTTATTTGTCTTTGATACAAGATATTGATAAATAACAAACATTCAGGTACACACAAAAAAAAAAAATGACAACCCTTGGAAAATATTTCGATTATTAATCGATCTATCAGCTCCTACATGGATTTATGTATCCCTTCTGTTTCATGTAAGATTTCTGTTTATAATCTGTAATAGGAAGAAATAACAAGACAAGTAGATGATGTTAAGAAACAGTATCCAAGACAGCCACACCATGTGAAAGCTGATGCTGGTGATATGCTACCAGATGATAATACAGATACTGTTGATGTTAAATCAAAATGGACTAAAGCTAGATATACTAAAGGTCAACTGTTGAAAAAACTAGATGCTGTGAGTTTGTCTTATGTTTATTTTACTATACTCTTATGCAGGTCGTAGGGGCTGACATGGAAAAAGCGTTCAAATGGGACAATAAACCAAGGTCCCGTGTGCTATTGGCTGTGCACGTTAAAGATCCCTCGACAGTTGGTAATCGATAATAAGAGCAGGCTAATGCTGCTGTCCTGGCCAAATTTCCCTCATTGCACACTGCATGGCGTTTGCCCGTCCTCAATTAGCCCATATAGTTGCAAAAAAGTAGGACGTAAAACTCCATTCATTTCATTTTCATTTTTAGATACTCTTATGTTGAAGGGATTGTAAAAAGATTTTTTGGATTTGCACCATTTCAATTTTTGCAATACTCAGGCATCAGATATATTGAATCAAGAAAAAGGTTCATAACATATAAAGGTGACATCTTGGCATTGAATTAAAATCAGCAACTTGATATAGTTTGACAAGTCCATCTTCAATGCAATAACTCAAAACTAATAAAACTAATGATTTTAAACAGTATTAAAATTTGATCTGTTCCACATGACATATATATATTGCAAAAGGCTGATTTTCAATAGAGACATCATACAATTGAAAGCTGTATGACTGTAACAAATTATGTTATTTTACAGGAAGGTATGAATGATCAATATAAAAATCAGAAGTTAGAGGAAACGGTTATGATTGATCAATTATCAAGGTATGGTGTATATATTTGCATAAATCATGTCAAATCATGTAATGTTGTCCAATATATTTACATCACTGTAACTGTACATGATCTAGAATTTACAGGCTATATTTCCAAATGATTATATCAAATCTAGAAAGTGTAAAAATTTGAGCTGATGTAAAAAATTTGATAATTCAACTTTTTTCTTAGGGCGATATAATTTATTCCATAGCTTGCAGTTTATGTTTTTTGTACAGCCACTTTGATAGAATATATCTGTTATCTTTACAGAGCTGTTATCAGTGACCCTGAACAGAATGAAAAGTTATCTAGTAGACTATATAGTGCTAGTTATAGAGGTAGAGGTAGTCATAGACATCTTCATGATTCCAAGTAAGTCTTTTGTCTTCAATTAGCTTGACAATTCTCCTTATCCTGTTTCTCAGACGTGATATTAGATTGTGATATCCTAGCTTGGGGTCAGATATGAAATGATAATTTTCATGAAATTTCATTATAATCCATTTTTTAAAGAAAACCAAATTTGTCATAATTTAGTTTAATGTGGAAGCTGAAAAATTTGCTCACAAAAAATGGGTTTTGATGACATAATTAAAGATTTATTTTTTGTGGAATTTCAAGAAAAACGGACATCTTGCCGATTGAAATTGTGCAAAATAATCATATGATGCTATCTGTGTCCCATATACACATTCAAAATTTAGTAAACAGTTTTACAATCCCTTTAAGTTTGCTTTGGATTTCAAATTTCCACTGACTTTTGTAGAATAAGTACAAGAACTACAGCAACAGAGAATTTATTGTCTAAAAGAGTCCGATTTGGTGCTAGAATATTAACAAGGTACTGAAATGTTTTTATATTCAAACGTTCATATTTGAAATTTTTGTTGGTTGTAAGTTTTTGGCAGCCATGACACTTTATGCCCTTTGTCTATAATACCTATCCTGGTTTCACACGTAGAAGATTTATTTTTGCAAAATGATGATGATTTGATTTAACAAAAAGTAAATAGCCTTCAGAAGAACCAGAGCGGCACGAAAAATGCTTATATACCCATAAGAATATTTGTCTTCCAATTTCTCTATATATATTTTCAATGTACGGCAGAAAAGTGGTATGTTAATTCTGTTCCTACTGTATTGTTTAAATATTCTTATTATTTCAGAAATGGTCATGATGCTTTAAGACAGTTAACTGGATTTTTTTTCAATGTTGATAATACTTTAACTATTTATGAGTTTAAACAGTTTGGGAAAAGGTATGTCTATTGCACTCCAAATTCATTATTTAGAAATTTGAAAATACTATTTCTGAAAGATTTTTGTACCAAAATTTGTGTCAGATTGCTACATATGAAGTATTTTTTCAGTTTTTTTCTGGGGGAGAATCCATTGACACCCCTCCCCTTCCCCTTGGAAAGTTAATGCTTTTTGCACCTCCCTATTTAAAGTTTTAACCCAAATAATTATCTACCATTATCAGTTCTCCCCATAAAAGTAGCCTACCCCCAAAATGATGCTGTGTGTTAATAATTGTATAAAGAAATAGTACAATTACTATTTCAGTGCTAAAGCTATACCATTTATCAATAGAGGAACCTATCATCATATTAAAGGACCATTAAAAGGAGAAGCCTATGCTTTAACTGATATCTATTCTGTATGTATTTTTATTAGTTTTAGAGACATTTTGTGATTAGCAATGAAGATTTGTGCATAGCCTTACATAAGCCTTCTCAATTTTTATAAAGGGCTAAATAAAGCTTGGTTAGTGAAGAGAGCAGAGAGTTTTTAACAAGTAAAAATTCAGGGTCCTGGAAGCTCTAATGTTTTACATTATTTTGGCGCTAATTTTTCATCAAAAAAGCATTGAATTATAGTTTTTTTTATTTGTTTACATTTTTTTAATTTCTTTGTCGTGATGTCTTCTGGCCACTCCTGAGGGCGTTGTGGGCCGCAATTTGTGAATGCCTGGCCTTACATTTAAGTTGTGTGAACAATGGAAATAAGATCTATGCATACAACATGCAAGCTTTTCATTTTATATATTTATTTGAGAAGTGGTTCGGTGGTTGAAAAATTAGGGAAAAATAATTTATCTTCATATTGGCAAATATCAAGGCATATAGCCCTCTGAGGCCCTGCTTGTTTACACTCAATGTGAATCTGGATTCCGAATACGTGTTACTCGGTTACAACGGTTTACCCCGAATTCGAATCCCTGTATCTGCCTCGTAGGACGGATTCAATATAGTGTCATTCAGCGGAAACACTAGTCAAATACGAATTATTTTACAAAATTAATCTGGTAAATTTAAACAAATCTGATATACCAAACCCGTGTCAGATTTTTTTTAAATCTAACAGAGCCTAAGTTTTCTATTTTTTGTAATCCTGTAATAACTATGTATTATTTATTAGGGAGGAGATATTATAATATCTACCGAAGGACATCATACTTTACCTCAATCTATAGCTAGTCAATCAGAAGTTATATTTCGTGTCACAGATCTAGATGAGAAAGAGAAGTGTAGTTTGTTGTAAGTTTTACTTTTGTTTTTAAAAAGGATAGCAAATGTGGTCCCTTTCTTTCTGGGGGATTCTTTCTACCTTGTCAAAACCTCTTGGAATTTTTCCTAGATAATCTGTACCCTGGAGAAATATTATTTAACAATCCTTGAAAACGTGCACATATTTGAATGCAAATATTTGTTGGTATCTATGTCTTTGATTCATATTTGCATGTAGGCACCAAAATATCTATAAAGGTTTTACCTGAATTTAAAGATCTTTTGTATGTTTTTATAAAGCCTAACAATTTTGCTCTAGCCTACTTATTTACTTATGCATGATATACCAATGTGATGACCAATTTGTCAGCTGTCAAATGTTGATTTGGGTCGTATGTTCATTGTTGACGGCATAGTTCACAATGTTAATGATAGTTGTGAAAAATATAAATGAGATTATGTCTATGTTATTTCTATAGGTTACATGGTGTACGACCTGGAGAAAAGGAAAAAGTTTATGCTCAGTTACATGTTAGAAGTAGAGAAGATCAAGAAAATAAAATTATTCTAGAAAATTTACAAGGTAGCCATTTCTACTTACTTGCACTTACTTTGTGGAGTTCTATTGCACGGTCGGTTAGTGCATCCTTCTTTACAAACATGACGTCATTTGCTTCGATATTTGCAGATGGTGGTTGTTGTGCTTAAGAGTTTGGTTTGTTGATCAGGGTGTGGAAGTCTGATGAAGTTGAATAAGTCATCTTCACTCATAATTCCAGTCAACTCAGCTGTAAATGGGTACAAAAAACATCAAGAAAACTTCCTTACCGTCCATTGAATTCTGGTTTGTGTACATTAATTATCTATCTTGTAGAAACTGTTCAAATGTTGATCAAAAAGAGAGGTGTGAAAACTATAACTGGTTTAGGTAGACACTATAGACAGTTAGATAAAACTGGAACTGGTTGGTTAGATCAATATGATCTAGAAAGAGGTTTACAAAAGTTCCATATTCAGATTGATCAACAGGTAAGTTAGAGGGAAATCAAATCACTTTTCTAGAGCTAAACTTAAGCTTTTGGTTTATAGGAATAATATCTCTTATAATGAACACTAAATCTAAATTCTCAAACTTGGCCAATAAAATTAAATAATCATTAGAAGTCTTATTGACAAAGTTTGAGAATTCAGATTTTGTGTTCAATCTTAGATGTATCTCTTTAATTTTTTTAACCCTTAAATAAAATGTACCATTAATATCATGTTCTATTATATTTCAGACATTAAATATTATATTTGAGATATTAGACCCTGATTATAATGGTGGTCTAGATTATTGTCAATATATTATATGATTATATTTCAGACATTAAATATTATATTTGAGATATTAGACCCTGATTATAATGGTGGTCTAGATTATTGTCAGTATAACTTATTATATTTCAGACATTAAATATTATATTTGAGATATTAGACCCAGATTATAATGGTTGTCTAGATTATTGTCAGTATTATATTGTTATATTTCAGACATTAAATATTATATTTGAGATATTAGACCCTGATTATAATGGTGGTCTAGATTATTGTCACTATATATTATTATATTTCAGACATTAAATATTATATTTGAGATATTAGACCCTGATTATAATAGTGGTCTAGATTATTGTCACTATATATTATATGATTATATTTCAGACATTAAATATTATATTTGAGATATTAGACCCTGATTATAATGGTTGTCTAGATTATTGTCAATATATATTATTATATTTCAGACATTAAATATTATATTTGAGATATTAGACCCTGATTATAATGGTTGTCTAGATTATTGTCAATATATTATATGATTATATTTCAGACATTAAATATTATATTTGAGATATTAGACCCTGATTATAATGGTTGTCTAGATTATTGTCAATATATTATATGATTATATTTCAGACATTAAATATTATATTTGAGATATTAGACCCTGATTATAATGGTGGTCTAGATTATTGTCAGTATATATTATTATATTTTAGACATTGAATATTATATTTGAGATATTAGACCCTGATTATAATGGTGGTCTAGATTATTGTCAGTATTATATTATATTTCAGACATTAAATATTATATTTGAGATATTAGACCCTGATTATAATAATGGTCTAGATTATTGTCAATATATTATATGATTATATTTCAGACATTAAATATTATATTTGAGATATTAGACCCTGATTATAATGATGGTCTAGATTATTGTCAATATATTATATTATTATATTTCAGACATTAAATATTATATTTGAGATATTAGACCCAGATTATAATAGTGATCTAGATTATTGTCAATATATTATATTATTATATTTCAGACATTAAATATTATATTTGAGATATTAGACCCTGATTATAATGGTTGTCTAGATTATTGTCAATATATTATATTATTATATTTCAGACATTAAATATTTTATTTGAGATATTAGACCCTGATTATAATGATGGTCTAGATTATTATCAGTATATATTATTATATTTCAGACATTAAATATTATATTTGAGATATTAGATCCAGATTATAATGGTGATCTAGATTATTGTCAGTATATATTATTATATTTCAGACATTAAATATTATATTTGAGATATTAGACCCAGATTATAATGGTGGTCTTGATTATTGTCAGTATTATATTATATTTCAGACATTAAATATTATATTTGAGATATTGGACCCAGATTATGATGGTTGTCTAGATTATTGTCAATATATTATATTATTATATTTCAGACATTAAATATTATATTTGAAATATTAGACCCAGATTATAATGGTAGTCTAGATTATTGTCAGTATATATTATTATATTTCAGACATTAAATATTATATTTGAGATATTAGACCCAGATTATAATTGTAATCTAGATTATTGTCAGTATTATATTATATTTCAGACATTAAATATTATATTTGAGATATTAGACCCTGATTATAATGGTGGTCTAGATTATTGTCAGTATTATATTATATTTCAGACATTAAATATTATATTTGAGATATTAGACCCAGATTATAATTGTAATCTAGATTATTGTCAATATATTATATTATTATATTTCAGACATTAAATATTATATTTGAGATATTAGACCCAGATTATAATGGTTGTCTAGATTATTGTCAGTATATATTATTATATTTCAGACATTAAATATTATATTTGAGATATTAGACCCTGATTATAATGGAGGTCTAGATTATTGTCAATACATGAGATCTGTTCTTGGAGAGATGAGTGAATTCAGAATGTCAATTGTGAGAAAGGTATGTTACTTATAAACTCAAGATCTGGGGCTACTCAAGAATCCATGTCCATTGATGATTTTGCACTGTCATTGGCCAAATTGAGAGGATAATTTTATGTTCATTCTAAGTACTCCTTAAAATCCAATTTTGGATATCTTATCTCCAAAATTATCTGTCATGATGAGGATTGTTTATAAGAAACACATTTTTGCTGCTTGAGATAAGCTCTAGTCAATTCAGGTGAAGTTACCATTTACTATTTCAGGCTTTCTCTAAATTGGATTCTGGTAAAAAAGGAATAATAGAATTGAGTGATATTCAGAAGTTCTTTAATTTAAATGCTCCACCAACACCACGTAAGTTATTTAATTTTTATGTCTTAGATCCTTCAACAATATCACTTAATAAAAATCAGTACAAGCAAAACAATTCCATTAGGCCTAATCAAAATTGCATCCAAAAACATGGCAAAATCAAGAGTAATAGTTGTGTAGTAGTGGAGTACTCCAAAGAGAAGTACCATCAGGTTTTTCGAAAAGAGTAAGCATGGTCTGCTTTGCTCAGGTATATAAGTCAACATCATAGGATACAATCTAATGAATTTATGCTTGACTAAACAAATCAGCCAATATGCAAGAAACAGATTGGTATTTGTCCAAAGTCAACGACCATAAAATTTCCGGAATGAAGTTTGAAGTGTATGTGTCAAGTGACCAGAAAGTTCTCATAAATTGTTCAAGCCTGGTATAATGGATGAGTTATGAAACATACACGCCATAAGCTGGTGAATGATGTATGTTACTGCACATGAATGGAAAATAAACAATTAATGTTAGCGAAATTTGGGTCTAATTTTAATTAGACTGTAACTCTATATAATATATTGGGTTTGGGGTGTTGCAAAAAAAACGTCCCTAAGTTTGACAGTAAGTATCTCAACTGTTGGTGAATCGATCTCTTTAAAAATTCTCACAGATTTACTTCAACATGTCCTTGACAGATATTGAATTTTTGGACATGCTTTTTTGTTCGAGGCAGTACTTGTACAATTTTTATTTGATGACTTTCATATTTTCAGGGTCTGACAAGGACATGTTGAAGTAAATCTGTGAGAATTTTAAAAGAGATCAGTTCATCAGCAGCTGAGATTCTTGCCCTCAAACTTGGGGGCGTTTTTTATGTTACACCGATATATATAAAAATTTGTATATTTCAGATGATGAAGACAGTAGCGCTATACATGTCTTTTTAGATAATGTACGTCAATCACCCAAACAAGAACAAGTTTCATTCAGAGAATTTGAAGAGTTTTATGAAGGAATCAGTGTTAGTTTAGATAGTGATGAAGATTTCCTCAATATTTTAGGAAACACATGGAATATTTAATACTGTTTTATTATACATGTGTATTGTGATAAATGTACTCTTTAATTCTTTGCACACTGAATGTCTGAAGATGCAATGTTATTAATTCAGCTGTGAAAGCTGTGGCAGATATGATTTTAAGGGAAATGCAAAAAGGTTTTCAAAATTCCTTGTTTTTATAAGTCTTTTTATGGCTCTATTTGCATCATTCCAATTCTACAACAGATGTTTGTGATTTTAATTCCATCCATTTATTTTATTCCATCCATATTTTTTAATACAATAACTTGTATGAAATTTGTAATTTTTTTTTTTAAATTGCTCACTTATGTTCTGCAATGTTCACTAGTTTATAATGTTTTGAATATGTGCTCATTTTTATACGCTCACATTGAAATGTGGTCGTATATTGCCGTCGCCCCCGTCCGTCCGTCCGTCCGTCCGTCCATCCACGCAATAGAGACCACAGTTTTGCTTGAATTTGAATACAATTTTATGTGTAGGATTATATTCAAAAGATTTCGGACAAGTTCGAATTTGGGTTCGATTCACACAAAAATTCACGGAGTTTTACACCCAAAATACGTTAAAAATGGCTTGTGAACGCGATCGAGTCCACAGTTTTGCTTGCATTTGAATAAAATTTTGTATGTAGGATTATATTCATAAGATCTCGGACAAGATCGAATTTGGGTTCAATTCGACAAAAATTCACTGAGTTTTACACCCAAAATACGTTAAAAATGGCTTGTGAACGCGATAGAGACTACAGTTTTCACCTGATTTGAATTAAATTTGATGTGAACATTTGTATTCATGAGATATCGATAAGTTCGAATTTGACGACTTTTCGATTAATAGTTTTTGAGTTATTGCCCTTGACTTAGTCAAAACGCATCGAAATTTACTTGTGAATGTGATAGAGACTGCACTTTTCACCTGATTGGAATGAAATTTGGTGTGAACATTTGTATTCATAAGATCTCGGACAAGTTGAAAATTTGATGATTTTTCATTGAACGGATTTGGAGTTATTGCCCTTGACTTAGTCAAGACACGTCGATATTGACTTGTGAACGCGATAAAGATTGAGTTATTGCCCTTGGCTTGTGAACGCGATACAGAACCTTTGAATTTGGCTATTTTTCAATGAACGTTTTTTGAGTTATTGCCCTTGACTTATTCAAAACACGCCGAAATAGGCTTGTGAATGCAACAGAGACTACAGTTTTCATCTGATTTCATTGAAATTTTACGTAATCATTTATATTCCTGAGAACTTATAGAAGTTTTAATTTGACAATTTTACATTGATTGGATTTTGACTTAGTCATAATTCTTCAAGATTGAAAGTTTAATTCAGAATTTTATTTAATTTTGTGTTCAAAAGATATAAACTATATTTTTGACAGGTTACATTTTTTATACGATTTGACACCAATTTGGGAATGCTCTTGATATACTAAAAATTTAATGATATGGTGTACTTCCTTATTATATCGTTTTTCTATGTAAAAGTTAATTTATCCCATTACTTAAATAATATTCCATCCATTTATTGTAATCCATCCTTCTTTACAAAGTCCAACTGCATACCATTTATATAGGAAAAAATAAATACCGGAGAACGTGCAAAAAGTAGGTAAAAAGTCGATATAATGAGAGTAAATGTAGCTACGTTTATAAACCTTTGTTTTGTTATTGTATCAATTCCTAAGAGGAAATCTCATCCATTTGTACAAATACTTTGAATTCCTTATTTTGTTGTATTTCTTATTTACTAGAATATACTTTCACCTGTCTCTTTCAGAACATTCTTCTAAGACATGTTTTTAATTCTGTTCTAAAATCGGTCCTGAAATTTGTTCAAATTTGATCTAAAATTTGGTTAAATTTGACTAAAATATGTTTATTATTTTAAACTGAAATATGTTTATAAATTTGAATTGAAATATGTTTATTAATTTGAGCTGAAAATGTTTAAATGTGAGCTGAAATATGTGTCAATTTAATCTGAAATTTGTTTAAATTTGACTAAAACATGTTTATTATTTTAAATTGAAATATGTTTCTAAGTTTGAACTGAAATATGTTTATAAATTTGAACTGAAAATGTTTAGATTTGAGCTGAAAATGTTTAAATGTGAGCTGAAATATGTTGAAATTTGATTTAAGATATATGTTGAGTTGATGTGAAATGTGTTTCATTTTGTTCCTAATTTTTTTTCTTAAATGTGTTTTGTTTTGTTCTGAAATATTATCTTACTTAAATATAATATTTGTTTCAAAATTGTTCTAAATATGTTAACATTTGTTATAGCGTTTGGTATTTGTTTATTACATAAATACATTCCAGCCTTATGTTATATTTTAAGTACATAGACCATATGTAGAGAATTCTACGGAGCCCCTAACACGCAGTGGAAATACTTTTTTAAAAAGTTAATTCGATTAAACGAAATAATAAAAAAATATTTACACTGCGTGTAAGGGGCTCCGTAGAATTCTGAATAAAATGTAGCATATTATTATGTAATTTATAATATAATTGTATTCACCTGTGATCTCTAATTTTATTTGTTTATATTTAACTTTGTGGAAATAAATTTTTATTTCTGTCAATTGTCGAGATTCTTCGAGATTCAAACAAAAGGGTGCGCACTATACTCGCAATTATATGATATGTGTAATAGAGTAATGTATATATATAATGCTCATTTATTACATCAATTCGGGTTTTGATAAATGAACAGCCTTGAGTATGGATTTTATGTCCTAAAGTTCTGTCAAGTGCAAAGATTGGGACATGCAGTAAAATAAAATTCTACTCTTATTTCTTAATTTTTGGATGCATATATCATGTCGGGGAATATCTTTTGAGAAATGACACCGAATTGCTATTTGGAGTTTTTGGCAAGATGATATAGATGACTATAAGAACATTTTGGCATCGGTGAAGATTGTTCTCTCAAATGCTATTAAAATAGCAATAGATTTTTTTTTCGGCAAGTAATTGTTTGGAGAACATTTTTTTTTTTAAATTTATTCGCGTATAAAAAAAAGTTCTAGGAAATAGCTAGTGATAACCTTAAAGAATGACATTTATTATTAGCCTGATGTCTTTCATTAAATGAAACATCCTGTTTTGTGAAAGATTTTTTTTCTTTTTAAACTTGATAGCTATCTCCGATTACAAATATATTAACCTGCGTGATAAACTAGTCTAAAATTTCTCTCTCAATCATATATATCATTATCTATATAACCTAGTGACTGGTTAATCTATAATCAAATCAATCCAAATCTTGTGAATGAACTGTCAGTTTTGAACTATTATTCGCGTGGAATAACAATGGATTGACTTTATTCTATTTTTAAAGACATTCAGAAGGTAACAATGAAATCATTATTGACAAAATGGACGCATACCAATGTGTCTCTTCACGACGATATGGTAAACGACGTTTGTAGGCAGACGACATTCTATTAGACTGTCAACGAGTGAAATTGGACTAAACATCTATATCATGATGTGATATACATTCTATATAGTTTTACTGTTATTAAAGAGATATGTTCAGCCCGTTAGCTCGGGGATATGGGACATGGACGGGAGAAATTGAGTTAAATCCAGAGAGGGAAGTAACTGAAGTGAGTACTTGTTTCATATTGAAAATTTATGATAAATTGTCAAGAGTTATCAGTACAAGACCTGAATTGTCCAATAGTTTTGTACGATAAATGTTTAAGTCAAGTATATGTAGTTCGAAATTGTATGACACTAAATCAAAAAGTTTGAAATTGTATGACACTGTAAATCAAATAGTTTGAAATTGTATGACACTGTTAAAAAGTTTGAAATTGTATGACACTGGAAATAAAAAAGTTTGAAATTGTATGACACTGTAAATCAAATAGTTTGAACATGTATGACACTGTATCTCAAATAGTTTGAAAATATGACACTGTAAATCAATAGTTTGAAAATGTATGACACTGTATTTCAAACAGTTTTAAAATGTATGACACTGTATCTCAAATAGTTTGAAATTGTATGACACTGTATCTCAAATAGTTTGAACAGTTATGACACTGTAAATCAAATAGTTTGAAAATATATGACGCTGTAAATCAAATAGTTTGAAAAGGTATGACACTGTATCTCAAATAGTTTGAAAATGTATGACACTGTATCTCAAATAGTTTGAAAATGTATAACACTGTAAATCAAATAGTTTGAAAATGTATGACACTATAAATCAAATAGTTTGAAAATGTATGACACTGTATCTCAGATAGTTTGAAATTGTATGAGACTGTAATTCAAATAGTTTGAAAAAAATAGTTTGAAAATGAATGACACTGTAAATCAAATAGTTTGAAAAGTTATGACACTGTATCTCAAATAGTTTGAAAATTAATGACACTGTACATCAAATAGTTTGAAAAGGTATGACAGTGTATCTCAAATATATGACGCTGTAAATCAAATAGTTCGAAATGTACGACACTGTATCTCAAATAGTTTGAAAATGTATGACACAGTCACAGTCTCTCAAATAGTTCGAAAATGTATGACACATAATCTCAAATAGTTTGAAATTGTATCAAAGTTGGAAATGGTTCTTTATCAAATAGTAAGATTGTAAGATTCTTTAATGCTCTACAAGTCAAGAGATTTAAAATTGTATAATTTTATCATACTCCATAGTTTGACTCTTTATGGTTCCATGAATTTAACAGCCAATTAGTTTGAATTTGTATGATTCTGCAAATATATAGTTTAGTACATTCAACCAATTTTGCGTATTTAGTTATACGTAGGACCGTGATGGGCCTTGTATAACTATGAAGTAATATTGTGTAAGGGGCTATCGACATTATAACTATAAATAGGGATAACGTATCCTAATCCAGATTAATCATAAAGTCACAAAAGGTAGATCAAATCATATCCTTAATCTCTAGAGATGATCATTACAACAAAAATTAATCGTCAGAGGAAAAAGCTGATCGCGTTTATAATCCTAGTCTTTATGTATCACAAAAATGTTTACTTGTCTCTCAAAAGAAATGCTTCTTGCTGTTTTGTGATTTGCCACTGATTATTAGAATCTCCAAATTGTGGCCATGTCTGCAAAATGTAACTCTTCATCAAAATCATCTTTGTCACAGGTATGCCCATGGATACAGAGGTTTGGAAACTCGTAGCAAGGAATGATACATTATGTGTCTCATGATGAACACGGAGAACTATTCATTTCGTGCTCGGAAAATGTTCTTCCTGAATATGACAAGGAAAGAAACATAAGGAACAAACAAATTTACAATGATAGCAACTTAGGTCCACGAGGATTCTTGTCCGAATTTCTTGTCACTGATCTTTTCTGCACTATCTGTTCGCATTTACATCTGGACTAATGGGTAATGATGACTTATTTAAGGTCACCATACTTTACCTTAAAGCTACCCCAGATTATATTTTTTACAGTGATGTCTTTAATCATTCATATATATCAAATGTGTATATTGTCTTTTTTCAGCTTCAGCTTCCAAGCATCCCGGAGGACCAAAGTCGATCAGTCCATAGACATGGTATCACAGTATCACCTAGAGTGTTTCGTTCTAACACGAACTTATCAGTTTCTAGTCATAGGGAAGATGGAGAGCTTGAACTGCCAAAAACATATGTGACCAAAAAAGGTGCTCTACTCTTATTCACAGCACCCAACGAAGATATTGAAGGAACTTCTGAGTCGGCGAATGTGCTCCATAAAAAGAAAGTTGAAAGCCTTTTGGATTGTAGCTTGAAACTGAATACTCTTGAAAGGCTTTATCTATCAGCTTTGCAATTCGGCGATCTGGTAAGTACATGTATAGGCATTAACATTATATACATCGTCCTTTGATTCCCAGGTGTTTCACTATCCACTGGAACCCCATCTTCTTCTTAAAGCAGAAAGTTCTAAAGAAAGCTTGGACTGTTTTTGTTCGAGATATGGATCAAAATCTAGAAATATTTTCAACGATTTGGCGTATAAATGCCACTCTACTTTTTAAAAGTTTCCAAGAAACTTAATCATGCATGCACTCCCTGTTTTGCTCTCTGATCTCTGATTGCTCTTTGGTTCAACGCTAATAGATCCTTCATTGGCTACTTTTTGAATTTCATACCTTGATCAACATTCTAAGGGCACTGCTAGGCTTACAGACTATGAACGTTTTGAAAACTAAATTTATGTTCTAACATTTAGACAAAGTATTATTCCACAGATGACCTGAAGATGCTTACACCGATTGATATGGACTAGTGGATTCTTTATTTTTCAGTCGTACTACCGGAAAGATAAATGCAGCATCTCAGACCCAGAAAATCACTGGTTTTTGAAGTTTTTACATGATTTAGATCGACAAGATATTGATGTTGGTACTAAACCTGGAGCTGATATCAATTTCTATCTTAGAGATCTTAAAACACGAGCAAGGTTAGTTTTGTGGTTTTCCTCTTCTTAAATATAAGATTTGAACGACATTACAGATTTTCGTCTTTATGTAAACTTGCTTTTTTTCAAATTTACTTTGGATATTCTTCACATAGGCGTTCTTTATATTTGCAAATGATAGAATTATCTATATACCAAAAAACATTTAGCACCAACTTATATCATTTATAACTAAAATGGTTGTTTCCTCATTTTACAAAAACATTCTTCATCTACGTCCTTCTTTTATACATAAAATTGTTCTTCGTTTTTTGATAAAATGTCCCCCTTTTACAAATTAAACATTCTTCACGAAAGTTCTTCATTTACAGATAAAATGTTTTTCATCTTCATTTATAACTAAAAGAGTTCTTCATTTTTAGCTAAAACGTTTTCCTTTAACAAATAATATTCTTCGCGAAGTTCTTCTTTTATACCCAAGTATACAAATCATTTTATAACAAAACGTTCCTCAATTACAATTTGCAGTTCTTTCTTTTTTTTTTATTTTGCTCATAAAAAAAACCGCTTTTTGTAGATAAAAATTAAAAGTTAAGAGTCAATAAATATTGAAACATACGAAGTTAAAACATGTTTCCTAATAAAAGTGTAGTTTATGACGAGCAGTAACTATGTTTTATTGACCTACTACTAGTATAAGGTTCTGTGTTTATTATTTATTAATAAGTAGTTGGGTAGGTCAAATATAAATTATAACTTATTGTTTATATACCGTCTTAAACAATAGATAACATTTCTTTATAGCACCCTTTATATAAGATAACAGACTAGATTTTTATTTTAAAGGGATTGTAAGGATGTTTTTTACTTGAATTTCTGGAACCACAAGCGTCTGATTGACAATTGGAATGATACTATCAGTTTCCCCAATACACAAACACAATTTTAAAAACCTCTTTCCTATTCCTTTAAAGTGACTAAAAATCTTGAGGTGTCTTGATCCTCAGACATATCCGACAATATTTCGCCTATTTTTCGATGTTTAAACACTTTATTTGTAAATCATTCAAAAATGAATCATGAGTACTCATATGTTTGACTGTTAGTGATTTCTACCAGAAAGGACAGAGTTCATCGTATGCATGTGTTGTGCAGCTTCCAGTAACTGGGAGACAAAAAGGGGCGAACTTATTATTAATGGGACAATATTTATGTCTTAATCATGACTTAATTCGGTGAATTCTGACACATATTTTGGGACACTGGTGTTGTGGAAAAGTTGTAATAACAGTATTTGACGCAAAATATTGTAACTTGTACGAAAGAAATCACAGTTTCCTCAAATTACCATTAATTGCTCATTTTTTACTTTGTAACAAAATTCAAATTTTGTTAACATTAACGACTCGAGTTTTCAAAACCTGACGCCATCCAATTGATTGTATAAGATATAAGATAGGGATACAGATACTGGGTGCTTCAAAGTGACAATGACTTTTACCGTTGTGACTTTGATTATAATGGATACGTATATAGGAATGACAATAAAAATCACTTCAGCAAAAATAATTACATCACCACGTTCCAATCAATATCATTCCATTCATTAAAAATCAATTAACAACTCATTTTCTACCATCAATCAATAATCAATCAAAAGTTAATTTTGATTCAATCAAGATTATGGGATAGTAATAGCAGTAGGTTTTTGAGGTAGAGTTAAAGGGGCAATATGAATATTCTTCGACAAATAAAACAAGAAAAAATTTAACAAATTAACAAATTACAACCCGCAAAAAATTTGAAATTTCTAAATTAGTTTAGGCTAAATTTGAAGGGGTTATTTGATTTTCGTGCAGTTCTAGTATTTCTAAAGACCGAAATCAACCCTTCAAAATGTTGACTGTTCCCCTTTAAAGCCATTAGTAGACGTGTTTTTAAATAAAAAAAAATGGCTAGAATTTGAAATATTTAATCCGTACATAACATTTTCCATGTAAATTTTGATTTGTAATCTCTTTGGCTTAAGAATAGGAAATAGAAAAGAAAAATGATTTGCAAAAAAAAAAAGTTATTAACGAATTTAGTAAATATTTGTATTACTAATTATGACACAGTGTTAGCATGTACTGTTATCTGTTATTTAATATAACACTATATAAGTAAATACACTATTGACTAAACATACATGGTATACACAGATATTTAATAGTAAATTAGCTTTCTATTCGTACATTCATTGTCATTGTGTTTTACCTATTTCGCACATTACCGTATATACCCTGGTAATTCAGAAAGATAAGCCTACAGTATATAGACAGTTATATGGACACTCAGATGTCGCATATTATATTGGCAGATAGTCATATATTGACAGCAAATTTGACTCTCAGATTTCACATATATATTGATAGATAGTTTGAATCTCGAAGCTCAAATATATTGACAAATAGTTTGACTCTCAGATGTCACATATATTGACAGATAGTTTGACTCTCAAATGTCACATATATTGACAGATAGTTTGACTCTCAGATGTCACATACATTGACAGATAGTTTGACTCTCAGATGTCATATATATTGACAGATAGTTTGACTCTCAGATGTCATATATATTGACAGATAGTTTGACTCTCAGATGTCACATATATACAGATAAATTGACTCTCAGATGTCATATATATTGACAGATAGTTTGACTCTCTGATGTCACATATATTGACAGATAGTTTGACTCTCAAATGTCACATATTATTATATTGACAGCTATAGTTGGACTCTTAAATGTAAATTACAGTATATTGACAGATAGTTTGAATCTCAGATGTCACATCTCATATATATATGTATTGACACTATGTCAGCCTAATTGACGTTAAATTTTTTAAAATAAAATTAAAAGTTATTTATGCACGGTATGTATGATATATACATGTATATTAAGTAATCCCATTAGTTGCATTTTCAAAGTTTATTGGAATAGCTACGGTGGTTTGTTTATATGAAGCTATGGTAACAATAGAGACAAAAAAGTAAGAAGGGTTATCAGTGTATGTTAATTCATACCTTTCATTTGTAATATTATAATGTATTAAATATATTGTGTTCATATTTATAAAAACCTAATAATCCACCATTTAATACGCTGTATTCATTCATTTCTTCTTCTTTTTTATATTCGTTCGTTCGTTCCTTCAATCATTCATTTTGTTGATATTGCCCTACATAATACATTCTTAAGAATTGTACCATGACAAAACCTGCGAACAGGGACTGAAAACAGGACGTAAAACTCCTTAAAAATTTCAGTCACGAAATGTTTTAAGTTTAAAAAAAAAAAGGGCTACTATTGAAGCCCGCCATCCCTTCACCGACTTGCTAGCCCGAATTTCCATTTACAATTTCTCTGAAATCATGTCAAATTAATTTCCCATTTCGGAGGAACCAGATAAGTCCATGACCATGAACAAATAGTTCAGTGCAATACGGTATATTTAAGGCATCCTAGTAACTTTAAAAAAATGTTTATAACAATATTGGTTCAACAAAAGTACATCAGTAGTTACATGTATAGGCTACTTGCCGCTTTAAAAATACTGATAATTATGGAAAGATCTAAACCTTTTTTTATATTCTCAAAATGAACATTATGCCACAGTATTCCTTTCCATTTCAGTCAGAGAATACATGCTGGTGGTGACAGTACAACCAGAAGACAAAGATCACAAGAACTACGCAGTTTACTCCATGAATTAGAAGACGTTTGGAGAAGCAACTCGAAATCTTCATTAAAACCGGAAGCATCAACTCTATCACAGAGGTAATGACGCTTTAGAAACCTTCTAAATTGCTTTATGATATCTGAGATAAAATTCCCTTATTGCACACTGCACGGTGTTTTCTTCCTTCCTCTTCTTCCTTTAGGTAAGATGATATAATTTCACATGTTTGTTTTTGTTATTTAGTCGAACCAGTCCTACACAACGTATTCTCTCCAGTAAATCATTAGCTGCGTCAATAAAATCATCTACATATCTTGGTAGAGCTGAATCATCTGGTGAGATTTTCATTATTATCTTCGGATCTTTGCTTTGATGGTTGAAAAGTAGTTTCTTGGAGTCAGCAAAAACATGCGAAAACATCATCATTGCAATATGTGATGTAATGATATGATATAATAATATGATAGAATGATATGATATAATGCCTCTGATCGGCATTTACCTATTTCAAACAAATAAGTTGTTTTGACAAAGCCGAATGTTTACTTCTGTTTTCAGCAACTGAGTATTCTAAAGATGGATCAGGAAAACTTTCTGGTCCGTCTCCATTAACATTACCCGAAATATCTGCCAAGCATGGTCGTAGGCGCAAAGCAAGTTGGATCAGTCCAGTAACAACGAAAGAAGATGCACAAGATACACAACCGGTCGCAATCTCGCGAGTACCAACGAAGGCTGATAGAAGTGGTGGTAGACGAAGTGCCGAGTCTCGATCATGCAGTCGTTTGTCAGGAAGATCCAGCTCTAATAGTCTGGATGATGCACGTAGTAGTAGTGCAGACAGTTCCAGACTGACCGAGGAAATCGGTGAAATATACGCCAGTCACCCTTTGAAGACATATATTGACACTGAACTGGCAGAGCTGACAGAAGACGAATTTGGGAAAGATTTACAAGCTGAAGAAGCCATTAAAGGTGAATTTGAAGGGACAGCGGACGAAACTACCCTAGACCAAGACGCTCATGACAGCACTGAAGACACAGATATACTCGCTGATAAAACTGGTATCCCTGGTAAAGAACTCACACAAGGCATTGACTCTGGAGAGAAGGACCTGCAAGAAGGCGATGCAGTCACTATAGTTAATGACCAACAACAGAGCACCAAATCTGTAGGTAAGTGAAGCACAATTCCTAATTTTTCAGTTTCTCCATATCAACTCTGTAAGTTGCGTATAAGCAAAAGAATAAACAAGACCAGAACTATTAATAGCAACATTGCAATGACTTTATTTCACAATTATGATTATTGAACCAATATTGTCTATTATAGACCTGAGTGAACAAGAAAAACAGTACAATGGAAGTCCAGTTCATGAGGATTCTAGTACTTTGCCATCTGGTGAAGAAGTATTGGCTGGTGGTCAACCGGATAGTAGTGAAGGTGTAGATAAAGTACAGGGTAGGTATCAATTATTATCGTTTCAATTAGAACATTATATAATCAACATTCAACAAATATAAATGTCACTATGGGTTAAAGATGTCCACAGATTATTACTATGTAAGCTTACATGAAGAAGTCCAAAGCGCCTTTGGAGCTAAAGAGAGAAATGGCAAATGGCTGATGCAATATGTCTTACTTTTTAAGTGCTTTTGTTTCCAGAACAACTTAAACCCAGACCACCTCCAGATCCCAGAAGAGCAAGACTTTATAGATTGAATGCTAGATCTAAGAAACCTGCTGGTAGGTTTATTAAAATTTTATGATTTACTATGTTAATCTCAATGTAAACCAAATAGTCCAGCTCATTCCATATCACATTCGAACCTCTTTCACACAACTTGCTGCTTTTTAGAGGTTTGATTTGTTAAGCCAGATACCTTAAAATATGTATTCTCATAATTTTTACAGTAGTTCCTTCCACGGACCAAGAAACTGAACTAACTGCCGAGACAGAAGGTTCCGTTAAAGAACTAATCGTCCCTGAAGAACAAAAACCTGCAGAAGATACTGAAAAGATTATCGGCGATACTACACAAGAAGATCATAAAACTGACGAACTAGCAGATGGAACTAAAACAGAAGTGGCGGAACAACTAACAGAGGATGCCAAACCAGAAGAAGGTGACAACATTCCACCTGTTGCAGATGGTAATATTGAGGACAAAGATGTTGCAGAAGTTAAAGCAGTCGAAGACGCTAATGCCAATGAAGAATCTAACAAATCTGATGCCGAAGATGTCGTCAAAGATGAAGACATGGGCGATAAAGAAGTAGCAGAAGAAGATCTTCCAATGGATTCAGTTGGTGAAGACGTTAAAAAAGCTACCGACGATACCCACCTAGAAGTTGACTCAAAAGCAGGTCCTGAAGAAAGTGAAGAGAGCATGTCATTTGTATTTGTAAAGGATAATTCTACCTCGGGTTCTGCATCGGTTGGAAAACACGAAGTGGAAGAGGACATCATGGAAGTTTTAGAAAGACGTCGTCGTGCTCGAATGTTGAGTAATCTGAATATTGAATCAACTAGTAATTTTGATGATATGGAAGACGATTTTGCCGAACGAGCTAAGGAAGCCGAGGCAGCTGAACAAGATTTTATATTTATCAGAGAAGAAGAGTCGGATGGAGAAGCCCACGAACCCGATGAACCTGTAAGTGTTTAGTCTTATTGTATTGGAGTTCGTAATATTTTCTAGGTTGAGAAACATTTTTTTTTCAGAATCTAAACTCGAGGTTGCGTATTCTCACTCTTTCCGGTACACTTTTGATGGTAAATCTCTTTGGAAGAGTCCAATAAATTCCTACTACACGACTGTTGCTCTCGGTTTTGCCATCCATTGAAGGTGATTTTGTTCAACGGTATTGACCTGTTTGTAGGGTTTTTTATTCCACCGACCTTCAATGAACTGTAAGCTCTCAAATCGGATTGATATGAGCTCTATTTCGGCGGGAGTGTCCATTGATGCCATCCTGGGACTAGAAACGTGGTCTTCTGTTATTACCTGATGTTCTTTTTTTATCTAAAACTTCCTTGTTTCTATTTAAGGAACGAAGATCAAAGAGACCAAGAAGAAAGAGAGTACCAAAGAAAGCTGAGAAAGTTTATATAAAGGCTTTAGATATTACATCTATAGCTCCTGTTGTAGAAGAGGAAGAAGTTAAGGCAAGTCATCTTTCTAAAGGACTGGGTTTTGGAGAAAGCGTATATCATCAACACCGTAATGTATACTACGAAGAGTATGGGCCAGGATAACCATTCCTTTGTCCAATTCTGTTGACCGTAAGAACCAATTAATCCAAAAGTCAGCGAAGGCATATTTCTCGAAATTTCTCGAGACTGACTGTAGATTCCATTTCACAAAAAGGATAAGATTTAGTGGGAACATCTCCATGATAGAAATTAGACGTAAGATAGAATTTCTGGCGGAAATGGGTCGGAACCTTACTGGGGAGCTACTTGAATATTCCATGAAATGTGCTTTTTTATCATAGGAGGAGGAGGAAATTATTGAAGAAGATGGTGAGGACAAACCATGGGTTCATCCCAATCAACGATTTTTTCCTGATGGTCCGTTACCTAAGATTGAGGTTCCAGGCGAAGACGCGGTCTTACCGTCTCATCTGGAAGAAATGTTAACCAGACGAAGTGCTTCAAAATCGGCAGAAGAACTGGAAAATGAACTTCTTCAAAGTAAGAAAGCACTTATTCTTATCATTTTACGTTCTAATGTTTTCTTCCTTTAGTTATGAAAGACACGCAACGACATGCATATTACAATGATGAGTTTTGGTCAACTGTCTGGGTGTCTGTGTGTTGAAAGTCAATCGATGTGGCATCGGATGGTTGTCACATTCAAACACATCTCAATCATGTTCCAAATCAGCCACTCCAATTTCAGCACATCACATTAATGGCCGTCTTTTGGAGGTGATGGTCTAGCATGATAGTATAGCTTTGCTGAATAAAACCATACAATCTGTGATTCTTTATTGTCTTTGAGGGGTTGTAAGGATTTTCTAATAAAAAATTGTATGTATCGAGAACACTGATATCATCAATTTGCTCCATTGCAATTTTCTATCAGAAATCTGTGGTTCCAGCAATCAATTTTAATCAAACTGGGCCACATCCGCAAAATCTGCTTGTAACACTGAAAACCTTTATGATTCGCTTTGCTGAAATTGACGGACCAGATTGAAAATGGAATGGTGCAAATTGATACTATCACCTTAATGTTTGGATATACGTGTATACATGTATACTTTTACAGTGCAAGACATTATGAATAAAGAAATGGCCGGATCTTCTATGGCTGTTGACGAAGGTGAAGAAGGTTTAACAGAGCAAGAATTGAAATTGGCACAGGAGCTTTTAGAGGTAAGGAGACTGGAATTTAAAATATTAACTGCTTATTGTGTTATATTGCATCTGTTCCTTTGATTTGGACACGACAAAATCCATATTATATAAAGAGCCACAACCTTACGGGATAGGCAAAGATCTTTTGAATGATTTTTGATGACATGGATGTATCTGAAGATCATTGCGAATTGAACTAGCATACCAATAATATGTTCTTTATTAAATGTTGTTTTCTAGGATCGTGTTAAAGACGTATCATCTAAAATATTTAATACTGGTACAGAAGAAGAAGCTACTGAAGCAGTGGTACAACCAAAAAAGAAGGGTGGCAAGGGTAAAGGAAAGGGTGGCAAAGGTAAAAAGAGATCAAAGAAACCAGTAGAACCTGTGGTAGATCGAAAACAGAGCATAGCTGAAGAGAGGGATTCAATTCGACAACAACGAAAGCTTGAAAAACTGGTATGTTGCTATCTATTTAGTTTTGTATGAAAAAATATCGGTGATGCTAATGATGGATTTACAAAACAGAAAACTGAAACCTTGGAATTGTAAGGAATAATCACCATCTCAGGTCAACGGAATATTTTTTCTTCCCATTTTGATTTCATATGTTTATTTTACTTACATGAAGACCATTCTCACAAACCATTAACCTTTACGAGCACAATCTGTTCGTTCATCAGCATAATGTCGGAAGAAGTCGTCATCGATGAGTTGTTTTGTATATTTTTCCCTTCTATTGTAGAGAAGACTCGAGGAAATGCAAGCACTACAAGAAAAAATAGCTCAGAGAGAACAATCAAGAAAAGCCCAAGAAGAAGAAATTCAAAGAAAGGCTTTGGTAAGTTTCAAATCTTGTCTTCAGATTTTGTGTTACTCTGATGACTTTATTCCATTCTAGTCCTAAAACAGAATTTAACTTTACTTTTTTAACAAGTTTTGTTGCAAATTTTACGCCTGGAACACAATGGTTTAGTTTGACATTATAGATGTTATTTAACATTTTCCTAGCGTATCTGCTCAAGTTCTTGTGTAGACTCTCTGTATTTTATTTTCGTCATTGGAACGAACTTCTTGATGAAGTGGTGATTTGAAATACTTTCCAATTGAGCCATATTTCATTTTTAGTCATACATCAGAGAACCTTTTTTTTTGTTTCGATCTACATGAGGTGTTTTGGCGAAGGTAGATGGGTTGCAATTTGAAATAATTTAGTTACCATAAGTGATTTTGATGATTCGTTGTATTCCAGGAACTGGTGGAAGAGCAAGAAGAACTAGAAGAAGAAGCAGCTGCTATAAGACGAAATGAAGAGGAAGCCAGAGAACAGCTGGCAGAAATTAGAAAGAAACAGCGACTTGAACGTGATACCAGGAGAAAGGCTGAACAGGAAAGAAAACGACAGCTGGCTATTGAAAGACGAGAACGTGAAAAGGTGATGAGGGAAATTGCCAGACAGAAAGAAAAGGAAATGTTAGATAGAATTGGAGATGTTGAAACAAGACGTGAGCTTATTGAAGAAGAGGACAGAAGAATAGAAGAAGAAGAGAGGATAGCAGATGAGGCGTTGCAGGTAAGTTCTTCTTCATATTTGATATATATTAGGTTCTAATGTAGATAAATGTCAAAGCGAGATGTTCCAGATTACAATCCGAGAAATGACCTCACATGGATTGACTCTACAGAACTCTTAGTTCTTCCCTGCAACAATGATTTCCCTGACGACGAGGTCTCGGGAAAATTTCATTTGTCGGGCATCCTTCTGCCTTTTCTTATTGCATTCATACTTCGTCATGGACGTTTTTTCCCTCCTTCAAAATATTTTCACCCTGCAGTTTGATTTTTCCCCGACAGAGGGCCCGCTACTGGGGTGTGTTACACTCCCCATATGGACGCTTCTGCCTGTCCCGCCCGTCCATCTTGACTCATCTTTCCCTACTTTTACTACTCCGGTCTCAAAACCACCCTCCCAATTACATAAGCTGCGGAAAATTTATCTAACGATGCTTAGAATCGCCAACGATTCGAATCAATTTTTCAATCTGAGTTCAATCTTGATGACGATGTGTTATTCTATCTCCTTTAGGAAGAACTACGGGAACAACAAATAGCTTTAGAAGAAGAAGAACTCAGAATGAGAGAATTAGAAAAAGAGGTAAGAGTACTAATCTGTTATTTTCACCACAAACCACAAAACTTTCTGTTTCTGTTCTTTAGCACCAATGTGGGCTAACGAAGACTTTAAATGTAATTCAGTTACCTTCATATTTAATTCATTGCGTTAATTTGGTGGCTTATGGATCATGACTGAAATTGAATTTGAATTGGTAAGTCTGTATGTTGGTTTTCTGCTTGTTATCAGTTAACATGTTTCAGATAACGCCCTTGCAAGAAATTTTTTTCCAAGTCCAACCCTTACTGAATTTTTACCATCTCTATTGAATAATTGTAGGCTGAAGAAGAAGCTATGAGAAGATTAATAGAAGAAAGGGAAGAAGCAGAGAGAAGACAGAGAGAACTCAAAGTAGAGGAAGAACGAATTCGACAAGAAGAAGAAAAACTACGGTAATGCTATTATGGATTTCACGTGTTATTGCCATACACTATAATTTTTCAGACTTTCAGGAATGTAACTATCTTAGTATCCCATCCGCTGATACTGATATTTATCTATTTCTTTTTAGGCAAGAATTGTTAGTTGAAGAAGAAAGATTGAGAGAAGAAAAACGATTAAAGGAATTAGAAGAACAAATTAAATTAGACGAAGAAAGAAAACGACTGGACGAGGTTAGCTCTGATTCCAAGCTATTCTTACCTTTCAGTGACTGGGATAACAGCTCCACTATCTCTCTTTACTTCGATTGAAGAATTGGGCATTCTAAAGCTCGTTAGATTCACAAATCTATTGACAACTTTTTTACCAAAATCACACAAAAATGTCAATTTGCTATTAAGAGTCTTGAAACATATTTGTCTTGAGAAAAAGATGTCTGTAAAGTTTTCTAAAGAAAATGCAGAAAAATTTAAAAAATAAGTGGCAAAATGTTCGTTAAGGATGATATTCTCCACATTACCAAATATTTTTTTCAGCTAAAGAGACTTGAAGAAGAAGCTAGACGAGCAATGAGACAAGAGCTAGAATATAAGAGAGAATGGGCCATTAAACGTCGAGAACAAAATTTAAATAGACGTTCACATTTAGATAAGATTAGAATAGGTCAAGGTTTAACTCGACCCTGGGTTTTCTCCTATTTTGTTCTTTGGAAGAAAGAATCATTTAGCAAGTACGTATTTTTTCTGTTTTCAACTCAAAATACTTAAAAGTGGGTTCAATAGCATTTACATTTGATATTGAGTATGGCAAGAAACCTTCTGATTGGATAAAAGCAGCCATTTTTGAATTATACCTATTGAACATCACTGCTAGATCATCATGGTCAGTAGAATTCTACATTGAAAGTTTTCTGACTATCATATAAATTTCAAATTCCTGTCTTTCAGATTGATGGGAAACGATCCGAAATCTAAAAACTCATTCCGGTTGAAGCCTAAAAGAAAAACTGCTGCACCAGCAGAGCGAGCTGGTTCACCAATTCCTGAATTCATGCCAGGATTAACGGCCATTGTCGAGGAATAACCGAAAAGGGGAACATTATTATTCTCATGATAGCCTTTTCCCAGTGTAACTTTGGGAGAAAAAACACAACTGCTTAATTCAACTCGAACGATTATGAGAAAGCTTTTTCGTTTCAGTTATATGCTCAAAGGAACTTTTGAAGAAAAAGTATAATGTCGATCGTTAATTTGTTCAACCTTAATAATTTTGATTAGATGAATAACGTTAAAGATGATAATAGTGCTTAAAATACCGCTTTATAACTATCAAGACCCATGTTACTATGTCTTACCACAATAGTTACAATTACCAATATGAATTGATTTGCAATGACGTTCCTAGAATTATTATGTAGAGGGAACGAGAAGGGTGTCTGAAAGAACTGAATTTTGCTTATCTTTCACAGAAACTGTTCGTAGATATTCAAGAAGTTAACAAGAAATATTAAACTTGGGGTGGGTGTGTTGTAGGATCAGCCTCATTTGGGAAAGTTATACGTCCTGTTCATCTAAACTATGTGTCCTACATAAAATATACGTCGGTCCGAATAAAGATATCCCTTCTCATTACTTTAATACCTGGGTTTCAACTTGTTTTCTCAAATGTCCCCGAAAATGCTTAAGGAAATGACCATGTCCCCTAAATTGTCTGAAGAAGTCACAGCATTTTTAGTTTGAATACAAACTTAAATTGTGGTTGTTACGTGCAGTGGACACGAGTGCTTCAAGATAATACAAAACATAACATATTTTTTTCAGACATATATTATATCAGTTTGTGTCCCCTGGAGAATGTCCCCAGTTTGGGACATGTCTCCTAAGCTAAAAACCCAGGCTTTAATATAATGTAAAGTGATTTTGTAAGGTGTTTTTTTTTTCATTTAATTTTAGCAAATTGATGAATTATCAGAATTATTGTAGTAGTATAAGATCTAGTCTAGAAATGTTTTTGTCGATTTTTTGTATTCAACCAAGCTATTCTGTGATGCTTTATTTATTAACAAGTTAAAGAAATTATATTATATTCTATTTGTTGATGTCTTGATTTTTCTCAAGTGGGAGGAAATTACCGTGCTCTCTGAAAATAAATTTGAAAAATTTAGGGCTCGGTCGTTGACATTCACACCCTTCCTCCAGTTGTTGACGACTACATGTGAGAATGAAAATTGTGACTCAGGTTTATAGAATCATTGCGGGCAGTGGGACATTGGATGAATATCCACCCAGACCTATATCTTAGTTTGTTTCCCTGAGAAAATGTCAAAATGTTCCCAGTCTGGGAAAAACCCAGGCTTTGTCGTATCTACAAAAATAATATTGAACGCATTTTCAAGACAAAGGTCAAAATCCATCAAGAAATCAACTCTCTGTGGCGTTTTCAAGATTTAGTGCAATAATCTGTATCAAATTGTTTTGTCTTTGACATTACAGCATCGGCATTTAATGTCAGCTTATCTTAAATCATATCAATCTGGTATTTATTGGTGTTAAGTTGCTTTATGCTGCACGCAGTATTATTTTCAGCAATGGTGGAGAAGGTAGGACTTGAGTGTTAATCCTTGAGGGGTGCTCTCATTGACAGAATTTCTTAGATTGACTATTATCTGATTCTTCAGGTAGTCTTGGAACATAGTTAACAGTGATAGTGTTAGTGTTGTTGCACGAGGTTTTGATCTCTCTGTTCACAGCTACATGGCCATTGTATCACCTATTTTTAAGGATGGCCAAAAGAGAGAGCTACAACATCTTAAATATTGGGGATGGGACCAGTGAGATAATAAATCAGAAAATAAAGTTACACAGAAAAAATATCTTTATTATATATTGTATATATATATATAAAAATTTAATTTCTATGTATATAAATAAAATAGTCATCCATTCAATAAACAGAAGCAAGTTACACAGTATATACATGAAATTCGTTTTGTGACAATACCATACCATATTAATAATTTTCATAACTTGGGACTATGAATTTTTACAAAATTTAAAACTCAATATATAAAACTATTATAATATTCAATATTCTACGTAATATGTCTGGTCACGATTAAAATCCTTTTTTTATGTCATTTTTTAAAAAAATCTTTGTACATGTACTACTACATTCTGTGTATATTCTAAATTACGACACTAATATTATTTGGTCGCGACAGGCAGAAAATTTTGAAATGGTTAAAAAGTTGTTGTTGGTGTCCTGGTGCCCAAGATCTTTCACCATGTAGATATTTATTTTTAAGTTTCGGTACTGTCCGATCTGCCAAAGCATGCTCTAACATTTTTGGTAAAGGATTTCCGTAATTTAGAGCAGCTTCTCTTAAAGCTTTTCCATTTTGATGATCTGGCAACTGTAAAATAAAGAAGACATCAAAAGTATTAGAAAGTGGACATAGTTAGAGATAACGGTATATTATATTATTGTCTTGATAGGAGTTTAATACATTGCTGGTCTCTGAATTGTAATAGATAAGTCTTTGACCAAATTCAACGTCTGTTTGTTCTGAAACTATCAGTGAAGTGATATAGAAATCCCAAATTACATTTAGGGTTTTTAACTGGACTAGCTAATCAGTTGAACCAAGATCACAGACCCCCACCCCACAAGGAAGCCACAATCGTAGGAAAGGGATACAAACAGGGGAGCTGATCCATTGATAAAGATGTTGGGAACCGTCTGTTTAAAAATGTAGCATGAAGCCGCGGCTGACGGAATAGCCTAGGAGCAAAATTAAGGGGGTAACGGGACCTTCCATATATCTTTTTAAAAATGTAAAACACCGGAAACGAATTATTAAATTCTATGAATTAGATATCATTTAATACCAAGAATAATGCAGACAATATCAAATAAATTTTATATCTATGAAGGTGTAAACAAATACCAAAATGACGATTTAACGGGAACCAACCCACTTGAATCGGCCACCTCTACTCCTCTCATTGAGCCACTGTAACTAGAATATAACTGGGAATATACATTAGCTATAGACTTACCAGTTAACTGTACCAATATTTCTTCTGCTCCCTCCACCTTCTGATACAATGAGTGTATCAAAGAGAGAGAGTTTGTAGTATTTAGTCTTAATGGTCGGGGTGAGTTACTTTTAGAGTAAATAAACTGCATAGCCTTGTTTGTTCTAGATGAAGCGGTATTCAATCGTAAAAGTACTTTACGAATGGCAGGATCTGAAATAGAGTATGTATATCAACTGTTTTAAATGTTTATAATGTAGAACAATTGAACTGGAACTGATTCTGAAGGTAGGTGTTTTCTTGTAAAGGGTTGAGTACAATTATTGGGGTTACTGATTGCATAAGTTGTACCGTTCATATTTTCTACCAGACGTCTATGGTTCCTGCAATTCCATTTTAAATGTTTGATAAAAACATTGGAATGGTGCAAATTGATCAGTGTTACCGATACACATAACATTTTTTAGAAAACCTCTTTGCAATCCCATTAATAATGATGATGAAGATCAATTCTAAGATAAGAAAGAGAGAGATTGATACTAAGAGAAATGATGATGACGATTCGGATGGTCATGACTAAAAACATCTAAATAAATTACATACCAGCGTCAATTGTCAAAACATCTTCTGCTTCCTCCAAAAGATTGTAGATGGTCAGTAGGAATTCAAATGATGATTGCGGATTCAGATGAAAATATGGATCATTATCAGTAGAAGATAAAATGAAATGAATCGCTTCATTTAATCTCTTGGAAACTATCTTTACTTTCTCCAAACCACGAGCAATAACTATATCTGAAATATAATAACACTGATATAAGGAAATACAGAATTTATACTATGGAAGAAAAATAAAACATCTATATTTTACAGGGATAACAACATCTGTATGCGTGTGTATGCGCTACGACGTAGGCCTACTCTTTCATTTGGTATGCGGAAGTCCTATATTGGAGCAAGCTTTCACCCTTTCCTGAGCTAACCCTAGTTGGTATTTTAAAATCACGGAGTTAACCCTATGTCTCGGTAGCCGAGTGGTCTCCGCAGCTTTTTGCCAACTTTGAGGTTCCAGGTTCTATTCCCACTTGCAGTATTGGGTTTCCGTGAGGATCCTTTCTCCCAACTGGTCCTTGGTCAAACCTCTTTGCATCTTATAGAGCTGGTTTACTTGAATTATGAGTTAAGATCATTTATTCAAGGTCATCTGGCTTTCTCACAACGATTGAGAACCAAACTCTCAAATACTTATAAGCGGACTTTGGAAACTATTTTTTATGTTTTTGGCTTGAATCTCTTTCATTTTGAGTCTAAATTATTTGAGGTGTCTTATGAACTCTATAAAGAGGAGTCAAATTAAGAGGAAATAATTATTAAAAATCTTACCAGGTGACAAAGAATCTCCTGAAGACATTTTACCTGAAATAAATATAAATATAGAATTTAGTTTAAGAGAGCCGACAACAAACCAACTAAATATGTCCTTGCGCTAAGGAAAGTTTCAATAATGAAAAGGGATATTTTTGGCAATCTGAGTTTGCAGAGGCTAATTTTACAGAAGGTTTTTGAGTAAATTTTGTTTTAGAGCCCTTTTTCCGGAAACACTGACCAATCAGCCAAATCTGCAAACGGAAACAAATATTTTTGTCCAACTTAAAAGCCAATAATAGAAGGGTGCCATGGGCATGAACATTTTCAAAATTTGTATTTGTCAAGAGACAATTTAGCAATTTATTTCGTTCTCGCTCTACTGAAGAATCTTTTCAACAACTTTCAGTGAAGGACTTGACGTTACAGATTACGTTTTTTACGTTGATTTCTAGTAAATTTCTCAGAAAAAGTTACATGAATATGATCCAATTTAATTGTAAATTATATTATTGTACTTACCAGAGAACTGAATCAAACCAGAATAGAGTTTTCTTGACAAATATATAGAGAAATCTATCAAGACGTCTTTTATCTTCTTGTATCCAAAGAAGATAATAATCACTAGAGGTGACAATCGACATGACGTCATAGTTCCAACAATAACGTTACGTTGTAGAGTAGGCCTACATTGGTTGGTCAGAAATCAAAAGGTACCAATCAATCAAACCAATAAACATAATCAAAGGAAGTCCAACGTCAAAGAACATTCCATAATATTCCTTTTAGTAAAACGCCAAGAAAACAAACCATTCAATTTAATTCAACACATTTAAATTAATATATCTTATTAATTCAATAGCAATACTCAAATATATAAACATCAAATTATAAAGATAGCTTGCCAGGCAATGTAACATACACCCATTGCGCGGGTTTGGTTGAAATATAAAAAACCTATAACAACAACGGCAACAGTAAGCAGAACAACGAAATCTTCTGCAGTATATTTTGTGTTAAGCAAAGATTGAAAAAATCGAAGAGCAATAACATATAGGACTACATAGCATTCATTATTTTACAAAGTTTTTATCAAAATTTAAATTGAGTTCTCCCTTGAATTATAACGAACAATTTCACCAAGTTTCCTGAGCTTCATTTAGTAATTAAGTATGCATATATTGATAACAATTAATTACTGTAATAACAAACTTGCGACTTTTCGACGATGGTACTTTTGTCTTTATCAAGCAATGATACAATTTGCCCTTTGCGCGAAGAATGTCTTATCACACTACATATTTTCAATGCTCTGTCACTTTTGTCCTATCATCGTCGAAACGTCGCTAGTTATTTATTAAAGTAAATGTTATCCATGCAATTGTGTTCATATGTTCATATAAGTTTCCAGAGATAAAACCATATTATGTATTTGTCACAGCATTTCTTTCCCCAGTCTCTGATAGCTATTTGGACTGATAGTCATATCTGTCAAAATAGCTATCAAAGGCTAGGCTGGAAATAAAGTCAGCAAGTTTCGGACTAAGGGTGATCATGATGGTATGATTGAACTACAAAATTATCCATCTTTCCAAATATATCGACGTTTTGTGGATTCTAGGTATTTTAATACGTTTAAAACCCCCGCACCCGCGGAAATTCTAGTTTTTAGAGCATTTACAAGCAATTGATTTCTCTGTTGATCAGAATGCAATTGATGTTGATAGAAGTACTTACTGTATAGAGGTTAAAGGGCGATAACTCCTCAAAACTGATGAAAGAGGCCTGAATCTTGAAAAATCCTTATTTTAATCAGGAGTAAACTAAACTTTCTCAAACCTTTCGATTTAGATTCAATAACATCCAAGTTTAAGTTTCATCAAAATCGGTTGAAAACTAAGAGAGTAATAGCATATTATTCAAGATTTTGGGGCAAGGGCAATAACTCTTGATTCTAATGATCGAAAATGGCTCAAATTCGAACTTGATCTTTGTTTTATGAATATGTATACACATACCAAATTTCATTTGATTCCATAAAAAAACTCTAGTTTTTAGAGCGTTTACGAGCAAATGTTGACAGATGGACCGACGGACGGACAGTGATGCCGACAATATACGGCCTCATACAGAGATGAGAGCGTATAAAAACAACTCAAAATATTTTGAAAAATACAAAGAGATTTTTATTGACACATTCCTTTGTTTACAAGATGGAAAAAGAAAATAACAGAAAACATGATTTAACTTATGTTCCTCTAATAGTCTACTTGCAAGTCACACAGGCATAACATTTTTAAAGCCAATTCTTCAGAAATTTAACTACATAATACAAGCTCTTCAATCCGTTGAAAACAATTAAAGTTTCAAATAAACTTGTAAAACTATGTAATTTTCCATACAATTACAGGTTATAATTGAAAAACGCTTTTGAGTAAGCGTTTTTCAATTATTGTGTATGAACATCGTTTTCTTGATTTATGAGATTATTTACCTAATCTGTTTTATAATCATAGCACCAGGTAAGTCTCCTGATGAACATATGCTCCTATTGACCAAGTTTGAAAATTTAGATTTTTTGTTCATTCTAAGAGGTTTTGTAATCTTTTAAGAGTTTGATTAATAACAGTATTGAACTCATCTAACAATTAGTATTGCTATCTCATATATCTCAAGATGTTTAAGATCGAAATCTATTAATTTTAACAATTCAAGATTCATCATTGCCTGAGAAGATTTCCAAGTCAAGATATGATAAAGCAAAACCTTTCCAATGTATCTTTTTAAAGTGATACTATGCTTAGAATAAACAAAAAAATTAAATTTTCAAACTTGGTCAATAGTAGTATATAGGCTATTCATCAGGGGACAAAGCTAGTGGCATAACTATAAAACAGATTACCTAAATAATCTGATAAATCCAGAAAACTATGTTTTTTAATTGATAAATGTCTTAATCCAATTTAAGATATTTATAAATAATAATCTGTAATTGTATGGAAAATTACATAGTTTTATGGATTTATTTGATTCTGTTTGTTTACTTTGGACACTGTTGATAAATATATACTCTTATTGACCAAGTTGGAGAACTTAATTTTTTTGTTCATTCTAAGACATAGTATCCTTGAAACAAAGTCGCATCTGGATACAATTCAAACTACACTTGGGAAAACCAGTACGGTACTTGTGGTTAATTAAAACTGATAGATAAAATTCAATTTTTCTTGAAGATTTATACATTTTTTTGTAGAAAGTGAACAGCTTGAGTGAATGTTTTCTATATGTGCCTAAATTCTTTTCCATGCTGATGATGGATTCATTTATTGGAAAGGTCTGAAAAACAAGTTCTCTACACAATGAATTGTCTCTTTTAAGAAGTGTTATTTGTAATTTGTTCAGCCTTTTCTAAATCCTGTTTTCCAGGCTCTATCTGTAGAGCCTCTAAATTGTCTGTAATAGAAGGAGCATGTTCCTCAATATTGTTGTCATCGTCAAAACACTTTGGTAGTTGGCGCTTCATGGCATAGGCATCTTCCCCATCTGCGTAATATTTTGGTTCAATCTCACTAATTTTAAACTTTAATGTGTTTGTGTAAAGATGAAGGGCAGCACGGTTACTTTTACGAACATGAAGGGAAACATAATGAGCTTTAAAACATTCCACCATTGCTCGGGAGGCTTGGTCCATCAATTTCTGCGCAAGACCAAGTCGTCGGTGTGAACGTTTCACAGCCAATGATGTGATGTGACCATGTGGAATAGAATCTTCTGGATCTTCTTCCATTTTAGCCAGCACATAACCAACTATATTCCCATCTGACGTTTCTCCAACATAAGACAACTGAGGCCATGACAAACCGTGGTAAAAATAGTACTTCATTTGGTAATTTTCTGGCAAACATAGTAAATTACAGTGTTGCATGTTCATTAAGTCCTCTGGTCGGGCGCATCTTATATTCATTTTGGCAGGTGAATGTTGGTTTTTCGTCAAAATAATCAGGCAAAACTTTACAGTGAAATTGTTAGAAACTAAACAAATGTGTTGCCATAAACTGGTCTTTATTCCCGTAAAGCAAAATTTCCTTACGACATTGGTGGTTGGTGTAAATGTTATTTTTGGATTTTCATTGTAAAATATGAAATAAGTAACCTAAAATTCAATCTCTTTTATCCCAAATAATACAGTTTTCTCACATGTTTGTCTAATCTTCGTGAAAAGCATTCAATTCCAGGAAAGATAGGTTTTCAAAAATATTGCAAGTATCTGGATCCATTTATTACACTTTACCGACGGAGAGATTGAAAGAGCGCATGCGTTAAAGACAACAACTTCCTCCGGCAAAATGGTAAGTGTAAAAGTGTTTAGTACAATAAATCTGTTAAAATAAAGAATAAATTCATAAGAATAATGTCCTAAATTGGACAGTTTCAATATTCCAAGGACTGAAAATATTTGCATAACCATTCATTCAAAATTAAGCAAAAGGAAAGACTTTTCTTGTGCAAACATGAAGTGCATGTGTGGCTTGACACTATCTTGCTTGTGATTGGCTGATACCTAACCCCCCACCATCAAAGCAAATACAACTTATTTCTAAGCCTTTTTAGAAGTTTTCGCATCATAATTATAGTTATACAGAATTATAGCCGACTCTTGTTTAATTTACGTAGCGATTAAAAGTGATTAGGTCTACAGAAGCCATTTACAGGCAGGCTACTCTCTCACTCAGTCTCACTCTGACTTAGTCAGATAAAACTTGCCGTTGAGCGGGTCAACGTCAGGCTGCCATGCTATATCATTTCATTGCGGAAATTCAAATCCAGGCTGTGCGATCTTCAGACAAATGATTTATTTTAGCCTGCTTCCCTACTACAAGTAAAATTTATTCTCGTGCCTACACTTCGAGACAAGTTTGGAACGTAGCCTCTCTTACGTCCACATACGATTTAATAAACACCGATCTATCTATATAGTAAGCTTGATTTGACCCTAAATCAATGAAAAACCCCATCTTGAAAGCAATATTTATCTGTAAATAAGATTTTATAGAAGGGTAATTTCAGTCTGAAATGTGTCATTTTCACATGAAATTTCAAGGAGGGAAGCAGGGTACAAATTACTTTTTTTATTTGCATAGCAGTTTTTTGCTCTATTGGTCAATATTGCATAGCAGTTTTAAATTTTGTGGAGCAATTTCTTCAGTGAGCATTGAATTTGTATAGCACTTTTTAAAAACTCTTTTCGACTTTAAAGGGAGGCTCTGCTCATTAGTTGAGCAATCACAACTTAATTATTAATAAAAACATTATGTTCTGACACTACCCTGAAAAAATCAGCGACATTCCACAGTAAACAACGATTTTATAGCATGTTTAAATCCAAGCCGACGAATTTTTGTGGCCGCCGCCATTGTTGTCCTTCCTAGTAGTCACGTGATCATTATGACGTCAAGTGTGCGTATCAATGACGTCTTATGTAAATAGACACTCTCGCTTAGCTGTAAACCGTAAGATTTATTAAGCATGTAAAATTTGAATTTATGTACAAATTTAAAGAAAACAACAAACTTGCGAAGACAGTATTGTAGCCCATCAAATATTCTATAATTTAATTAAGTTCTCGGGTTTTATTGCGTATTCCACGGCCCTACTATCAGATATAAACTTTGTACATTATTTCTTCAATGTCGGTTTCTTTTTCAAATACCGGGTAAAAGTTAGATGTTTGTTTTATTTTATCCCGTGACAATAGCACTGAATTGGTGAAGCCGCAGACGTAGGCCTAATATGAATCTCTATGAAGAGAAGACAAAACTAACCGATAAAGTTATTCATGCACAATCTAAGCCCCACCGAGACCATATGGAGCCGACCATATGTGACACTAATAATCAGTATTTATTGTTTTAGTCTCCTAATCTTATAATTAGTTAATTCAATTTACTATGAACAAAATAGATTTATATATAATAAAAAAAAAAACAGTATCAAAATAATATTTGAGATATTTCAGTATAAGTTCATAACTACAGAAACACCTGGACATAGACAGACAGACAGAATGGCGTCACTCATTGCTACAGTCTCGAAGAGATCAAAGGATTAAAAAAAAGTGTTTTTGTCACGTAGGCCTATACAGTACTTGGTCTTGAGCTGAAGTTACTTCCAGGAGTTTCCAAGTCTAAAATATCTTAGCCGCCAAGTACGACTGTCAGTTATACGGCAATATTGTTGTCGAATGTAGAATGCTTTGTTCAGGGGCGCCGGAACCACGGGGGGCAACTCACCTGAGGGGGCGAACATGTTCCCTATTTGTCCCTATGCCCCAAAATATAGGTATGACGTACGTTCTGGTATACCTAAGAAGTGATCTAAGAAGCTCTAAAATACAAAATTTTCTCATGTATATCACAGCTCCGCCCCCGCCGCTAACCTTTCCTTCCGGTGCTTTGTTGACATGAGAAATGAAACAAAAATGAAATGGAGTTTTACGACCTGCGTCTGTTTTGGTTTTTCAGGATGGGAACACACCCTGCAATGAGGGAAATTTTGTCAGGACCGCGGCATTACCCTACTCTTATTATCTATTTCGAACTGTCTGGGGATTAACGTGCATAGCCTGTAGCATCCATGGCCTCAGTTTATTGTCCCATGTTGACGAACAATATGTGATCACTTCCAACCTGTGTCACTGACAGTGACAGGTGGAAACCGGGTTGAAAAATCAAAAGAGCAATCGAATAGAATTCATTGAGCCAGAGCGGCTCTCAGTTGTCATGAATCATGAGAAATAGGTCTACCTTGTAACAAGTTTGTAACAGGTTTGTAACAGATAAATCTGTGGTTCCGTCGTAGACAAAAATGTCTTTTTTTTTTAAAATGCGAGCGGATTTTAAAATACTATTTTCAACGGTTTACTGAGCGTAATTACTAGGCCTATGATTAAGCCTACTGAAATAATTGTACAATGCGATTGCCGTCATTTCGTGAATTATTCTCCATCCCCTGCATCTGTTTTTTTTTTCAATAAAATTTTCTATAGAAGACTTGCAAAGAAGGCACAGCACCGGCATTTAGCACTGGTTCTAGCCTAGAAGCCTAAGATAAATGTTTAACCATACTTTCCCAGTAATCTTCAAAAGACTTAAAATTTTCACTTCAAACATAGGCTCGGCCGGGGATTCTTCGGCTCTAGACTAGTCGGGCACATTTGACAAGCCACTGCCTTCGAATATATGCTTTCTTCGCTTACATTGATAAAAAAAATGACATAATGCTTTTCGTGGATTGTTTCCGTCCGTATTCATACAATGATTCGCGATACGTTTGAACAGATGTATCGGCGATAGGCCGTATTACTTGAGTCAATAATATCGCGTCATACTCGGATTACGCACACTTTACGTCACTTCCTCTCAAATATATGACGTGATGATCAAAATGGCGGCGCCCATGTGTTTGATGTTATTTTATTAATTAATCGGCTTTAAAGTATTGATAACGTCGTCAGAACCTCTCGAAAATTTTCTGGTAGATTGTACTATACATATTTTACTAAATTACGTTCATTCAAGTTTGGGTGTCATGAAGCTTGCTTCCCTTTAAAACTCTTGCTTTATTATAGAAGCTATGTATGATTAATAAAAGAGATGAATAGTATCACTTAATAACCTTAATTCAAGAATTGTATTTGAATACCAGTACAAAATATGAATAGCAAGGAAGAAGCATTTATTTCACCTTATAATGCACCTTCCTTTCGACCCTGGAGAAAACCTTTGTAAAACAGTCACCGTAAATAAAGCGAACCCTTCCACACAAAATTATCGACAAGTTGGCAAAACTAAGACACCATATTATTGAGCGATAATATTGCATTTCCAACAACAATGTTTTTACTTCACCCATGCCTACACATTTATATTTCTTCACAAATGTTTTTTTTATACTCCTCATATCTTCTAAGTTATATTTGAAAGTGATCAATTCATACTCGCATTTGTCATTTTATTCCCATGACATCGAGTCTAAATTTCAAGGTCGTACGGGTTAGTCTCTGATGCCCAGACTATACCTTTCTACGACAAAGCTATTAATAGGGACTGGATGAAAGAGGCTACGTACAGGGAAAAAAAAACCGAATCCAATGATATTTAAATCTACGGAAATGGATATTTATAAGTTGTTAATATTTTGATACGAACAAGTGTTATATATCTTACGATTAATGTCGAAGCTTGAGTTTTTGCCTTTATATATCAACCAAGTAGGTCATATCAATGCTGCGCCTCCCCCGAAAGGTCATCTGCTATCAGTCACAGATTGTGCCGAGTAAGGAATATACTGAATTTCAGTATATTCCTTACTCGGCACAATCTGTGACTATGATACTATTTATAGTAACAATCGTGCCTCGATTGTACGATTGTTTATGTGCCGAATCTCGGGCTTTGCCGCTTTGGGTTATTTTAATCAAAGGTGTGACAAATTAACGGATCTCTTTGTTTTCCCGATAACATTAGAAGTTGAATTTTTGATAATTATTAGAAAATATTATGTATCGCAAAAAAACTGCTCTACTAACGGAAATTACATCGCATTTTGCCGAAAATTGTATCGCAAACTGCGATGCGATACCGCTTATTTTGCTCCCTGCGGGAAGTGTATTTATTTCATATTGAGAATATTCAAAACTTATATTTTCATGAATCCAAAGGCATTCTAAGACACATGACATGCAATTGAAAACCATACGGTAATTTTAAAAAGAAAAAAATCAATTCAGACTTCACTGTGTAGGCTAATTGTTCAATGATTTAATTTTGAATATTAAAGTAATCATCAGATTCTTTAGCATTCCTCCATTGCATTGTCTAAGCTTATATTAGCATTTCTTACTTTCTTATTTTCTATTTTCAGGTTGGTATAGAGTCTATGAGCCGCTATGTTAGCCCAATTAATCCAGCTGTATTTCCACATTTAACAATAGTTTTACTGGGGATTGGCATCTTCTTTATGGCTTGGTTCTTTGTGTATCCTTTATAATTTAACAATTAGATGAGAAAATACCCATCATCTATAAAGAGCACTGGCTCTCATTTTGTGAGATTTTTCTTTAAATAATTTCAATCAAAGGAATCTGGACCCTTTTGATCAAGAAATTTGAGGTTAAGAATGATCTACATGAAGAAATTTATCAGCTTTGAATGAAATTTTGTGTGATTTTTGTAATCAAAAGTTTTTTTTTTAGATTTTTAAATTTTACGACTAGTAATTTGTAATGTAGAGTTGAAATTTACTTTTTAATCTGACATATCTCTTCAGAAAAAAGGACCTTTTTATTTGTGAAATGTTATTTCCTTGACCCTTTTCAAAAGATATGAAGTAACAGCTACCAAATTTACTAGAGACATCTTCAAAGAGTTATTAGTCTCATTATTTGCTTCTGTGTTTATGGGATTTGGTGTTATGTTTCTGTTATTATGGGTTGGAATATATGTTTAGCAGTGTTATATTTTGGGTAAGTAGGTATGGAAATAAAAACGAGAATCCAATAGAACATGGAATGAATTTATAACACCATAAAGAGTGTATTTGTGGACCATACAGCATATTACTTAATTATCAGTAATTCTCAAAGTTACTAACAGTTCTTGAATTTTTCATGAATTTTGCATTATGTGTCAAGTTTATAGTAGATTATACATGGTTTCTGTTGTATAGTTATACTCTTTTTGGCCAAATTTGGGAATTTAAATCTTATGTTCATTCTAATTGGGAATATTCCTTGAAAATATAGCAAAATGGATGCTAAATAAAAATGGCTTTGAACTGAACATTTAAAAACTATTGTGTTTATTATGGTCTTTTTTTCAGGTTGAACAATCATCAAAGAAAAATCATGTTTCATGGAAAATTTCATTAAAAGGAACAGAAAAATTAAAAATTACATGTATACTGCAATATCTGTTGTTTTCTGTACATATTCTTAATAAAAATATTTACATTTACTGGAGTTCTTTCCCTTTAAAGATTATGGCATTGAAACAGAGATAAACTTCTCAACAGCAAGTACATGTACTGTCACTGTAGTCAAGCAAAGATAGTTATGCATATTCAGGTCAGATTTTAAAGGGATTCTAAAGAGGTTATCAAAACTTTGTATGTGTATCGGGTACATAGGGTTTAGGGGGGGGGGGGGGGGGGGGGTGTTATTACAGAAATTCTACTCAAACTAAGAGTTTGATGACATCACCTATCTCTAAATATGGAATAAACTTTTTTCCCGCATTTGCAAAGTGAATCTATCGGTGTCCCCGATACCCCTTTAAGTGCTCAATAAATGCTGGAAGATAAACCTCAATTTCTGATCGGGCAATATCACCAGGTCTACTGCTTTTGGTTCTTTATCTCTGAGTAATATTGATATTTTGAACAGCATATTAAAATATTATTCTCATGTATATTTAATTTTTTTCTAAGTTTGATATCTCAATCCAGAAAAATACAAAAACATAAAAAGCTGTTCAAAAAGCTTAATCATAAAACAGGAACTATTAATTGGTACTTTTTTCTGGTGTATTTGGCTTAACTGTTAAACTGTCCTCTTCTCTAATAGCTTGCACAGTGTTGGGACGAGCAGAAGTAGGTCTGGATCCCGAGCGAGCTGATGCCGGACGTTGCCCCCTGTTTCTAGCTGACACTGGGCGCGAAGATGGTGGTGGCAAGGGTTGGGATGTCGATGGAGGAATGACTTTTCTAAGAGCCTTTGTTCCCTTGGGACCGTTTCCAGGATCGGTGTAGCCGCATCTGCCCTTGTATATAATTCCGTCTGCACCTTGAACGTCTGATTCTTCTCCACATTGCTTATTGCATTTTTGAACATCCTTAGGTCTCTTCTCCGCGCCATAAACGCTTGGCAAGTTAACTATTCTAATAGATCTACGGTGTGGGAAGGTCATTGTGTGCAGACCACCACATGCACGGGTCCTGGCGTAAGTATCTGTGACAGCTTGACCTGCTGAGGCAACTTCCTTTTTCATTCCAAGGGCGTCCAACTCTGATGAATAATGATAAAGAAAAGCCTTTAAATCAGATTTTCGAATTCGGGCTAGTTGTCTCTCCATTAAAGCTCTCTCAAAATTCATAATGCTTTGACTTATGATTCCTTTAGATGCTCTTCGTCTAATCTGATCCAATTCAAAGATTGTGTAGGGCCTTGCTGATCGTGTACCTGGCATGCTAGCTTGAAGAGGTAATGACGCAACTGGATCCTTTGATCTCATGTGGATAGTTTTGTCACAGGACAGACACTGGAATCGTTGAATCAACTGCTTTCGCAACCCGGCTGCATCATCCTCTGTCCACCCTGGCTGTGACTTGGAAATTTTTTTGTTTAACTCATTTATTCGGTTGTTTACCCATCCCTTTAAAGGATCCATTTCCATCTTGTCAATTTTACCATCCACATCTTCAGTCAGCTGATGGAAAATATTCTGCATTTCTGCTTCATTGCCTTCCAATTTGTTCTCAAATTCTTTTATAGTCTGGTTAATTTCATCTGTTGTTTTGTTGAATAGACTGAAATTGACTTTGGTCTCCAATTGACGCTTATCTGCTTTCACATCGAATTCACCTGCAACATACTCTTTATCGGCTTTGTTTTCGTAAAGTTGCTCAATTTGCAATTGCTTCTGGATATTAACATTCATAATTTCACTCGTTGTTGCATTAAGTTTCCCTATTTCCTGATGAAGCTGCTTAATTGTCTTCTGTGTTTCAAGAAGAGCTTCACTGTCCACGTTTGGTATAAAACCAGAAGCCTTATTTTCAGCCGCACTCAATTGCTCTATTTCAGCAATCTTGACCCTTTCAAGGGCAACTTCAACTGCCTTCGCCATTAGTGCCAAGTCTTCATCCACATTTTCAATTCGATCTTTCACCTCACCGAGCTGATTGTCCAGTATAAGCCCAAGACGTTTCAAACGTGTACCTTGATCGTTCATATCTTCAGACATGGTTTCTTCAAGCATATTAATTACATCGTAAGTAATACTGCCCTCCACAATATTCGCATATTTTTCATCATCGTCAAGTTGTGGCGTCTTCGAAGACTTCTCACGACTCTCCGAAGACTTCTCACGACTCTCCGAAGACTTCTCACGACTCTCCGAAGACTTTTCACGCCTCTCCAAAGACTTTTCACGCCTCTCCAAAGACTTCTCACGTCTCTTTTTCTGCCCTTCTTCCATTTCACTTGACAACTCAGACATACTATCTTGTAGGAAGCTTAGTGTGCCCAGAACATCATTCGATATAACACTACTTCGACTTTTCAGGGAGTCTTGGAATCCAGCTATCTTGTTCTCCACTCCGCTTATCTTGTCAAGCAAATCGGTAAAAGCAACAGAATCAGATATTCTATTTTCAATGATCTGACCAATGTCGGATAGTGAAGCTTTAGCTGTTGGCTCACCAGTCTTCAAATTGTTCAAAAGATGTTTGATTTCTTCTATTTCTCTTTTCATCAATTCCATTAGTTCAGACAGCTCTGATAAATCTCCCTTGTTCAACTTATTATCCATTAATTCTTCCAAATTGGCAACGCGTTGTTCAAGTTGCTGTAAATCGGAGTTTTCGACCATATTTTTCATGTGGTGTTTCATATTTCTAACCCACTCTACAAGCCGATTGTGTTGATCATAAAGGTTTCCAAGTCTTTCTAATACATCCGCCAAGTTGGGAGATGGTCCAATACTACTAATGGTACTGAATGTAAATCCTGGGGAACTATGGCCTGATATCGGCCTTCCTGTCGATGGCCTTGATCTTCTTTTTTCTGATGGTACTTTTGATCTTGGTCTTGAACTTGATGGCCTTGATCTTGCGGATCTTGAGGATCTTGGGGACGCTCCTCCCCCAAAGTCACTAAACGATTCTTGCTCTCTGCTCTCTATACCAGGTTCGACAAACGCAGCTTCCATTTCAGGCACTTTAGCAAAATCTGTTTCTTTCAACCCATTATCCTCATACATTAAAGTTTGACATTCTTTTATGATTTCCTTTTCTATATCACGATCTAAGTTTGATATTGGTGGTAGCTCTGAACCAGTAAAAGACTGATATGCCTCTAAAATGCCAAATGAAGCTGCCTTTTCAGCAAAATCAACAGGGTTATCTATCAACCCAACACCTGGCAGATACGCGTTCAGCGAACCCTTCTTCAAAGCTTCCTCAATGGACACTTTTTTTTGATAATGGGTCAATTCATCTAGACATTGATATCTACAAGGAAAATATTTATGAAACAAGCCTGTCTTGATAGACATTTCAAGCCTTTTCACACGTGATTCAAGATTTTCCGATTCAAAATTCCTTTCTAACCCAGGCAGATATAACCTCATTGTTCCCCAATTAGTAGCATCATTAATGAAGTTTTCACGTTCTTTTTCATTCATTTTCAACATATCTGCACCACTTTGAGGGAAAAGATCTTTGAAGCTTTCATTTTGAATGCTATCCTCTATGTACGATTTTCTTCCTTCTGGGCTCATTTGCAGAACCTCGTCGTCCAATTTCGGAAGGTATTGATGTACCAAACCCTCCTTGATAAAACCCTCAATTATCTCGTGCCTTTCCTCGGGGGTTTTCTTAATGAGTTCATCGTAGTAACCACATATGTTTCTAGTAGACTTGGATGGTAGAGCTCGAGTAAATCCGTTCAAGGCATCTTCCAGGTAACCCCAGGTTACATAATTATTCATATCTCCAACCGGAGGAAGGCTATCAAGCCGCTCATTTAAACTGTTTACACTGCTGTGCATATCTCCTATTTTTTCATTCACGGTATGTAAATCTAAATCTCCGAGGCGGTTTAAAATTCCAGTGTTACTGGATAGAAGATGGTCAATTTGCTTCATCAGATCGCTGACCATAGACATTAACTTTTCAATCCCTTCTTCGTTCGTCTCTACTTTCTTTTTCAACTGCATATATTGCCACATGTAGGCTAATGGACTTTCGGTATCACCTTTATCTAAGACCTGATTAGTTAGCTGCTTTGTAGATGGCAGGGCATTGAGCTGTTCCATCTGGTTATATACTAAGGAGACTTTCTGCTCAAGTTGATGATACGGAGACGCATGTTTGTTTTCTTCTAAAGCCAATAACTTTGTGCCACCTAGTAATGCATCTCTTTCAAAATCGCTAAATTCGATTTCAAAATCTTTCAAATCAAGTTTGTTGATCATAGCCTTAAGAAGACGATACAGAACATTAAAATTAACGGCACCAACCTCAGGCGAGCCTATTGCCAAATCCAAAAGTCTCGACAACGTAATTGACGCCATTTTGGTGTATCAATATTCTGCTATTCTCCTTTCTTCTTATGATTTTACATTAACATTAACGACGCCATATTTCTTTGGATTGTTACCATTTGACGTCATAATTGAAAATTGTCTTGTATGGATAGGATACAGGACTTAAAGGGGAGGTCTGTTTATTTTCATGGGTGGGGGATTAGGGTTCACGACACCATGCCATCAGGATAGTATCGAGGTTGCAGTAGGCACACGTCAATAAGTCTCTTTCTGTCAACAGAGCCCCTGATCCTCGTCTCTTCTTAATTATTCCCCCTACCTTTAAAACTTTCATCAATAGCCTACTTTCCAAATCTAATCGCCCCCTTGAATTGCTCCCCTCGTATAAAAAGACAATAAAATGTGGTCTACACAAAACTTATACATAACAGAAACAATTTTTTAATATTTACATGACAAACGTAACAATATTATTATACCAAAACATTGAAAAACTTGTAAAATTAAATACAAAGATTCAAAGGGGTGGGTACAAATAAAACAAATAGTATTAAGTAGAATTAGACGAAGACGAATTCATAAATATTCTCTGTATGGTTTATCTGATCGACTTATAATTTTCTGTTCGGGTATCCGAAATAAACATAATTTTCGAAATGGTTCATCGACATAAATATTTATTTTCTTACTTGAGTTGTCGACATAAATATTAGATATTCATTTTCTGAATTGGTTGATATTTCATATTAATTTTCGACATGGATTATTGACTTACTAATTGATTTTCGTTATAGGTAATCGTGTAGATACTTATCTTATGCTTTGGTTATCGACATAAATATTCATTTTAGGGTTTGGTTGTCGATTATTAACATACATGTAATTCATTTTCTGTCTCAGATATTGGCGCAGATATTCATTTTGGACATGGAATCAAATAATTTTGGTGGAAATAATCATTTTCATGAGATGTCAATAATTCTAAATTGGTAACGGGCTCGCCTGAGGCAAGGAATTTGGCTAAATTTGGACATGTCCTTATGTATGTCGCCGTGTGAGTCACTATTTTATAAGTTAAAGCGTATTTCCGGAAATATTCACAACAATAACCGATTCCAACAAATTATTATTTAGAATAGACTGAAAGGAGTGGAAGTTTGTTCATAAAAATGAAATGGAGTTTTACGTCCTGCTTTTCTGCAACTGGGCTAATGGGGATGGGGTAGTTTTGTTCATGGTGGTCGATAACACAAATGAACCAAAGAAAACACAGTTTCGCTTTGATAGTAACAGTTCAAGACATCCAGTGACCTTAATTTAAAGTCCAGGTCCAAAATAAAGTTGACATTTGTAAAAAGGTTTTACAAAATTTGTATGTGTATCGGGAACAGTGATAGCATCAATTTGCACATTTTCAAATTCCAATCAGACGTTTCTGGTCCCAGTAATTCCGCTTTCACCAAGTGTTTGAATATTCACGAAAAACGTTCCAGAAGACCTTCGCAATTTTTGACGTCGTTTTAGTGAAAAAAGCAATTGCTGGAACCACAGACGTTTAATTTAAAATTCGAAATGTGCAAATTGATGATATCAGTGCCTTCAATACACATACACAATTTATAAAACCTCTTAACAATCCCTTTAAGGACACTAAGATTGAATTCACGTAAAGAAGAATCTTGGGATAACTGATGGCTCCGAGAGAATATGATCAATCACTAGATTTAGTAGTCGGTAAATTTTTCAATTCTACTGACTGATTTCAATCTGTTGAAAAGCTCTCAATCACCAGTCAACCAGAGTCAGGTTTTTACGATAGTACATACAATAGTTACTTTTCCATATGGTTTTCACAATATTACATTCATTTTCGTAGATAATGCCACATCGCTACAGGTTTCCTTAATGATGTCATCATCTGGTTCCAGTGAGAGAGTTCTGTCCCTGATGTATTGGAACCGACGATCACGTGACCTAAAGAAGGCGTTCGATTATCAGGAAGTAGTTCTGCTACAGTAATTCTGAGCTGTACAGTCTGAAAATAGATAGAGAGACAAAATAAGAGCTATATTTAAAATCAGCGGTAACAAAGAACAGACTTTATGGCTACAAATTGTGATATTTATTCTCAGTTGTATATGAACGACTGAGAAATATTATTTTGTATCCTGTATCTGGGGAGGGCAACATCATTCACTGAGCAATGAGGGAAATATTTGCAATGAAGCGGCTTAAGCGAACTCTTTTCCCATTTCCAATGACGACGGATCTTAAACGTGTTCAAACTGTAGCACGCTTGGCATCGGTTTACTGTCACCAATCATCATTAATTAAATTTTAAAGTCATAACACGCAAATTGATTACTAAAATACTGGTAATGTTTCATGTCCTTTCGGTTCGTTAGAGTGATTTTTATACGCCCTCATCTCTCTATGAGGACGTATATTGTAGTCACCCCTATCCGTCCGTCCGTCATGCCGTCCGTCCGTCCGTCCGTCCGTCGGTCCGTCCGTCAACATTTGCTCGTAAACGCTCTAAAAACTAGAGTTTTTGACGGAATCAAATGAAATTTGATATGTGTATACATATTCATAAAACGAAGATCAAGTTCGAATTTGAGCTATTTTCGATCGTTAGAAGCAGAGTTATTGCCCTTGCCCCAAATCTGTCGGTCCGACCATCAACATTTGCTTGTAAACTCTCTAAAAACTAGAGTTTTTGACGGAATCAAATGAAATTTGATATGTGTATATATGATCAGAAAACTTAGATCAAGTTCGAATTTGAGCTATTTTCGATTGTTACAAGCAGAGTTATTGCCCTTGCCCCAAATCTTAAATATGCTATTACTCTCTTAGTTTTCAACCGATTTTGATGAAACTTAAAATGGATGTTTTTTTCCTTTTTCGACTTTTTCGTTAGGCGTATATGGCCGTGGTCCACTATCTTTTCTCTTCTCTTTCATTTCTATACATTATTTAGCGACCGTGAAAGTGTTAAAAAATTCCAATTTTCAGAAGGAAGTCTATAAATATCTTGTAATTTCACTATAAGGCAGTGGCGTAGGTTTTCGAAACTGGGGGATGAACCGACATAATATATTGACATTGCGAGCGGAGTGAATATTTCAACCGACGGATATCATAAATGGGGGAGGGGGGGGGGGGTGTCTGTCTCTAGCTAAGGAAGCAATCTATGATGTTGCTATCGCAAAAGCTGTTGATACTTTCTAGTGATAGGCCTATCATTTTATACACGAACCACAGATTTCAGACGGAAAATGCATCCTATACACATGAAAAAGCTCAAAAAAATCTTTTTACATTTATTTAAGATTCGTCGATGATGGAATCGTATCTTTAACTTATAAAATGCCCGAATGGTTTAACAAGGCATATATTTTAACTAATAGAAATATCTATTCAAGCGAAATAAAATACCAGACAATAGCTGCAAGCTATATAAGCAATACTTTAAATCACTTCCGGTCAGTCAACAGAAAGGCCAAACCCAATGATTAGAATGAACTTTGCGTTGAAACTGTTGAAACTAATATAATTTTTTTTTTGAGGCAATCGGAAGTAAGGTAATTTTTAAAAAATGTATAAAGGTTTACAAAGTCGTTCCTGCCAATTCATGTCCTACTTTAACCAAAGCTGCCAGTGGGTGTATGTTCTCGTCTCTAGTAATCTTTAATTAATTAATTGACCTGACATATAATGGTTTAACCAGGCATAGATGTTAAAGGGGACCAGTCTTCATTTTTATTGGTTGATTTGGGTCTTGAATATACTTAAGTATCCTTCAGAAGCACTAGAAATGTACGAAAATGCATATTTCCTTCAAATATATCTTAAATTAGACATTTCTCCTTCTATTTCTATAGATGACTTTTCTATATATTGCATAGTATCGCTAATGTGTAGTAGGGCATTATAACTTTCAAAAGCTAATAATTATGTCTGCACATGGATTTGAATACTCAAATTTCAATGGTGAGTTGTGATAACCAGTACTAAATTGCTGAGCTAAAAAAGTCCCCGTTTCTGAGACTTGGAAAAATCGACCCACGAAAATGAAGCCCTTTAACTAATAGAAATACTTATTCATGTGAAATACTTGAGACTAGCTGTAGGGTATTTATACTGGTGTACCATCTCTCATTACTTAATATTGACATTTTGTAGATTTCTAAATCTAGCTTTGTAGATGAAGCGGAACATTAGAAGTAATGAAGCTAGGCAATCGCATCAACCCAGTGGCTAGGCTTGCGTTATTGGTACATCGTATATTATAGAGGGATCGCAACATTGAAAACAAAATAGTTCAGCAAATAAAAACTTCTTTAGTTCCAATTAGTTAGACTTCCAGCTAATCAAGCCCAATATTCGAACAAGAGTTGTCTGTCTTTTCCCATTTAGCGGGTAATATGTCTGACTATCATGACCGAGTCATAATGTTTAAGTCTCGAACATTGACGCCGGTTGTTACCATATAGATTTCCATGCAGGAACTGATATTGTGATTGTAGACAAATACTTACTGGTAAGGCAGATGACGGTACAGAAAATACCATAGCCTCGTTAAACACGGGTGTATTCTCCCCTCGTTTTACCGACGTTTTCCTTTTACTGATTTTCTTTCCATTCTGTAGTAAATATACTTTTACAAACGGATCTGAAATAGAGAAGAATAAATCACACTCAAATATAAGTATATCTATAAAGGTAGACTCGCATCCGAAACCATCGCGCCGTTCTTACGTCATAGAAATAACTGATTCTGGTTAACTAGGTCAGTTGCGTTCTCGTATTGGTAGACTCGGACAATCACAACTTTGGCAGATACGGCCAATGGGAGCTTTTTACCAGTTAATTTTACGGGCAGCTATATATTGGTTACAGTCTTTCCATCGAGTGTTCTGATAGCGTACAGGCCATTCAAATTCCAACATTTTTCAAATACATGAAAAGTGCCTATATGGTGGTAAACATTTGTGATACAAGCACTCAGATCGATCGACGTATCAGTACGGCTTATTATGAGCTTTTTACTCGTACCAATGTATGAACTAGACTAGCGTACATGCATAATGTTTATGTTTCAAATATTGACGAAAGTTGTAGTTCCTACCGAATGCTATATTCATAAATTGTTCGACAGGCGACCATGATCAACTGGATGATGAACAACTCCGGTACACAAGAATATGGACCATGAGCAATGGGTGGAAACTGCGATTTTTCAGTCGTTGGTGCGCACAAGTCAACTGTTTTCAGTGATTGATTCCTGATGCCTTCAGAACCACTTACACAACATAAAATTTGATAGTTTCCAGTTCTACAAACATTACATAAATACGCAGAAGTTTGGTGATACTGCTCAACCTAATTCTGGCAAAAGAAAACCAACAAATCAACTCTCTTTCTGTTCGTTACCCAGTTGTCAAAAAGTATATAATTAAGATGTTCTGTTGTTGCAGTGTGACGAGATAAATACCAGCTGCTGCAAACTTTTCTTATTGGACTGATGAGAAGCCCAATAATTAGAACTGTCTAAAACTACTGATAACTTGTGATAACTGACACAGAGCGGCTGTAATTTATTTTTCTTCATAGTACTTTTCGGATTTTAATCCCAATGATTTTATAGGGCAAATTATTTGCTCGAAATGAAGCCTATAATATCTTTCTTAATAAAGAAACCAAACTAACGATCCTAGACCGGAACATCCTGTCCCTCAATTAGTGAATCTGATTTGACATATATTTTATTCATTTCCTCAATCAAGATCAAGATTTTTTGACCCAATGACTTGGCTTACAGTGATCACGAACGTGATTGTTTGATTTTGAATTTGATAATGTCAACCAGCTGTCCATTTAGCTGTAGAGGTTTAGCAGTGGAAAAGATAAAAAGTTACCAACTATCGGAACCTAGAGTCTAGGATAAGGTCAACGAGAATATTTCAGACTACCTGATCATCTCAACAATTTTAATATAGACACTTATTTTGAATGATTAGCCGTTGGCTAGATACTGAATCATAAAACACAGCTTAAAATGACTAATTGAAAACTCAAATGTCTAGACAACTGCCATCTGAAATTTGACGAAGTATAGTATGCTAAATATACAAACTTGGTCATTGTATACTACATATTTGCCTAATTCTGCCTTCCTGTAAGACTTAAGGGATATAATGACAAATTAGGCGAATTAAATTAGGCCAATTTTTCAATTTATGAATTACTGTATCACTATTTAAATGATTATCAAAAGTTCAGGTCCAGGTTCAGCCGACCCATCATTCGACCCGACCAGATTTTTTACGAATTCTCAAATTATCAACCAACATCATAGTACCATCTGATTGAACCTATCCAACTACGACTACTAACAACTATCTATAGTTTGCGATATCAGCATCCACTGGAAGCGAAACTTAACTTGTCATCTACCAACCAACCAGTTTAGCTACGGCTACCAACAAATACGAATACATGTACTGTACTGTACTTAGTTTGAGATATAAGCATCCGTTGGAAGCGAACGTTAACTTGTCATCTATCATCCATGTTCACCTCGTTTACATTTGTAAAGATCATAAAATATATGTAGAGCACTTACCACCATAATCTTTATTGTCAGTCCATTTAAGATTTCTGGCTTTTACAATAACAATTGTTAACCTTTCAGCAGTAGGTAAATAACTTAAACTAAACATCATATCACCATACTCTGTTGGTTTCTAAAATACAAGGAAAAGTTTAAAGATTTTAAACAAATCCGATTCTTAATAAAATGCTTTCTTTACAGTTTACACTAGTGATTTATGGGACTATAGTATTATTACATGCATTCTTATGGACGTAAAATACCAAATGTACCAGCTGTGTATAAAGCACCAAAGTCATTTCTGCGTCCATATCGTATTGGCTTGGCCATCCAGTAGTACATGTACTTTTTCATTTCCGATTTCAGCGTGTTATTTCATTTTGCGACAGATCGAAGTGCTGTAAAGTGCTGGTTCGAAATATGTTTCACTCCAAATACCCCTTTATGTTCATTGGTTTTATTGGTACTCCTTTGCCTATGCGAAATGAACAGCCAAATATCTTGAGGGAAACATTGGCAAAGCCGACTGGGAACAGAATCATCTGCTGATTATAAACAATTCCTATTTGAAAAATGATGAGGTCCCTCCTCCCACGTGGAATTATTGTCAACGGGTTACCCAATGTTGACAATCACGACTGTAGAGCACCCGTTAATTTGTCTTAAACTTACCTCTTCTGAAATATCTCTCAGATTTAACCACATTTTGATAGGTTGATTCAAATCTACGTCACCAACTCTGATTTCAGATTCACCAATCACCTTCTGTCTAGCATACTTATCTACAGAATAGACCTGAAACTGTAGTACTCTGGTTTCCAATTGAGCTTGCTCTATGTTGAATAGAAACCTTTCTTTAAATACTGGATCAACGCTGTTTTTGATTGTCTGAAATGGATTAAAAAAAACTTTTAGTTGATATCACGAAAACGAACAATGACACTTTTGTATTCTGGCATTTTCTTGGAAGAAACGGTACAAGTGACATCATTAGGGGAAGAGTATAGTGTCATAAAAAATAACTCAATTATCTTGCTCCTCGCTTCGACACAGAATAATTGTACAGTTATAGAAGTAAAGGAAAAGCGAAAAAACTTTTACTTTTTAGATTCCTTAGATGCACAATAAATGCCTTAGGGTAAAAGCCATAAATCGTAATAAGAAGAACGCTGTTTTGGCGGCCATATTTTGCAATACACAAAATAATTCCATCCTCGTCGATGTCATTAAAGAACAATTAATTTACTATAAAGGTTATAGAATTTTTCCCGGTAGACGGTGATTTCCCTATCATTGGAGACACAATTTACCAGTACTTCTCTGTCAAGGGACTAATTACCTTACCTTGGTCTGAAATTTAGCAGATGAATCGGGAAGTAGTAATCCTCTAATACAGGTATCTATTGTTCCTGTATACTGGTTGGGAGCCAGATCTCTGGCTTGTATAATACTTATGACCAATTCGTTTACTTCTCTGTAAATAAAACTCAAGCATATCAGATAGGCACAGATAGTTTGAGATTGTCAGTCAAGATGACACAGAAAAGGCGTCTAGACGTTCGGATTATACCTCAAACTGAGCTCCTTTGTACTTTAAGGTCGACCTTCCGACTAGAAGAATCTTAGGTAAACTAGGTTTTCTATGACATCTAGCTCCATTCGTGGAAGGGAGAATCTGACCATCAAGTTGGTGGCAGTGACCAGCAGTAGTAATTGATCATCCAAAATCTAACAAGGCGATGGTATGTGGGGGAAATTCTGCCCATTATACACACAAAGATTAATAATAGCATAATATTATGATAATTAATAACATCATAACTGATAAGTAGATATTGTTTTTCTCATTATATCAGTTCATTATCTAGTTTTATTATCCTTTATTACGAAGTTCCTTAGATTAACCTCAAGTTAGCGGTTGATGAAATGGACCATCTGGAAGAGCATGCCAAATTATCAGAAGATCTTTTTCTTTCTCTAAAATGCGACAGGAATAAGTAACCGGTCTATTAATCACCATGTTCCTCGCCAGATAAAATACCATCAATAACTTACTTGTCATATTCTAAGGCGAATTCCAACTGACCAATTCTTGGCATATCAGGCTGCATTTCTAATACTGAAGAATCAGAAACAACACTATCACATGAATCTGCTCGTCTTATTCCCTGACCATAATCCGATTCCCAGGCTGAAATATAAGACAATAGCGTCAGAACTCAACTCAACTCAGTACATGGGTTGCATTAAACATGCCGATATTTTGACGAACAGGACTATACGACTGCGATTAATAATCTTTTTTCTCGGTCGTTTGTGTCACTTCTCTTAAAATATAAAACAGAAAAGATTCAACGAGAAAATTGAACATGTAGGACGAGGACAAAGAACAAGCTCTGGGAGCCTAGTTCAATTTTTACATATTATTATATCAATAGACTTTTTGAACAAAATAATAGACCTCTATCGTTCGTACTGGGGGCATTAGTTCGAAGGCTCCATGGTTCGAAGGTTCCCCAGGTGCTCTGTCAACTCTTTACTTGTTTCAAAAAATGATTGACATCAAAATTTTATCCATGGTGTAAGTTGGTCATGCTTTTACCAACAGAACACGAGGAAAATTGCTCAGAGAGAGGCTTTTAAGTCTTTAATAAGATAGAACAGGGAATAAAGGTATTTTAGCAAATCATGAGCGAATTATGGGGAATCAGGCTACTTTGATAGATTTTACCTCAATTTATCTATATTTAAGCCTAAATGATAACTCCGAACTGTAATTGAGCACTTAAATTGTTAGATGTTTTATTTCCTAAGTCACACAACGCTATCATTTTAATCTGTCAAATTCAAATTGTTCTCCAGTCAAATTGCGTCTAGCTTTAGAATTGATTGTTCTTTGTTTTAATAGATTCTGTGGATGAATTTATTCTCAAACCATGTCTGTATACTAATTCCGTGATTTTTTAATACTTAATACTTTAATACTTATTTTCACCTTTATCAAAGTAAAATCTGACTCCAGATGGACATTGTCAGATTTTGTTGTAGAACCACAATACTTCATACTTAAGTATTCATCGGAAACCTATTGTCATTCTTTACCAAACCTCCTTTCATGCATCAGCGAAACTATAGTCATTAAATCATTATCGGATGTTTTTCTGCATAATTTCAATTTAAAAAAAAAATTGATACAAACTCTGATAAAATTAAAGACTTATTCAGCTTGGGTTGGGATCCACATAAAATGTATAATGGTATACAATATATATCTAATAAACTTAGATATTGGCATGCACGCAGATCGTGGTGGGGACACAATATGGTTGGACTCAACCACCTTTTGTGACAAATAGTTTTGTCGTTAAAAAATCTTGTTTCATATATTTCCTATGAATCAATCGTTTCAGAGGTATAAAATTCATTTGATCTGGTCTAAATTATTCTTGGTATTAATGATATCTAATTCATATAATTTACTAATTCGTTTCCGGCGATTTAGATTTTTTCGTCTGCGGCTTCATGTACTGATAAATTTTTAAACAGATGGATCTGCGTCCCTGGACATTGGCATTTCCAGGCCACATCTTACATTAAATACCTTAAGTTTCACTTGACAATCATGTGTCCCCTTTCCATCCCGTCCCCTTTCCACCCCACCCCCTTTCCACCTAACGGTTCTTATATAAGACATGGATCTGAAGTAGTACAGACAGTTCAGTAAGGCAGCCTGTATTTCCAGACAAACGTCTGTGGGTGTACAGGGTATGACACAGCCCCACAATACGTGATGAAGAATGGTTTATTTCTACATAATGTCATAGCGTAGGTGGTTATTATGGTCTTATATTAATCATGAAACAAAACACATTTCAAATATGACAAATAAGATAAACGTGATTAAGTTCTATAGATAGAGTCTGTTAAAGGTTATTTGTATAATTTGGTCGTCTGATGCTAGACGAACTCAGTTCCCATTCATGTACATGTGTATAGTTCGTGTTCTGTTTGTGATATTATGTTACCAGACCCGTAGCCAAGTTTTGATTGTACAGGGAGGAGTGGGAAGGGCAAGTAATATATCTGTGGGAATCATGCAGGCTATTGAATGATTGGCTGTCCGAATCTTTCTGGGGCGGAGTTCGCTCCATTTTTTTCGGAGGAGCAATTTCTCCTGTATGTGATGCAGGCCGTACAAAGACCGAAATTGTAAAAGTGTTTAGTCATTCGGATTGGAAATGAAACGAGGGTCGGTGTGCTTCAGACTATATAATAATAAAACCCAAGCACAAACGATCCCAACCGTAAAACAAATCTTGAAATCCATGTAAACATATTAGCAATACATTGGTATCAGCTAATGAACTTTTCATAAGCACGTTAGAAATCGAGAAATGTCTATCATTGCACACTGCATGGCATTGTCAGTTTTTTGATTGGCCAATCAGATGCAGTAAAGTAAAGCGTAAAACCCCATATCATTTAAAACGCAAACAAGCCTCTATCAGATCTGTCACCAAGCGATGCTGGAAAAATTACTTCCCTACTGTTAATGAAGCAGAATACTGTATTGAGCTATTAACAATAAAGCTAGGAAGTGTCTTAAGTTTAATGTCTAAGGAAAGCAATCAAATTGACAATAACTCGTTGAACGCGATAAAAACTTGACAGTATATTGTCTATAGTGATAAAATTCAATCCATTAAAACAATAAAATTACATTACTTATACAGTTCACTATCATAGAATTTGCAATTACTATTTGACTCCAATGTTGTCGTGTGTTTATGAGCGTACAAGGTTTAGCCAACTTTAACAATTAATCCATCATTTTTGATCAATGATTTATTTGTCCATAAGATTTTCAGATAAAGTGTATCAGACAAGAGCACTGTTTAAAACATTTTCCAACTTTTCGATTCATAATTAAAGAACTTCTCGGTAGTTTAAAGCCTTTTCAGTTCAGCTGACGTCAATAATTTATTTTTAAAGGGATTGGAAGGAGGTGTGCTAAAGGTTTCATATATGTATCGATGGAACCTATATAAAAATCATTTTCCTTAATCAGATTGGTTTGCATTATTCAAATTTACTCAGACTTTTGTGGGTTTTACAATTCTAGTAAGCGTTTTATGATGCGAAGAACCAAATAATCCTGATTGATGGAAATCGATGTTATCAGTGTCTCCGATACGCATAAAAAGTTGACAAAACATTTTACAAAAACCCTTTAATGCATAACGAATACTAGTTGGCATCTATTGTGTAATCTAAATAATATCAAAATTAAAAATTTCGCTGTTTATTTAATAAAGAACCACTGCAACAATGATTGCATTTAATTGATTCCATTGAAAGTTCTTGAATTGAAATGAAATGTATAGATTTGGTATTGACATAACAGTTGAGTGAAGTGTACATTATACCATGTAATTGATTACTGATAATTAAACTATACACGATTATTCTGATGAGTAGATTTAAAGTGTTCTACCGATAAATTTAATTTCTGATGTAATGGCAGAGACTGGCAAGTTTAAAAGGGGTTATTTCCTTTTTCACTTAGAAGGGATTCTGAAAAGGCTTTTTTAATTGTTTTATGTGTGTCGGGTACACCGATAGTGTCAATTTGCACCATTCAAATTTTCAGTCAAACGTCTGTATTTTTGCAATTCCTTTACTACCAAGCGTTTTGTGATTTCACTGTCACAAAAGATGCTTACGATTCATATTATTATACGGTTCATTAATTGAATATTAACAGGAACCACATACTTCACAAGAAAAATTAATTATCATTATTAAATTATTTTAGAAGTTATTGACTAGGTTGATCTACTTGAAAATAACAACGTTTTTTAACGTTTTACTTCAAGAGAGGGAATTCATTGCAACTTTATTTGACCACTGAGACGACTTATGAAAATGTTCTAAAGCAAATTTTAGTTCTATAATTTTACAGTTAAACATCCCTTAAACATAATAAATGGAATTTGGCGGACCGTAATAAGTCTTCGGAGTACTGTAATTCGAAGCATTGCACGGAGGTACAATAAGTATCTCTCAATATAAGAGATTTTCCATAGCCCTTATAACTCCATTCCTCTCCATATACTTATTTACACCTGCTTCCACTTTGTCTCTTCATAATCCCTTTCTGATTCCCTTATCTCTCTCTCTCCTGACATTTCTACTTCCTGATTCAATCTCCACTCTTCACATACTCTTTCTGACTATCTTTCCTCTATCTCTCTGCTAACCCTGTCTCCTCTTCTTTCCTCTATCTCTCTGCTATCTCTCTGCTAACCCTGTCTCCTCTTCTTTCCTCTATCTCTCTGCTAACCCTGTCTCCTCTTCTTTTCTCTATCCTAACCCTATCTCCTCTTTTTTCCTTTATCTCTCTGCTAACCCCGTCTCCTCTTATTTCCTCTATCCTAACCCTGTCTCCTCTTCTTTCCTCTATCTCCCTGCTAACCCTGTCTCCTCTTCTTTCCTCTATCTCTCTGCTAACCCTGTCTCCTCTTATTTCCTCTATCTTCCCTGTCTCCTCTTCTTTCCTCTATCTCCCTGCTAACCCTGTCTCCTCTTCTTTCATCTATCTCTCTTCTTTCCTCTATCTCCCTGCTAACCCTGTCTCATCGTCTTTCCTCTATCTCCCTGCTAACCCTGTCTCCTCTTCTTTCCTCTATCTCCCTGCTAACCCTGTCTCCTCTTCTTTCCTCTATCTCCCTGCTAACCCTGTCTCATCGTCTTTCCTCTATCTCTCTGCTAACTCTGTCTCCTCTTCTTTCCTCTATCTCTCTGCTAACCCTCTCTCCTCTTCTTTCCTCTATCTCTCCGCTAACCCTCTCTCCTCTATCTCTCTGCTAACCCTGTCTCCTCTTCTTTCCTCTATCTCCCTGCTAACCCTGTCTCATCTTCTTTCCTCTGCCTTGGCTAACTCTGTTTCCTCTCTCGCCTTACACTCTGTCAACCTATCGTACTTACGCCGTTAAATATATTAATACTGACTGAAATTAATGGCTACAGAATTTAGATTTAATGCGAATCAATTAATTAAGCATAACGAATATTTTGTGATTGACTATGAGTTTTGTCAGTGTAAACGTTCGCAAGTAAACCAACATCCGTATTAAATCGCCAAAATATTATGTCTCTGAATACCAGTATTACAATGAACACTATGTTTAAGGACGCAATTTCAGTCATTAACTGTATCCTTTTTTTTAAGGTTGAGGAAATGTCCTCAGACATCAACAGAGATCTAACTATTCTTAAAAGGAAGTTTTCAAAGCTATATCTCGACTCAACAAAGGAAGTTTAATTTAAGAACGTATGAAACACTTAGGTCAACTATGTCAATCCATTACCACGCGGAGATTAAAATCTTACTGCTTACAACAAAACAGATTTGATAACATTAAAGCCTGGTTTTTCAACTAGTTTTCTCAAATGTCCCCAAAAATGCGTATGGAAATGATCATGTCCCCTGAGAATAGTCTGCAGAAGTCATAGAAAACATGCAATTTCGAAGCATGATCTAGTCTCAGCATTTTTTGTTTCACTACAAACCTAAATTGTGGTCGTTGCAGGCAGTGGACACTGGTATTGCAAGATAATACAAGATATAACATATTTTTTCAGACCTATAGATCAGTTTGTGTCCCCTGGAGAATGTCCAAATGTCCCCAGCTTGGGACATGTACCCCAAGTTGAAAACCCAGGCATTAAAGGAATACAACCTCTTAGAATGAACAAAAAATCTAAATTTTCTAATTTGGTCAATAGAAGTTTATATTCATGAGGGGACTTACCTGGTGGCATAACTATACAACAGCTTACCTAAATAATCTGATAAATCCAGAAAGCAATGTTTATATACAATAATTGAAAAACCCTTAATCAAATTTAAGGCGTTTATCAATTATAACCTGTTATTATATGGAAATTTACGTAGTTTCATGTTTTTTTTTGCATTCTCTTTGTATACTTTGGACACCGTTGATGAATATATACTCTGATTGACCAAATTAAATAACTTATTTTTTTTGTTCATTCTAAGAGGTTGTATCGCTTTAAAGCTAACCGTTAATTTTCAGTCTTTTGTATTCAAAAGTGAATTTACTTTGTTAACCTACTGACACTTTCACTTGTACCAATGGAGCCGTTAGCTTATCGTTTCTATAAAATGAAACTAATCACACAAAGAGATTTAAAAACTATTCTAAGATTGAAAAAGAGTTTAATGTTATAATTCTATAGAAATCATTAATCACCAACAAAGAGATTTTATTTTCTATTCAAAACTAGGTTACGTATGAACGGAAACCGTGTACCAAGGCGCAGAAATGAAATGGAAATGGAAATATGTAGTTTTAAGCACCTGTTTGGGCTAATGGGGTGCGGGAAAAAGTCACGCAATTTACAATGAGGAACAATTTACCGGAACAGTATATAGTATAAACCTACTCTTTTTTCGGTTTTCAACCACCGAGGGATTTTTGCCAAGACTGTGGCGGGGCCTCGTTTGTCTAATTCGAATGTCTAGACGTTTTTTCTATGTCAGTTCTTCCAGTCTGCATGACTGACAGGCGGAACATCAGAAGTAATCATCTCGACCCATGCTGGAATTGTACAATGGACCTCCAGGTTACCGAGCTAGCGTCTAACTCACTGGGACATCGAGGCTCTCTACGGAATCAAATTGAAGGATGAGAGGATCAAGTCATTGAAAACATTTGTAGGAAATTTGCAAATTTTCGTTTGCAAGTGACCAAAAAGAACGTTATGGAGAGAAACTTAATATCAACTATATTGGACACTCTTAAATGTGCTATGGAAGCGTGAAGCATTGTCATACTTAAAAAGTGTGGCTAACCAAATTCAAACATTTGGCACCTTTCAACTTATTTCATACTTAGCCTACATGCTCTTGATTCGTATAGCCTATTTTTATCCAGAAGTGGAACGAGACGCTATATTTAAATGTAATCTTGTTTTAAATATGGCTAGAAGTAGGCTAATCCGACAGAATTAGGTCAGTGTATTAAAGGCAACACAGAAATGGATCAATTCAACAAAGGCATCAGAGACTTAGGCCAGAGAATCACTGGCACCATAGAAACGTGGTCAGTAATCCATAGGCATCACAGTGACAGACGTTCGATTCATTGGCTACCCTTAGGAAACAATTATTATATAACATTTATTTCCAATTAAATGTTAGGCTTATTGTAGATGATCATCCATTGGAAATAGATAAAATGATAATGAATAATAATCACGTTGTAGTCTTAATCAATCGATCCATCGTCCAGATGCTAAGAAAACTTTTTGCCATAATACTATGGCGGGGGAAAGAGGCAATAACCTAATGCTATGTAGAAATGTCTAATTCAAAACGTAAATGTAACATAATGCAATACCAAATACCTCATACATCTAATTCAAAAGACAAAGTACAAGAAACCTCTAATACACAATACATTTAACTTCTTATGCATTATTGATTTTACAGTGTGAAACATCTTGCCAAGCTTCTCAGTCTACCTTGGTAAAAGATTACAAATACCGACTTTCATACAATTGGGATGTCTAATCAGACAATTTGTATTATATCTCACATTCTGAAGATTTCCAGATTACATTTTTAAAGACATTGACATGAAATTGAGTCTTAAATAGCCCATAGAGATTTCGCTTCAGAATTCGAAAATATTTCATCAAAAATTGTTGATTTTTCTTCAGTTAGATGCAAGTATATTCGAACCAACTGTGACTCTCTGATTCAGAATGTGCCGACTGATTAGACATATTATCACCAATCAGTGATAATCTGTTTGAATTTTCACTCAGTTGTTTAAAACTAAACACTGATTGGTTAAAGTAATTTTTATCCTATGAAAATTCAGTTATGACGTACTCTTTCGGGTTATTGAAATATGATTACTTTTAACTATGATCTAATTTAATACAGTGAAATCAAATTACGTTTTACTTGTTAGCCTATTGCTATATAAGTGGTACAAATTGAATTGAAAATTCGAATTATTAAATAAGGAGAATCAAATGAAAGTTAATAAAAATTTCGAATCGATATAATGATATTAAAAGGATTGTAAAGAGGTTTGTAGGCTACAGTATATCTTTGCATAAGTATCGGATATACGTAGGCTACAGCTTCTATTTCCACCTTTCCGATATCTTATTAAACGACTTTTGCTTTAATCCCAGAATCTGTTTACTAAGTATGACGAGTCATTTGATTGGCAGTCATAGTCACGTTTCGTAAACTATAATCTGAAATGAAAGATTCTGAGAATGACATTTTCTCTAAAATCAAGGGCAATAACCTTATTATGTTAAATATTTTTTTGATCTGTCTGAATTTCAAAAGGGTTTATCCATGGATAATTACAAACATTCACACCAAGTTTAATTGAAATCCATCAAAAAACCAACTCCCTATTGAATCCACAACATATTTTCAAAACCAAGGTCAATTACCCATGAAATATTTTTTGATTAATCTGATTTTCAATAGGTTTCATTCTTGGGTGATTATGAACACTAATACCAAGTTTCATCAAAAACCATCAAGAAACCAGCTCTCTATCGTGTCCACAAGATATTTTCAAAAGCAAGGGCAATAACCCATGAAATATTTTTCGATTAGTCTGATTTTCAATAGGGTTCATCCTTGGGTGCTTATAAACACTCACAGCAAGTTTCATCAAAACCCATCAAGAAACCAGCTCTCTATCGTGTCCACAACTTTGTTAAAGGCTGAAAAATTAACGCGTTTTAAAGAACAAGGGCAATAACAATCGGCAATCCTCGGCAGTTTCCGTAAACCATAATCTGTCTCGGTAATGAATGGTGTTTTTCGTTGTGTTTTCATGCGCGAAACTCTTTACTTTGACGCTTTACCACTTGCTTGTAACGTCGCGACATAGATATAGTTCATAGCAATAGAATCTGTGGAGGAATTTTCTGACACCTGCTCGTGAATTTAATGATACGTAGTGACTATCTGTTCACCATTTACGCATTTCATTATCATTTTATCATCATTAACCCATGAAATATTTTTCGATTAGTCTGATTTTCAATAGGGTTCATCCTTGGGTGTTTATGAACACTCACAGCAAGTTTCATCAAAATCCATCAAGAAACCAGCTCTCTATGGTGTCCACAACAATTGTGGACAGACAGACGGACAGACGGACAGACAGACAGGGGCGACTACAATATACGCCCACATTAATGTGTGGGCGTATGAAAAGAATCGCCATTTTTCTCTGTTTGTCACATTGTATGTCACTTATTGTAAAATAAATATTGGTTTTAACGGTTAATGACAACATAAACCATGGGATTATCAATTAATCACTTACCTAGTGAACTATTGGCTACTGACACTGGACTGCTTCTAGCACTTTCATCCTGAGATGGTTGCCTAGCAACAGTATTGGTATGACTATCATCAGTCGTGGTTTCCAGATTGGTATATTTAGGATCGGATTCCGGAGGATCGTATTTTACAAACTTATCATTATTGTCTAAAATGAACTCTTGGGTATTAGAATTCACCTGTAATTAAAAAGAAAATCGGGGGTTAATATTATCTGATATTATCTATAAGCTGCTAACATATTATCTAAGACGCTTTGCGACCGTGACGTCAGTTTCAGTTAAATTGCAAGAACCACAGACACTCATTGATTGAAAGATAATGCAAATTGATGCCATCAGTGTCACCAATATCGTTATTACTAGATAAGATAACCTTTTAAAACCCTTTAAGAGACAAAACTAGTACGACAATTATGGTTTTCATTTGGGCTGTTTGGAGATATAGACGAATGCCCAAATTTTTAGGGCTTTGAACAGATACATTTCTTAACGTACCAGTGATCTTTAAAACAGTAGGAAATCTAAACGAGTAAGTTTCATCCCACTGCAGCGGTATAACCAAAGACATAATTGATTGAAAGATTGTGCAAATTGATGCCATCAGTGTCACCGATGATGTTTCATCCCATTGCAGCGGTATAATCAGAGACAGATACAAACCCAATATACAGTCAGAAAAAAAACCCCAAAAAAACAAATGCATTATGCATTTTATTGATATTCCAGTCTCCTTACCATGTATCCATGACCCTGTTCATGTTTCGTCAATATCGCCTTTTCTTCATCTTCAGCGAAACAGAAGGCAATATGATACAGTCCAAATAGTCTTAATAGGGCTGCTATAGCCACGGCGACTACAGCACATATTGCTATCACCAATATAGCTACTCCCCAATCACTCATAATTTTATTCCACTGTCAAAACCACCTATAAAGAAAGAAAGCAGGTTTTAAACGTTTCGATTTAAGAATATGATCGACATCAGGTAGTATTAAACCAGATCTAACCACCTGAGTCTTGTTGTTAAATACTGTTAGTATTTATCAATGATCAACAAAATCAGACTGTTGTTGTTTAATAAATCAGTTGTTATCAATGATGAACAAAATCTGACTATTGTTGTTTGCTAAGATAAGTATTAATCAATGATAAACAGAAACAGACTATTCTTGTTTAATATATCAATATTTATCAATTGTAAACAGTAAACAGAATAAGACTATTGCTGTTTAATAATATCAATATTTATCAATGATTAACATAATATGACTCTTGTTGTTTAATATATTAATATTTATCAATGGTAAACATAATATGACTCTTGTTGTTTAATATATTAATATTTATCAATGGTAAACAGTAAGCAAAATCTTTTTGTTTAATAATATAAGTATCTATCCATGATAAACTTAATCTGACTCTTGTTTTGTAATGATATCAATATTTATCAATAATTAACGTAATATGATATTTTTTCTTAACGATATTAGTATGTATTAATGATAAAACAGAATCTGACTCTTCATGTTTAATAATATCAGTATTTATCAATGATAAACATAATATGACTATTTTTTAATGATATCAGAATGTATTAATGATAAACAGAATCTGACTCTTCATGTTTAATAATTTCAGTAATTATCAATAATAAACATAACCTGAATCACGTTGTTTTATGATATCAATATTTATCAATGATAAACATAATATGATTCTTATATTAATGATATCAGCATGTTTTAATGATAAACAGAATATGATTATTGTTGATTAATGATATCAATATTTATCAACAATTAACATAATATGACACTTTTTTAATGATATCAGCATGTATCAATGACAAACAGAATCTGACTATTGTTGTTTAACAGTTTGTTATCATAATGTATTTATGATAAATGGATTTGTCCTAATGATAAAAAAAAATCTGTTGAAGAATTTGTCCTTTGTGGACATAACACCAAAAGAGAATGATACATGTATAAAAAAAAGTAATGGCATACATAATAGAGAATCCTCCCTCGAGATGAAATTGAATTGAGATTTATTCAATTCCCAATTACTGAGACCGGAAAAGACTGGAGTAATTACCCTCCGGAGAGCGTTTTTGAAATCTATTTTAGAGTTTTATTTTGTTTTTCTCAACAAGCAGAAATGTCATTATTTCTCGTTAAAAATAGATAAGAGTTGAATAGAAAATTGATTTTTAATAATAGAAACACTCGTCTGTATCAATGAGTTTAAAAAAGTCAGCTTGAGTAAATTAATTTTCTTTTTCCCTCTTTTAAATTTTTACATCACCGAGCAAAATCTATTTACCCAGACCAATTGGATAATCACAGTTTCTGAGGGATTCATTTTCATTCACAAACTTTATTATATATTACATCATGAAATCTCTAATGTGTAATTTTTTTATAAGACCATATTTTAATATAGAAAAACAACTGATATCATACAAATATTAGACGTACATGTATTTAAAACGGAGTAAACACTTTCAATTAAGACATTGGAACGTCGTAACAGTGTATAGACATTTCATTATCATCAAGACAAAACTCTTTAAAACTGAGAAATCTCTTTCGTTACAATCAAGACATTGGAACTTCGTAACACTGTATAGACATTTCATTATCATTAAGACAGAACTCTTTAAAACTGGGAAGCACTTTCAATACAATTAAGACATTGGAACGTCGTAACACTGTATAGACATTTCATTATCATCAAGACAAAACTCTTTACATCTGACCAAACTCTTTCGTTACAATTAAGACATTGGAACATCGTAACACTGTATAGACATTTCATTATCATTAAGACAGAACTCTTTAAAACTGGGAAGCACTTTCAATACAATTAAGACATTGGAACATCGTAACACTGTATAGACATTTCATTATCATTAAGACAGAACTCTTTACATCTGAGCAAACTCTTTCATTACAATTAAGATATTGGAATGTAGTAACACTGTATAGACTTTTCATTATCATCAAAACAGAAATCTTTAAATCTGAGCAATCTCTTTCGTTACAATTAAGACATTGGAACGTCGTAACACTGTATAGACATTTCATTATCATCAAGACAGAACTCTTTAAAACTGAGCACATTGAAACGTCGTAACACTGTATAGACATTTCATTATCAGCAAGACAAAACATTACAACGTTACAATCAAGACATGCCGTAACACTGTACAGACTGTATACTTTTAACACCGAACGCTTTCACACCAAGGAAATGCTTTTCTTGTAAAAACCCTGAAATTAAGAACTATTCACTGAGTAGAAACTTTCTCGTCGAATAATACCTTGCTGTTAACAGATACTAAATAAAGCTACTGTGACTTCCTCCAAAATTTTGGAGGGAGCCGCGGTGGCTCAGTGAGTTAGACGCTTGCTCGCTAACCTGGAGGTCCAGGGTTCAATCCCGGCATAGGTCTAGATGATACCTTCGGATTTTTCAACCCGGTTTCCCCCTGTCAGTGATGCAGGTCGGAGGGGCTGACATGGAAAAGCGTCTAGTCGTTCGGATGGGACAATAAACCGAGGCCCCGTGTGCTATTGGCTGTGCACGTTAAAGATCCCTCGACAGTTGGAAATCGAAAATAAGAGCAGGCTAATGCCGCTGTCCTGGCAAAATTTCCCTCATTGCACACTGCATGGCGTTTGCCCGTCCTCAGTTAGCCCATATAGGTGCAGAAAGTAGGACGTAAAACTCCATTCATTTCATTTTCCAAAATTTTGTAATTAAGTATCATAGGCTTTACTTCTTTAAACTGGTGTCTTGTTGACGGATTTTATGTCTAGGAAATGTGTTAATAGTGTCATACGGGCCATACAAAATCACCTTCTCTCAGACAAATGAAAAAGGCGTATAGTAGAATGTTTCACAGTCACAAAATAGATAGCTCCAACCTGCTAGACATCTACTTCTAGTCAAGCAATTATTGCGAAATTTAAAAAGACATCGTATCACATTAACTAACCTCAAGACAATTCACAGGGAAATAAACATTTTCACCTTGAAATCGCCAACACATTCAGTTCAATAACAACTATAGGCCTACTATAATATCAACTTCCTAAAGCAATTTAGTTGAAAATGTCAATCATGTACATTAAGAATCTATCACATTTCATAGGTTAGTTCCCTCAATAAACTTAATCAGAGAAAAACAACATGATAACTATTATTAATTTCTCATTCTGCTATGTATTATGTTATTGACATGGTATCTTTTAATGATATCGGTTCTTGTTTCTCTGATTTATAGGTTTTTTTTTTCATATAGTAGCAAATATAGCGGGTGTTCCATAAAAAACGTCCCCAATATTGTTCGAGGCAGTACTTGTACAATTTTTGTTCGATGACTTTCATATTTTCAGGGTCTGACAAGGACATTTTGAAGTAAATCTGTGAGAATTTTGAAAGAGATCGGCTTATCAGCAGATGAGATATTTCGCTTCAAAGTTGGGGACGTATTTTTTGGGACACCCGATATATGGCCGGAAAGGCATCATTATTGGGAAACTGGCCAATATAACGCTCACCATCCGTTCAAATCGAGCCTTAGTCTCAGAAAAGGATCTTTTTTAGCTAAGCTAATCAGTAATATTAGTGTTCACAGCACACTGTTGAAATTTGAGCCTTCAAATCAATGTGTATCCATAATTATACGCCTTTGAAAGTTATAATGATAGTTTGTCTTTCCACCATAAGTAGAAAAGAAATAAAGAAATGGAAAGTGAAATTGGAAATATTATGCGATTTTCGTGCAGTTTTAGTGCTTTTAAAGATATTTTCATAATATTCAAGACTGAAATTGCCGTTTGTTCTCCTTTAAAGCAACATATACGTCTACAATAAAGATATCATTACCAACTCTTCAAGATATATTTGAAATGGAAACTTAAGATCTCCTCGGGTCCTCGGCATTGAAAAAAAAGTAAACTTAGATATTATGATATATTTTTCAAGTTGATATCCACGAAACGTTTCTTGATCATATAGCTGGATGAATGGAGTCAAATTAAGCTGACATATTCTAAATGATTTGATTATCTCTACCTCCGCCGGTTTACACCTCTGTAATAGTACATAGAACGGAAGTAGATTTTTCTGAAGGTCTAAAAGCTATAAGCTTGCATTATAAAGAATTGAGAAGACCCTATCTATGAACTTGCCATAGAATATAGTGTATCAATCCCGATGAAGAGTTTATATCCAAAGCCTATATCAGCACTACTAGATGAGCATTTGTCAGTTCGAATTTGGTCAGAAATGATTAATGTACATTTCCCAAGAAACTAATAATAAATGATATCATAGCCAAATTTATTATATTTATCCGTTGCCCATGATTGACTTAAAAGTAGTCTATTTTGTAACTGTGCAAAATTATATTGCTACTAATGATTCCCACATTAAAAATACATGAAACTACATTAGTACTAGTGATTTTTAAACCGCTTATTGTCACCAAAAAAACATAAATATTTTACTTAACGAACGTTAATGGTCAGATTAAAGCTATCATGTCTGAAATGGATAAAGCTAAAATTTTGATGAAAACTGAAAACAAGTCTAAATTCGTTAAATAAGAAAAACTATGATGGATATACTACTCCTTTCTTTAATTTTTTGCAACGATGCAAATTCGGTTTGTCATAGTAAACTTTCCCTTATTGTACACCGTCGTTATCAGAGTACTTGACTCTATTCCATTTCATTTCATTTGACGACAAGAGCAAATGATTTCATCAAGGATTGACCGAACATAATAATAACTGACATTAACATTACGGAGTCATTTACTAGTAATTGATTAATCAGTGTTACATTAAAATGTCATTAAATGAAATATTGGAAGCTATAGTTATGGAAGCCAGAACAGCCCAATATTAAGACTTCTTAATCCTTAATCCTTAGTTCTTAATGCTTAATTCCTATTCCTTTATTTGTAGGTCATTTTCAACATTTGTTTCACAAAATCAATATTTGTTCACAAAAATCATCATTTGTTCATCATAGCTAACTTGTCAAGTTATAATTTGTTTTAAATATTTTCTACTTCTATCAAATATTAAATAATTTTTGTTTAAGTCCTTCTACAATATTTATAAACTTAAACACAAGTTCCACTTTACATTTCTCAAATAACAAATCACCAGAAACAAATCTTGCCCAACAAATCTTGCGAAACATTTCATCAAATACATTTCTTGAATATAAAAAGCGCCACCTGTCTTCAAAATAGTGTGCATTGAAATTATGACGACAAGCGGCGCTGATGGTTGTCAGCCGGAATCAAGCTAGCAGACATTATATATCAGCCACAAACGGCGGACACTTCATGGAAATTTACAGGGATTTCCTCCAGAGGGAATAGTGTCCGTGAACGTAAATTTTCAAGAAAAATACTATAATGCTAACGTAAATTAGAAAACAAAGTGGAATTCCGGGGTTTTTTTACCGACATAATGCAAATGTTAACAAATAAAGAATGTTTGAAAGCACAAATTCTGCACATAGTAGAATCGGAAAAATTTTAAGCTTATATTGATATTAAGCTTGGTCTAAAAATGGCATTGCTTATGGGGTTAAAAAAAAACGTTTCTTTTCTTGTCAGGCCTAAAACCAAAAAGGGTGGAGTGGGGAAATGGGTTTTGGGAATTGTTTGCCTCCTCTCCCTAATTAAAATCTATATTTAAATTTAAGTAGTCAAGGGCACTCTTTGTTTAAGATAAATAATCCTGAACATGCGAAAGATAACCTGTATAATCTTAAATTTCTAGGCAAGATCCCGCAGACTTTATGCAAATAATCTTGAATCAAATATTGACTAGAATATGTCAGGCAATCGCGTTTCAGGGAATTCTCGAAAAAAAATTGTAGCCCGTCCCTCCAGACTTCCGAAAATGATGTTTTTATCGCATTTTTTTCTTGAAAAATTAAATTTTCGGACACTATGTGTTGCAACAACATAAATTTTTTCCCAAAAGTAAAATCCCAAGTATAAGAAAGTATATATATTTACAAATATTGACTTCATTGTTGGTCTTATGAGTGTATCATCATATATGAGGGTATTTTAATCTTAAAATTTCACGTCCTCCTACCAGGCCCGTAGGAACTGCTCCACCCTCCACCCCTAATAATTTTGACATTAAGGACTGAAGGAATAAAAAAAACATTTTTATTTCAAGACAAAACAAGACGTTACTGATATGTACTGGATCCAGTAAAATCAAAATTGCATTATATAGGCAAGAGCAGCCTTGAATTCGGCACCTCCATCCTTGAGAATGAGTTGTTGCACAATTTGACCCCCCCCCCCCCTCCCCCCAATATGAAATTGCTTCCTACGGGCCTGCATAGATAGATAGATAGATATTTATTGTATTGTTCGCCCTGATTGGACAGCATACAAACATAAAAAAACCAAATACATAAAATGACATAAAAATACATATAAATACATAAAAATACAATGTTGGGAATACTTAAACGACCAATTTCGTCAGCTTTTCCAGTGCCCGCAATCTTTTAGTTTGTGGCTGATATATAATGTCTGCTAGCTTGATTCCGGCTGACAACCATCAGCGCCGCTTGTCGTCATAATTTCAATGCACACTATTTTGAAGACAGGTGGCGCTTTTTATATTCAAGAAATGTATTTGATGAAATGTTTCGCAAGATTTGTTGGGCAAGATTTGTTTCTGATGATTTGTTATTGGAGAAATGTAAAGTGGAACTTGTGTTTAAGTTTATAAATATTGTAGAAGGACTTAAACAAAAATTATTTAATATTTGATAGAAGTAGAAAATATTTAAAACAAATTATAACTTGACAAATTATCGATGATGAACAAATGATGATTTTTGTGAACAAATATTGATTTTGTGAAACAAATGTTGAAAATGACCTACAAATGAAGGAATAGGAATTAAGCATTAAGAACTAAGGATTAAGGATTAAGAAGTCTTAATATTGGGCTGTTCAGGCTTCCATAATAGTGGCATCAAATTGCATGTACTTTTTGTCATAAACTTGTGGTTTTAGAGGACATATTAAGAAACTTTTCATACGTATCATTGTCTTTATTGTACCGACTACAAGTTTAAAAGGCTCAGTGAATAATACAAACCTGATTAACAAAAGTATAAGTAAGTAAGTTCAATTATATCAGAATATAAAGATAAAGATGTATAAGGGTATAAAACTAGACAAGACTCATCTTGTAAAAATATGTAAAGTTCGATGAATGCAATGATATCTGAATAAAACTTTATAAGGTTACAGAGTCTCAGTATTACACTTATATAGAAAAGAAAAGTACGGTTTGAAAATGCTCGATGAATATAATTATCAAACTCATCTGATTAAAGCTTTGTATAGGTGAAAGGTCGATAGTACAAAACTCATCTGATTAATTATGATGTTTGGGTGAAAGGTCAACAAATAACAGTATGAAACTCATCTGATTAAAATATTATGTTTGGGTGAAAGGTCGACAAATAACAGTATGAAACTCATCTGATTAAAATATGATGTTTGGGTGAAAGGTCGACAAATAACAGTATGAAAATCATCTGATTAAAATATGATGTTTGGGTGAAAGGTCGACAAATAACAGTATGAAACTCATCTGATTAATTATGGTGTTTGGGTGAAAGGTCGACAAATAACAGTATGAAACTCAGCTGATTAAAATATGATGTTTGGGTGAAAGGTCGACGAATAACGGTATGAAACTGATCTGATTAATATATGATGTTTGGGTGAAAGGTCGACAAATAAAAGTATGAAACTTGTCTGATTAAAATATGATGTTTGGGTGAAAGGTCGACATATAACAAAACGAAACTCATCTGATTAAAATATGATGTTTGGGTGAAAGGTCGACATATAACAGTATGAAACTCATTTGATTAAAATATGATGTTTGGGTGAAAGGTCGACAAATAACAGTATGAAACTCATCTGATTAAAATATGATGTTTGGGTGAAAGGTCGACAAATACCAAAATGAAACTCGTCTGATTAAAATATAATGTTTAGGTGAAAGGTCGACAAATAACAGTATGAAACTCGTCTGATTAAAATATGATGTTTGGGTGAAAGGTCGACAAAAAACAGTATGAAACTCAGCTGATTAAAATATGATGTTTGGGTGAAAGGTCGACGAATAACAGTATGAAACTCATCTGATTAAAATATGATGTTTGGGTGAAAGGTCGACAAATAAAAGTATGAATCTCATCTGATTAAAATATAATGATTAGGTGAAAGGTCGACAAATAAAAGTATGAATCTCATCTGATTAAAATATTATGTTTGGGTGAAAGGTCGACAAATAACAGTATAAAACTCATCTGATTAAAATGTAATGTTTGGGTGAAAGGTCGACAAATAACAGTATGAAACTCATCTGATTAAAATATAATGTTTGGGTGAAAGGTCAACAAATAACAATATGAAACTCATCTGATTCAAATACTATGTTTGGGTGAAAGGTCAACAAATAACAATATGAAACTCATCTGATTCAAATATAATGTTTGGGTGAAAGGTCAACAAATAACAGTATGAAACTCATCTGATTAAAATATAATGTATGGGTGAAAGTTGACAAATAACAGTATAAAACTCATCTGATTAAAATATGATGTTTGGGTGAAAGGTCGACAAATAACAGTATGAAACTCATCTGATTAAAATATGATGTTTGGGTGAAAGGTCGACAAATAACAGTATGAAACTCATCTGATTAAAATATGATGTTTGGGTGAAAGGTCGACAAATAACAGTATGAAACTAATATACTAAAGGCATTATGTAAAGGTGAAATGTTATGGGGCTCGTCAAATAACATGATTGAACTCAACTGAAAAGTAAGGTAAAGATGATAGATAGAGACTGTTGAGAACAGATTATTAGAAGTAATTATAAGTGACATGTCTAGTAAAGATAATAACTGAATTATCTTCAACCTGAAAATCAATGAAAAATCAAATTATACAGTATACGCAATTTTCAAGGAAATAAATCCTGTAATAATTAATAATGACTGAAAGACAACCATTTCGAGTATTTTTTTAAGAACTAGGCGTACATTTTTAATGTTTGAGACGAATAAGATCAGACCTTAGTTGTTGTATTACTGAGGAAGTTGGTCTCAAGTTTTAAAACATAACTAGCTGTGCTCCTCTAATCTATTCAGATATACCCTGAGTAAAGAAATTAAATGAAGTCATACGTCCTGTTTTCTGTTCAAGTTAGCAAGACAGTCTGAGATATGTCGTTTAAAGGGTGACAGTCGACATTTTCGATTTGGGGCTTGGATAATGCATATAGTCTACAGAAGAACAAGAAAAGCATTTTACAATCCATTCATATATATGATTTTCATATGTGTCTTTCTATAAAATGGCGTAGTATCACTAAAGTAAGAGTTAAATTTCTTTCCATTTCGATAACATGAATTTGAGTCTGACATTTCGACGGTATGCCGTGAACACTTTTATTGAGCTAGCTGAGCTAAAAACAACTTGCCCGTTTCTGAGATTAGGTTACCATTGGTCGAACGGCGAAACGGATGTTAAAAGGCCCCTTGGGGCCTCATTTGAAAGGTCATCTGCCCACTAAGTACATCGGAATTCAACAATAGCTTTCCTCTAGAGCTAGACACAAATGTGAATTGACGATTAAAATATAATTCGTATTATGATTAAAGCTTAACTGACGATTTCGCATGACGTAATGTCTTCTTAGACTTCTCATGAGACATCATTTCTCATTCTATACATTAAACATAAGAATATAAATACTTTAAAACCCCTTTGAGGAAATAAATAATCAAATATTACCGCTTTCTTTGTCTGGAACTAAAATTGCATTATATCATTGAAAGATATTGTTGAAAATACGAGAATAAGATAACATCGCTATGCTGTAACAGGCCCTGCGAGGTACACATTCAGATTCTTATTCGGGGGTTTTCAACTTAAAATATAATTTGTTCAACATTCAAATATCATTCAAAGATATTCCAATTTGTAACGCGATAACTTTAGCATCAAACGGATATTCAATTCTATGCTCCGAGCTAAACGAAGACACGCAGTAACGAATTCAACAGGAACTGTATGAGTGATCGATTTCAAGCCATATAAAAGATTCTAGAAGAACTTGTATTTTTCCATAAACCACCATGATTTGCTTGAAAGGTATCAATTTTGTATGAACGGAAATATCGGAATGAGAATCCGAAAGATGAAATCCCTCAAGAGTTCTACAAGCTGATAATTTGCATTTCACGCACCATATTGATCTTATAATCACAGCTTGGTCTCTCCAGATCTTATCGTATCGTTTTCAAGGTATTTAATCCTTTAATTGAGTTTAAGCTTTGTATTTCATGTAGGCCCTAATTCAATAAATTGACAAGATTATGACTACATGATTTTATGTCTTTCATGGTCTGGTCTAGTATAGCTTTTAATTAATTGCAGGAACCACTGGCATATAGGGCGAGAAATTCTTTATTTGTCATCTTGTAATGGTCGTCAAATGTTAGAATTCGCCCCCAGAACGATAGAAAAGCTATGTATATAGTCCAAGGATCGAAGATCGCAGACTTGTATAAACGGAAGATCACAGAACACGATTCTATTATAGGAGATCTGCAGATTCTAGTTTGGTCTGCGAAATATAACATAGGTAGTCTGTGGAATCGTTGGGGTGTGCGATCTTTCGATTATACAGGTCTGAGATCTTCGGATTATACACTCACATTTGGTACACTTTATTTATAATTTTCTAAAATTAATGCAGACATTTTGGAATTTTAAAAATTACAGCATTCATTGCTCTTAACACGACGTTTCTCGTCTCAATAAGAAATAAGGAACAGAAAAGTGAAAGTAAACAGAACGTTACAGTTTTTGGCATATTTCCATAAAACCATGGCTAAATATAAGCCACCCTCTTAACAAATACTAATCAAATGAGTTATTTTACTGGAAACCATATTAATGATCCGATAGCCACAAATAGAAACACGATCAAACGCAATCGACATGTTATTCTGTAAAAAAATATCACCTTGGGCTAGAGATTCTATATTATAGATATTCAATGTCTTTTTTATCAAAGGCTAAGACACATTTTACCTAAGGGGCAAATCTGATATTTTTTAAGTAGGTTGGGAATTTTTGATCTTTGAATTAATGAAAACTATTGACCAAAATGAAAACTAATCTTAAACTTACAGTCAATTAAAGTTTAAATTAAAAAAATAATTCTAGAACAACAAAACTGCCTAAAGACTTATTACGTCAAATTGTAGGCTACAGATATTTTTTGAAGGTTTCAAATAGCAAAATCGGTCCGTTATAAGGCACAATACTTAACAATATATGTTTCAATCAACCATTATAAAACAAATTCATTTGGATCAAATAGTTATTTTAAATCTTTCCATTTTCATTTATTAACAACGTTGTTAAAAATGAAAATTTGGCACTTTATTATTGATGAAGAATTTTCATCTTTACTTCTCATCTTGCAACATTTGAAAGAATATAGGTATTTCCTAAAATTCATAATTGGATTTTCATTATTATCCATTATGTAACCTTACCCTTTTAACGCCCGCCATTTTTCATCTGTATCTTTTATGCCTCAGATAAGTTGAACTAAATATATGACATATGTCCTTTAAATACTAAACCTACGTACATTTATCTTTCTTTCTTCACAAATACCATCCACGGCAATTTGGTGTCATTGAAATGACTTAAATTCCCCAGGAAACATTGTTTGAAAGGAATATTGATTTTGATTAACTCTTTGAAATTCAAATTTTATGTCTATGGTACTACTTTTGAAAAGAAAAACCTAAATTCAAAATAATCTAATGCGATTTGATTTTGACCCATAATGTGACAAATTGCTGGGAAACATAGAAAAATAAAATATAGTGACCTAGAAGTATAACTGAAATCAAGAACAATTGAGCTAACAGAACAACTATATCCGAATCAAGTAACCTAGAAATAGAACTGAAATGAAGAACAATTGAGCTAGCAGAACAACTATATCCGAATCAAGTAACCTAGAAATGTAACTGAAATCAAGAACAATTGAGCTAGCAGAACAAATATATCCGAATCAAGTAACCTAGAAATAGAACTGAAATCAAGAACAATTGATCTAGCAGAACAACTATATCCGAATCAAGTAACCTAGAAATGTAACTGAAATCAAGAACAATTGATCTGGAAGTGTGACAAAAATTATGAAAAAAGTGAATTAGAATTCAAAACAATTGAACTAGAAGAGTAATTGAAATCCAGAACAAATGAGCTGGAAGCGGAAATAATCAAACAAACGTATATTATTGTGGTAATTATACAATCTTATTACTCATAAACTCTCTCGTATTGATCAGTAATATTCCCTAGAGGGTACTCTCTATTCAATATCTGTCTGTATTATATAGACTATATTCCCCGTAGGGTCCATAATATACTTATCTTTAAAGGGAGTGTAAAGGATTTTTCTTAATTTTTGATGTGTATCAGGGACACTTACAGCTTCAATTTGCCAATTTCCAATCTCACGTCTGTGGTTCCAACAATGCCACTTAAACTCGAAAAAGGCTTGTGTCACAAAAGACCTTTAGGGGTATAACGTCATTAGAATTGTAATGAAGTTCACTAAACCAAGGATTGCAAATTGGAATGGTACAAATTTATACCAGAAGTGCGTCTGATACCCCGATGCATATTTTTTTTTATAGAAAACATCTTAACAATCCCTTAAAACTCTACTGTTTTGCATAATGTTCCAAAGAACAAGACGACAAAGATTTCACGGCTGCCACATGCGAATTAAAATTGAGCTATGCGATGTACATGTAGTTTCATTTGCATCATAATATTAGTCAGTCGCCATCTGGAATGTGCGAAGGTAAAAGAAGAGAAGTGTTAGAACACAAAAGCCCGATCTCTTTAAAACAATATTTTTCGTGCTTGGTGAAATTGTCCTAATAATGATTAAGTTGGGAAAGTACGCCTTGCATGCTCTTTCTTGATTCCAATTGAATCTCGTTGAGAAATTTCAAGATTTCAAAAATGGGGCTGTAAAGACAACTACTGTAACAAACCAACTATGATAAAAAAAACAATCTGAATACTTTCCAAATGACTCGCAAAATTCAATAGAAAGTTTGTGATAAAATGTAAGATATTTGGTTTCACAGTATTAATTCATCATTAAATACAATATCTACATGCAACAAATGAGCCTTCATCATACAAATGATACGGAAAATTGAATATGTACATTGAGACCTTATATCGAAATCCAATGTGTCATTATTTTGATCCTAAAAATATTATTACTTTGTTAAAATTTATTTATCATACCTAATGGTCTATGACATCAGGGTGGGCTGATGATTTTAATAGCAGTTCTTAGTTCAAGATATTTATTTGTAATTACAATGATTATACATGTATACGGATACAAAGCAATTTGCCATCATCAAAAGATTTGTCTATTCATCCATAGATGACCAATTAAAAGAATTATGTTCTAAATCTGAATAATTTCCAAATTACTCGCAAAATTCAATAGAAAGTTTGTGAAAAAATGTAAGATATTTGGTTTCACAGTATTAATTCATCATTAAATACAATATCTACATGCAACGAATGAGCGTTGATTTTCATCATACAAATGATATGTAAAATTCAAAATGTCAGTGACGATATTGAGGCATGATATTTAAATCCAATGTGTCAAATTTATTTATCATACCTAATGGTCTATGACATCAGGGTGGGCTGATGATTTTAATAGCAGTTCTTAGGCCATACCAAAATAATATTCTGTTCGTCGGGAATTCCGTACCCGATTTTCCGTAATTGAAATTTTATTTTTAAAATTAAAAAATAATATTCCGTATGTATCAAAAGAGCTCCCGTATGTAAAATTTAGAAAAAGGAATTTTTAATTTAAAAAAAAAATTATATTGCCCGTATGTCCGTACCTCTAATTTGATCAGATAACATGATTGTTTAGCTCTCATTTTTAGTTTCAGTTTCATTTCTCTAAGCCAATAATTTGGTAGCGGGAGTAACAAATTGCGCTCTCCGTTTGTCAGTTTGTGGACATCGTGCCACTCGTCTTATCATCGGCGGATTCGTACCATACGGCCCGCCGTGATATTGGAGTAACGGAAATTTTTACGGTACTAGCCGAGCGGTAACCGAATGGATTCGTTCCATTGGTATGTCTCGGACCCAAGACAGCTCGGCCTTTCATATACTAAGATACCTAGGCCTCGTACCTTCGGGTTATTTTACATCGACTACAAGGTGTGAATTGATCAATCAACAGGTTTAATCATCACTTTAATCATGCCAAGCGTAATCAGGTATTGACTTGGATCTCATGGATATAAAACAAGAGCCTTTGATTCCAGTAGTACAGCCTGGCCTAATTTTACTTCCACTGATCACGTGGACAGCAGGTGTTCACAATATTCTTTGATCTTTCTTTGATCTCAATGGGTCTTGTTTTCTATCAAAATGTACTCATCAAATTAATCAGTGATGTCACAAATTAACGGGATCTTATTGTTTTTAGTCACCTAATCTTATAAAACGTTTATTCAAGTAGATTAAGTTTATTGTTAACAAAAGATTTACAGAATAACTACCGTCCTCAGGACTGTTATCAGAACTATTTTTTTCCCGCTCAATTTTATTGGCGCCAGTAAGTCTACAATCTGAAGTCAACTGTAACTTGTATTATTGTCTTGTCAGCAATGTGTTTGAAAGTTCTGAAACTTTTTGGATTATTTTACTGGATTTAAGGATTAAAGAGGCACAGGCTTCATTTTCGTGGGTCGATTTGTCCAAGTCTCAGAAACGGGGATTTTTTTAGCTCAGCAATTTAGTACTGGTTATCACAACTCACCATTGAAATTTGAGTCTTCAAATCCATGTGCATCCTTAATTATTAGCATTTGAAAGTTATAATGCCCTACTACACATTATCCGTACTATGCAATATATAGAAAAGTCATCTATACAAATAGAAGGAGAAATGTCTAATTTAAGATATATTTGAAGGAAATATGCAATTTTCGTACATTTCTAGTGCTTCTGAAGGATACTGAAGTATATTCAAGACCCAAATCAACCAATAAAAATGAAGACTGGTCCCCTTTAAGATCGTTCCCGGTAACATTAAACATCGATCTATTGGTATAGCAAAGGTAATTTCAAATCTTTTCTTTCCGTGTTTTTAAACATCGATCTATTGGTAGGCCCCTCAACGGCAGGTTTTATCTGACTATTGGTAGGCCTATGGCATTTTGATCAACGGTAATTTCAAATATTTTCTTTCCGTGTTTTTAAACATCGATCTATTGGTATAGCATTTTCATCAACGTAAATTTGAAATTTCAAATCTTTTCTTTCCGTGTTTTTATATATCGAATTGTGGAATACGGAATTAAAACAATATTTTCATCAATATTCAAAACGGAAAAATAACTTAAAAAATACATTGAAAATTGGTAAAAACGGTACATTGAATTATTACTGCGCTTGAGATCCAAGTCAATACCCGATTACGCTTGGCATGATTAAAGTGGTGATTAATCCTGTTGATTGATCAATTCACACCTTGTGGTCTATGTAAAATAACCCGAGACCGAGGTCGAGGTGTCTAGGTACAAGTCCGAGGTATCTTGTAATAGTATGGAAGGGGATCAGTGCCAAAAGTCTATGCTAAGTAGAAATTCTAATTCACTAATGCTATGTAGATAATACAGATATTTTGTGTTATAAGTTAAAAGTTACCCGTACAAATACCAGTAATGCATAAGACATACGTAAAAATTCATATGTTTCATGATTAAAGTGAAAAGATATAACACTTGTTACAAAAGTCAAATGTTAAATGTTCACGCTAAACCTCTTACAGAAGTATTTTGTCTTTTTGATTCAGCTGAAAAAATTTTAATGGTACGAAGGGACAGTTTTTTTTTTTAAAATTAAAAATTATAATATCGAACCAACCAAATCACTGATACTAACTTTTAGACATTTTTTTTTTAAAATTAAAAAAAAAATTTCGTTCGCTCGTACCTTTTTTTTTTCAAGAAATCCCGAAGAACAGAAAATTATTTTGGTATGGCCTTAGTTCAAGATATTTATTTGTAATTACAATGATTATACATGTATACGGATACAAAGCAATTTGCCATCATCAAAATCTGTGTAATATTCATCCATAGATGACCAATTAAAAGAATTATGTTCTAAATATAGGGGCTAAAGGTTTTGCAAGAACCTCACAGGTATGATTGCAAATTGGAATGGTGCAAATTGACACTGTATGTGTCCTCGATACACGTAAACATTTAAGAAAGCTCACTTGTTACATTCCCTTTCAGTCAAGATACATGTAGCCTTTTATCAACATGATCAAATGTAGTTTTATTTGATCGGACATGCACATAAATCTAGTGCACCATGAGGGTTCCACAACCGTAAATAAAGTCAAATTAGTACATGTTTCCATATTCATGTACAGGAATAAAAATGGATGTTCAGTTACGCCTTTACCTTGTTACACAAAGTTATAGAAGACCATTTTTCACTAAGAGATCTTGACATTTTCTACCAGCCATAAAAGTTGTATTTCGAATGTTGCTATATAAAATAATGTGACCAAGTGCTTGTTTGTTCTAATTCTGACAGTTATGAATGTGTTGACATAGTGATCCACAAACACACGTTCAATCTCAGAGTTTAGGGACTGGAACCCTGATAACAAATTTTCCGTGCCACCGCTATCAGATAACCAATTTTCTAGTGACCAATACACTTGCATTCACGAAAATATGATAGATATAATGGCAGATAATGCGTCCGTATCAGTAGCGACGCCCCATTTGCACACCAAGTTATATTTCTATCTTTTTTGTCGCAAAATGAGTCAGAATAAAATATTTTGTCTATGACTCTTTCATATTTCCAAATTTTACCCCGTCAGTTATCCCCAATTAATCAATTTGCCCCCAGTACCTCGAGGCCCCATTGTACGTGTCACCAGTATATTTTCTTACAGTTGGTCAATTTGATAATGTTTTCTATACCTCAACAGGAAGTAATAATTACAGTGTAGTGATAAAGTTCTAGCCTCAGGCTAACAAAACATTTTACATCCTGACAATGTCCTCAAGATACTAGCAGTTACATTTCCAGACAACTCACACTTAAAGAACTGCTCGAAGATAATTACACTGAAACTGCATGCCAGAAGCCAATAATGTTGTAAAGAACAAGTCTAGATGACAATAAACTGTTGATCTACTTTTTACTACTAACAAGTCAAAACACTTAACTAACAACTGAAATCCATTCCGGTGTCGTTTACTTTCGAAATATTTACTGTGGGACCATGCTTATCGTAACGACATCTAACTTTTACCATCACGTGCATTTATTCTGTTATGCTCATAATAAGGTACCGTTTCACTTATAACGTATGCCGTTTCGTGTAATGCTAATTATGTATACCTTTTATAACGTACATGATCCGTATACAGATTGTGACAATTATAACGTATACAGTTTTGGGTAACGTTATTTTATACCGTTTCACTTAAAAAGATACTTTTTGTGTAACGTAACACTGTTTCACTTATTATGGTGTACCCTTTAATGTAACGTTATTTATACCGTTTCACTTTTAATCATGCCTTATTTTTTTAAAAAAACGTAAACTGTTTTGTGCAACGTGACTGTATACCGTTCTATAGTATCAAATAATAATATTATACGGTACTCAATATAAGATATCTTACTTACCTTTAAATAACTTGAACACCAAAAGAAATACCGTGGAAAGAAATAATCCTAAGATAATGATTTAGTATTATTCCATAACGGTAAAGACACTATTAGCAATAATTCCTTCTGATACTCGATACCACCTGATACATGTGATCATTGTCAGACTTTCATCTCACACGAGTTTACATCTTTGAACGCGATGTAGAGAGCAAAGTTGACATATGGAAATGTATTGGAAGTAAAATAATCAATTCTTAAACAAGACTGGAGTATGTATGTGTTTAGAATATGAACCAGCTCTATGTATGACGTATTAATTATTCATGATTCCGTATGGTGTAGCAGATAATCTATTTCAAGCCGTTACATTGCAAAACTTTTAGATTAATAATGAATAAGGGTAATTAGCATACAAGAAACAAGTTCAATGTATTTTTGTTACGACAATAATCAAATTAATGTGAATATGTTTGTGTTAAGATATTAATGGGTCTCTGTTCCAATTATCGATCGATATCATTGTCATGGAAACGTTAAAAACAAACAAGATAGGACGAGTTACTTCCCCGTTGAAAGTAAACCATGAAACCGTAAGTGGAAAATTAAACTGAAGTGGATGTAATGCGAAGGTCGCAGATCGCGTTAAATACCTGAACTTTGACGTATTCTGTTAGGGAGGGGGCTTTGTGAGAAATTCTAATACAATCCCAGTCTTTTATGCTACGAGAGAAAACGAAATCCAATCTTTTGTATGTGTTCCAGGGGCGCAGATCGCTTTTTCATTGCGGGGGGGACCAAAATCTATAATCCACCTCTCTTCCTCACCCCCACCATAAAAACTCCTTGAATTTCGGCAACTCGATTTAAAGATTTCGGAAATTATAAAAAAAATTATTATAAAAATGACAAATTTAAGTGCCAAAAAGTGGGGTACCCCGCCCCTCCCGCTCCGCGGTCCCTGCAGTGTCTTATATACCGATTACATATGATCGACAAAAATATGCGATCGATTAAATTTGAGTTTTCATATCATATGACAATAAACTGTTGGAATAGGGCGCCGCAGGCGAAATTTTTGGGACTTTGATGTTCTCGGATGCCAAATTGTGTCCATTACAGACACTCTACTCAACCTGCTCAACGGCAGGTTTTATCTGACTATACTCAACCATGCCTGACCATTTGTGGGGGGGACACAGGGTATTATGTCCCCCCCAGGTTTTCTGACGAGGGGGACGTGTCCCCCTGTCCCCCCCCCCCCCCCCCGTGATCTGCGCCCATGATGTGTTCGTGAATCTAAAAGGATATTTGAAATATATATTAATATCTGCAAACAATACTGTTTCGGCCTTCTGAGTGCAGATGATCCCAGACGCGTGATATCATAGCAGAGTATTCAAAATTGCAAGCTACGCATGACGCTAACAACAATGGTATAGGCCCTACTACAAATAGAGTGCTAAAGGTTTTAGGCAAACAGTACTGTATATTATATAAACATATTATATAATAAATAAAATATAAATTTCATAGAATTTTTATTACTATACATACAACGTCATCGGGAATATAATAAATACTAACACTAGTTATAGAGGGGTTATATTGCCGAAATCCTGTTCCCCACATCTTTTCATAATAATTGTGAATAAAAATACTAACAATTCAGATGTATAATAATATACATAATATTTATATAATTTAAGGTATTTTAAATATAACTAAACAATTCGCCATTTTAGGAGACTTTTTATTGTTACGGTGAGTACATAATGTCGCGAAAACATTGACACATTCATTGTGAATAAACTGTTTCTCAATACATTCAATTTCAATGCTCATGACATGTCAACAGAGAGTGAAAATTGAAAAGGTCTAGCTGATTGAAAAAAAATGATTTAAAGGGGAACCAACTGACAAAAGTACTAGGCAAAATAAACAAACTAAACACGGATTTTCCTGAATGATTTTTTTTTTTAATTTTCCGGTTTTAAATACAGATATTACATTCACCGCAATATGCATTGTGAGAGTCAAGGGTTCTATTAAAAAAAAAAAAACACAACCAAAAGTTCAACAAAAACATGAATGAACGTCACTAGGGACGCGGTAGTTAGGACCTGCTTTCAATGAATTTATCTATTTAATTTGAAGCCAAATTTCGTGACCTCTACTTGGTATACAGATTTAATATTACATATATTATATATTATGAATGCAAAAAGAAAAGTTTACAAAGGGGCCCATTTCTGATTGGGCCTCGAATAGTACAAGGAAGTTATGGGTGATCTAATTTTTCAATTTCGAACAGTGTAGATCTTGAAAATGGCTGGATACTATATTTTAGTTTACCTGGTGTTTTGTGGTTTGGTGAGTAGCAAACTGCGTTTTTCATTTCTTGTCGAATGATGTATAAACAAACAATCAAATTCGAATTTTAATTATTTTGGTCCTATACAAAATCTCAGATCCACAATATAAGAAATATGTAGGCTACATACATACAATCTAATTCCTACTTTTATTTTGCTTTTTTGTGGTTGGATGGTTCTGATTAAATTCTAACCCGTAGACTTGACTTTAACTCGAAGTTTACAGAAACGTTTTGAGAAAGTCATGGGTAATGATATCTAAAACTGTGTAATGTAACAATAACTAACTCGTTCACAGAACAACATTTGTTCTATTCATTTCAGGTATTTCCTAGCAATGGCAATGTCATACCACCCCAAGGTAATCATATACTGTTTCTTCAATATCGTTAGCATTAAAGATCCATATATTGTAGTTTTAGCTTTTAGTTTTTCCGCTGCAAAAACATGGGTTATACCAGATTTTCCAACTTTTACAGATGAGTGTACACTAATCAATGGAATGGACTATCCTTCAATAATACCAGACTCTTGTATTACTACAATTCCCTACATGGATGTTGATATACTGAGATCTGGATCAGTAGTGTTTCCCTCAGGCTTTAACCCTGTTGTTATTGTTAATTTATCACCATCATCAACAGAAGAAGTTGAACTACGAACTGTAGCTGTGAATGCCACGAATGTTGCTGCTATAACAGTTATACCTATTGCTTTCAATGGAATTGAGAAAACTCCCGTTACGACAGTAGGTGTTTTATTATTTAGATTTTTACATGAACAATAACACTACATAATATATTCAATATATCTTGAATATAATATATATATAATTTATTCCAATATAACATTCATATTTGAAGGTAAAGTCTGAGGTTTATGGAGGTTTTTGCTGGACTGGATGAAAACTATAGATCAAAATCTGAAGAGTCGTGACCCTTATATTATCTGTAACTTTTAATGAAAAAAACATATTGCCGCTAAAAAGAATCTAAAAAGATATTCTAAACATTTTAAATTTGCTATGTGTTTGTTTTGTCTCGGAAAACCCATGTATGCATAAAACGAAATAAACACAAAGCTATATATAGAGAAAAGTGCGTAATTCCAAAACAATCTTTTTTTTATTTACCCTTTAAAAACAAAAATTAAGTTGGTCAAGTAAATACATAGAAATAAATTCAATGTTTTAGATTATCAACCTATTTGTTCATTCCGTTTAAATTTTTGAAATTATTTTTTGCAAATACAATACAATTCAGGCTAAAATAGCAAAAATTATAGCAATATGTAAAAAAAATATCATTTATATGTTTTTATAACTTACATTGATGTCATTGTGTTTTCATTCTTGTTTTTAAAAGATATTTGATAGTTCTCGAGCAAAGGTGGTATTCCCGAACACTGTTACTGGTGATAGAATAAAAATTGTCCTTGTGCCATTAGACTTAACACTTCCAGTGTTTATTACATCAAACTTGGATATAAGAGCGTGTTTTCCAAGTAAGTGAAATGAACGCATTAAATATTCCGAAAAAGTTTTATTTAGAATTTAATTCCCTAATATTAATATTAGTTTGAGGACCGAGTAGGGGTTGTTTGTCTACCGAGCCAGCCAATTTTTCGCATGCTCTAACTCCGCCTAACTCCTAAGAGACGCTGTTGCTGTGAGAGTAACAAGTACAATATGATTAAGTAACAATTCACATCTTTAATACATTTTAGAACCTTTGAAAGTATATAACTTAGCCATCAATTCAATTGATAACAACAAAACGTTTGCTGTAGTTACCTGGAAATGTCCAGTGGAAAGACGTCTTTCTATTGCGTTCTATGTATTGAGGTCATCTTTAGATGTAAGTATCTTTTAAAATGAAAATTTAGTTCCTTTACAATTAAATAAAAGTCAATTGTTAAATCTAACACCATTTATAGCCTTGGAAAATAGCTTCAGTCATGTTTCTGAAAAACGTTAGGATAAAAAAATATTGTAGCTGTGAGAAATACGACAAAATTGAGATTGTTTTTTTAAATGTGACTAAAGGCTTAGGGGATTTGGATTTGGGTAATATGAGATCTAAATTGATTTGTAGCTTGTAACTTACCTTATAAAGAATTTATTTACTTACAGAATGAACCAATTAAATTAGTTGAACCGAATGAAAATTGTTCATTTACAGAAATTGTGAGAGTCCGCCCTGGCATCAATATTCAATTTTCTGTTGTGAGTAATATAGTAATATAATAGTTTGGAATAATGTGGTACGTGTATGTGCGTGTATATTTTTTTGTAATACATCGACAGGCCGTAGGATGCAAATGAATACAATGCGGTGAGGGGGACTGAGCATGTTTTCCTTTTACAGACCACTAACCCTATTTTGAATTCAACATCAAATATCAGCACTTGCAGGCTGCAGCTGAAGGTAGTTTACAGGGAGTCTCCCCCTAAGAAAATTTGGAAAATTTGTGTCCGAGGCCTTCCTAACAGTATTCTCAGTATAACAGTATACTACGACAGCCATTGAAGAGAGTTTGGGGGCAGTGCACTCCAAGACAATTTTAAAGGCTTATTTCCTTGCACCTGATGTTTTTTCGAATAGAATTCTCGTTGAGAACGACCTGTCCTTTCTGATGCCTTTTCGAAAGGAAATTCTCGTTTAGAACGACCAACTCTTGAAGAGAGTTTTGGGCATTGTACCACACAAAAAAAGATTTCCGTGCATATTAGGCCTTTCAGCACAGTAGCCATTTGGACGGATTGCACTTTTATGAAATTGGAATAAAATTTTTATTAAATCCCTTGCACTTGATGACTTTTTTGATCTCGTTGACAACGTTTTCCTCTTGAATAGAATGTATTATGATTACGTAATCCAAGATAATTTAAAAATAAGAGCTTATATCCTTGCATCTCAGGCACCTTTTATTACCATAGCACTTTTATTGACGATAAATTGTTGTCACGTGCAAATTGAGCGACAGCTGCATTGTATTGTTTAATTTTTCTGTTTTAGACAAGTAACATATCTTTTGTTCATTTTTTTTCACAGACTACATACTTTGATATAAGATTTTACAGTGAGCTCTCAATTGTTTCCTATTATACTGAAAGTGGTAAGAAAACAGTTAAACATCGATAATATACTGGACAAATCTGCTTTAACTCCTTATTAGAGTACATAACCCAACCTGTGGGCCATGAGGTATTTGTCAGGGGGTCGTAGGGCATGAAGATGTGTACAATTTTTTCACTAGCCTAAATTTGATTTAACTATATATTTTGCTGTGTAAGGTCTGTAGTTGCTTGTGGTCAAATGCATTTGGCCCCCCGTTGATGAGGAGGCACACAACCACCACTTGGGCGATATTTCGAATTAATCACCACGGCTTTGGAAGTTTCGTGAATTTTGGGCCACGGTATGAAAAAGGTTGGGAACCACTGATGTATATATGGATATAAAATTTGAATACAATTTGTTTCATAAAAGATTATGATCATCGTTCACTTTCCGGTGCTGTCTTGACTCAGTTGCCTGTAAACTGTTGCTGATTAACCCGAAGGTTCCATTTTAGCTTTCATCGCACAGGTACATGAGGAAAGGATATCCTAGTTTGGGTACTTCATGAGTCTGGGTAATCCCCATGCAGTATAATTTTGTTTTGTTTTATTGAAAGGCATTTATTTAAATTGTGTATTTACTGGAAATTCAAATATTTTTCGGAGCATACACATTTTGGATATGCAAAAGTCGGCACCTGGACTATCAGCTCACCTATTTGTTGACGATACCCAACTATAGTTAGCTTTTGAAACATAAACAAAATCTGAATCTTTCGAAAAGATCAAGACATGACTAACAGAATTGCACAACTGGATGACAACCCACTTCCTCAACTTAAATCCTACTCGTCTTAGGTACTAAACAACAACTTACAACACTACATACTAGCATGCGTGCTCTACCACTAACGTCATTTCTACTGTGACAGTTTTAAGATGACTTAAAAATGTAATTTGGGAGAGAAACACTAAATAACTGGACTAAATAAGCTCCGATTAAATAAAACTTTGTATGTTGAAGGATAAAAATTATTATAGATTTGCAAGAAGTCATTGACATGAAAGGCAGAATAGTTTTAGCCGATAAGCAAGCGGTATCTGATGTCAACAGCACGAAAGTGTCTTAACTTTACTTTATATAATACATATCAGTCGACCGACAAAAATTTCAAATTCAATTTTTCAGTAAATACACAATTTGAATAAACTTTTTTCAAGAAAATAAAACAAAATGATACTCAACAAAAACAAAGTTATCGTTTCTCCATGTACCTGTTCATCGAGATAATACTAACTGATTTTTCAAAGCAGTTCCCCCATGTCAGTGACACAAGAGAATTGACATGGTTCTTCAAATTCCCCAAATAGGCTGACGCGACTGGCCAGACAATTTTCCCATGATTTTTACTCGTTTGACATGGCTGTTTTCTCCATCCTCGCTAGGCTTTTACAGGCATAGAGGAGTAAGACTTATATCTCTATTTCATTTGATTTTCGTCCACTCTTAATAAAGGAAAGTGCGAATTATTGAATACTATAGTAATTCTAAATGACTTTTAATTCAGATTCTACAACAGATAGAAGTACGAGTACGAGTTCCTTTCAGACAACAAAAACGAGCCAATCAACAGAAGCCTCGATTGATTCACCTGATGAAGGTATTTAATAGTTAAACACGTAATCCTTGTAAGACATTTAGAAGTATCACAGCACATTAAGAAACAACAGTTTTTATGGATATAGACTTCTATTTATTATTGAACACAACGTTTCATTACACATACAGGTAACGTTATCAAGTGATTATTAACCATACAATTCAGACCATATATATATCATGTAAAAACTTAACAACTCAAAAGATACAAAATAAACAAACAATATACCGGTTCAATTACATAAAACTCAAATTTACTATAAGGCCTATAAACTATATTGTTTGTTTATTTTGTATCTTTTGAGTTGTTAAGTTTTTACATGATATATATATGGTCTGAATTGTATGGTTAATAATCACTTGATAACGTTACCTGTATGTGTAATGAAACGTTGTGTTCAATAATAAATAGAAGTCTATATCCATAAAAACTGTTGTGTCTTAAAGTTAAACACGTGTTTAAGAAATAAACACCCTCCAGTTCCCGTATAAGCGAGTAGAGTAAAAGTGTTCCATCTGGGACAGATCTCTCCCATGTTAAAGAGCCTGGTGCTGGTGCTATAGCAATATGCACCAGCACGCGAGCGGTGGGGCGGACTGCGGCGGATCGATATTATTCGCGCGCGCGTAATTTGAATTTGGCGGGTTGACATTCTTTGTTTTAAATTTTGAATGAAATATATTAATTGAATATTGTATAAGAATAAATATCTAATCTGTTTAATGATTGATTGATGTTTTTTAATTTTAAGCGAAGATTTGAGCATAATCTTTGTTTTCCATAAGATTCTATGGTCATGAATTTAATAAATGATATAGAAAAACAATATTGGGTCGATAATTATTCACCTTCAGTGATAGAAAACACACACAATCTATTAAACATCTGTTGATGTATAAGATGATTGTAAAGTTATTCAATTTTTGTTTGGATTGATTTATTCCGGTTTCGAACTATAAATATAATTTTTTAATTGAAGTGTATTCATTTATCACGAACTGCAGAAGGATAAACATGACTAGCGCTTCATCTTTAAGAAACTGGGAATTTTGTGGAAGTAAATTTTCGAAATCTGCTATTGTATATTTTACGCAAGTTCTTTGCATATACATTTTGTTATGCTATTCCCTCTATCAGTTGTCTGAATCTCCATCAGGACCCTTATCAACATTCTGGTGCGGTATTATAACATCATCAGTGGCCTATATGCTTCCCAATCCAAAACTAAAATTCAATAAAGTTAAACAGACAGATGTCGAGTCTCACATTTCTATTTAAAGAAAATGTGGCTTACTTTGTTGATTTTAATATCGAGTTACATTGAGAGTCGAAGGAGAACAATAAGTGGTCTACCGCAACACTGTCTCGAAGTGTATTTAAGAGACTAATATAGTGTTAATAATGATTTTAAACGAATATGTGTGGATGTCCAGTGAACAGAATAAAAACATTTACCCTGATAATAAACCATACAAGTTTAAGGTGCAATTACCACAAAACATCCCCGTGGGTGGAAATTGTTTAATAGGTTTGTGTAAAATACGAGGATTGAAGACACAAAAACCTAAAGAAATATATATTTGTTGCGATCAGTGTCAATATTCAATAGTCGATGGTAATTTATATCCCGTGTTGAGGTGTATCGATACTAGCGAAGAAGTTAAAATAATTCAAACTCCGTTTTACATAAGCAGCAAAGTCATACAATCAATCGATCAATTATCGTTTTATATATTAGACGGTAAAGGTGAACTAGCCTCATTCTTAAAAGAACCGTTGAAGATAACCATTCACATCAAATCAGGAAATGAATAAACAGGAAATTTATATACCAAATACCCAATCGTATATGGAGTACTTTAAATCAGATATGGATGAAACACCGACCAAAACGCAAAATAAAAAGAAGACACAACCGCGAATTCGAAATAAAGCTGTCAAAATACCATGCGCGAGAAAATTAAACTTTAAAACGAATGCGCACGAAGAAAATTCATCATTGACCAGCATTCCAGCCAAGAAGAAGGACGATACAAAGAGAAAAATTATCATTAGTAACGTTAAAGATCGATTGTTTTAACAATGTCAGCTTTATCCACAGTCACATCGGAATCTGTACCTCGAGAATTATCTCTTTTCTCCATCAACGGTGTACAAGCTGCTGTCGAAAAATCATATTTCCAAGATTACCGACCCATTAATCCTATATCTGACCAGTCTCCGATTGAATTTAACATATCTGGAAAAAATGGACACGAATATCTCGACTTACACAATTCGAAATTATATGTTAAATGTAAAATTGTTAACGAAAACGGGACGGCTTTGACTAAAGACGTAAACTGTGCTCCAATCAATTCATTACTCCAGTCATTATGGCAACAAATAGATGTCGTCTTACAAGGAAAGACCATATCCACTACCAATAACCATTATGCCTATAAAGCTATGATTCAAACGTTAATGAAGAATACGGATTCTCCTCATTTAGAGGGTGAACTTTTCATCAAAGACAGTGCGGGTTTAGCGATAGACAGTGCCGAGGTTATGGGAGCAAACCGTGGTTTATATTCAAGGTTTAAGTTTACAGAAGAGAGTAAACTATGTGACTTAATAGGAGATTTGCATTTTGATTTGATTAAAAATAAAAGATATATCTTAAATGGTGTTGATACCAGGATAGTTCTACATAGAAACAGCCCAGAATTTCTATTGATGACTAAAGAGGAAAAGGGAAAAAAGAAAAATTACAAGATTGTATTATCCGATGTTATTTTTAAGGCTAGGAAAGTTATTCTCAATCCCGCAATGATGATGGCTATAGACAATTCATTACTTTCATCTAATGCTAAATATCCCTTTACCCAATCTGGAATTAAAGTATTGAATGTACCCGCAAATCAGTTGTCATTGACGTGGGATAATATCTTTCAAAATAGTAGACCTTTCAGAATTTTAGTAGGATTTGTATCAACATCTGCCTTTACTGGAAATTATAAGAAGAATCCTTTTAATTTTCAACATTTTAATATCAGTGATATCACTCTCACATGTGATGGAGATCGAATAAATTCATATCACGTTAATTTTGATAAAGATACTGGATATAATTATATAGATGTATATAATGAACTGTTCAATTTTTCGAGTGAGATGAAAATTTCTCGCCATGATTTCAAAGGTGGTTACGCTTTGTTCCCATTCATTCTAGAGCCAAATTTTACATTGATTAATTATATTTCTCTCATAAAACAGGGGAATATTCGCTTAGAAGTAAACTTTAAAAAAGCCTTGCCTGAATCAGTCACTATAGTTCTATATTATGAAACTCTAGGTTATTTTGAAATTGATTATAATAGATCAGTTATAACTTCTTAATTGAGTATTGAATTTTTATATTATTGTATGTATTGCTTGTTTGTAAATAAAATGTATATAAAACCATTTCATTTCTTTAATCTTATAAGGGGGTTTGGGACAGGGAGATAAAAACAAAAGATTATAAAATAATTTTTATTCATTGTCTACAAATTACAATTGTTGTACATCAGATGCTTTGATCCAAGCATTAAATTTCTTGGGCCAGTGCAACCATTTTACATAATATTGTTTATGAACACCCCGTCCTTTCGCTCGTAAAATAGACTCTATCTTCCACATCTCATTTTCTGGACTGTCCACCTTTTGTAACTCGGATTGATAAAATGTCCCTTCGATAAGATCTCCGTCGTAATCCTTAACTCGATAAACAGCTAGTCCACCACGACGAATCTTTTGTAAAATCCAGAATATTTCCCCAGTCCATTTTTGATCATATTCACGCGTGAATGGATTCCTTATATGTGTTAATCTAACGCGATCACCAACTTTGAATTTGAAAGTTTTCTTCGTCGTTTTCCTCCCCTTTTTAGGCCAATATATTGTCCACCACACAGACGTTTCATTGTTTCTATTTACTTCAGTGGGAGCCATCTGTATCGTTCTGTGAAATGTTTCGTTATAACTCTTGGCAAATAATTGAAGTTGACTAAGATATTCATAAGACTGTTTGTGAGTCATATAACGATGGATACGTGATTTAATTGTTTTAATGACTCGTTCACTTATGGAAGCCTTGGTTTCATTTTGAGCAAACAGCTGTTGAATTCCATTTTCCTTTAATAACGATTGTACAACTCTAGCACGAAATTCTTGACCCTTGTCCGAACGAATTCGGTTAGGTTTTCTACCACCAGTCATAATGTCATATAATGCATTTTTGACTGATAGACCTCTCTTATCTTTTAAAGGTCTTAACCAAACGTATTTCGAAAAAGTATCGATGACGACTAGAATATAAGAACACCCTTCATTATATTCAGCATATTTGCCCATGTCCATGAGATCCATTGACCATTGATCGTCGATTCCCGTCACCATAATTCTATTTCTTTTAAAACGTCGTCGCATTTCTCTCTGAAGACTGTACGATTCTTGTTGCTGAAGCCATTTTTCTATATTATTTTTACTGATAACAAACTTTTCTTCTTGTTGTACATAGCGATACAGTTTATCAGGTCCTGAAAAACTTCCAGCATTTTCAAGATTATAGTAAATACTTTCGAGATACTCTTGCCACTTCATGACTTGGTTGTATGTCACTTTTACTTAATCATACTGAAATTGTCTTTCAAATTGATCTTTATATAGAGTGAGTGATGCTCGCACAGAATCCCTTTTAGAAAACCCACGGGATAGCATATTGTTAATGTTTTGCATTATCTTCATATGTATGTTATCATCTTGTAACTTTAAAGTATTTAAAATATTCTCCCCATAGAGATTCAAAAATTCAATCAGATAATTCTTCTTCATCTGTTCCTTAACTTTCTTCCTCCGTTCGCCTTTGCTTAAAGTTTTATATTTCTTCATCTTAGATCTTCGTTTCTCTTTATTGTTTTCTATAGCCATATCATACAAACTCCTCAAGTATTCATTTTCATCAGTATGCTCGTCTTCAGTATGTCTATCAGATTTATCAGAAGATTTTTCTTCTAGTTTGGTTTTACCTTTCATTACATCATCGATAATGGGCAAGATGTTTGTAACTAATCTTTGAGTCTCTTCTGTAAACGGCTTCAAATCCACGACCAAATAACCGTAGCTCTTTAATGTAGCCTCTTTAAAAGTTTTCATTAAATGTTGTGGATTTTCCGGATACATTTGACGTGATAATGTCATTACTGGTTGTTTATCAACTGGATTATTAAACAACACCAGATAATGAGTATTGCGTCGTTGTGTTGGATCGCGGTTGTGGAAAAGGTTTTGACTTATACTCATCACCGATAAATTTCTATGGTGAGATCCTTCTGTAAAAAGTTCATTAATTCTAGAATCTTTAGCACAAGTGGACATGAGATCATCTAAAATTAACAAGTTTTTAACTGAAGGATCAATGAATGTATCTTGGTCTATAGTTGGTGGAATTCCTCGAATGAACTCCACTTCTGGAACTACCGAATTACGTATTTCATCGTATAAAGGTTGCCATCTTTTGTAAAGCCAGATGATTTTCTCTGGGGGTGGGGACATTTTCGTTGAAGCATTTTGCAAGACCCTAGCTACAAACTGAGTTTTCCCACACGAGGTTGGACCAGTGACGATAGATGTAAAGGGGTGTATAAACTTGAAGCCATCCATGTCCTATATATGTCTACTCTTTGGATATCCTTATGCTGAATGACAATAAAATAGTTAGTTGGAGGTTTATATATAAAACCTTTTAAACATGATTCTATTTAATACATATATATATATTACATACTACATGAAGTTATTAATATACATTTACATATACATTTTACAGTATAGTACATACATAAAATAAATAATGATATATTTACATAAAATATTTTATATTATTTACAAATTTTATGAATTGTACTTTAAGTTTTGATATTAGAATAATATATGCATTTAACATTGTAAGGATGATGTAAACCTATTACACATTGGAAATTCTCCAATGTCCGAATGATAAAGACTCAATACCATCATTCAAGATATAACGTTTATCATCATATGGACTGAGTGCAATTTTATTAGTACAAGTGGTAAAAATTTCATGATTGTATGTTCTAAAAGTTCTCATAGCTTCCATTTGGTTTTTTCGTTGAAACAAACAGTTTCTATATGACGAATGGCGAAGTTTATTAATGATAGTAGACTTAACAACTCCTTTAGCAGTTTGTTTTTCATGACCATCATATTGAAACGAATACATTTTAGCCCTAAGTCCAATAAATTCCGTAATTGGTTTACCCATGGTTTCGTCTTTCATCTTACCAATCACTTTTTTATTTGAAGTATCATGCAAAAAGTGACTCAATTCATAGTCACTAAAATCAAATAAACATTTATCTTTTGCCATGTCTTTATAGAGATCATCAGTTGAAATGGAATAACATAGCGAATCCGTATCCGTAAACAGTAATTTAGATTGATTCCCATATTTGGACTTTATATAATTATAATGAAAGTCATACATCAAACATTTTGAAAGATCTAAAATACTAAAACCGACATAAATTGGACGATTTAAAATCAAGTTTTCTTTCAAAAGTTCAACAGATGCAAGATCTTCATTAAATATTCGAAAAGATTTAAAATTGGGCTTAGTCGAAAGACGTTTTAACTTTTTTTCATTATTGACAAGTTGAATGTTGACTCTGTTTCTTAAATTTTCCATTGTTTTACCAAAAACCGCATTATTCATCAATTTAAAAAAATCTTTTTCGAAAGTATTTTTAGCCAATTTTCTCTTTGATGTGTTAAAATCTATATATGTTTTTAACCAAGGACTTTGATTAAATGTTAAAACAGAATTAATTTTCTCTAATTCCATACCCAATGATAAATACAACTTTAAATTTTTTGAGTGAAGAACGTAATTTTTTTTGTCGAATAAATTTGGTACGAGTTTTTGGGTACTCGAAACGTCCAGTTTCAGATCTTTTTGAAGATTACGCTGATATTCTGATAACATATTAGATGTAATTCTCATGGCTTCTGGAGCGAGGGGATAATCATTATGTAAATCATGAAGCTTTGATGGATATTTTAAATCTACTGAAAGGATGTAACCTATAGAATCGTTATCATCAACCTGATTAATATCTAACATATTTATTTCACTCTCAGTTAACCAGCGAAATCCATGAGTTGGTAAATACTGACTCATTGCATAACCATATAAATTATTTACATCAAGATATATAATATAATTATTAGGTTCTGATGGAGTATATCCTTTGACGTGAGGATTATTAGCGGATTGATGTCTATGCGTTATCATCGCAATACCACCTTTAATTGAATTTTCAATCATTAGATGCATGTCGGGGTCAGTGAACAATTCCAACCTTACATTCGTCATTTTCAAAGCTGCTTGCCACGCTAAACCGGGAGCAGTGAAAAAATGGGCGGGGTCTAATCTATAAATGTTGAGACATAAGGTTCTAAAATTCTCGAAAACATCAGCCAGTAATATGACATCTGTTTCCATGTACAAATCATGATACTGTCCTAAAGTTTTTGAGCTAAAAGTATCCCAAACATTCTGAGCATGTTCATAATCCTTGTCAGATATATTAGAATCATTTAAAGAGCTATAAAAATCTGAAATTGGGGGTAGACAGGTTTCATTAAATTTCTCTATATTATCCATAAACTCATATGGATAAACTCCCTTTCTCCTTAACAAATTCAATTTCTTCTCGTCTCCCTCGTGAAATTGTTGAATGTAATTATTGAGATGGTGGAATTTGTCGTCTTCTTGTGTTAGATTTTCAACTAATTTCTCGAGAGAGGCGGAAAGAAATTGAAATGTATCTAGAAATTGTAAACATCCTAATGAAAATGAAATATAATTTTCAGTATTTTGTGGAATTACATTCATCCTTTTGTTTTTGACTTTACCAATAGCCTGCATAATCAAATGTGAATCGTAATGTTTTAAATTGTGGAAAAACACTGGAATTTTTTTCTTTAGCTTTAAACTAAGGTTACATGAATTATGAATAGCACCCCTAAACCTACCAGTAACGTGACAGTGATCTCTTACTTTATCTAAATCTAAAAGTTTATCACATATATAGCATACTTTAGTTGTAGCAAATTGTATTTCATCTTCTGGAGTCATTTTCAAAGGTGTGGGGTTTTTGAAAATACTTAATAAACGTTCTTCAATGTCAATCATATGTTCGAGAAATGTTTCAACGACATTCTCTCCTCGAAAAGTCACATGGTCTTCCGTTAATGTATCATTCAAACCAACTAATTTATATGTAAAGCCAGAAGGAATGTGTTGAGATTCTTTGGTTGTATTAGTGGAACTTGACATTGAGTTCTTTGAAATGATACACTCAAAATCTGCGTAAATCACAAATGGAACTTTCTGTTGTTTCGACATGTCTGAATAGGATATCCATTTTTTGTCTTCTGTAGGCATTTCTATCCTCTGCGCTCCATGAATTTGACATTGAGGAATATGTTTATTCAATCTCTTTTGTGACGTATATCCGTGTAAACAATAATTACAAAAAAATCTTTGACCTCTTTCTTTCACCATCCTCCTTAATAAATGGTTTAGATTTCTTATAAAACAATAGTGTGAATTTTCACCTTTGGATATGATTAAAAGATTGACGTGTCTATCAAAACGATGCTTCGTTAAATGTATTGGAAATAGTTTCTTTTCTTCATAACCAAACACATTAACACTTATGTTATTTTGCTTTTCAAATTTGGGTACATCCTTTATTTTCACGGGGACATCAATGTTTTGAAAATTCAACTCATTCTCATATTTAACATAATTACCAACCCGTTCTGGGTGAATTCGAGATGGGTGAATAGATGCTAGCACACTCCATTTAAAACACTGGTGGTCTCTATTTTGAATATTAACTATTGCTTTTTTAGAACTTAATTTTGAAGGAAGTGGAATATAACTCGATGCATCTACGGGATTGTATTTAACGACGTTTAACGAAAGGTCTATCACACTGTCTAATGTCCAATTACTACCTTGACGTTGAAATTCCATAAAAGAGGTTATCATCTTTTTGTTGCTCTCCTGTAAACTTTCATTTAAATCATCTTCTTTCAATGCGATATGACATTTCCCATGAAAATGTGGTTTTACAGTTTCTTTTTGTTCTTCTTTTTGTTTTGTAAATTGAACACATAATGAAAGGTACCACTTGATTGAATGTTTTTCTTTCAATGCTTTCTTTAATTTTTTTATGACAGAATCATATTGTGAAGATAAAAATAACAATGGATCATATTTTGAGTCGTTAGAGGCTGTGAACACATATTCCATTAAATGCCCGTTAATAGCTTCACGTTCATTTATACAGTCCTCTATCTGGCTTTCACTGGTTGATGGTTGATTTAAATTACATGGTTGACTATTTGACTGACTTTCGACCGTTGATGGTGTATGTTTTTTATTTATATGATCCTTTAAATTATATAGTCGACTAAACTGAGCTCCACAAATTTTACACGTGGGTTTAAATGTGGAGTGAGTTTTTTTGTGTCTAATCATACTCCGTCTATAACCAAATTCTTTTCCACATTCTTCACAGACATACGACTTCATTTTCATCTTATTCTAAAATATAGTAATAAACAAAACCTTCAATTTCAATAGATGTATATCGTATCATATTTGATTTAGTAATTGGGAAGAATTTCAGCAAAGAGTTTATATATAACAAGAAAAATAGAAAAGTTTATTTTCTTACCTTTTGTAAAGCTTCCGTTTTTTTTTTCCGTTATAATCTATCACAGTCAACAAATAGCTTTCAAAATAACGCGGTTATGAAAGTAACGCTATGATAAATATTACAATAAACTTTTATTGGATATTTCTTAATTAACATCATCCAATCAGTGGAAAGGAAATCAAAATTGTAAACGTGTGTATGTGAAGTTTTATTGATTAATTTCGTTAGTGGCACGCGCTCATTATGTACTATTATTCATGTATTATAGAACATGTATTCATAGCTTGTGTCGTTTCAATCGATATTCTATCTATTGTATTGAAGCAGACGATAATTTCATACCCGCAAACTATAACATTTAAGAATTGACCAATCAAAATTTTAACCTCCGTTAAAAAACCAAAAAAAAAAACCATTAAAAACTCCTTCTTGTTCAATGTACAAATATTGATTATTATAATAAACCAAAGTTTAAAATATTAACCAATCGTTAGACTATAATATATATCACTGAAGGTGAATAATTATCGACCCAATATTGTTTTTCTATATCATTTATTAAATTCATGACCATAGAATCTTATGGAAAACAAAGATTATGCTCAAATCTTCGCTTAAAATTAAAAAACATCAATCAATCATTAAACAGATTAGATATTTATTCTTATACAATATTCAATTAATATATTTCATTCAAAATTTAAAACAAAGAATGTCAACCCGCCAAATTCAAATTACGCGCGCGCGAATAATATCGATCCGCCGCAGTCCGCCCCACCGCTCGCGTGCTGGTGCATATTGCTATAGCACCAGCACCAGGCTCTTTAACATGGGAGAGATCTGTCCCAGATGGAACACTTTTACTCTACTTAAGCGTTTAAAACCTAAACACCACTGTTTAGAAAATAAACACCAAAACTTAAACACGTTTAGGTAATAAACACTCTAAATGGTGTTTGAAAGTCATGTCTGATTGGTGTTTAGTTTGGTGTTTAAAATCTAAACACTCGTTTTTACAGTGTTGTATTAATGTATAGGGAACAATAGTCTAAATCAAATATTTTTCGAAGCATAGACACATCTTGGATATGCAAAGTGGGCACCTATTTCGTAAGTTTTTTTATTATTTTGGGGTTCTTTTTTTTTTAACTTGTTTCACTTTACATTTTCATTCCAAAAATTCATCCCTACAACACCAGACCCAGTAAAACATCACATAGACGTATAGCACGTTTCTAAATGTTTAAAAACGAATCTACTCGTCTTAGACACTAAACAACAACTGAGAACATTACAAAAACTAAAGCAAATTGACGCAGGATAGATAATTGACATGTTTCTGAAAATTTCACAAATAGGCTAACGCGACTGGCCAGACAATTATCCCATGATTTTTACTCGGTTTACATGGCTGTTTTCTCCATCCTCGCTAGGCTTCTTAGTAAAAGTGCGAATGACTGAATACTATAGTAATTCTAAATGACTTTTATTTCAGACTCGACAACAGATAGAAGTACGAGTACGAGTACGAGTAGGAGTTCCTTTCAGACAACAAAAACGAGCCAATCAACAGAAGCCTCGATTGATTCACCTGACGGGGGTATTGTATTAATGTATAGGGAACAATAGTCTAAATCAAATATTTTTCGAAGCATAGACACATCTTGGATATGCAAAGTATATGTTTTTTTTATTTTGGGGTCCTTTTTTTTTATCTTTTTTTCCCTTTACATTTTAATTCCAAAAATTCATCCCTACAACATCAGACCCAGTTAAACATCACATAGACGTATAGCACGTTTCTAAATGTTCAAAAACGAATCTTTGTTGGTCTATATTTGACCAGTCCCCAAAGGAAATGCATGTACATATTATGTATATATCTATTTGACATTCAGTCTAATTAAAATCAGACCCTAATAACGAAATTAGGGTCTGATTTTAATTAGACTGTTTGACATTTGATATCTAAGTAAAGTTCCAATAGCTCTAGTGTAGGCATTCGAATTTTTTTTTCATGATTCTAATTCATATATTTAACGCAGTGAATATATTTCAGAACCAGATATACTTCTACCTCTGCTATTAAGTTTGGCTATTGTCTTTCTTCTTATAATAATAGTTATAATGGTTGTCGTCATTTTCTGTAGGCGAAAAAGGTAAACATGATGAACAATTTGTATCTTTAAACCATTTGGGATACACGCAATACATCACAGCCAAAAAAAATGAACTTAAAAACCCATTGTCTTAAACAACCATAACTGTTTATGCTAGATCAAGAAGTTACTTTCTTTCTATGTAGATATTATTCTTAATCTAATTTCAATTGAAATTTCAGGCGAAACTCTAAAAGAAAGAGAGAACTGAACCGTAATGAGCTTAATAATAATATTACAGTTGGTGAAAGATCTAATCTGGATGGGTAAGAATGACACAAAAAGCAATTTAGCTATGGCGTTGTTTTTTATTTCCAATGTTATAATAGTAAGCTTGTAACTTGAACATGTGGGTCGTTGCGGCTATTGCTGTCGCTCCTGTCGTACAAATGCATCGCATCAGGTTTAACAAAATCATATAACTAAACACAAGACAATATTATGGAATATAACACACTTTTTAAATAAAGTTAGACACATAGCTAGTTTCAACACAACGATACACGTGTCGTCATCAGAAGTGTGTTATATTCCATAGTAATATTGTTTTGTGTTTTGTTACAAAAGAAACTTGCTTAGATATTCCAGATCACGGGCTAACAGAAGATTGTCCAATGAAACTTGTATTGACAGTGCGAAAAATGTGTATGAAAATCTTCAACAACCTTTGCATGACAGGTGAGCGCAATTCGCTAGTCCTTAACTACACCATCTATTTTAGATGTTAATAAGTGTACCAAACAAGCCAAACAAAACTTTCTCTGGAGACATTTTTTTATAAACAGTTACATTTGTTTTGTTAAATGAACTAGTTGAAAGCCTGCACAACTTTCACTGTTGGTCGTTTGTTTATTATGAAATTTATATAATAAATTAATCAAAGTTTGATGAAGTATTCAGCTGTAAATGGGTACGGATAATCCTGGATGGCCAACGTCAAGAGGTTTAGCCAAGGACCAATTGGTTAACAGGATACTCTTATTTTTAAGAAGCTTTAACAAAATCCGACAACAATGAAGACTCTTAAAGATAGTCTTTACCTCCTTTGCATTTAATGGAAACTGTCCAATATTTGCTATTTTGTCAATGTGAATTTAAATGCCAATTTCTTTGTAATAATTTTAGAGTCAAACCCACTACATCCATAAAAGATGAAGAAAAGTATGAGAATCTTCCCATTGCCAGTGTACAAAACAGTCCAATGCCACTCAGCAGGTATAACAATGTTTCAATCTTATTTCTGGTAAGACAGGAACCGTCTACGATGTCTAGGATGGTATAGATACTACATTGGATATACTTGTTCGTCATCTTTAGTAAGAGCAAAGTGAGACACAGTACAGATAATCAGATAATATATTTTAAATCTTGACCTGACCTGTAACCTGAAATTATTTTTGCGCGACACTCTATATAGTTAGTTAATTTATACATAAATCTGTAATGTTTCAGATCGGTTAAATTAGAACATTTTGATGAATGTTTAAGAAATCTCCACAAAGATTCAAATCGTCTTATGATGGAAGAGTTTGAGGTATTGGTATTGTTTACATCTATTTATGAGTTTAAATTTCTAAAGTTGACCAAGAAGACGCCAGTTAATTATTGCTTATCAGATTTTTTCAAAATTTATAAATGTCTTAAAAAATATTATAAACATTTTAATGTGTTCAATGTAGGCCTTAAAGGGTGCAAGTCCGAAGTTAGCTACAACTATTGCACATCTGCCAAAAAATAACAAGAAAAGCAGAAGTCGAGTTGATATACCATGTAAGTATTTATTCATCAGTTTCATTTCGATATAACATTTCCTGTTTGCCAGTGATTCTCAACTTTCTTCGCTTGAAAAAATATCTGCCATTAACCAACAGCATTGGACGAATACCTTGTTCAGTCCATACATTTATGTTTTCAGTTTTCAATTTAATTGTTGTTTAATCGTAGAAGAACGTTGCCTGATATCCCTGATATTTGCAATTTCTCTCACGTTTAAGTAACAATTTTATAAAAAAAGACACCGTTTGCGAAGCATGGATCCTGCACAGTAATTTCGATCAGATTAAATTATCAGCTCTATTGACAGCCCACAGTTTTAAAAACAATCATTGGGTGATCTTAAAGGTTGAGCTTAAAGGCACCTGTCCTAGTGCTTTGCATTAAGAAGCGAGGGCCAAACCTAACCATCTTGATCCTCTCTTTAAAAATTTTTGATAAATTAAACATATTTTGGTAAAAAAAAAAGTATCAAAGATAATAATATGTTGAAATTTTTTAAAAATAAATTGAGGGGTGAAGATGACGTATTTTTCTTTTAATTTTCAGTTGACAAGACCCGTGTGAAACTTTGTAAACTGGAAAACAGCACTGCTTACATCAACGCTAGTTATATTTCAGTAAGAAATGTTGTATTCGCTGATCTTTAGTATTTCATTAGTTTTCATTCAATTATATATATGAAAAAAGATATTTCAGTCTACGAAACAAAATGATCTCATTTTTTGTGAAATCTTTTTTTGGATTAATGTTCTTTTCAGAATGAGCAAATTTGAAGTGTTTCCAGATATCCTGCCTTTTTTGTTCAATCTGTGCAAAACACGTTTTAACAATGTCGTTCTCTTGGAAATTTTGAATTTTCATTTTAGGGGTATAGCTTACAAAGAGAGTATATCGCAACTCAACATCCACTGAAATGTACCGTAGAAGATTTCTGGTGTATGGTTTGGCAAGAAGACGTTGAAACCATTATCATGTTATCGGATACAGATGACAATGTAATTAGATATGTTTTGAATTTTATGTGTAACTATAAGGCAACATTCACTATATTCTTCATTTAACTTTATTTGTTATCAGTCACGCCTGTTTCTCTCAGTTTTTCCGCTCACTAGAAACATCGTTAAAAATGTCTTTTCCGCTTAAAGGGGAATATATGTAAATAGCCTTAAGATTTACTAGAACTGTCAAAAAATCACACAATCTCTGCAATTATACCCCTACCTAAACATTTATCTTTCATTTTCTGTATACATGTATACGTGTTTTCTATAGTCTTACTTAACGACGAGTTGTATTGTTGAATTTCAAACACTGATAATTATAGATACACGGGGATTTGAAGGCTTAAATTTCGAGGGAGAGTTGGGAACATCATAACGGATTCGATTAGCTAAAAAATTGCAGGTTCTGAGACAAACAATTTATTGGTTGAACAGTTAGTGAACATATCCCTTTAACTAATTGTTTACGCTTTCTTATGTCCATTTTGCACGATTATCTTTGTGTTGAACAGTGTTGGGATAAATAAGTATTTTTTCCAAATATTAAACAAATTTGTCTTTAGTTTCTTCCCATATTGCAGTTTGACCATTATTGGAAGGATATAAATGAAGTTCTAAATTGTGGTGATTTGATGGTAGAACTGGAGAAAATTATTACCCTGAAAAAATATATTCTTAGAATATTTGAAATTAAAAAGGTATGGAACAAAACAATAATAACCGAATTCAAATATAATATCATTCCGCCTGTGACGCGATATCAATGAGGCAGCTTTGGCCTTTTAAATTGAACATTAAACTATTCCAATACAATTAAAAGAACTGTATCCAGGGCTTTGTTTTTACAGTGTTCCGAGCAAGTCTATGTGCAATGACGCGATAAGGTCATGGATGTGAATATAGCTTTATTGAATTGCATGAGAACCCGATGCAGATTCTAGTGCTGAAAATGATTCGGATATCTGAAATTAGCCATTAGTCTGTAAGGTAAATGTTTAAATAACCACATGACTTGAAGTACAAAACGATATAATATGAAATAAATTATTTTTTTTACAGGGCAGTACAACTCGTCAAATAAAACATTATCAGTCTACTGGATGGAAAGACGACCGACCTGCTATGTCATCAAAAGATATACTTAGTTTCCTCTATGATATTTACAATGATAAAAAACCAAACTCTGGTCCTATTTTAGTCCAATGCGGGTACATAACTGATTAAATTTTACACATAATTTTTACTATCTGATATGAGAAAATGGTGGTTGTTGTGTTTGAGAGTTCGGTTATCGATAACGGTGTGAAAATCCGATGACCTTCAATAAGTCATCTTCATCATAATTCTACCCTTCTGTAATTGGGTACTGACAATCCAGAAAAAGAAAAAAAATCCAATGGGAACATAAGTTGTTATCCTTGTAAAATATAGATGTTTTATAGTTTACCAACTCATTTAACAATACTGGATGTAAAAAAAAAATCCATGAAATGACGCGTATGTATTGAACAAAGCTAGAATATGTTGTAAATCTTTTGTACCATTGCTTTTTGATTCATTATTTTAGAACTGGTAATGGTCGATGTGGAGTTCTTATCGCGGTTGATATTTGCAGACATTACATCAATAATTTAGATTTATCAGAAGACATTGATATTTTTGATATCGTTTTAAGGATGTTACATGCCAGATCACGGATTATAAATCAAGAGGTATGGTTACGAATGTTTATTGTACTTCGCAAATAGGCCTAACAATGACGTATTTTGTCCCTGTCTCGTATAACACAGTGCTTTCAATTAAATGGTACTGTATCATCAAAATGCATATTTTGAAATATTTAAAGAATAGTCTAAAACTAGAGTTGAAATAGCTTTGAAAATTGAAGTTTACTCTTTTCTGGTGAATTTTTTAACCTAGCTCTTTTGATTTTTCACTCTCACTCCTAATGAAGTTCACACAAGAGAGAGAGAGCGAGAGAGAAGAAGGAGATTTCATAGGAGAAAAAATTGACTCTCGCTAATGCTCATGCTTTTAATATTCAAGCTTTTTCCTTTTTATAAGAAAATTTGGACAACTATAGAACTATCTCTCTTGTGTTTCAACAGTGTCAGTATAGTTTCATTTATGATGTCGTTAACGAAGTAATACAACAAAAGAAAGAAGATGAAGAAAAGCACTATTCCTCATTAAGCAAATTTAACAATGAAACAAACTATTATTCTCATGTCAATCATATTTAAGTAAGTACATGTACATGTATTTCAATTATTATTGCCTCTGTTGCCATCCTTTTGGACTCGTCGTACCCCTATTTTTTTAAAGCCATCTCCTGATACCTCTTCGCTTTCTCTAAGTTACATTAAGAGTCAACGTGAAAGTCAAAGTGTTCACTGGTACCCTCAAGGGATACTAGTATCCATGTTGGGAACCGAGGCTCTATTGGTATGGATTTGCTATGCTTTGATATGTATTTTGTTACATGAGTTACAATGAGTCATCTATTTTTCTGGCTTTTTTTTGCACTTCTTGTTTGTGTTCTAAGGTAGCCCTTACAACTATGATTTCGTCTAAAGGACAACATGACATCCATATATCACATCAAAGGAGCTGAGTAGGGTGAGAGATATACTTCTAAGGGGTTTGAATGGAAACAACTACATTTCTAAACTAATGTACAATAAACTTTTTGTATTTTCAACAGATTGTAAATGTGAAAGAGCCTATTAAAGCTGATTTTTTTTTATGTTCCCTGTGCCTTGAAATTCTATTATTTAAACCAATTTACAAAGAATCATCGATAGACAATAGAATAGACTGTATACTGACACGCGGTTACACGTGGACATGATAGCCTTTGGGTGCTGAGTATCCCAAATGATCCCCGATTTGTAGAATTTGTTTTAAACTCTTTTGGTGTCATAATGTGCTAGCAAGGTTCGATTGTCCATATGAGTTAATAAATGATCTGCTTTAAAGAATTTATTTTTGATATTTACATAGAACAGTGGATAGATGCTCCTTTTTTTGCAACAAAATTTAATTTCCAAGTTTGATTTTTAATAGTTGTCACAACAATATGGGTAAAATAATTTATGAAAGTATAAAAATCCTGTGTTTTGAAAAAAAAACCATATAAACCATACACATAGTTCCAAAAATTGAATCAATCTCAACAAATTTACAGCCGACTGTACGAAATTCTGTGCTGTGTTACATCTTGAATCCTAAATAATACAATTTAAGTACATATTATCCTAATCGATATCCATGTAAACATAATGGCAATACGTGGGTAGCAGCTATGAAACTTTCATATGGACACGTATATCAATAAATGAGTAAATAAATACTCATAAATACTGTAGAATAAGTACGTATTATCCAATTACAGAAACTGACGTATACGGACGATATGAGAGTTAATTACTTGCAGATATATATGTTTGACAACGAGACGTTTCAGTGTTTCTCAAACAGAAATCTCCTATTTATTTAAGATCTAAAAACTTTCTAAAACTAAGGAACACAAAGACATGCTAAATAAAAAATTGCCGTAAATGTCTCCGAGGTATATAAGAATAAATCAGATAACCTAAAAATGCTATTTACCCGAAATTCATCCACAGAAAAAATAATGTTTGGATCAAAATCATCAAGAGCTTGGCGAACGATAGGTAGATAAGCGTCTGGTGGATATTGTCTATAGGACGCATACGGCCCACCGTGATCGTATTATTAGATCACGGCCTTGAATGGGAGCTTGCCGTCTGGATAATCGAAGCTAATTCTCTGGACTACTTTTACTACGTCATATTTCACGTGATATATTGCTCCAATCTCTCATACAGAGTTGTTTCCCCTTCGGTCCAGATTTCACCTCTGTCACTGTCTCAGCGGTTTTACAAGATTCTTGTAAAACACCTTTATGCTCTATATTTTGCTTTTTAAACATTTTCTGTGTCTTTATTCCCACATTGTTTTAGTAAAAGCATGAAATATTATTTCATTTGAGATGAAATACAATTTTCAAACAGTTTAAATGTAAGGACTATATTTTTGTGTAACGCTATCTCATGTTTGAGTAATTTGTTATAGGTATTCATCCGAGAAAACGTCATTATTTAGATGACGTCATAGAGGAGAATGCAGTCTTGATGAAGTTGTCAACACAAAATATGACCATTTTTTGAGTAGGTGACAGAGATTGAATCTGGACTGCCAAAGCTAGGGAAGACAACTCTGTGTTAGAGATTGATATTGCTCACGTGATAGTACAAAATGGCCGTAACACCGAAAAAAACAGGCTTTCGCTTTAGCGAAGAAACCGCAAATAAATGTATTTTCTGCAGCCCAGAGATACAGTCCCGCCCAGAATATAAATTTTCCAAAATTTCCAGCTGTTTTTCTTTTAATTCAAAGCTGACACCAAGCATTTTCTTCGCATTTTCTAACCTAGTGGACAAAATATCAACTTTGTCTGCCATCTTTGATAGTCTCGATTGTCCAAAAGCGTTTCATAAGAAGTAATGTTAGACAAATGAGTTATCTTCCCCTTTTTCTTCAGACCAAACGGACTCTTTAGTGCGAACGGATAATAGACAGTAATAAGGTATTCAACCAATCAGCAAACTTTGGAACAAATCCCTACGTCCATTCAATCTTGAGGCTAAATTGGAGTACGGAAATAGCCGAACGGTTACAGAATGTATAGGACGGTGTCACATCGTAAGTATGGCGTCTGAACTTACATGAAAAAGCTCAAGCTAGAAGCACAACTAAAAGCCAGATTATACCAAAAAACATCAACCAATCAAATTGCTGTAGTGCTCACGCATGCATGATGGTATGTGAAACGTATCTAAACAGACTCTAAAGCAGGGGGAAAGCCCAAAAGCCATCATTATATTACAGCCAGTAAACGAATCAAATTCCTGTAAAACTAAAACTTTTATAAAATCAGTATTGTTGACTTGCCTGCATGGTTCAAGACACGTACCGGTACAGGAATATTTGTCACTAATTATTTTTTGTAAGCTTTCATCTGAAATGAAGCAATAATATTGCGCGATTTCTTCTTTTGTCTAATGTTGACAAATACAGAATATCATGTTGGTTGTATGATGTCCTGTAATTTTTGGTTAACCCTAGGGTAAGGGTTGTGGTTAACCCTAGTTCTCGATAGCCTAGTGGTCTGCTTAGATTTACAAGATTATGTTTGATTATTTATTAAAACCTTATTGTAAAGCATCAGGCGCTGTTATTAACACAAATAAATGTGAAATTGAATATGTAATAACCTAAACCGGAATCCCAAAATCCAGAAAGTACAGAGAATCCTAAATCTATGGAAGAGTTGGCATTTAACCTTGATGGGTAAAATTAATGTTATTCAAACTTTATTATTCACACAACTGTATCATAATCTATCTGTCATTTACATGCCTGACGATGTCAACAAAGTATTTATTATTTTGTTACCGAATACGGGAAATCCAATGCTACAGACATATTTAAATTGTATATGAGTAAAAGGTTTATAAGCAAGTTACCTCCCTTCTATAAGTTATTTTTAACGGCTGGGACATATTAACTCAATTTAAAAGGCCCAACCCAGGGAATTTACATTCTATTCAACACCTGTTTAATAATCCCTTTATTGTTAGTAATGATAAGGTACTGAAATATGATCTGTTTTCTAAATGTGGCATTAACACAATCTATGACATAATATATTATTATGGCATTCCAGGTTTCCTTCCTTTAAGTTCATTATTGGAGGATTGTGATGAGTATGAACCTAACCCAGAATATGTGGAGAAAAAGTTAGACCTTATCAAATCTTATATTCCAGATTAGTGGAAAAAGATAATAGAATCTGAAACATATTCCAAAATGGCCGCTCCCAAACCCTGTTTGATACTTAATGATAGTAATATTGGTTTCGAAAATCTCACTACAAATTTTCTGTACAGAACATTACTGGAACAAAAGATTGTTAAGCCTACTGGGTTCATATTTTGGGAAAATCAGTTTCAAAAGGAACTAAATTGGTCTGTTATATGTCGAAATGAATGTGACTCTTATAAGGATTGTAAAAACATTGACTTTGATCTACGCATTATACATAATATTGTATGGACTTGTCAGAAATTGTATAAAATTGGCAAAATAGACAGTGATACATGCCCAGTATGCCTTGAGGAGTCAGAGACATTAAGCCATATGTTTCATGAATGCCTAGACCTATCCTTAATTAATCATCCAAGAAATGTTGTCTGAAATTTTACAACGTCCCATTAGCAATGATGATTTACTTATGTTTATGTTATTTGGTTCCCCCTCAAGATGTAAATCTCAACATTTTAAATTGTGTAATATTATTCTTTCATGTGCCAAGAAATCTATATATTGTAGAAGAAACAAAATGTCTGATTAACCAAATGCAAATATAGATCTGATTAATCTATTTAAGAGAATACTGTGTCAAAATCTTTATTTTGTTTTATTTGGATTTTAGGAAAGATTTTATAATTTATGCGCCATATTTATATTAAAGTGTCTTTTAATGGGTCTTTTCGCCTTTCGATTTTCGTAAAAGCCACATTTTGCTAGACAGCTTTCGATATCACGTACATGTAAGTTATATTCAATATATTATTGTGTAGATAGTTATAGGAGTCCAATTGTACAAAACACACATTCATTTTAAGCTTTTAGATTGTAAATAAATCGTATACAAACAGAAATTCGGTCCCAGGTCCGATTCCCACTTGCAGTAGGGAAAGTTTTGTACATTAGCTTGTTTGAATAACTAACCCCTCCTAGCCCGTGGCTACAGCCCTCCCCCCCTAAAAAAAATCCCCCCACAAAAAACTTGCCAAAACAAACCTCCGACCCACTACTCGTATTTACACTGGACACTATAACTAAACATAGAGCTCTTTGTCCAAGCCCCTGCCCCAAAGCTTGCCTCCCCTAAATAAGACAATGTCAATTGTTATTATTTAAATATATTTATTCATTTTACTGAGTCAAGAGGAGTCTTTTATATTATATAAATAATGTTTAACCTTAAATTCCATGTGAAATGTCAGGAAATCGAGTTACCGGGAGTCTAATTATGAAATTTTGTTTAGGTGACATCCCTCAGACCCTAAACAAATAATCTTGAACCTTAAAATCGCTGGGAAATGTCAGTGGTGGTCCAAATTTTCAAAGCGACATACCACAGACCGACCTACACAAATAATTTTGAACCTGAAATTTGTAGTGAAATGTCAGGAAATTGCGTTTCCAGGCGTCTTATTCTCAAAATTTTCCTGTGTTGGTTCCGACGTCCCTAAACAAATTACCCTTAAATTTGCCAGGAAATGTCAGTAAATGGAGTTTCAGGGAGTCAATTTCTCTAAATGTGCTTGAGGAGGTTCCCAAATTTCAGAAAAGTGTGTTTGTAGGCTTCCGATGGGCGTCCTCGTCCTCTTTATAGAGCAGCACTGTATTGGGTAACAATTCGCAAAGTTTCAAGAAAAAGAGGGGGGGGGTAAATTTACTAGAAGAAATCTGGCGTCTGGTCATTCGAAAGTTTTCCCGCATTATTTTGTTACAAGGAATCTAACTAGTCGAAGAGTAATCGTTCTACCAATTAATATTAATGACGAGAATGTCTTATTATAATAGCAATTACGGATAAATGAAATGAAATGAAATGATAACCGTTGCTAAAGGAACATATTGTGAGTAACCGTACGAGAGTGCACTCTTAAGACCTAATATACCTTCAAAGGATTTCAAAATTGTTTATAATAATATGTGCCGTGGACAAACATCAATTCACATAATATTAAGATACATTTTGAGTGAAATTGAATTTGGATTGCGTCTAATTGAAAATTTGAAAGGTGCAAATTGATGCTACCGGTGTTCATTCAGACACAAAAACCAATTCAGCCGTGCTGACTTCCAGTTTGATCGACTATAGTATTCATTTTAATACTTGGCTGTTCTTTAACGATATCCTTTGAAAGAAACGATTGACTATGTCAATTATGAAACCTATAAGTTCTAGCATAGATAATACAGATACACCCAATCCAAGACCCAACTGTCCACCAATATCACTCATCAAATTCTCAAACTACAATAACAAAACAAATTATTTTTTTATATACATGTTTGAAACATGTTTATTTTATCCTAGTTTATCACAAATTTACAGAACTTACTACCCCTTTAAAGTGACTGTAGAGGTTTTCTAAAAAAATAAAAATACAATTATGTATATACCGGAGACACTGCTTCCAGCAATTGACAACATTCCAATTTTCAATCAGACATCTGTGGTTCCAGCAATTCAACATCCACAAATACTTAAAGTGTATCCGTTAAATATAGCCTAACGTTTATTTCAGTTATTGGGTCTCATTAGAATAAAGATATACAGACATTACATTTTCTTTATAATAATATATAGACCACTTACTGAATAAGCTTCTTCTTCTTCTGTTACTATAGTTGTTCCTATTCTGAAATAAACTCTAAAGGCAGCGGTGTTTCGTCTGGAATTAAATGTTAAAGTACTATTGTTAAATCTGGTTTCAATATTTTGTTCATACAAACTATTCTTACTCTTTTCGAAAAAACCTGATGGTAGTTTCTAATTGAATCCACTACTAAACAATTTACTCCCATTTGGACTACACTCTCTGGACGAAATTTGTTATTTACAGGACTGTGTTACAGATACTGACGGACGATATAAGGAAGGTTATACAATATTAAAAGGTATCCATGAATATATTCTGCAATCTATGCTTTCAGTCGTTAATGCCCCTCTCCCTACATGAACGTAAGCCTACTCGACTTGCAACTCCTGCAGGTTTTAGAGTAGTCCGAAACTCCTCTGATAGCTATTTTGACTGATATAGCTGGGAGAGAGTCAGAAAAACTAGGCCCCAAAAACTTGCGATTTTCCACACCTTCGCGGTGAAGGGGTTTTAAACGTATTTATTTGCCTCGAATCCACAAAACTTCGATATATTTGGAAAGATAGATGATTTGTAGTTCAATCATACCATCATTATCCCTCTACACCAGGCCTTCTCAACTGGCCGCGCGCGCGCCACTTGTGGCGCATCACAACTGCCAAAGTGGCGCGCTGGCGTTTGTGTGAAAAATACAAAAATATTAGTGCAAAAAATAATAAAACCTAACATTGGACAATTTCGCTTCCCTTTCTGATACTGACTTTCAGAAGTCAATATGAATCTTATAAGACCAATATACATCCTTTAAATTTTCACTTAATGAACACATTTCCTAACAAATGCATTTTCCATATTCTCTTTCACCACGATATAAGTTGTTCAGTTATTAACCGGAATGATCTATCATTGAAAAGGGAAAGTTTTGTACATTAGCTTGTTTGAATAACTAACCCCTCCTAGCCCGTGGCTACAGCCCTCCCCCCCTAAAATCCCCCCACAAAAAACTTGCCAAAACAAACCTCCGACCCACTACTCGTATTTACACTGCACACTATAACTAAACATCGAGCTCTTTGTCCAAGCCCCTGCCCCAAACCTTGCCTCCCCTAAATAAAACAATGTCAATTGTTATTATTTAAATATATTTATTCATTTTACTGAGTCAAGAGGAGTCTTTTATATTATATAAATAATGTTTAACCTTATAATTCCATGTGAAATGTCAGGAAATCGAGTTACCGGGAGTCTAATTATGAAATTTTGTTTAGGTGACATCCCTCAGACCCTAAACAAATAATCTTGAACCTTAAAATCGCTGGGAAATGTCAGTGGTGGTCCAAATTTTCAAAGCGACATACCACAGACCGACCTACACAAATAATTTTGAACCTGAAATTTGTAGTGAAATGTCAGGAAATTGCGTTTCCAGGCGTCTTATTCTCAAAATTTTCCTGTGTTGGTTCCGACGTCCCTAAACCAATTACCCTTAAATTTGCCAGGAAATGTCAGTAAATGCAGTTTCAGGGAGTCAATTTCTCTAAATGTGCTTGAGGAGGTTCCCAAATTTCAGAAAAGTGTGTTTGTAGGCTTCCGATGGGCGTCCTCGTCCTCTTTATAGAGCAGCACTGTATTGGGTAACAATTCGCAAAGTTTCAAGAAAAAGAGGGGGGGGGGGGGCGGAAGGGGTACCTAAGGTACCAATCGATTTGTGGCGCTTCTTGCTCACTATTTTGACAAAAGTGACGCTTTATGAAATTTTCTTGAGAAGGCCTGCTCTACACAATACAGGCCATGTATGCGAGTCCATCGAAATTTTTTCCCCTAGAAATAAAATCTGTCGGTCATCAATGAATGCTGCCCGCACAAGGTGTAGAAAATCGCAAGTTTTTGTGGTTTAGTTTTTCTGACTCTCTCCCAGCAATATCTGTCCAAATATCTATGAAAAACTGGGAATGGAGTCAGCAAGTTTGGGACTAGTGGGAGAGGGGCTTTAGTTATGCATCCAATCAAATTACATACGAAATATATATATTTCCAATAGAGAACAATACGTTCTGTTAGATGTTAAATGTAATTAATTGTTCAATACAGAATTCCATAGTAAAACAGTGTTTTGTGTTTTAAACCAGACAACTTTTGATAATACGCGTTGAAAAGATTATTAACAGATCATGGAAAGAGTTGGAAATTTTACATCCAGATGTATGTTAATCAAACAGGTAAAAAAAAGAAATGAAAGCAATGCGTTATCAGTAATTGAATTTAATGATATTAAATATTATTGTTATTGTTTAATATTATAATATCAACTTTGAATAATTTGTACGTATCTTAAGCTCTACTTTATCGGTGGTTGGAATTATCTTTTTTTACTAAGAAACACAGCATCATCAAAAAATATTGATGGAATTTTTTTTTTTTTTTTACCTTATTTCATCCGAAGAAAAATTGTTGTTTGGATCAAAATCATTAAAAGCTTTATACACTATAGGCAGATAAGCGTCTGATGGATATTGCGTAAAGGACGGTGTCACGTCATAATCATGGCGTCTGAAATCACATAAATCAAAAACATAGGATTGAGACAGACACTAATGTTAACCACAGATTTTGGAATGCTTGGAGCATGAATTCAGTGGCGGCTCGAGGAGGGTTTAGGAGGGATGGGGGGGGGGGGGGTCAATTACCCCCGGACGCCGAGAGGGGGGGGGGGGCGCCTGACAAAATCGCGCATCATGGCAGCATCCTGCAGATGCATGGCAGTGGCGTAGCATAAGTGGCATACAAGGGGTAAGGCGTCAAGGAAATGAATAAGTAGGCGTCAAGGAAATGAATGAGTAGGTAACTGAAGGGGGTCAATCCTAGCTGTTACTCCTGCTCAGCGGGAATCGCATACTATTCACATAATATGGCCATCACCACATGTCCGAAAATACTGCATGCTTTTGTGTTATACTTAAAGCAAAAGTCCAATCTAAAACTCACTAGAGCTCACTTAATCCTATCTCGATTACAAAAATGCTTCTAACTTTAGAATGGGGGTAAACCCCCTTCAAACCCTACCCCAACCCCCACCGCCCCCGCCCTAGGCGTCGGCATGTGTGTTCCGCACACAAAGGCATAATAGGGGCGCTGAAATTTACATTTAAATACCTAGAGCCGCCACTGCATGATCTATCATAGGTCAGATATACAATTCGAAGCAACAAACAACATTTTAAATGTATACTGCCTCTTAAAATGAAAAAAAAATTAAGTTCTCAAACTTGGTCAATCAGAGTATATATTCATCAACGATGTCCAAAGTATACACACAGAATGGAAAGAACCTATTTTTTTGTTCATTTTAAGATGGGGTTTCGCTTTAACTTGCCTGCATGGTTCGAAACACTCACAGAAATAATTCATACCAATTACGCTTTTTACACATACATCTGAAATGAAGCAATATTACGACACCATTTCCATTTCTTTTTTGTTGAGTAAATTCTTTAGTTTCATCGAGACTCACGAATATCATTGTTAGCTGCATTCGTGTGGAATATTATTCATTTTTTTTAGCATACTTATACATTTTGCATTTTTACACATCGACAATTGTACTTTGCAGCATTGACAAAATGCATTTTGTAATTACGACATTAGTATTTTAAAGTTGCAACACAATCGACAATTTTGGCAACGTTATACCTCCATACATCAGAGCAACGTGAAGTAGGACTGCGGTAGAAATATAAATCAGTTCAAATACGTACCATTGATGCTACACAAAGAAACGGGAGCTTTATCATGTAAAGTGCAATTGCATGTGTTATAGACATAAACTGACAAGCATTCCCGTTCACATTCCTGGAATAGGAATTAATCAAATTTTGTTAAATATATAAAACTTAGTGGTATTGTAACACGAATGCGCTACAGTCTTTATAAAGATTATACAATAATCCAGTGCAAAATAGGCGAGAATCTTGTAGTGATGCTCAATGAATAGGTATTTTCACCAGATAGAATATTTTTGCTTTTTCAAATAACCTTTGGTAATATTGTAGGAAAATTTAATTACTGTACATCACATTTGAGTGCTTTTAGTAGAATTTATGAATGTTATATTAATGGTTGTCTATTTTTATCGCGTCATAATCTTAATTCTTAACAGTATAAGTATAAAGGGCCCGTGTACAAAAATGGTGTGATTCTGAAGAAAACAAAAACGTGTCGTAAAAATATTAAAAAAATTACCGCTATTGAATGGTAATAAGATCCGTTGTAGCACTGTCCATGTGGCTCCGATAATTTATATGATATAACCTAAAATACAATTTTTGTTTTCTTTACCCTTAAATTTGGCGTCAAAATCAAAGTGAGAATCGCTACATGTATACATGTATTTTTATTCGAGGACAATGCTGTTTTGAAGTTTGCTGCAAGCCAGATTCAATTCCATTTTAATATGTAACCCGTACAAAAGGTATTTTGGTTACAGTAACACAGACACCAGGGTATTTTGGTTACAGTAACACAAACACAGGGTATTTTGGCTACAGTAATACAAACACAAGGTAATTTGCTCACATTATTTACGGCACAAGGAATTTTGGTCACAGTAACAAAGTCACAAGGTATTTTGGTTACAGTAACACGGACACAAGGTTTTGTATTTTAGAGCTTCTTAGATCATTTCTTAGGTATACCAGAACGTACGTCATGCCTATTTTGGGGCATGGACACAACAAATGTGCTTGAATCAATACATTGTATTTTTTTTTAAGTAGGGCGAAAATGGCACTTATCTTCACTCATCAAGACTAATATGAATATAAAGATAGTGGACCACGGCCATATACGCCTAACGAAAAAGCCTTAAATTTAATCAGGATAAAACTAAACTTTCTCAAACCTTTCGATTTAGGTCCAATAACATCCATTTTAAGTTTCAACAAAATCGGTTGAAAACTAAGATAGTAATAGCATATTCAAGACTTTAATGCAAGGGCAATAGCTCTGCTACTAACAATCGAAGATAGTGGACCACGGCCATATACGCCTAACGAAAAAGTCTTAAATTTAATCAGGATAAAACTAAACTTTCTCAAACCTTTCGATTTAGGTCCAATAACATCCAATTTAAGTTTCAACAAAATTGATTGAAAACTTAGATATTATAGCATATTCAAGACTTTGGGGCAAGGGCAATAACTCTGCTACTAACGGTCGAAAAAAGCTCAAATTCGAACTTGATCTTTGTTTTCTGAATATGTATATACATACCGAATTTCATTTGATTCCATCAACAATTTTAGTTTTAAGAGCGTTTACAAGCAATTGATGTTGATAGAAGCACTTACTGTATACAGGTTAAAAGGGCGAAAACTCCTCAAAACTGCCTAAATCTTGAAAAAGATTTAATGTTAATCAGGAGTAAACCAAACCTCTCAACTTTTGATTTAGGTCCAATAACATCCATTTTAAGTTTCATCAAAATCGGTTGAAAACAAAGAGAGTAATAGCATATTTAAGATTTGGGGCAAGGGCAATAACTCTGCTTGTAACGATCGAAAATAGCTCAAATTCGAACTTGATCTTCGTTTTATGAATATATACATACATATCGAATTTCATTTGATTCCGTCAAAAACTCTAGTTTTTAGAGCGTTTACAAGCAAATGTTGATCAACGGATTTGGGGCAAGGGCAATAACTCTGCTTCTAACGATCGAAAATAGCTCAAATTCGAACTTGATCTTTGTTTTCTGAATATGTAAATACATACTGAATTTCATTTGATTCCATCAAAAACTCTAGTTTTTGGAGCGTTTACGAGCAAATGTTGACGGATGGACCGACGGACGGACAGGGGTGCCGACAATATACGTCCTCATAGAGAGATGAGGGCGTATAAAAATAGCTCAAATTCAAACTTGATCTTTGTTTTCTGAATATGTATATACATACCAAATTTCATTTGATTCCATCAAAAATTCTAGTTTTTAGAGCGTTTACAAGCAATTGATGTTGATAGAAGCACTTACTGTATAGAGGTTAAAGGGCGATAACTCCTCAAAACTCACGAAAGAGGCCTAAATCTTAAAAAAAAGCTTTAATTTCAATCAGGAGTAAACCAAACTTTCTCAAACCTTTCAATTTAGGTCCAATAACATCCATTTTAAATTTAATCAAAATCGGTTGAAAACTAAGAGAGTAATAGCATATTCAAGATTTGGGGCAAGGGCAATAACTCTGCTTCTAACGATCGGAAATAGCTCAAATTCGAACTTGATCTTCGTTTTATGAATATGTATACACATGTCAAATTTCATATGATTCCGTCAAAAACTCTAGTTTTTAGAGCGTTTACGAGCAAATGTTGACGGACGGACGGACGGACAGGGGCGCCGACAATATACGTCTTCATAGAGAGATGAGGGCGTATAAAAATATAATACGGGTACATGTCAGATTAACTTTCCGGCAGAAAACGGAACCGGTCTGTTCTTTTTGTTGTCCCTCCCGGGCACTTCAATAACACTGCAACGGCCGCCTACCCCATGTGTGGTAATTTAATTCAAGAACGGGTTAATGTGGACCATCTCTAGATCCAACGCGCTGGTCGGGCTCTTTGGATTTATGGTTAATTGAGGGAAGGGGATGGGGGTTTGGGGTGAGGGTCCGTGAACACCAGCTGACTGCAGCTCTGGGCTGCCGCATGGTTTATAGTATCGGCCGGCTCTTATTTTGGAGGGATGTCTCTTGCCTCCGCCGGCTGTAATTATTATGACATAAGAATTGTTCGTGGCTCCGTTACAAAATACAGATGAGGGGGCGAGGGGGGGGGGGGAATCGCCCCCTCTGCCCCCGGGGTTCCGGCGCCCCTAATAGTAGGTCTAATACGGTAAGCATTTTACTGTGACCAAGTTACCATGCACTTATAAATAACCCATTGCTTCAATAAGAAATATTTCGAAAGAAAGACGCTTTTGAATTAGCTTCCGGCAAACAAGTACGATCGGCACTAGATTGCAATCCCTTCTTTGTCATATAAGGTGTCATTTATTTCAGACTAATTTATTTTTGAATAAACTCTTACCTGTTGTATTGCTAATTCTGTTTTAAACCCAGGAGGAATTAAGAATGATCTGGTCATGTCAGGATTGGTTCCAGATTCAGCCAGGCCAACTCTATATCCAGCACTACTTACAAATAATGGAATGTAATCTTTTTGGCCAACAAAAAGCATCATTTCTATCACTAAAATCAATAAAACATTAAATTATAAAACATAATAATGTATTTTTGGCACATATTGGGCTATATAAAGACAGGTAAACGTCGGGTGAACAATTTGCCAAAAAAGAGCATCTCGAAATTTATCGATTTCAGAAGTCCCCCCCCCCTCCTTTTTAATGAAATCAATTGATGTAATAGTGGTAAAAGGAATAGGAGTCGCCCCCCCCCCCCCCTCTTCATTTCAAGTCATTTCCCTTTCTCCCCCCCAAAGAAAAACTCTAGTTGCTCCAAAAACAACATTTTTACTTGAAACTATCGATACATGGGCCTATATTTAAAATTCAATAATGATCCACCTGATTGATCAGATCTCTTTAAGTTGACCTCTTTAATTGGAATGGTAATACATATTCCAAAATCAGCATCATATTCAATGTCATAATACCTACAATTTAAAATAGCAATGTACAGGACAGTATAGTTAAAATTAAAATCAATTTCGTTCCGTAAAACGGTTTGCACGTGTCATTACATTATGGTGTAACAAAGACCTTCTTATCTTTCCGTTGAGTTCACCCCTTTGCCCTCACCTTAACCCTGTGTCAGTGCCTTCTATTTGAATATCAACGTGTTGCTTTTCAATCACCCTAATCCTTAATAAATATAGACTTGAGGAGTTTTTGTCTTCATATTGCTTCATATCGATGTTTTTGATATCATCATATCATATTGACGATGGTCTGAAAATGACTTAGTGGTATAAAAAGACGTATCGTGTCGTGTTCTACCATGGCCTACCGTGCCAACGGGCCCAGTTTAATTAAAATCAGACCCTAATTTCGTTCGTTAGTTTTTTTTTAAATCCGGTTTTTTAACCACTACATTAGGGTCTGAGAACGAGCCGCGATAACAAACGTTCACGTTAACTTTGACCTAACCTTAATGACCTTTGTTTTAACCAATCAGATCTTTGCCCTCTCCTGCGCTGGGATTTTGTTCTCGAACAATAGGTGCATTCTAGGATTCCTAAGTGCTGTAGACTAGTTTATTATGTCATTTTTATCAAGGTTAGGTCAAAGTTAACGTGAACGTTTGTTATCGCGTCTCGTTCTCAAAAACCATAATGTAGTGGTTAAAAAACCGGATTTAAAAAAAAAACGAACGAACGAAATTAGGGTCTGATTTTAATTAGACTGCGACGTGCCGTGACGTGTTTGGTGTAAAAAGGACCTTAAACTACTTAAAGTTTAATTGTAATTGACATTTTATTTAACAAGAAACATACGACAATTTGGAGATGACCAAGATGGCGACTGAGAGAAGTCGTCTTTACGAGTGCTCTGAAAAGTTGAAAAAATACCTAAGCTGTTCTTATCTCTAAGTATTGGAATGTGATTGGAATGTTATTCGTTTGATTGTGAACGTGGACTTTAGTCTAAACAATGTATGGAAATTGCTGAATATTTATGATTGAAAAGTTAGCGTAATTGACTGTGGTGAGTTGTATTTATCGAACTTATGCTACTCTAATTTATAAACTAACTATGATTTAAGCCACTCATCGTATATACAAATTATACCAAAACAAAATGATGAATTCATTCTCAAGTTATGGCAGAATATGACCCAAAATTTGAATATTCAAGAAAACGAAAGGATTACAATTCATCTCTTAGTGATCAATCGTTTAGTGATAACTCTTTATCTTGCCCCAGATTACCAGTAAACAGTTGTAAAAAGCAAATCAAGAAAAAACAACGGCCAATTGAACCAACTGAATTGTTATCTCCCGCTTCAAATACAACTGGTCAACTCAGTATGGGTGAAAATCCTTCCTCTATCACTAATGAAATGATAATGTCTCAGTTAAAACAAAATGAGACCTATCTTGAAAATATGAAACTCGATCTAATTGAAACTATAAATGAACGTTTTAAAACTCATAAAGTTGAGGTTGAAAATCTCAGGTCCGAAAATCGTGACATTCGGCAGACTTTAGACAATACTCAAAAAGAAAATATCAGTCTGAAGTCGAAGATGCGCGAGACCCAAAAAGTTTCTGCATTCACCCGATGCAACTAAAGTTAGCCGCTTTATCAGGAGTTAAGTTAGTGAGGTTAGGCGTGTTCATTAGTCTCCATATTATCATAGGATCATAGGTATGATAATATAGCCCTGTTCAAGCGCTAACTTTAACACCAATGCCTTGACATGGATATACATTGACCAATCAACGACCGAATTGGCAACCTGTAAGGATTATTACGTCCAATCAGATTGTTGTATTTTCGATAAATTTAAAAACAAAAACGATTTTTTTTTTACATTCTCCACAATTTTTAGGCTTTTTCGAGAGATTTGCCCTCATATCCCGGCTTGTGGCATATTTTTTTCACTTTTTTGTTTATTTATAGACGTCATTGATTTTGGCCAAAACTTTACATGAAGGCCAAGGTCACAGGGCATTTCGGTCCACTGGCATTAGGCCTAGAGCCTTTACGCTTTACAATCTGGACGTTTAGGACTAGGGCCTATATAATTAAAACTCAAAAAGGCTTTGACAACAAGATCAATATGTGTTTTTAGTTTGTCCCTCATTGGAATTAATATGCCTAGTTCTTGGGCTAGGTTACCGGAGAAAAAAATTGATAAACCCCAGAAAATGCGCCTGGATGATAACGCAGACTAGAAATTGAGCGATCCATGACCATATTATCATCGATCATGGCATTGATTTCTGGCGATTGTAACCTATTCGATGTGAAGATTCCTGACTAAGGTACGTTATGTTTCATTTGATTAACTTCAACTTATTTGTAAATACACTGTGAATTGAAGATAAAGCATGCACGATTCTGTGTACTTTTAGTTTAGTAGTCAGTAGGTCAAATAACAGTAAACTTCCATTGCCATTGGATTGGTCATACATATTCAGTTCTCTGTTTGTTTCTCCATAGATAGGCCTATTGTATTTGTTTTAAAATTTTATTGGCAAGCTTGTTATAATATGGACTACATTGTGATCACCCCTGTCTGTTTGTATTTCTCTCCAATGAAACTTTGTTTGTTTTTAAATATTTAAGGGGAAAATTATTAAATTATTAAGCTTATAGCTTTCACAAAAACTAGAAGAAAAAAAATCTTTAAAGGCAAAACAATTATGTTTAGCAATATCCCATTCAAACATGATAAAACGAGAGTATTAGTTGAATAGTAAAAGAGTAACTTACCATCAGGTGTTTCGAAAACAGACAGTAACACTAGCCTACTTACTGTAGGCTTAGGCCATGTCAACATTATGATATAAAATCAGATCAATTTATGCCTGACTTAACAAATCAGTCAAGATGCAGATTTGTTATATTATAAACTCCATAAAATTTCTTTAAGTCTATTTGTCAACTAGAAATGCACGAAACATTTGTCTTTCATTCACCGCCCTGTAGGCCTAGGTATGACAGATTATTTTACGAGTCGTAACTTTTACTTTCAAACACTGGTACTAACTCTGGAAACAGTGATATGAAAATTTTAAGGGATATTCGCTATATTCAGATAGGGTTAAATTTTGATTATCAAATCACTAAAATGATTTTATATTAGACCTTATCAACAAGACATACAATTACTGGCTAGCCTAAATTTAAGAAAAAATGGAGATCTGTGAAAATAAAAAGGGATTATTTATGGGTAAGCTTATATCAGAAGGGATGTTTTAATATCTATATAGTACAGGTGCTTCTGAAGACTGTTTACATAAGGACCAAATCAACCCTTAAAATGCTTAGACACCATGGAGGGGGGGTACTTAGTTGAAGATCCAATAATAATTTATTTTGTTGTTTAGAAAGAATTTGTGCAGAATAATAATACGCCCACTTTTCTAGTGGCTGGCATTTCATCTGGAAGGTTGAAAATCGGTCAGATGTAAATCAGAGTCTGAAAACCGGATTTAAATCTTCAATACCTGAATATGATTTGGAATGCACCAATTCAATGCCATTCTTCTTTTTTTTTCCTAGTTTAAAGCATGTGTCTGAGGCACATCGCAACATACTTAGACTCTAAAAACAATCCCCCCCTAATATTCTTGACAAATCCACACCCTTGTTAAATACTATTGATATTCATAAATAAATATTACAAGTAATACTACTCTCTCTGAACAACTTGAGTTCTGAATTATCTGTTATTTCAATGATCTTGCACTAATTAATATAATAATGAACCAGTGCATTATTTCCTGACTTAAAACAATAAAGTAAAAATTGTCTTATGAATGTGACAGATAAAAGTTTTATTTGTATTTTTTACAAAACTTGGTATGCTTTATGACAATTTATGTGTATGATGAAATCTCAAATGAGTTTGATTTGTACCACAAACATTCAATGAAAGAAAATACGTATGCAAGTGAAATATAGCCCTTTTTTTATATTTACAGAGACTAGAGCAAGATACCTCAATGAAAATATTACTGGGAAATCTTCAAATGGCATGACTTCATCATGAAAGAATTGCAAAAGTTAAATAAAGGTAACATTACTTTGTCTTGTTTTTAATACATGAAATGTACTGCTCATAGTGAATATTATGTCATTACCAAGGTGGCTTTGTAATATGTATAGTTTATGACATCACTGAAGACCTCATGGATAGTGTGAAAAAAAAACAGCTTGTAAACTGCTTTTCCCCTTCTGTTAATGAGTTGAAGGAGGTGATTTCACTGCACTAATGTGTTCATAGGGTCTATTACTTTTCTGTTTGTTAATATATGGCTGTATTGCTGTCAGTATATATGCATTTTCTCAGGATTGATTTGGTTTTTGATTACTGGTACGTAAATAGTCCTCAAAAGTACTAGAACTGAACAATCCTATTGTACAGAATATTGTTTCAACAGTCAGTGATTCTAATTTAGACATATTCATCAGTGTTACAGTGTTTGAGTAAGAGTAAAATTAAGGGGTAAAATATCCCATCATTTTATCTAAAGTAAAATATGAAGCAAAGCATAATTGAAATTGGCATCAATTCTTAGTACAGAAAAATACATGCAAAAACATAACACCCTGACATACACAATTTAAAATGAAGAAATAAAATACAAGATAATAATGGTATGTCCTAAAATGCTCAATAAGATAAGTGAAAAATATAAGCATAATATAGAAGCACAAAGCAGGTGTTGACAAGAATGAAAGTGTTGCTTCAAAAAAAACAAAGATGATTGTAGTAAAAAAAAATAATTAACATTTAATGAATTTTATATTTTAGAGAGAATAGGAAAAGATTTTGATATGGCAGAGAGAGAATATGATATGTTATCAAAACATTTTGTGCTTTCAAAAGATTAAATTAAGGTAAAATTACTATGTACAGTTATTGACGTTGTTGTATCTTTTTTATGTTCGAAAAGTTATTGTTGTTTTATATTAACAGTAATCTACATTTTCTTACTTTTCGATTGCTCTTTTGCTGAAGTCCAAATATTTTAACAATTTTTGCATACTAGCTGTAGCTGTCCAGATGAGTATAATGCTGTCATAAGATAAATCTTATTTCAATTTAAACCAAATTAATTTTTGTTTTATCACAGGCAAAGAGAAATATCAACATGGCAAAGTCTTTTTGGAGAAAATATGTGATTATGATAAGATTTAAAAGTACAGAGGTAAGTTTGGTTGGTTCTGTGATAAAAAAAAAGTTAGGTAGTTCACCTCTATATAAGTATCTCAAAACATTAAAAAGTCAATAGTTTTGACCATAGATTAAATTTAAGTAACAATCATAAAATTCATTAGGCCATGATTATTAGATCACAGTCCAGATGGTATGTGCTGGTCACAAGAACATATTCCATTGTGATTCTTATAAATTTTATGCAAGGTATTTAATTATATTTATACCTACTGCTTGTCATAGGAAGACAAACTCATCAAAACAAAATTTTTTGTCAGGTCAAACTGCTATTTCATTGGCCATTGTATTGTCATGATAATTTTTTTTAATCAAGTAACTGGTATGTGTTTACAAAATTTTATCCTCTAACCATGTTACTGTTAAAAATTTACCTTTTGAGTTCAATCAATTAAATTGTGACCAAATTGCTGTAATCACAATATGTATTACTGTCATAAATTTATGACGAAATTACTGTGATCAATATACTTGGGATCAAATAAGTGATTACTGTATTAGATTACTAATTACTGTTATCATGTTTTAATATACTTGTGACCAAATGACTATGATCAATTTCCTTTTGGGCCAAATTATTGTGATGAATTCCCTTCATGACCTTATTACCATTCATTCCCTAGATTTTCTTTGTAACGAAAATATTGAAATAAACTTACTCTGTGACCAAATTACTGTAAAAAAAATATTTTGTGATTGCTGTGATAAATTCATGTTGTGATCAAATTATTGTGATAAATTCACTTTGTAACCAAATTATTGTGACAGATTTACTTTGTGACCACATTATTGTGATAAATTTACTTTGTGACCAGATTTGTTTAGTCAGGCATGAATTTACACTGATAAATCTACTTTGTGACTAAATTACTGTGATAAATCTACTTTGTGACTAAATTATTGTGATAAATTTATTTTGTGACCAAATGTGATCAATTGAATTTGATCAAACTACTGAATAGATTAATATCAATGATTTTTTTTTTCTCCAGAAAACGTCCTATTGGAGATAGTTGATGATGAATTGTGACAGCTGTTCAAAGTCTAAAGAGACAGAAGAATTTGATTTAAAATATAGTATATTATAAATACTAAATTGTATCAATTAAATTTGAAGAATATAAAGAATTAAACCTTAAATGATTTTTATTTTGCTCAAAACCTTTGATTAATACTACATTTTCACCACAAAAAATATTTGTATGGGCTGTACCAAAGCAGGCCGTAGGAACAGGGGGCGGTTGGCATTTATTACTGAAGAATGATCGTTTTGTACTTAATAGAAATTATGGGTATGTTGATAGGGCCAGTATAATCAAAATTGCTTTCTGTACCATAATGTAGGCAGGAACAGCCAACGAAAAATCTTGAAATCTGCACCACAATCCTTGAGAATGAGTTTTGCACAATTAGCCCTTCACACTGCTTTCTATGGGCCTACAAAGACTGCCAAGTTGAAGATGAATCGGATGCCCTTGAAAAGTTCTAAAACAAATACACATACCTCATAGTATATGTAACTAATGACGCAGGTCATTTCGAAACTTATTGACTCTATATAAGGCATAACAATATACATACCATATTTTGTCACTGTCAATAGTGCCAACCCAAGCAATTACCTTTAGAGGAGAAAATAAATAAAATGCGCATTTTACATGCAAATATACGGTACTGGCATAAATTAGTGTTTGTCTGAAACTTAATGACTCAATCCTATAATATGATTAGTTACACCCAAGAAATTTCGGACGTCATATTCGTCTCATGCATTTAATACACAATAAACATTCGTCTTGTCTACGACATTAAAAAAAGTGTTGAATTGATGGACAGTGAACGTATAATTTAATTGTACATTAAATATCTCCACAGGTCTAACAGATCTTGACACTGGAACCGGTCTTGATTTGATAGAAAGTGAAAAAATCATTTCTTGATTTCATAAAATATCTCCATTGGCATGACAGATCTTGTCCAAAGGCATGTATTGGTCTTGATTTCAGATAATGTCAACAAACTATTTTTCGTTTTCATAAAATATCTGAATTTATCGGGCAGATCTTATCGAAAGCGAGGTATTGGTTTTGATTTCATGTAATGTGAACAAACTATTTTCTTAATACATAAAATATCATATATATCGGAAAGATCTAGTGCAAAGCGAGGTATTGGTCTTGATTTGATGCAATGTGAACCAACGTACAATGTACATAAAATATTCCCATTTATCGGAAAAATTCTGTCCAAGGCGAAGGATTTGTATTTATCTGATGTAGTCCTAATGTGAATACTGTATAACATTTCCATCGTACATGAAATATCCCAATTTATCGGTCAGGGAGAGGGATTTGCCTTGATTTGATAAAAAAAAAGTGAACAAACCATTTACATTTTTCATAAAATATCTCCATTGGTCGGACAGATCTTGAAGGAGAGGTATTGGTCTTGATTGGATGTAATGCGTAAAAACATTTCCATAGCAAATGAAATATCTCCATTTATCGGTCAGATCTTGTCCACGGCGAGGGTTAGTCTTGATTTGATAGAAAGTGAACAAACCATTTGCATCTTTAATTAAAAAAATTTCCATTTATTTGACAGATCTTGTCCGTGGCAGTCTGATAGATGTAATTTCAATTGTAAACCAAATATCTACATTGTACGTAAAATGATTTTGTCATTAAAATATTTTAGTGTGTAAAAAGACATAGTGACATACCTACTATGATGACCCAATTTATTATTCAGCTGAATCTGCCTACATGACTATTCAGTTTTTGAGCTGTTTAATTATACAGTTATTGAATCTATTGGTGATACATTGCTTGGAAATATGCACTACGCATCTGTTGGGCCTTTAGAATATCCAGTTTTTTAGACTTAGGGACTGAATAGTTGATAGGATTACGGACTTTCTTTTGCCGGGTCTATTGACTATATGCTGGGTTTATTGACTCTATGTTGGGTCTATTGACTATATTGACTATATGGTTGCCAGGTCAATTGACTATATGGTTGCTGGTTTATTGACTATATGTTGGGTCTATTGACAATATATATTGGGTCTATTGACTATATGCTGGGTTTATTGACTCTATGTTGGATCTATTGACTATATAATTGGGTCTATTGACTGTATAGTTGCTGGGTCTATTGACTATATGCTGGGTTTATGGACTATATGTTGGGTCTATTGACTATATAATTGGGTCTATTGACTGTATACTTGCCGGGTCTATTGACTATATGCTGGGTTTATTGACTCTATGTTGGATCTATTCACTATATTGACTATATGGTTGCCAGGTCAATTGACTATATAGTTGCTGGTTTATTGACTATATGTTGGGTCTATTGACTATATATATTGGGTCTATTGACTAATATAGTTTTGGTAGTCCACAACTGGGATCTGAATTTTTTTTTTATTTTAGTAGCAATCAATAAATATGACAGTAAATGACAGCTAATAAAACCAAAGTATGTAAATTAAAAGCCAAATGAACAAAAATGGCTGGTCAAAGTCAACACACTCAGCTACTTGCAAATAGATCTAAATTTGTGATAAATAAACATAACTAGGTGTTGATATGAATGGAAACATTGCAGACAGTTCAGCTACAGGGATCCTAAAGGAAATTGTGCGGTAGGTTATGGTTATGAATTGAACAACATACTGGTATCCACACTAAAATTCATTCATTTCAACACCTAGTATTAATATTATCAGACAGTACTAACTTCACGTATTTGTCTAAGTTATTGGGTCTTAAGATTATATTGTTGAGAAAAATTTGGACTATACTGTTGCTGGGTCTATATTAACTATTTAGCTTTAGGGTCTTAGGACTATACAGTTGATAGGAATATTGACATAATGCACTATACAATTGTTGGTTTACTGCATTATTTTTGTTAAATGATCTTTGATGAAACAATGTCTTCAAATTTAAACATTTTTATTTATCTGATCTACAGTTGATTTAAATTTAACAAGATTTCTGTACTGTACTGTACTGTACTTTCCATACTTCTGGGATTCATGGTTTTCAGAGAATTCTCTTTCAATGGAAATTGTCTTCCACCTAATAAGGGTGTTATCTAGACTAAAACTTACTAATCATCTTTCTCCTGAAAAATACAAAGTGAGAACGAGTCAAATTTTTTCTTACTCAATCAATACATCTGTATGTAATGGGTCACATAAAATTGTTAATAGTATTTTGGTTACATTGTAAATGTGTCAAAGCAATTTGGCTTGGATGACAACAATTTTACTAAACAGAGTTGACTCATTGTCAATAAATGAATGACTAAGATGATACTTTCCAATGTCCAAATAATTCTGACCAAATGCTCATAAATCAAATAGGTGACAGAAATGGTTTCACACTGTACATGGCTGACCGCAATCTAATTAAAATTATATTACATTTCGTTTCGGTTATTTTTTGATTGTCGACTCCATGTAATCTAAAGACTTGTATAAGGAGGTCATCTTCAAGTGACCAAAATTTCAGCCAATCAAAAACTACCTTTAAGATCGCGGGGATATGCATTGTGGGAAAATTATGGCGCAATACAAAATATTCAAATATAAACGGTGTTCTGATTGGCAGAGGGGTGGCACGTGCTATAAATAGCTTATTCGTAACCAGAAGATGACCTCCTTATACAAGTCTTTAGATTACATGGAGTTGACAATCAAAAAATAACCGAAACGAAATGTAATCTAATTTTAATTAGACTGGGCTGACCGTAACTGCTTAAGTTATATAGTTGACTTATAAGAAATGTGATCACGGTATATTGGTGACTACTTTGTAGAATGGTCACATGTAGTAAACAAGAATAGTAAACAAAAACATAAACAGTGTATTGGTAATAGTAGTATGGACAAAAGTTAATTGTGAGATTGTAAATGGCTGACAGTATTAAGAAAGTAGCAGAAATTTGGTATCACTATACATTTGTAAAAGTAGTATGGTAACAAGTTAAATAGGTGGTAAATGTGGTCACTCATTTGTCACAATTTACATCAACAGATGGCATTCGGTCAAAATTAAATAGATGACATCAACAGTAATATAGTACCAAGTAAAATTGGTGAAAGAAATTGGATCACGCTGTTACACATTGATGACAATAATCATGACTAAATGACTCTTTATAACTTGCCTTGTGAATGTGAACACAATGTTTTGACAATTTTTTTTTCTAACCATCCACATTTAAATATAACCATGGTTCATGAAGATTATCTGGGCAAATTTTCCACAACCAATGTTTTTAAAAAAATCATCAGAATTCCGGATCATGATTTTTTTTTTATCTAATAATGCAGAAAAAAGAGAATAGTATGAAATATCAATTTTCCATGTCATTTTGACAATTTTCCAGAATAATCATGATGTGCCATGTCTGGAAAAGCTTTTTTAAAATTCCCTGATTTTCCAGGTTTTCCATGACCTGTGCCAATCCTGCATAACTGAGACAAATTTGCCCATATTATGTCAATTTGTATGACAGATTTTCTGCAGCAGGTGTATGATGGTAAAAGTAAAACTTACCTATGTGTTTTTTAGAAGTAACAAACAATCACACTTAGCCTTCTCATTAATAAACTTATTTTCTCCAAAAACTGTTTATTGTTCATTCTTTTTGCCTAATAAAAACAATCAAAATATACAAATTATATAATTATTATATAAACATTTATACATAGACAAACATTTTTAAGACATTTTTAGAGTTTTATTGTCTTTCACAGATATCAATAAGTCATTTCAATAAAACCAAATGGATGAATTTTTGCATTGTAATTTTGTCAAAATATTCTCTCACCACACCAAGAAAATATAAACCATGACAGTTGATTTTATGGTGAAAAAAAGTGAAAAATATTTGTACATATACATATTACCAACTGGAGAGTACAGTACTGGTACTGTAAATATATGCCGAAAACATAAAATTATTAGATAGTATACCATTAATAAATCTTTGACTCTAAAACTAACAAGTTATGACAATCTTCAACAACTTTGTCTAAGATCCAAATTTTTTCCCAGTCTCTGAAATAAAAAAAGTAAGCAGTAAAAAAATTATATTACAAGATAATAACTAATAGACATCATGACAAAGCCATCTTCTCTATAATATATCAACTGGTCACCTTCTAACAGTAAAACCTTGTATATTGTTCCGGAGATAAATATCAATGATGTCAGGGGGCTTACATGGACAAAGCATCTTGCTGACCCTGTTTTCTACAGATGGTACCAGGTACATGTTAAAGACAGTTAGAAATCAGAATTAAGAGTTGGCTGATGCTGCTGTCCAAATTTCCTTCATTGCACATAGCATGGCCTTGGCCATGATTTCAGTACCAGCTAATTCACTTATTTCTTTATTATTAACAAAAGCACAAAATCTCAATATTACATGAGTAATGGTAAACCCTCGGTTTGTTTGGATATAATTCACAATTTAATAATAAAATCAAAACAAGCGATTGCATTTTGTAATTTTTGTACAGTGATTTATATTTCTAAAGATGTTTATATTCACCCTGAAAAAGTTGTTTGTTTGCCTTTGATACATAAACAAACCCTGTTACAGCAAATAATAAAGTGCATAGACTTTGTGCAACATGAAATGAATAGAGTTTTACATTTTGCTTTACTGCACCTCAATAGGCTACATCTTGCAATGTGCAATGAGGGAAATTTTGCCCGGACAGCGGCATTAGCCTACTCTTATTTTTTATTTCTAACGTCGAGGGAACTTTGGTTGTGCACAGTCTATAGTACACAGGGCCTTGTTTTATTGTCCCACCCAAACGACTACCGGTACATGCTTTTTCCATGTAAGCCCCTTCGACCTGCATCAACGATAAGGGAAACCGTTTTGAAAAATCCGAAGGTATTTTCTCGACCCATTTCTAGATTGAACCCCAGACCTTTAGGTTAGGCTCACTGAGCCACCAAAGCTCCTGTATAACGTCTAAAAAATGATAATGAATTAATTTACGTCATGATGTTTGTAATGCGGTAAACAAGACCAGCTTTTCCATGTCAGCAACTACGACCTGTTTCACTGACTGGTAGTGACATTTATACTTTTGACATATGATCCACATATATGTGACTGATATAATTTGCTTTGTACCCATTAGTTACGATGCTTGTATACTAGTGAAGATGATTTACGAAAGAAAGGAAGGAATGAGTTTTTCATTTGACTTTACCATAAATCGTAGCAATAGACCCCTAGTGCGGAGTAGGCGAACAACTATGTATGTGACTTCAATGTATAGATGCTTATCTGGAGACGCAAATGGTATCATGCCCCCCCCCCCCCCCCAATTTTTCTGACAGGTCGGGGAGAAGTGTACCACCTTCCACCCTCTGTGATCTGCGCCCATATAGCATATACTAGGGGTCAACAAAAAAATAGTAAAAACTATAATCATAAATATACTTAGGCCTAATATAACATGGATTGATGGGTGCATATAGTAACAGAGAACTGAACATGTTGGGTAATTGGAAGTAACCTTTGACCCCATGCCTGTGGCTAAAAATACACTGACTCTTGTGTGCTCTATTTAGATATAGATTGTTTACCAATCACTGTGAAATAATAAATCAACTGAGGTTGATCAAATAAAACATAACATACCTGAGAAAACAGTCTGAAAATACAGCCTCCTGTCACTGGCCCTGGAATTCTGCGCCAAATAAATGGTTCGTTCTACCATATCCATGCTATAGTTCTACTTCCTTCGTTCTACTCAGTCTAGTAGTCTCCGTTATCCGGGTGCAATTTCTGGCGTTTATCAATATTTTTTTTCTCCGATAATGGCGATAACCTAACCCAAGAACTAGGCATATTAATTCCAATGAGGGACAAACTAAAAACACATATTGATCTTGTTGTGAAAGCCTTTTTGAGTTTTAATTATATAGGCCCTAGTCCTAAACGTCCAGATTGTAAAGCCTAAAGGCTCTAGGCCTAATGCCAGTGGACCGAAATGCCCTGTGACCTTGGCCTTAGGCATGTAAAGTTTTGACCAAAATGAACAAAAAAGTGAAAAAAATATGCCACAAGCCGGGATATGAGGGCAAATCTCTCGAAAAAGCCTAAAAATTGTGGAGAATGTAAAAAAAAAATCGTTTTTGTTTTTAAATTTATCGAAAATACAACAATCTGATTGGACGTAATAATCCTTACAGGTTGCCAATTCGGTCGTTGATTGGTCAATGTATATCCATGTCAAGGCATTGGTGTTAAAGTTAGCGCTTGAACAGGGCTATATTATCATACCTATGATCCTATGATAATATGGAGACTAATGAACACGCCTAACCTCACTAACTTAACTCCTGATAAAGCGGCTAACTTTAGTTGCATCGGGTGCTGCATTAGCCTTATAAGTTCAATGCTGTTGAACAATGGACCAGAAGGTCGAGTGTTAGAATATATGGCATACCAGACGTTAAGACTGAAACTTTTAAGCAATCCATTACAAAATCTATTGAAATTTTCAATAAAATTGGAGCAAGTGTTACTGAAATTGACATTGATATTGCACATAGACTTGGTCCATACAACAATGACAAAACTAGGGGTATTATTGTGAAATTCATATCAAGGAAGTCCAAGATTGAAGTCATTAAGAAGAGAAGGTTATTGGCGCGGAGCGGAATTACTACATTAAAGAGGACCTCACCCAAATAAACAATGCTTTATTATCGCAAACTCATAAATCTGATTTTGTTAAACAGGCCTGGACCATTGAAGGGGTTGTGCATGCTAAATTACAAAATGATAAGGTTATCAGAGTATTCCATGACACAGATCAAATCTGTCATACAAGAATGTACAAATGGTAATAAAATTAAGTTAGCGCACACTGCATCTACGGAAATCAATGAAATAACTTCCCCTGCTCAAGATATGGATGTAAGTTTCCACTCGTCGGGATCACTTAATCGGGTATTTAGTCAAAGCACTATAAGATCACCACAACAAGATCACTTGTCAAATTCTCCTCTTGAAAAACGTCTTGTTCTGGAATCTACGCCCGTTCAACGTAACGATATCACCAGGTATTTTAGTCCCGCAGCAAAATAAATCCATATTAGATAGTAATTAAATGTGAATCGTTGTTCCATGTCAAAATGTAATGATATCAATTAATATGCGCTTTACTTTTCCAATATATTATTACATTTACTATATGAAAGTGGAAGTAATCGTCGACTTAATTAAGGGCTATTCTGTTTATTCTATTTTATAATCGTCTTGAAGTGCTAAATAGATAGGCAACTCCTGTTATGACCCTATTTAATTGGTTCTCATGCTATTAATTTTAAAGAGTAAGTCCCGTTTTCATTTAAGCCCGTAAAGCGACAATTACTCTCACTTAAAGGAATACAACCTCTCAAGGGACTTGCCTGGTTGCATAACTATACAACAGATTACCTAAATAATCTGATAAATCCAGAAACAATGTTAATATACAATAATTTAAAAACCAATTTATCCAATTTAAGGCGTTTATCAATTTACATAGTTTCATGGTTGTTTTTGCATTCTGTTTGTATAGTTTGGACATCGTTGATAAATATAATTATGCTCTGGTTGACCACGTTTGGGAGGTTGTATCGCTTTTAATGAGTCCAGTTTACTCAAATGAATACAACATGATGTATAAATCAACTGTAAATATGTATTCTGTGTTCAAATGTTATTTTACTTCCTTCAAAATATTAATTTCAGATTTTCTGTTTTTAGCACATTTCGTGTACCTGTACATAAGTTCATGCTGTCACTTACATAATTGCCCACAAATACTGTTCTATATGTATACATTTAGTATGAGGTGTTCATCTCTGATTAACCTTTTAATTGCTTTCATAAGGTCTTGTTTGATGTTTGATATTGAGCAAAATCCGGGCCCAAATATCGACAAATTATCGATTTGCCATTTAAATATCCGCAGCTTAAGATGTAAGAAAAACTTTGTTAGGGATAATTTAGGAGATTTCCATATTATCTGTCTTACAGAAACTCATTTGAGTGAAACAGTTGAAAATTGTGAGTTAGATATACTTGAAAACTACATTATTTATAGGAAAGATCGAAACAGTTATGGTGGTGGCGTCGTTATATGTACGTAATGATATCATTACTGATCGCCTGTTAGAACTGGAATTTAATGCTGATATTTTATGGTTAAAAATCAAGTTAAAATCATATATTATAAACGGTGGGTGTAAAATTCCGAATTCCCGAATTGTCCGAATTGGGTCAGAAAAGACTGAAAAATCGAAACTAGATTTGCGCCAAAGGTCGTGCACAAATTCAAGATTTAAACATTTTACAACAAAAAACGAATATCTTTAAAGAATATTTCTTTGGTCAAATCACATTTTTTATTTTCGCCTACTTCAACTTTAGTGAGCTAATTCATAAAAATACTGATTTTTGATAACGATTTTATTTTTAGTATACAATCACTGTTAGTCAATATAAATAAACACTTATTGTTGTCTGTAACCGAATGTGTCAATACAACTCAGATCAAAACAATCTCGGGCCACTGTGTATAACACTCCAACCACTTTTCATGATTAACACATTATTTTTGTCGGCCCGTCCACAATTAGCTTGAGTAAATAGAAATCTGAGCTTATTGTTTATAAGACATATAGAAGTAGGATTTACTTGATAACGTTACCTGTATGTGTTTCGAAACGTAGTATGTTATAAATGCAGAAGTAGTCTACACTGTATCCACATATCTTAGTGTTTTTAATATCTGAGCAAGTTTCGGATTAGATAGAGGCCAAAGTTTTTTTCCTATGTTAATGAAATTTTATGCGTAGTTTTATATTTTTTGACTAGTTAGAATTTGGTTTTTAAATCTGACTTGTGAAAGTCTTGATTCACTGAGACTATGATAAATGTGAATGCGATAGAGGCCAAATTTCATATCCGATCTGAATGAAATTATATGTGAAGGTTTTTATCCATTTTAAGCAAGTTCAACAAAGGATCACATATGTGGCATGTGAATAATACGAGCCATATTTGTTTCGGATTTTTTTTATATAAAAAAAAATTTGGGAATATTTCAATAAATGATTGCGCAATTTTAATTCTTGATATGAATTTTGACGACAATATAAATACCGATAATAGATTGTTTTTTTATAAACACGGAAAGAAAAGTGGTCTGAGTTTGTGATCATCAAAGCAATTGATCAAAGTTTAAAATTTTAAGTTACAACTTTGTCCGAGTTTGTCAAGTGATCGTGTGTATTATGGTCCGAGTTGTCTTGTATTCATTGAAAGACACACCCAGTCACAAACAACCAAAAGCGTTTATTGACTATTAGCGAATCATAGACGATAGACAGAATTATTATGAATTAACCTATGAATTAATCACACGTAAACAAAAATTTCAAATTTTGATTTGACCAAAGAAAATATTCGTTTTTTGATGTAAAATTGTTTTGATCCCAAATTTGTGCACGACTTTTGGCGCAAATTTAGTTTCGATTTTTTAGTCTTTTCTTACCCAATTCGGACAATTCGGAGAATTCGGGAATTCGGAATTTTACACCCAGCGTATTATAAACCTTTGTACTACATATAGATCAAACGAATCACCAATTGATTACTGGCAACAATTAAACAACTCAATAGAATCTGCACTTGATCTTTCAAATAACCTTGTCCTAGTTGGTGACCTTAACTCTGATTTCTTCAACCTAAATGCCGATATCCACAATATTTGCTCTAGTAATAATCTCGTGAATATTATAAAAACCCCAACAAGAATTACTGATACAACAAGCACTCTTATAGACCCAATATTAATATCAGATAATATCAATTATATAGTATCTGATACTTTTCCTACACCTACAGATATCTCTGATCATTATATGACAGCTGCATACTTCGATGTCAATATATACAATTCAATAAATCATACCCGAGAGATATATCTCTATAAAAGAGCGAATTTCCTACGTTTGAATGAAGAAATAAAAGTCATAAATTGGGATCTGTTTTTTAATGTCAATGAATCAGTAGAATTTAATGCTAACAAATTTGAAGATAAGATTACAGAATTGATACATACATACATACCATCTAAAATTATTACTATACGAAACAATGATAAACCTTGGTTTAACCGTGACATTAAAAAACATATCAAAATTAGGGATCGATTACGTCATAAATTTCAAAAATCTCAAAATCCAAATCATTTCATGGCTTTTAAAAAGGCTCGAAATAAGGTTAATAATATGAAACGCTATGCCAAACAAGAATACAATAATAATACTAGAATCGTGAGACGATACTGGGCAGTGCGCATCAGGTTTCGTCTGTGGGTGAAAAGTGACGTTTTCAATCCATACTGTGAAATTTACAGAACATAAACATCGGCATATAAATTGGTTATATTCGGGAGTGTAGAATAACCAGTTCACGTTAGGTAGTGAAAAATGGAATAACCGGCGTATGTTCGGTAGTGAAAAGTCATGTGATTAAAAAGTCGTTGTTTTTATTTATGCACATATTTATACATCATTGGAAGTAGAATTGTTAAAGAGGTTGTGCAAAGTCATTTTGAAATTTTTAAAAAAACATGTTGAATGACTCCTGGATTGATGATCGATTACAAAAAAACAAAAAAAAAATTTCTCAAAAAGTTTATTTCCTCAAAAACGACTAAAAACCGGACTTTCCGAGCGATGCTTAAAAAATGGCGCGCTTTGTTATCACGTTACGTAAGTGACGTCATACCCAGAACACAACGTCAAAGTAGAAGCAGTACACTATGGCAAAACGTCGGATACTTTCTTCCGAATCAAGTGACTTTGGCGAAGCATGAGTGTTATTACACGGCGAATTTGATTCAGATCACGCCTAAAAAGGGTGTAATAAAATTGAACCTATATCTAAAGTCTCATCGAGGTGAAGAAGCTAACTTTAATGACTCGAATAGGGGTGAAGGGTGGGCCTTGGCTTCTTGCTGGTCGTTTAGCAGAATAGTAAGTGAAATAAGCCGTACCTCAATGCTTAATGATAATGGTTTCCAATTTTAGTACGAATAGGCTACTAATTATTCCGAATAGTGAATCAAAGGGAGCGAGATCAACGCTTGGAGTAGTCTATAGTTGAGGTTGGGGTGGGTAGGTTAGTGGTGCCATTTCTTATTATTGATATTTCAAGAGTTGTGCCAAGTTAAATTTCTAATTTTTAATGCGATAAGATTGTCTATTTAGTATGTCTACAGCAGTATTTTTTCGGATATGTACCGATAAATAAATTGTCAAAAACCGGCATTTTCGACCTATTTTATGATCACGTGGCGTCATTTCGACAACAATAAAAATGGCGGCGGTAAATGAGATTATAATAGCGAGGAGACGGGGGTTTCTGGAGAATATGCCTGACAGTTATATCCGCGTTTAAAGTCAATTTAAATCGGCCCACACACTACGTAGGATAGTTGAAGGTTGGACAAAATGGGAAGGGGCATAATGGGCATAGTTTGGGGGCGAAGTGGGAGGGGCGATATGGGAATAAACCATTACTGGGCCTATATGATTTTTTTTTATTTTGAGTGCTAGTTTTTCATGCAGATCGTTCATGTGAATGGCAGTAGTAATTGTAAAGCAATCACGTCTAGTTCTATCGCTGTGGTTAATGCAAATGCCACTTTTATTATTTTTGCCAAAACTTAAAACGTTGTCTATTCTAAGCCTAATTTGATCTCACCATTCAAGCAAATATTCACTGCTGAGTAGGCCAGTTTGATTAGAATTGTTTCCTTAATATTACACGTATTCAAAATATGATTGTCAATTGCATGCCATTTGTCTTACAATATCTTCGGACCCATGGAAATAAAAGGTTTTTCATTAAACTCATGTTGAATACGCACTCTAGTCAAGTATACTTTTCGGGTGTCAGTCGATAAAGAAACTGTTAACCCAGGGTTATTTGTAGTCAACTTGGCATCAAACAAAAATGACTCCAGAGGTCAAAAGACGCAGCTTTGCAAGCCAACTATTAACAGTTTGCAGGACTAATGTTCATTGCAGAATTTAAAACAATGGCTCGGTCAAAGCCTAAAGCCTGTGGAAATTCACTAACTTGTAGACAATACTAAAAGAATTCGTTCATTAGACATCGGTGTTGAGCTGTGTGGGAACATAAAGAGATACATATTAAGATTTTAATTTCCAAACATTGCCAACAAGAATAAACATTCACAAGTGGGCTTATCTGCTGTCAAAAAATCAAATGCCCCAGATCTATGGTTAAATAACTAATAAGTAATAAATACATGTATATAAAAAAAGTTGTTTATTTACTTTTTCATACGATTTGAATAATCTACATGGAGGCAAATGTTCTGTGGCAATGTTGCCACCAAAGTAGGACAGGGCAGGTTTCTCTTTGAGATTAGTCATTGTCATTTGTACTTTAATAATGTTTATTTGGTATATATTCATTCTATTTAAAACACCAATATGTTAGATGTTTAACTCTCATAATGTATTCAACGTTCATCTGCATGATCTAAAAAGAAAAAATAATAGTATTTGATAATGAAAATTGAGAATAGGCTAGTTAAGCCAGGATGTTTTTTTAAACACAAAAAAAAAAACATGCCTTGGCTTAAAAGAAGAAAAATAGCCTAGGCCTAGTTCATAAGCAGACATAACTGTGATAGTCAGATAGAATAGCAGGACATTTGGCTGGATCAAAATTATTTTCAAATTCATGTGACATTATGTCTTAATATTTATTTGGACCCAGGCATAGAAATATGAAATGAACACGCTCCTCTCATCTCCGCGATCCATCTGAAAACTAAAGTGAAACTGAAAGTAGGGCCTATTTCTACCCGGTCATACTCATAGCATGGGCAAACTAAGCAAGTCATATTCTCGGAGAATCGAAATACTATTCTAAAAAACGAAGTGAAATAATAAGGCTTACCTGTTGAGAAAATTAAGAGGCTGACCACCGTCTATATTGTTATATTCATAAACATTAGATCGTCATCGTCGGCATCGGCATCGGTCGCCGGGTCGGTCAAAACAGGTGACTGAGCTAGAGACCGCTTCAAGCGTATAACTACGATCCAACGCTCTTCAACCCAATATAATTCACTGGTGATCAATCCAATCATTAGAATTCAGCCATATGTACAACTGATTACCCACATCACTTTCAAACATAGCCACAAAACGGTTAGACACTCGATAAATTCAATGTGACTTTGCATGTCGGCCATTGTTTGGTTCTGGGTATGACGTCATTTTCCGATGAATGACGGAATCAGTCGATGATTTTTTATGGCGTAACTAAGGGCCGTTACTATGATATTACAGGTGGTTTTTTGGTGATAACTCGAGAACGGGATGAGATATCGAAATAAAAACAACGGCATAATTTTATAAAAACGTTTATTTAACGCTATAAATCATAAAACAGACTTTGCACAACCCCTTTAAAGAATATTTATGAATATTTTTCATGTGCAATATCATACACATGAAAGAAATGAAATGAATGGAGTTGTACGTCCTAATTTTCTGAACCTATATGGGCTAACTGAGGACGGGAAAACGCCATGCAGTGTGCAATGAGGGAAATTTTGCCAGGACAGCGGCATAAGCCTACTCTTATTTTCGATTTCCAACATGAACGCCTAAACGCTTTTTCCATGTCAGTCCCACCGACTTGCATCACTGACATCGTGAAACCGGAAGGAAAATTCATATCGTCTCAGGATTTTACCCTGGGCTTTCAGGTTAGTAAACAAGCGATAACCTCACTGAGTCACCGCTGTCACTACATATGAAAGAGCTAAGTCTCATGTAACTTCCTTACACTGAAGTTCACAGTATAGCTCGTACAATGTCATTTTAATAAATATGAACCAAAAATCTGTTTTATTATCTTTTTTTAAAAACATTTTAATGGTCAACGTTTTTAGACACGCAATATTTTTTGACAGAACCAGATTTTTAGAACAGATTTTCTTCTTTTGGCATTGGATCGTTATCTACTACATTAATTATTAGATATTTTTAAACTTTTTTACTACATAATTTAAAACGTTAAAAATGCAAGTTACTATGTAAGAAAGTCATGTTAGTGCAATTGTCAGTTGAAGGGAGTGAACTGAATTGAAACATACAGACAACAAACATTTGTCAGTTGAAGGGAGAGAACTGCGTTTAAATATGCAAAACATTGACCAGTGAGAAGCGTTAAAGGAAACAATATGGTAAATTGTAACTTTCTAGTAATTATTAAACTGAGCTTGAATGAAATGATGTGCTGTGGGAAAGAAACGTTGTAATTCTACAACGAAGACTCTCGCATGTTATCAGATATAGTAGCATAGCTTGATCTTATTGAGGTGTGTAACACTTAACTGAAGGTTCAATGATAACTAGTCAATTCAACTGTTAAATGTAGAGATAGAAGTCTTGAAAGTTTCGGTCATTACTAAAGTTCTTGTTCCAAAACTATATAGAAATCGAAATTAAAAAATCAGTTGTCATAAGGTTGTTGGCCGTCGACTAAGGATTTCATACACACCGATATTATGCAAATCCGATTATCACCTAAAGTCCCATTTTGAGTTTTATTAGTCACAACAACATAGCACCTGACATAGTACTTCCGGGTCGGATTTTATCATTTATATCTTTTATGATGACCATTTCTAACATAATCCAAAAAAAAAAAAAAAAAAAAATCCAAAATAACTCCATAATTTAAAATTTCAAGTTTATAAACAAATGACGTCAAAACCGGAAGTGATATCATTATCAAATTGTCTATCTACTTGTAAGTTTTCAGATCGATCAAAGTCAAATTTCCATAAAACACGCACAGTTACAATGAACTTTGGCACAAAATTTGCAAGTTTTAAAAAGCGCAATTTTGATTCAAATATATTGTGTTATATATCATTTGAAAGAGCACATTTAGCATAGTAAAAATGAAATAGAATTTGTGACGTATGTAAATTAGGTCACGTGACAGAGCTCTTTAAAGTTAAAAATTGCAATTTTCAAATGGCGATAAAACCGGAAGTAAACATCAGAAATCGGAAATGAATATATCATCTGATAGATCTCGTCAAGGGCAATAATTTTTGTACAGGTCAAGAGGTCATCAAAGGTCAAGGTCACTAGATATGAGCCTTGAAAGTTTCGGTCATTACTGAAATTCTTGTTCCGGAAATATAAAGAAATTGAAATCGAAATTCAAAAATCTACAACCTACATTTTTTTTGCAATCGACTGCAAAAGTCGTAGATTTCAAAATTAAAAAAATCCGATTAAAACTCGGTTCTGAATTAAAATTTTAAGAAACATAGGTCAGTTCAAGATGGCGGCTGATCCCTTACACCTGGATAAAATTTCATCTTTTTATTTTTTATGTATGACCAAATCTATGATAACACAAAAATTTTTTTTCAAATATCTTCAATATTCCGGAAGTTGAAATTGAAAGTTTAGAAGGAAATGACGTCAAAACCGGAAGTGATATCGAAACTTTGAAAATTGATTTTCTTTGGAAATTCATATGTCTATGTTATTGGAAGGTTTCAGATCGATCGAAATAAAATTGCAAAAGTTAAAAAAAATCCTTTAAAAAGTGCTCCAAAAGTCAGCTACAAAAGTCAAAATATGAATTTTTCAAAATTGCAATTTGTAGCTATTGGGTTAAACAAATGAACCAAAAAAGACCGATCACAATCTGTTGGAAAAATGAGTTGAAAATGGAAAAACCCTGAAATACAACTTTTTAATATACGTCATTTCCGGTCAGGCAAAAATGCGCCATTTTACATTTAAGCAACAACGAGCAGTTAATCATCGCAGGAAATGATGTCAAGTTATGTGTGGTATGTGCAGTTTTGGCTGGAGAGCGTGACCAGAAATAGACAAAAAAAAAAACTAGAACCATGAATGGTACCATGCAGTGCGCATCCGGTTTCGTCCATTGGTGAAAAGTGACATCTTTCAATCCATGATGTCAGGTTTACAGAAGAAAGCTTGTTTTACATTAAAATGCAAAAGGTACAAAATTTTAAAACGCACAATTGTGAATTCGGTAGTGAAAAGTTCAATAACCAGTTCACACACGGTAGTCAAAGGTGAAATAAACATTTCATGTTCGGTAGTGAAAAGTAATCTGATTAACAAAAAGGCGTAATCACAGTTTGATATACATCAGTGGAAAACGCATATCACAAAATTTCTAAGATTTGTAAAAAAGTTCTAAAGTGCAAAAAGGACACATGAAAGAGCCAAATCTCAATTTAGAAACGGACTGCAAAGCATTCAGACTTCGTAGTTTGAAATACAGATCAAAATTTATCAATCCATAATTCGTTCAAAGAAAATATATATTAATGTTTCTTTTAAAACTGTTACAATGTAAAAAAGTACATTTATGATATACGTATCACCCAAACGCAAGTTAATGGCAGAGGGCGATCGCCCAAACGCAGCTTTATGTCAAAATGTAGTACTCTCCCTTCAACTGAAATTTGAATTTAATATTTTACAAGCAGATGGAATAACTAATTTTCAAAATTCAAAAGGCACTATTTTCATTTAAGAATATTGTGTTGTATATAATTGAAAAAGTAGATTTAGCATAATTAGATTGTGAAAGAATTTGTGACGTACTTGAATTAGGTCACGTGTCAGAGCTCTTTAAAGTTAGAAACTGCAATTTTCAAATGGATATAAAACCGGAAGTAAACATCGGAAAACCTAAATGAAAGTATCCGTGCATAGGTATCGTCAATGGCAATGAATTTGTTTCAGGTCACTTGGTCACCAGAGGTCAAAGTCACGAGATATGAGCCTTTAAAGTTTTGACAATTACTGATTTATCTTAACCGGAAATTAACATAAATCAGAATTGAAATTCAAAAATCGGCTTCTCATGTTTTGGTAGCAATCGACTGTAGATTCCATAGACATCAGAATTATTCAAATTCCATTACACCCTGAGGCCCCATTTTGCGTTTTATGAAAATATACCATTTCAAGATGGCGACTGATCTGTTACATCCGGGTCAAATTTTATTATTTGTATACTTTTGTGTCTGTATTACAAACATACTGCAAAAAGAATTTTTCGAATATCTTCAAAATTCCGGAAGTTGAAATTTTAACTTTAAGAGCAAATGACGTCACAACCGGAAGTGATACTAAATTTTTGAAAACATATTTTTGTTCGCCATCAAAATGTCTATCTATCCGTAAGTTTTCAAAACGATCGAAATAAAATTTTAAAAAAATACGCATAGTTTCAATGGAAATTGGCACAAATTTTTCAAACTTTAAAAGGCGGAATTTTTATTCAAATGTATTGTGTTGTATATCATTGGAAAGAGCAGACAGAGCATAGTAAGACGGTGAAAGAAAATAAGACATATGTAAATTAGGTCACGTGGTAGAGCTGTTTAAAGTTAAAAATGACAATTTTCAAACGGCTATAAAACCGGAAGTAAACCTTGGGCATCTGAAAACAATATGTCAATGGATACATCTCCTCAAGGGCAATAATTTGTGTACAGGTCATTAGGTCAAGAAAGGTCAAGGTCACGAAATATGGGCCTTGAAAGTTTTGACAATTACTGATTTATTTTTACCGGAAATTAGAAAAATTCAGAATTAAAATTCAAAAATCCGCTTCCCATGTTTTGGTCGCAATCGACTGTAGATTGCATAGACATTATAATTATGCAAATTCCATAACACCCTGAGGCCCCATTTTGCGTTTTATGAAAATATACCATTTCAAGATGGCGACTGATCTGTTACATCCGGCTCAAATTTTATGATTTGTATACTTTTGTGTCTACATAACTAACATACTGCAAAAAGAATTTTTCGAATATCTTCAAAATTCCGGAAGTTGAAATTTCAACTTTGAGAGCGAATGACGTCAAAACCGGAAGTGATATCGAAATTTTTAAAATTGCTTATTGTTTGCAATCAAAATGTCTATATATATGTAAGTTTTCAGGTTGATCAACATAAAATTGCAAAAGTTTAAAAAGTGGTCCAGAAAAGGTGCTCCAAAAGTCAGCAAGATTTTTCTCAAAATGATATTGTTAAACTTTTGTCTCGTGGAGAATCGATTAGAGAATAAAGCAAAGTCAGTCCGATCGAAATCGGTTGAAAAATAAAGGAGATAATGGCTAAAACATCAAAACCCATATGTTCTCATACCTCATTTCCGGTTGGTAGGGCATGCGCCATTTTACATTTAAACAATACCGAGCAGTAGATTATCGTGGGAAATCTTGAGAGATTATGTGTGGCATGCATAGTTTTGGCTGGGCGCTCTGACCAGAAAACGGAAAAAAAAAAAACTAGAACCATGAATGGTACCATGCAGTGCGCATCCGGTTTCGTCCATTGGTGAAAAGTGACATCTTTCAATCCATGATGTCAGGTTTACAGAAGAAAGCTTGTTTTACATTAAAATGCAGAAAGTACAAAATTTTAAAACGCACAATTTTGAATTCGGTAGTGAAAAGTAGAATAACCAGTTCACACACGGTAGTCAAAAGTGAAATAAACATTTCACGTTCGGTAGTGAAAAGTCATCTGATTAAAAAAAAAGCGTTATCACAGTTTGATATATATCAGTGGAAAACGCATATCACAAAATTTCTAAGATTTGAAATAAGTTCTAAAGTGCAGGAAAGGACACATGAAAGAGCCAAATCTCAATTTAGAAACGTACTGCACAGTATTCATACTTCATAGTTTGAAATACAGATCGAATTTTATCAATACATAATTCGTTCAAAGAAAACACATATTAATGTTTCTTTTAAAACAGTTAAAATGTAAAAAAAAGTACATTAATGATAACTTATCGCCCAAACGCAAGTTAATGGGAGAGGGCGATCGCCCAAACGCAGCTTTATGTCAAAATGTAGTAATCTCCCTTCAACTGAAATTTGAATTTAATATTTTACAAGCCGATGGAATAACTAATTTTCAAAATTCAAAAGGCGCTATTTTGATTTTAAAATATTGTGTTGTATATAATTGAAAAAGTAGATTTAGCATAATTAGATTGTGAAAGAATTTGTGACGTACATGAATTAGGTCACGTGTCAGAGCTCTTTAAAGCTAAAAACTGCAATTTTCAAATGGATATAAAACCGGAAATAAACATCGGAAAACCTAAATGAAAGTATCTGTGCATAGGTATCGTCAATGGCAATGAATTTGTTTCAGGTCACTTGGTCACCGGAGGTCAAGGTCACAAGATATGAGCCTTTAAAGTTTTGACAATTACTGATTTATCTTAACCGGAAATTAAAATAAATCAGAATTGAAATTCAAAAATCAGCGTCTCATGTTTTGCTAGCAATCGACTGTAGATTCCAAAAACATCAGAATTATGCAAATTTCATTACACCCTGAGGCCCCATTTTGCGTTTTATGAAAATATACCATTTCAAGATGACGACAGATCTCTTACATCCGGGTCAAATTTTATCATTTGTATACTTTTGTGTCTACATTACAAACATACTGCAAAAAGAATTTTTCGAATATCATCAAAATTCCGGAAGTTGAAATTTCGACTTTGAGAGCCAATAACTTCAAAACCGGAAGTGATATCAAAATTTTGAAAACATATTTTTGTTCGCCATCAAAATGTCTATCTACCTGTAAGTTTTCAGAACGATCGAAATAAAAATTGAAAAAAACACGCACAGTTTCAATGGAAATTGACACAAATTTTTCAAACTTTAAAAGGCGGAATTTTGATTCAAATATATTGTGTTGTATATCATTGGAAAGAGCAGACATAGCATAGTACGACGGTGAAAGAAAATAAGACATATGTAAATTAGGTCACGTGGTAGGGCTGTTTAAAGTTAAAAATTGCAATTTTCAAACGGCTATAAAACCGGAAGTAACTATTGGGCATCTGAAAAAAATATGTCATTGGATACATCTAATCAAGGGCAATAACTTTTGTACAGGTCACAAAGTCACAAAAGGTCAAGGTCACAAAATATGGGCCTTGAAATTTTGACAATTATTGATTTATTTTTACCAGAAATCAGAAAAATTCAGAATTGAAATTCAAAAATCGGCTTCCCATGTTTTGGTCGCAGTCGACTGTTGATTACATAGACATAAAAATTATGCAAATTCCATAACACCCTGAGGCCCCATTTTGCGTTTTATGAAAATATACCATATCAAGATGGCGCATGATCCGTTACATCCGGGTCAAATTTTATGATTTGTATAATTTTGTGTCTACATAACAAACATACTGCAAGAAGAATTTCTCGAATATCTTCAAAATTCCGGAAGTTGAAATTTCAACTTTGAGAGCGAATGACGTCAAAACCGGAAGTGATATCGAAATTTTGAAAATTGCTAAATGTTTGCAATCAAAATGTCTATAAATATGTAAGTTTTCAGGTTGATCAATATAACATTGCAAAAGTTGAAAAAGTGGTCCAGAAAAGGTGCTCCAAAAGTCAGCAAGATTTTTCTCAAAATGATATTGTTAAACTTTTGTCTCATGGACAATCGATTAAAGAAATAAGCAAAGTCAGTCCGATCGAAATCGGTTGAAAAATAAAGGAGATAATGGCCAAAACATCAAAACCCATATGTTCTCATACCTCATTTCCGGTTGGTAGGGCATGTGCCATTTTACATTTAAACAATACCGAGCAGTAGATTATCGTGGGAAATCTTGAGAGATGATGTGTGGCATGCATAGTTTTGGCTGGGCGCTCTGACCAGAAAACGGAAAAAAAAAAAAAAAAAAGACATTTGCAAAACAATGCAGTGCGTTCGCTAGAACGCACTGCAAAAAAAAAGACATTTGCAAAACAATGCAGTGCGTTCGCTAGAACGCACTGCAACTAGAATCGTGAGACGATACTGGGCAGTGCGCATCAGGTTTTGTCCATGGGTGAAAATTGACGTTTTCAATCCATACTGCGAAATTTACAAAACATAAACATCGGCATATAAATTGGTTATATTCGGTAGTGAAAAATGGAATAACCGGTAGTGAAAAGTCATGTGATTAAAAAGTCGTTGTTTTTATTAATGCACATATTTATACATCATAGGAAGTAGAATAGTTAAAGAATATTTATTAATATCTTTCATATGCATTATCATACACATGAAAGAAATGAAATGAATGGAGTTTTACGTCCTAATTTTCTGAACCTATATGTGCTAACTTAGGACGGAAAACGCCATGCAGTGTGGAATGAGGGAAATTTTGCCAGGACAGCGGCATAAGCCTACTCTTATTTTCGATTTCCAACTGTCGAGGGATCTTTAACGTGCACTCACGTGCACAGTCAATAGCACACGGTACCTCGGTTTATTGTCCTATATGAACGCCTAAACGCTTTTTCCATGTCAGATACTCCGACTTGCATCACTGACATCGTGAAACCGGAAGGAAAATTCATATCGTTCCAGGGCTTTCAGGTTAGCAAGTCACTGCGGTCACTACATATGAAAGAGCTAAATCTCATGACATCAGAATACTGTGTGCTAACTTCCTTACACTTAAGTTCGCAGTACAGCTCGAATATTGTCATTTTAATAAATATGAGCAAAAAAATCTGTTTTATTATTTTTTTTAAAAAACATTTTAATGGTCAACGTTTTTAGACACGCAATATTTTTTGAATAAATGACAGAACCAGATTTTTAAAACAGATTTTCTTCTTTTGGCATTGGATCGTTATCTACTACATTAATTATTAGATATTTTTTAAACTTTTTTACTACATAATTTAAAACGTTAAAAATGTAAGTTACTATGTAAGAAAGTCATGTTAGTGCAAATGTCAGTTGAAGGGAGTGAACTGAATTCAAACATACAGACAACAAACATTTGTCAGTTGAAGGGAGAGAACTGCGTTTAAATATGCAAAACATTGACCAGTGAGAAGCGTTAAAGGAAACAATATGGTAAATTGTAACTTTGTAGTAGATGTTAGCCTGTGCTTGAATTGCATAATGTGCTGTGGGAATGAAGCGTTGAAATTCAACAACGAAGACTCTCGCATATTATCAGATATGGCAGCATAGAGTGATCTTATTGAGGTGTGTAACACTTAAATGAAGGTTCAATGCTTACTAGCCACTTCAAGTAATAAATGTAGCGATAGAAGTCTTGAAAGTTTCGGTCATTACTAAAGTTCTTGTTCCAAAAATATACAGAAATCGAAATTAAAAAATCAGTTGTCATAACGTTGTTGGCCGTCGACTTAGGATTTCATACACACCGATATTATGCAAATCCGATTATCACCTAAAGTCCCATTTTGAGTTTCATTGGTCACAACAACATAGCACCTGACATAGTACATCCGGGTCGGATTTTATCATTTATATCTTTTATGATGACCATTTCTAACATAATCCAAAAAACAAAACAAAAAATTCCAAAATAACTCCATAAATTAAAATTTCAAGATTACAAACAAATGACGTCAAAACCGGAAGTGATATCATTATCAAATTGTCTATCTACTTGTAAGTTTTCAGATCGATCAAAGTCAAATTTCCATAAAACACGCACAGTTACAATGAACTTTGGCACAAAATTTGCAAGTTTTAAAAAGCGCAATTTTGATTCAAATATATTGTGTTATATATCATTTGAAAGAGAACATTTAGCACAGTAAAAATGAAATAGAATTTGTGACGTATGTAAATTAGGTCACGTGACAGAGCTCTTTAAAGTTAAAAATTGCAATTTTCAAATGGCCATAAAACCGGAAGTAAACATCAGAAATCGGATATGAATATATCATCTGATAGATCTCGTCAGGGGCAATAATTTTTGTACAGGTCAAGAGGTCATCAAAGGTCAAGGTCACTAGATATGAGCCTTGAAAGTTTCGGTCATTACTGAAATTCTTGTTCCGGAAATATAAAGAAATTGAAATCGAAATTCAAAAATCTACAACCTACATTTTTTTTGCAATCGACTGCAGAAGTCGTAGATTTCAAAATTAAAAAAATCCGATTAACCCTCGGTTCTGAATTAAAATTTTAAGAAACATAGGTCAGTTCAAGATGGCGGCTGATCTCTTGCACCTGGATAAAATTTCATCATTTTATTTTTTATGTATGACCAAATCTATGATAACACAAAAATTTTTTTTCAAATATCTTCAATATTCCGGAAGTTGAAATTGAAAGTTTAGAAGCAAATGACGTCAAAACCGGAAGTGATATCGAAACTTTGAAAATTGATTTTCTTTGGAAATTCATATGTCTATGTTATTGAAAGGTTTCAGATCGATCGAAATAAAATTGCAAAAGTTAAAAAAAATCCTTTAAAAAGAGCTACAAAAGTCAGCTACAAAAGTCAAAATATGAATTTTTCAAAATTGCAATTTGTAGCTATTGGGTGAAACAAATGAACCAAAAAAGACCGATCACAATCTGTTGGAAAAATGAGTTTAAAATGGAAAAACCCTGAAATACGACTTTTTAATATACGTCATTTCCGGTCAGGCAAAAATGCGCCATTTTACATTTAAGCAACAACGAGCAGTTAATCATCGCAGGAAATGGTGTCAAGTTATGTGTGGTATGTGCAGTTTTGGCTGGGGAGCGTGACCAGAAATAGACAAAAAAAAAAAAAAAAATAGTCAATTGCAAACCAATGCAGTGCGTTCGAGAATCGAACGCACTGCAAAAAAAAATAGTCAATTGCAAACCAATGCAGTGCGTTCGACAAATCGAACGCACTGCAATAAATCGTAAGATTGATTCTCTGCAGGATATTTCTCAAAGACAATACTGGAATATCTTAAAAAATTTCATTAAACCAAACCAAAAAACTAGCATCTCATACCTAGAAAGTCCAACTGGAGAGTATGTGACTGAATCAGTAGACAAAGCTCAAATGTTAAATGACTTCTTTGCATCGATTTCGACTATTAATGACATGACTACTCTTCCGGAATTTTCTTCACGATGCAATTACGTGTGTAGTGATGTAAGTATTTCGCCCACTTCTATTGAATTAATCCTAAGGAAATTAAATGTCTCTAAAGCTAATGGTCCAGGTAAAGTTAATAACCGAATATTAAAGGCAACTTGCGATGCAATTTGCGTCCCTTTATTCCATCTGTTTAGCTTAATTCTCCAACAAGGTGTTTTCCCTAGTCACTGGAAATGTTCATATGTAGTGCCATTACATAAGAAAGGACCAAAACATGACGTTACCAATTATAGACCAGTGGCATTACTTAACAGTATTTCAAAGATATTTGAAAGGCTTGTATACCAGCATATTTTAAATTTTTTGCAACGAAATAATCTTATATATCGATATCAAGCAGGATTTTTACCAGGATATTCTACCACACACCAATTACTAGAAATACAAAATGCATTATATAAAGCTTTAGAAAAGAAAGAACATACAGCAGTAATATTTTTCGATATTTCTAAAGCTTTTGATAAGGTCTCTCATAATGGTCTCATTCACAAATTATCAAATTATGGGATCCAAAATAAACTTTTACAATTGATTCATAGTTATATTTCCAATCGCAATCAGCAAGTCTTATTAGAGAACTGTAAATCGCAATTCTCATTTCCAAATGCAGGGGTTCCTCAGGGTTCGGTACTAGGGCCCCTGCTATTTATAATCTATATAAATGATATATACGAAAAACTCCTTAGTGAAACAAGATTATTTGCTGATGATACTACTCTAATATCGTCGTCCCAATCCTTTAATGAAATAGAGTCAAATGTTAATACTGATTTGGAAAGTATATATAAATGGTCATCCACATGGCTTATAACATTTAATCCTTCTAAAACTGATTTAATGATTTTCAGCAACAGATCCATTTCATTTCCTACAAATATTCATTTCAGTAACACATTCCTTGTGAAATCCGAAACTCATAAGCATCTAGGAATATATTTTCAATCTAATTTAAAATGGGATCGTCACATAAATCATCTCATCAAACAAGTAGGTTTCAGATTAAGTCAACTTAGAAAAGTAAAATATATACTTTCTCAAACATCTCTTAACAAATTGTATACATGCTTCATTCGCCCCATTTTAGAATATGCTTGTGAACTCTGGGATTATGGAGGTATAACGTTGCCAATATTGTCGATTGTGTTACAATGTAAAATACCAATGTCGTTATTACAAAATGCATTTGTCAATGCTGCAAAGTACAATTGTCGATGTGTAAAAATGCAAAATGTATAAGTGTACTCAACAATCCAATGAAATGTCACACGAATGCAGCTAACAATTTACTCTTTGCATTATGCATTTTGAATTAGGCACTTTTGCATTATACATTCTGCATTAGTCACTTTGCATTACGCACTCTGCATTATCAAACCTTGCAGAATAGACTTCTACACAATAGAACATATACCTTATATGGAATGATGACGTATATTCATTTGCATACGTAAAAAGCGGCGGAAATGTACGGAAATTAATTAATATACATGCGCGTTGATACATGTTCTTTTTGACATTTAAAGATGGGTTCTCCTTTAAAGATAAATATCTCTGTATTATTTTAAATTGAGTTATTGCTACCTGTATTGTTTCAAGGGTGCTCATTGGTAGTCTGGTTTCTAGGGAGCCCCTCTAGAAAATTCAAAAAAATGAAACGTTATTTATTTCTAACGAATTTAAGGTTTATTTTTAAAGGGACTGAAATTGCAGGACTACAAGAAGAAAATGTCAGGAATTAGACGCCTGGAAACTTAATTTCTGAGTGACCTAACCTTGACAATTTTGAGTACTGGACGCCTGTAAGCGCATTTTCTCCCATCCCCATTCTGATACTTAAATTCACCGGGAAATGTCAGGAAATGTTTATGGGCATACCTGAGACCCTATATACACATAATTCTGAATCTTAAATTCGGTGGGAGATGTCAATAATTTGAGTATCCAGGTGCCTTATTCTCAAAATGTTCTTCCGGTGATCCCACAACCCACAAGTTTGTCAGGAAATTTCATATTTTGTGGGCGTCTATTTCTCAACATTTTCAAGGCTAAATTCCTCAGACCCTATACAAATAATTTTGAACCTTAAACTCGGTGGAAAATGTCCGAATTTAGCGTTTCCATGCGTCAAATCATAAATTTTTCTTCTGGTGACATTGCTGTCCCTATAGAAATAAAATTTAAATTCGTCAAATAATGTCAGTAAATTGCGTTCAATCGCGTCTAGTTCTCAAAATTGTCTAAATTTGTCTTTCAGATATTTCAGAAATTTGCATTTCCAGGTGTCTTATTCCTAACATTTTCTTCTTGTGATCCCCTATACAAATAAACCTAAAATTGATCTTTCTTTTTAAATATTCTAGAGGAATACAGGTAGCAATAACGAAATAGCTTAAAAATTCACAAAGGTTTCGAGGACGTTTGCACCCCCCCCCCCCCCTCCTCCATTTTTTAGAAGAACTTGGGCCTAGATTTCTATATTTAACATAATATTACAAATTATTAACTATCAATTTGAAATAATTCCCAAGACTCCAAATTTTAAATAATAAGGAGATATTTATCTTTAAGGGAGAACTCGTCTTTAAGTGTCAACAAGGATGCGCATGCTTATTAATTAATTTCCGTACATTTCCGCCGTTTTTACGTATGCAAATGAATATACGTCATCATTCCATATAAGGTATATGTTCTATTGTGTAAAAGTCTATTCTGCAAGGTTTGATAATACAAAGTGCGTAATGCAAAGTGACTAATGCAGAATGTATAATGTAAAAGTGCCTAATGCAAAATGCATAATGCAAAGAGTAAATTGTTAGCTGCATTTCATTGGATTATTGAGAATATTTATACATTTTGCATTTTTACACATCGACAATTGTACTTTGCAGCATTGACAAATGCATTTTGTAATAACGACATTGGTATTTTAACGTTGCGACACAATCGACAATATTGGCAACGTTATACCTCCATATGGGATGACTGCACTGATCTAAGTTCCCACAAATTAGAGGTCATTCAGTTGAAGGCCTCTCGCATAGTCACTGGTACAACGATATACACCCCCAGACACTGCTTATACAATGAAACTTCGTGGTTGACATTATCCGATCGCAGACGAACAAGACGTTTAAGTCTCCTTCATAAAATAATCAATGGAAACGCCCCAGATTTTCTACAAAACCTTTTACCTCAAACTAACCCTAACCCATACTCACTTCGCAATCAAACCGACCTGCCCATTCCTATGTGCCACTTGACATCCTATAAGAATTCTTATTTCCCTAAAACTATTAGCGATTTTACCAAATTGACAAACACCCAGAAAAACCTAATCTCATTTCCCCAATTCAAAAAATCAATTGCAATAAAAACTCACATGCCAAAATACAGAGACATCGGAATACGGAAATTATCAACAATTCACACACAATTAAGATATTCGTCAAGCTCACTGAAAAGCGACTTGTTTAAATGTAATTTGATAGAAAATCCAATATGTGATTGTAAAAACTCTGTTGAAACAGTATACCACTACTTTCTTCAATGTCCTTTATATAATAGACAACGTCGTGAACTATTGACAGAACTAGATGCTCTTGCACATATTCCATTTGAACAATTATTGCATTTGTTATTAAACGGTAGTCCATCCATGTCTGATAGCGCAAATATATTCATTTTTAAGTCAGTTCATAAATTTATATTCACTTCCAGACGCTTTAATGCTTAATTAAAATAATGGTTTTTCTGTTAGAAAGTATCCTCATGTTATCCTTGTAAAATATGAATATAAATGAGTTGTTATTGTATCATACATAATATATATTATAAATACCACATCTTATAATTGTATAAATTAAGAGTACTTTGTATGAATATATTTATTTAATTGGACTTACTTCGTACTATAGGTTAAGATATTATGAAATTACCTGATATCTCGTATACATTTACCACGTATGAACTTGTGTAAAATTGTGTAAATATTGTATATATTATGTATTTATGTTCTTCTTTTCAAGCACTTAATAATTTTTTTTGACTACAATAGTCAGGGAGAAGGTTCATAATTTTTGTAAATTGTCCTAATCCCTTTGTAATGTTTTACAATAAAATATGTTTAAACTACGACAATTTGTGGGTTTTTTCAGGATCGGTGACGACACGATAAGTTCTCTAATGTCTACACTAAATTGTCTTCAAAATCACCAAAGTATTGAGTTTAATTAAAGTTAAAAGAATAATATTTACAATTCCTGTCCATTTACTTGCACATCGAAAATTCCAATATCCCCCATAGCTGACAAAGGGAAAGTTGCACTGTTGCCGCCGAATAGATTATACATGTATATTCTATATTCATCATACAATTCTTCTTCTGAAAAGACAGTTAAAGAGTTTATATAATATGTTTCTATAACAATAATAAGAAAGATCGCCACTGTATAAAATATTGGTGGATAGTATTTGTCAAAAAAGTTTGAGATAGCAGCATCCACATACGAAGCTAAGAACTGTGGTTCCGTAAGTATCTGCTAAGGAATGACTTTGTTAATAAGCCGAAACTGTGGCACATGGTAGCTACCATTAATGTCTGTAAACGTACGATGTATTTCAATCCGTTCGATCAATAAAATTTTAGTCTCAAAACCTGGAATTTTTATTTTTCTAATCCGTAATAATGTTCATATATTTAGGCCTTCAAATCCTCGTATCCAAATTTGGATGTCCGTGGTGATATGGGATGGCTATCGTGTTTAACTAAACAAAAAATTGAAGTGAGATTTTGTAAATTTGTTAATTCTTGTGAGGATGGAAGGATTATAAATAAGAATTGGTCTTGGAAGTTTCGTAAATCGTGGGTTAATGTGGTCAGTAAGTGGCTACAAACTTGAACCTTCCAGTCCAAGATATCAATTCGGTTAACTATTTTTTGCTGTGTAAGATCTGAAGTTGCTTGTGGTCAAATGCATTTGGCCACCTGATATTTCGAATTAAACAGGGGGTCACGGCTATGGGAGTTTTGTGGATTTTGGGCCACGGTATGAAAAGGTTGGGAACCACTGTATAGACTATCCAAAAACCTCGTTAACTGTCGAACCTTATGTGAGGAAAATCGGAGATAGATCTCAGCGAAGTGTGTTAGCGAAGTTACGCTGTGGCTCACTACCATTGGCTATTGAAACTGGAAGGTTTAGTCGTCCAGTAACCAGTTACTCCACTCCATAATCGTATTTGTAATTATTGTACACATTCAACCTTAGAGGACGAAGTTCATTTTGTTACTCAGTGTGAGTTTTACTCGGACATTAGAGTACATTTGTGGAATCTAGCCGGGGTGTCAAGTAATATGTAGGAAACCCTATATCTCACCTGATGTTATATTAAATGTATCAAACAATTCCCACGAAATCTGTAAGAAAATAATGGTAAAAATAACGCAATTCAATGATATATTGTCTGTAAACATCAAAGGCGTTTTTACACAGTTAGAGACGACATGACAGGAAACGACATAACGCAGTACGGTACGACGTCTTCCGACATAACTTTTCAATACACACCATATTACTAAATCATAGTCACCCTAGTGACTGACCTAAGTTACCCTTTAATCATCGGTCGAGAATATGATTTGTGGATAGTAAGCAGTTACTTTAGTGACTGACCTTAGTTACCCTTTTATCATCGTTCGAGAATATGATTTGTGGATAGTTCACCATCACTTTAGTGACTGACCTTAGTTACCCTTTTATCATCGTTCGAGAATAGGATTTGTCGATAGTAAGCAGTTACTTTAGTGACTGACCTTAGTTACCCTTTAATCATCGGTCGAGAATATGATTTGTGGATAGTTAACCATCACCTTAGTGACTGACCTTAGTTACCCTTTAATCATCGGTCGAGAAAATCATTTGTGGATGGTACCATCACCTTAGTGACTGACCTTAGTTACCCTTTAATCATCATTCGAGAATATGATTTGTGGATAGTAAGCAGTTACTTTAGTGACTGACCTTAGTTACCCTTTAAAAATCGTTCGAGAATATGATTTGCGGATAGTTAACCATCACTTTAGTGACTGACCTTAGTTACCCTTTAATCATCGTTCGAGAATAGGATTTGACGATAGTAAGCAGTTACTTTAGTGACTGACCTTAGTTACCCTTTAATCATCGGTCGAGAATATGATTTGTGGATAGTTAACCATCACCTTAGTGACTGACCTTAGTTACCCTTTAATCATCGGTCGAGAAAATCATTTGTGGATGGTTAACCATCACCTTAGTGACTGACCTTAGTTACCCTTTAATCATCGGTCGAGAAAATCATTTGTGGATAGTTAACCATCACCTTAGTGACTGACCTAAGTTACCCTTTAATCATCATTCGAGAATATGATTTGTGGATAGTTAACCATCACCTTAGTGACTGACCTTAGTTACCCTTTAAAAATCGTTCGAGAATATGATTTGTGGATAGTTAACCATCACCTTAGTGACTGACCTTAGTTACCCTTTAATCATCGGTCGAGAAAATCATTTGTGGATAGTTAACCATCACCTTAGTGACTGACCTAAGTTACCCTTTAATCATCATTCGAGAATATGATTTGTGGATAGTTAACCATCACCTTAGTGACTGACCTTAGTTACCCTTTAATCATCATTCGAGAATATGATTTGTGAATAGTTAACCATCACCTTAGTGACTGACCTTAGTTACCCTATAATCATCATTCGAGAATATTATTTGTGGATGGTTAACCATCACCTTAGTGACTGACCTTAGTTACCCTATAATCATCATTCGAGAATATGATTTGTGGATAGTTAACCATCACCTTAGTGACTGACATTAGTTATCCTTTAATAATCATTCGAGAATATGATTTGTGGATAGTAAGCAGTTACTTTAGTGAGCAAAATTAGTTACCTTTCGAATATACAAATGGATACCATATATTCATAGATTAGCCACTAGTAACTGTTTAAAAATACCATGAATAATGTTGATGTAACAAAGTTAAGTTAAGTTTACCTACCCTCCATTTGCCAAACTTCACATCATCAATAGAAACATTTTTAATGGCGGCTAATGTTTTAATATATCTTAATATAAAATAATTATCATATAGTACAAAATACATAACTGGAACCGGTGTCAAGTTGCAGATTTTAACTGTTGGAGGAACCAGTGGTAGTCTTTCTTCAGTGGTCTTCACATTAATTTGGTACCTATCACAATTAAAAAACAGAACAGTAAATGGCGTATTTAAAAATTGTGATAAAAGTATTAAATTCCTTTCAGAAAAACAGAAAGCATTAATTTTTTTTTTCATACAGATTATGCAATGGCAACAAATGGTAGACTTAGATCTCGATTTTTCTTTGTGGTTTGTAAATGAAATATATTGAGCTTGTTTATCATTGAACTATTTTCATCTCGAAAGGGATCTAAAAAAATTGTGACCTTTACAAGAAAATAGATAAAACTTTCAACAACAAAAAACCGAATGCTAAAATATTGAATTAGTCGTTTCGCTTTATTATCAAAAAACAACTGTTTGCCCTTCAGATCAGCCAAAAAAGGTAGAGGTCCTGATTTTTCTCTGAATGGGCTTACTGTTTTTAAACTTAGCCTACATGTTATCTGACATCGTTCGACACCGTATGAAGGTATCCCAAGAAAATTTTGAAAATTAAGGTTATTTCCGTGCATTTGATGTCTTTCCAAAAAGATTCTCGTTGACAGAGTTTTTCTCTTTAGGACGATTGTAGGCCTACGCCAAGAAAATTTGGAAATTAAAGTTGATTTCCATGCACCGTGGTTCTTTTCGGACTTCTATCCCGTTGACTAATTTGTAGTTACTGTTTGTTAATTTTTACTATGATCAAATTGTACATGGGTTCAAATTGCGATGGGCCAAAGTTTTGATAGGTTGCCTACTTAAAGGCACATTGCGGGATTCGTTTGTTTACAAAGTGAAATAAACGGGATTTCGGGACAAAAGGCATTCTAGCTAAATCTCTAATTAAGTCAAAAAACTAAAATTCACGGCTTTGGGTACTCAGATGGCTTCGATGCCGCTAGATTTAAAGTTGGGGTCTAATAAAATGATTTCCATTAACTGTGCCTACAGTTTAATTCTACCTCTGATCCAGATAAACAAGTCATGGTTAAATCTTTAAATTTGACTTTGCCTTTGTCTACCATAGATCACATCCCTCTCGCTTTCCATTCTAAACTTAAAACTGTAGTTTGAATTTTTGTATAGTTGAATAATAAAAATACGTACAAGCAAAACAATTTCGATAATCAAAATCGCATCCAAAATCATGGCAAAATCGAGAGCTATATAGTAGTGGACTACTCCAAAGAGAAGTATTACCAGGTGTTTCGAAAAGAGTAAGCATGATCTTTCACGCGCGACAACCAATCATAGGCTGGTTCAATCATAGGCTTTTATGTTTTCAACAAAATGACTTACCTATTATATTTTTCCACTAGACGAGAAATTTGATAAGAGAAAAGACATGTTGATGCCAGCAGAAAAATGGTCCAAAGTACACGCAAAGTAATAGATTTACTCCTACAGGCTTTCCTTAAACCATGAATAGTAGATTCATCTGTAAATTCAACGAAAAGTTCCTTGAACGACGTCATGTTTCATAATGCCGATCAGTTAATGTGTTTTTTAAGTTATTCTAGATGCCACATCCACTTTTACTAAATAAATAAATCATAGAGAAATAATATTGTATTCAATTATCTGAGTTTGGTGATACATATTTATTATTTATGTAATATTGAGGCTGCCTAGTAAACTGGATAAAAGATATACAATTTAATGGAACTCATAAGACCATATAAAACCATTAATAATGATACCTAATGGGGAATTCCAGTATCATCGATTTTCAGTCAAACAAATAAAAAATATCACTGTGTTAGCAATAACTCACGAATCAATCATTCTAAAACCATAATGATTGTGCCTGAATGACTAAGGGCTCCCATTAATAGTTTCTCAATTTTTCCTGATTTTCAATGGTATAGATTCTTGGATGCTTACAAACACACCTATATAGTTACGATAAAACTCGTCAAAAAATCAACCCTCTATGTCTCGGTTGGAAGTTTTCCTATGTCCTGGGTGTAAAGTGCCCTGGTGTGAAATGTCGCTGTGGCAATTTTCCTAGGTGGAATTTTTCCTGGGTGCAAAGTGCCCGGGTGTGAAATGTCTCGGGTGGAAGTTTTCCTGATGTAAATCATCGAATTGTCCTGATAGGAATTGGGTCGGGTGGGAATTATCTGGGTGTGAAATGTCCGCGCACGCCATTGACGTGGGAGCCATTCATTAGGCCTACCGTGATATGTTGCAGAGACCGTTTGTTGGTTACATTAATAAATATCCGATCTTTGGATCTCACCGAGATAGTGTTAATGTTGCTGCACGAGGTTTTGGACTCATGGTCAATGTAATTGTTTTAGAGCAGTGGCGTTTCTACGGGAGTGCCAGGGGGAATTTAGACTGGCCCGGTCTTGGCCCCCACACTTTAAAATTTTGTATAATGTTACATACGGATACCTGGTGCTGGTAGCCCCCCCCCCCCCCCCCTGACAATTATTTGGCCCCCAACTCGGCCCCTCCATCTAAAAATTCCTAGAAACGCCACTGTTTTAGAGAGAGCTACAACATAAGAGGGTGGGAATCAGGACTTTATAGTGAGAAAATAAATCAGAATATAAAAAGTTACACATATTGTTTACATAAATATATAATTTCTATGTTTATAAACAAATAGTCAGACATTGAATACACATACAAAAGTTATAAAGTCACAAGTTACACAGTACATGGAAATCTTAAAATCTCATTTGAAATATAACCTGGCTATGAAATAATTGTCACAAAATTAAAAACTAAATATGCACGAAAACCCGTGTAAGATTCATGTAACCTTTTCAATATCTACGAATCTTTTGAAGAAGAAACGTATACCTGCGACTCGGCTGTGATCTATGACGATGTTTAAGGTTCAAAATAGGATCCAAATCAGGTGGCATACAAGCAAAACAAATTTGTCAATCGTCTAAATCATTGAAAAATCTTTAGAAATAGTTATTTAGTAGTTGACTCCTCCAAAGGCAAAAAAACAAAAATTTGGGGGTCAGCACTATGGGTGTCACTTGGTAAAGGAAATATTTTTAATTGTCGAAACTGTCAGATTTACCAAAACATGTTCTAACTGTCTTGGTGATGGATTGTCCAAATTTAGAGAAACTTCTCGTAACTCTCCTCCATCTTGATGATCTGGCAACTGTAATATAAAGAAGACATCAAACGTATAAGAAAGTAGCCATAATTAGAGATATTTATATTATATTATTGTCTTGTAGCTTAATGTTTCGGTGTTTCCGTTCCAAAAATGAGTATATACCTCGCCCCCCCCCCCCCCCAAACTTGATAAAAAAGTTTTTTTTAAACAATTAAATCAGTGTTGGTAATCTCAAAATTAACATCCAATAACGAAATATGGTTCAGATTGCAAACAATCGCGGCCATTTTTTTTCTCTATAGACGAAAAACTTGCGTTGGGGATCGTGTCTATAGCGCTTTGCGATGCACCTGGTTCGTTCCCCACAAAATTTTAGACAAATCCACGCCCTTGACAATTTTGACAAGCTTAGCATATAACTACGAATGTACATTAGCTATCGACTTACCAGTTAACTCTACCAATATTTCTTCTGCTCCCTCCACCTTCTGGTACAATGAGTGTATCAATGAGAGTGACTTGGTGGTATTAAGTTTAAATGGTCGAGGTGAGTTACTTTTAGAGTAAAGATAATACAAAGTATCGTGTATTCGCGTGGAAGCGATGTTCAACCGTAAAATAACTTTACGAATGGCAGGATCTGAAATAGAGTATGTATATCAACTGTTTTAAATGTTTATAATGTAGAACAATTGAACTGGAACTGATTCTGAAGGTAGGTGTTTTCTTGTAAAGGGTACTTCCAGGGCTTTTCAGGTATATAAAAAGTTGATAAAGTCAAAGGAATTGTTAAGAGGTTTTCTAAATTTGTTACATGCGTATTAGGGTTACTGATTGCATCAATTTGTACCATTCTTATTTGCAATCAGACGCCTGCAATTCCATTTAGATTGAATTCTAGATGACGTCGAACTGAAAATTGGAACAATGCAAATTGATGTAATCAGTTTCTCCGATAAACATAACATTTTTAAGAAAACCTCGTGACAAGACCTTTAATAATCTGATAATGATGATGAAAACCAAGAGAAGAAGGAGCGTGATTGATACTTAGAGAAATGATGAATGATGATGACGATTTGGATGGTGATGACTAAAATATCTAAATAAATTACATACCAGCGTCATTGGTGGTCACTTTCATTGACAAAACATCTTCTGCATCCCCCAAAAGATTGTATACTGTCAGAAGGAATACAAATGATGATTGTGGATTCAGGTGAAATGATGGATTGGAATTAGTAGAAGATAAAATATAATGAATCGCTTCATTTAATCTGTTGGAAACTATCTTTACTTTCTCCAAACCACGAGCAATAACTATATCTGAAATATAATAACACTGATATAAGAAAATACACAGATTAATACTATAAACGGACATTGTATAAAACTTTTCCAATACTTTATCTGAAACTATTTCATTGTTTTTGTCTCGGATCTCTTTTATTTTGAATTTAAATTATTTGAGGTGTCTTATGAACTCTATAAAGAGGAGTCAAATTAAGAGGAAACAATTATTAAAAATCTTACCAGGTGACAAAGAATCTCCTGAAGACATTTTACCTGAAATAAATATAGCATTTAGTTTAAGAGAGCCGACAACAAAACAAATTAATATGCCTTTACACCAAGGAAGGTGGCAATAATAAAAACGGATGTTTTTACCCATTTTAGTTTACATGGGCTAATTATAGGGGAAAAGGGATGTCGTGGGCATGAAAATGCTCAATCTATGTGATTTTCAAACAACAAAATATTTTCATGGCACAATTTCCACCAACTTACAGTTACAGCGAAGGACTTGACGTTACAGATTAAGTTTTTAATATGATTTCCAGTAAAGTTGTTAGTAAAAGTTATATGAACATGATCCAATTTAATTGTAAATTATATTATTTTACTTACCAGAGAACTGAATCAAACCAGAATAGAGTTTTCTTAATGAATATGTAGAGAAATCTATCAAGACGTCTTGTATCTTCTTGTATCCAAAGAAGACAATAATCACTAGAGGTGACAATTGACATGACGTCATAGTTTCAACAATAACGTTACGTTGTACCTCTGTTGCTCGGAAATCGAAGGGTACTAATAAATCAAACCTACCATTATAGGTTCATCCTTGGGTAGGAAACATTTTCAGTAAGTTTCGTCAAAATCAGTTAAGAATTGTGAATGTAAAAAGTATTTATAAGCCAAAAATAGAACGCGCTTTAAAGAACAAGGGCAATAATTGATAGTAAATAATTTCCGATTTTGTTGATTTTCAATAGGGTTCATCCTTGAATGGTAATAAACATTATCAGTAAGTTTCGTCAAAAATTTTGCTGGTTTTCAACAAAGGGGCTCGTAGTTATATTTTTTTTAAATATTGTTATACGGTGGTAAGATAATTGAGAAGGGAGTACAATAATTTTGGGGTCAAATCAAGTCAATCACTAAAAAGCCGTAGATCTAAACATAATAGACCCACATTTTATCAACATATATGCAAGCATTCCATGTTTCAAAAAATTCATATAAAACTGGGCCGATTACAAGTCAATCTTAATGCGAGGGGCATCCAAATATTGCCAAATTTGAGCTCGGCTTAGATTTCTTGAATATATAAATGCATATCAGAAATAAGAACAGACAAACGGACAGAAATATACGTCTACATTGCCATGTTCTTTATCGTTTTCTCAAGTCACACCTATCATAATTTTAAAGTATCGAGAGTTAAAACACCATAGTCAGATAAAAAGGGTAGCTATCTCTTCACAATCTATTTGTGAGCGCACGGACAAGGGTTATGGAAATATGCGTCCACATAAGGATAGGGAAATATTGTTATAGGAAACGCAAAAGGATACAAAAACATTTCAACTTTCAGCCATGGATAAAAAAAACAAAATTACATTTTAGATAATTTTTACCAACAATTCTTTCTCAATAATAAATATTTTAACAAAAATAAATTATCTACATTTCAAAAGATTTGGTGAAATATGGAAATGAAATTGAAATATTATGTTACACATTTGATACCAGTTAATGCATGAAAAATACAAAGGGTATCTTAATACTATGCTGTGGGCAGGGTTCAATTTAAGCTATTGCACTGCAGTTGGTCAGTTAAAATTGTCCCTATTAGAAAACAAATAGTTCATGAGTAGCCAAAATTCAAATTTATCAATAAGAATTGCAAATAAAAGCAATTTCCTAAAAATATTCTGTGAAAACTAAATACATATCAACTCTATAATCTTGAGGTGAAAAAAAAAGCTATGAATGGCTGATATTAATACAACTTAATCAATATTTGTAATTAAAAATACAGAAATAACAAATTATAACTTGAAATTATAAAATATTAGATTAAAAATTAAAGATTTGTGTCTTATTGCTTGTGAAATTAAATGTATATCAACAATATTTTGAAACATGGAGTTAAAAATAAAAATAAGATAACAGAAAAACCTTTAAGAGAATTAGACACCAAGATAAACTAGTCAAAATGAACAAAAATAAATTAGGCTCTTTCAATGGCAATACTAAACATTGCCACAATATATTTCAATATTTACATTTGCTAAGAAGTTTTCCCATTGACCTAATGTTATTTTGTATGGCGGTTATCACGCAATAAATGCCACTGCTAGCCACGTGACCTAACTTGATGTCATATTACTTAGATACGCCTAACATAATGACGGCGTAATCTTTGATAAAGAAATAGTTCTCAAGAAATCAGATGACCTTGAGTTGAATCAAATAAAAATCCCATGTTTTCAAAATGTAAATAATATAAGCAATAAACCGTTACCCTATGGCGTGTATGGTCGTATATCAGGACACAGGTTGGCTGCAAAATTTATCATAAATGCACATTTATTCAATTTTGCAGCCAACCTGTGTCCTGATATACGACCATATATGCCATAAGGCATGGATATATTAGATAACATAGTTTTGAAAGTGACATGGATGGTTGAAATTAAGCTCTTTCAGCTGGAAAAACAGTTATTTAGACAAGTTTCCCTTTATTTCCAGTGACAAATGTTAACAGGTTAAGGCACATAAAGTCTCTATTGGAATTACATATTTTCAGAAATCCACAAAGCACGGGGCTAGTCAAGTACCAGTGTATAACCAAGATAAACGCCACTATACAATACAAATCACCATGTATTCATTAACTTATCCAGCAGTCTTATTTGGCATATTTAACCTTAGATAACAATGCATCAATATTAACTGATCTTAAATCTATACTCTTCTTTTTCTTCATTTTCTGAAAAGGTAAAAGATAATTCATTTTAATCAAACAGCAAATTAAAATTAAGTCGTAATTCCTATCTTTTAGGTAAATTTCCCAAAATTTCGAAAAGACAGAAAGAAACTTCTATATGTTACAGGGATAATAACTTATGTTCTGCAAGGATACTTTCTCCCATACTTGGCATTGATCTTTCCTGGATTATCTGAACCCATCTACAGGACGGGATGCTTTATCACAATCAGGTTGTCAGGAACAACAGGAAGTATTCAGAATATTATGTTTAATAACATCAGATCTTTTGAATTTATTTTTCAATGCTCTGTTATAAATTATGCTTACCTTCTTTTTAGGTTCAAGACAAAAATCAGCTGACTGAAAAAATACAATTCATAAAGTTTAAATGTCTGAGTCGAAGTTGGTTTATTATTGTTATGTAAATGAAAATGGTCTTTGATTTTGTCTTAGAGATATTCTAATCTAAGACTTAAAGCCACATAAGCCCAGACTTGGACATTGAGAAAAAGTCTTCTCATCGTTTTTTTTAAAGTTAGCACCTAAAAATGAATATTGAACAAAAAAATTTCGATTCCCTTTCGTGGTTCCAATTCTACAGCCATTTGAAGGAAATTTTGATTGTTTACATTTCAACACCGAGTTGATTGAGGGAGACGTCAATAACTCACAAGCTCCGCCCACTACTAGCATGCGCTACTGGAGATTGGAGTGTCACGCCATTTAACTAACACCCCCCCCCCCACCCCCCCCGTATGACCTCATTAGCATGTAATTTAATGGAAATCATTTTATTAGATCCCGACTTTAAATCCAGCTGCATCAAAGCCATCTGAGTACCCAAAGCCGTGAATTTTAGTTTTTTGATTTAATTAAACATCAGAGATTAAGCTAGAATGCCTTTTGTTCCGAAATCCCGTTTTGTAAACAAACGAATCCCGTAATGGGACTTTAAATTATTGTTCAGATCGTTAACAGCAGTTAATAGTCTAGAGGACCCAAATGTAAAGTTCTTGTATATCCCAATAAAAGATTTGCCATTCCTGAAAACCCTGCTTGTGATAAGACATACAACCCACAATGGAATAACATCATAAAATCCATGTGGGCGTAAAAAAAATTACTACTTACACTAATGGAATCTGACATGGAATCTTCAGCTTTTCGTTTACCACTGATTACATTTGCTGATGCAATCACAGAAGATTGGGTTACTGGTAGAACAGCTGTCTCTTTAGGAACAGAAAGATCAGTTGGTTCAGACTGGATATTAGATGATATTTTTGTTACTGAAGCAACACCAGGCTGATTTGTCCATGATAGATTTCTTTGAATATCTGTATCTTGAACTTCTTCAGTTGATAAAGAGCTTGGTTTGAAAGAATCCTTTGAAAAAGACCCAAAAGAATTGGACAAAGATGCCAAGACTTCAGCTGCAGCTTTGGTCTCATTTTGTTGTTCAAGTGTCACAAACTGATTGCTGACTTCATTAACAGATACAATGTTTATTTGACTATTAGTTGATCCTGCACTTAAATCTAGTGGAATTTCATAATTAATGACATTCACATCCTCTAAACACTGATTAAACTCTTTAGTATCAGCATCCAAAATATCAATTGCATCCACTGGAGCATTAACTTTAACTTTAACTAGGTTCTTCTCTTCAATCACATTTGTTGCTGCTGGAGGTGGCTTTTTTTTTGGAGTGGCGTTTTTCTTTCGGCTTGATGATTTAACTTTGCTATTTTTTCGAGGTGAAGCTTTCTTTGTCATTTTTGGGTCAGACTTTCTTTTAGGCTTTGCCTTTTCTTTCTTAGGTAATGATTCAGTAGTTTTATTTGGAATCTTAGTTGAGGGGGTCTTAGTTGTAGAAGTCTTAGTTGAGGGGACTTTAGTTGTAGAAGTCTTAGTTGAGGGGGCCTTAGCTGTAGAAGTCTTAGTTGAGGGGGCCTTAGCTGTAGAAGTCTTAGTTAAGGGGGTCTTTGTTGTAGAAGTCTTAGGTGTTTTGACTTTGTCAGCACTTTTTCTTTTTTCCTTTGGTTTTTGTTTATTTTCCAGTTTTTCCAGTAAAACTTGAGGAGACATTTGGATCAGTTGTGATTTCGTGGATACATTATCAGTCTCAGGGTTGACTATCGTAGCTGTGGGTTTTGGTTGGATTTTGATAAAAGATTTAGTTGTGGTTTGGTGGGGAGTACTAATCTTTTTTGGCAGAACTTTTTTAGGTTTAGAATCACTTTTTGCACTTTTAGTTGATGGTCTTCTTTTCCTTACAACCGGGATATCATTGGAAGATTGTTGTTCACGTCCAAAATCTAAATTCCTTACATGGCAAAATCTCTTTGACAACTGTCCCATAGGAACTGCAGTGAAAGGGACGTCATCAACAGTTCCATGGATAACATTAGCATCACTCTTCAATGGACTTAAAGAATAACACAGCACAGAATTTTCATCATCATCAGCTCTTGAAGAGGAATCTTCAGTTTTATGAGAATCTCTGGACACAGTCTTACTGTTAGGCTTCTTGAATTCCTTCTTTGGAGTTTTTCCAGAACTTTCTGATAGTGAACATGCAGGAATTGAATTGGGATAAGGAGTACTGGATGCCAGTTTGGTATTTTCATTAATTGGAGTAATTGGTGAGAGAACGAAAGCTCGGTTCTCCTCAATAGCTTTAGCCATTGAACGTTTGTTATGAGCTAGTAAGTGATGTCCACCTGGTGAAAGAGTGATATCAGAAACACTGGTCTCGTTTAATTGTGACTGGTTTACCTGGGGATATCCAAAATTTATCAATGTTGACTGTAATGGTGTAGTTAACTCTACGGTACTGTGTTGACTATTATCTGAATGTCCCTCACTATAGTGACTATTACGACTATTAGAATTTGGGGGTGGAAAATGTTTACCACTATTTAATTGTTTATTTTCTGGTATAATTATCAATGGTTTCTGTGGAGAAGCTATTTTTCCATGAAGTGGTAAAACTGAAAAAAGAAATAGATTCATTTAAGTCATTTTCAAATTACTGCATCATATTGGATAATCTGCGTTAGTGTTTTGAATCTTTGATCATTCTAATGCAACATCCAGGGAAAATTGAGATGCTGCGTTGCCAGATTTTATTATCAAAGTAAAATACCATAGGTCCCTGGTTTATGATAACTGATTTGATATAATTTAATTAGTTCAACTTACTTTCAGTTCCATTAAGAGGTGTTGGTGTTATTCTTTTTGGTCTTCTCGTCTTTGTAGTTCTGTCTGGAGTGGATAGTGAGTTTGCATCAGGAGAATTAATTGAAATCACAGATAAAGCTGGGGAATGAATGCTAGCTACAGGTACATTATACATACTACATTCTTGGTTACTAGCTGACTGACTATTAGAGTTACTATTAACAGCGATAGGGACTGGATGACTGGGTCTATTCACTTTTTGACTAGAATTACCAGTATTACACACAATGGTTTGTGCTGGTGAGCTGTTATTTGAGGTATAAACACTGCATTTGTCTGACTCAGAACTTAATGGTGTTTGATAACTTTTGCTAGCAGGTTGCACTTGAGGATCGTTGCTGTTGTTCACTATTGATGCTGAATTATTGCAGTTGAACTGATTTTGAGATTGGTTGCTGTTCTGCTTCAAATATACAGAACTTAATGGATGTTGTTCAAGCTGATGTTGATCATCTGGATTAACCAAGAAATTTTCTTTAATATCAGTTGGTGTATGTACTGAAAAAAAAATGAAATAAATTATGACATGAATCTAATAACTTTTTTTTACCCTATTGAAGAAATTGTTTAGATGTTTTCTAAATTTTTCAAGAGTATTTCTAATAGCATAAATTTGCACAATTCCAATTTTCAATCAGACCCAGACATCTGTGACTGCTGCAATTCCACTAAAAGTCTTCCATGCATCGCTAACACAACAGCTGCTAATAATGTTAAAGGGGTCTTGGAGACATAATAAAACAGTTTAAGAGGAATTTCAAGAACACCAGGCATCTGATTCAAAATTGTAATTGTGCAAATCTATGCACATCCTAAATACAATAAATAAATAATAAATAACCTAAATAAGCATAAATTTAAATTAATCCTGATAACAAATGAAAATCTTAAAATATTATTACTTACATTCATCAGTTTGATTATTTTGAATATCATCTTGATTGGACTGTATAATCATTTGATCAACTTCATCATGAACAGAAGATTCCTTAACTGAAAAATAGACAAAATAACAAATCAACCAAACATCTTTCAATGATATAGACAAAATAACAAATCAATCAAACATCTTTAAATGATATTTAGACACAGCTTTATGGAACAACAATCACTGGTTAAAGTTTTATGCAACGTTTCGACGTGTTTCCCCCGTCGTCTTCAGGCACAGTGATTGTTATTCCATAAAGCTGTGTCTATATATTGTGCTTACAATTGCTAAATGCCATTTAAAAACTTTATCTTTAAATGATATAGACAAAATAACAAATCAACCAAATGTCTGAGGCCAGCCTTAAAAATATCTTTGTTGCGGATTTCAAGGGATAAAATCTTTTACCAGGCAGGAAAGAAATAATTTTTTTTAATCAAATTAGGCACCAGGAAATTTCTTTAAATTTTTTTCGTCACAACTGGATTCACCAGGCAGGAGATTTTTTTTTTTTTTTTCATTTCTATGTGCAGATGATCTCCTTGAAAGCATTGTTTGAAAGGTTTTAATAAGAAAGAATCAATGATTCAGGGGTACTTGCTCTGTTCTATTTATTCTTGTACTGCAAGAACTGACAGCTATATTCCCAAGTGTAATTCATATTTTCTAAAACTTAACATCTGATTTATTAACTTGCACAGAATGAATGACGATTATTTTAGCGATTTAAACTCACGAAGTTTTTAGCCGACATGAAAAGGCATATTTATACTAACTACAGGTAGGCCTGTAAAAGCAGTCATGAGCTGATTGTTTACAGGCTACATTAAAAAATAAACCGATTTTATGAAAGAAGTTACAGATGCATTAAATTTGTACTCCCAGTCTCGCATAATAATCTACCAAAGACTTGCTAAACGATGTTGACAAACGTCATATTGATGATTGAATGTTATCATAGCAATATGAAAACTTTAAAAGGCTTCAAAATATCGTTGTGTGGTAAAGATTAGGCTTCTGTAAAATTTCGATAATAAAAGTGAAAGTAAAAATACCCGGATGTTGTTATAAACATAATTATGTCACGTATTATGGTGTGCCTAAAATGTCAATTGTCGTGTGAAAATAGATAAAATTATCATCTTAATTAATTAATTATTAAAAAGACAATGATAATCTCGTTACATGATGAGATTAACACGTGTTATGAGCAATTAGATTTTGATAATGATTGATTTTTTATTGATTTATGGTAAAGAATTTGGACATTGAAAAACAGTAGGTCCCGTAAAAATTATGCTTTCGAAAAAATGAAAAAGCAGTAGATTTTTACCTCCCGCCGGTAGATCGGGAGATGGCAAGCTAAAGCGATAGAAACCCGACTATCGGGAAATTACACATATTTGTGGTCATAATGAGGTAAACGACGGAGTTCGAATGGCAATTTCGGTAAAATAATGAGATAAACGATGGAGTTCGAATGGCATTTCCGGTAAAATAATGAGATAAACGATGAGTTCCGAATAGCATATTCGGTAAAGAAATGGTCATAATGAGAGATAGGCGACAGAGTTTGAATTGAATTGAGCGTGGTAAACAATGGTCATTGATTAGAATAAAATAATATGAAATGGTCGTAATTTGGCAGTAGCTATACACGCTGGATTTATAGCCTATACGGAAAAAGGTGGACTTTTTTTACGTTCTCATGCAGGGGATACGCACGCATAATATTTTTTTTGGTGAAAAATCCCACACGGCACTTTTTACGTTATTTCAAAACGACCCGGCCGGGAAATCCGCAACGTAGATAATTTTAAGGCTGGCCTGATGTATGCCAAATGAAAAATCAAATGCATGAAAACTTCAGAGCCATCTGATTCCTTAGTGACAAGGGGAAAACTACTTATGCTGTGATTGAACCCAGGACATTTGGATGAGTAAGCAAATGTCCAATTCCCTTAGCCAAGGGCTCTTGACGATAAAAAACTAATACAAACCATTCATAAATAAAGAGAAGAGTGATTCGAAGGAAGGATCATTGCCAGTCACGTCTGCTATACCCTTTATTACACCTCCTAACATAGAAGTTAAATTATCCTATAAAATAATAAATACGATGCAAGATAACCATTCCATTTCATATACACAGACTTTCCCCCAATCATTTATATAGCTCTTCTTTTGGCTTGCATGGTGAAAACAAATAAAGGTAGTAGCTTCGGGTAGATGGAAATTGGAATAGCGCAAATTGATGCTATCAGGGTCCCCAATACATATACAGAGTTTAGAAATACGCTTTACAATCCCTTTAAATTGAAAATGCCCAATACCAAGTTCTTTCTTTAAATTTCATTACTTACATTACTAAAATTATCTGTGCCAGTTGGTATATCATGGTGTTCATTCATATATGGTTGAATCGCATCATGGTGTTCATTGGTGTTCACATCAACAGCACTGGTACTTGGCATATTCACTGTTGTCATACTAGGTTCACTATGAACCGCAATACTACTTAATGAAACACTATTTCTTATTGAAACTCCGTTTTTCATTAAAACATTGTCTTTAATCGGAACCAACTTTTTATTAATATTATCTGCTAATTTTTCATGTAACTTGGTATCTTCTAATAATTTGTCTATCATATTCTGGAATTAACAAGAATTATGTCATCATTCATGATACAAGAAAGAAAAACCTTTGGAAAACAACCATTTCAAGGAGAATATTATCAACCAACTTATTTTTGGCCAAACCTCTTGGAACTTATCTTTCCAGGATTATCTATACAGCACAGAAAAGAAACTTATTCAAGGTCATCCAACTTCCACACACTAAAAATTTGAATTAAATCAGGAAATCAATCATGAACAGTAAACAAAATGGCGGAAATTGAGCTTTATTGTTCTATGAAAAGAATTTATTTTATATGACTTGTCCAATACAGCAAACATGCAAGAAATTTTACAATAATACAGGGTTAGGTCTCACTTGTGACACAAAAAATGCACCTACCGCATATTCTGTCATAGTATTTTCATCTACTTCTGGTCCTGGTGGATGGGTACTTAATTGGGTACAAGTTGAATTATCTGGACTAAAACCACCCATCACAGTTATATTATTATCAGCTCGACGTCTAGGTGGTCTGAAATAAAAAGATATTCTTAATTTGAATCACTACTTTTCTAAAATATAAAGATGTTATTTATCATCTCTGCAACTCTAGGTATCTTAAAGCATTTAGTACTTAACAATCATAAGCAAGTGCTACAAGACTGATCACACACAAACCGTCATCTTCTAACACTTAAGATATCTCAAGAATTGACAATATTTATGTGGTAGGCCTATGACTATTTTTATCAAAATTATACCATACTGGTATGGTATTGGCAATCTATAAAACTTATAATCAAGGATCTTTATGATGACTTGCATACCTTTTTCTCCTCGGAGATTTATAATGGTGATCAAAATGCACATTACTCAATGTTTTAACAGGTGTTTTAAGGTTAGAGTTCTCATCAACATTTATTGGTCGGAATGCAGATTTCTGAGGCGTCACTGGTGGAGGAAAGTTTTGAACCACTGAAAAATAATTATCTAGAATAATGCAACAATTTTAAACAAAACACACTAAGAAACAAGCAAGTAACATGAAATAGTCTTGCAATAGAACGGGGCCATAATATCTAAAAATAGCACTATTCATAATGGACGTATCATGATATGAGAATTGATATCAACAATGCATAATTTCTGAAAGCATGGTTTTCGAAACCGATATTGTATTTCATTATATATCAATCTTAAACAATACAGATTGATCAAATCTAAACAAATGAGATATAACATCATGCAAATAACAAGTGAACTCCAAAATTATTAATTTGTTTCACTCGAAAAATAAGTATTAATACTTAATCATATTTACCATCGGCATTGTTTTCTTGAAATGCTTCACGATGTATCTCAATGGAATGTACTATAAATGTTTCATTAGGTGTCTGATTAACATTATCATCCCCTTTTTCAACTTCATGATTACCATTACATCTCATAGAAACATCACAAAAATTACTATTATTCACATTCGCATCATCACTACATGGGTTACTCGCTTCGTATATTGTGTCCAATTCTATTCTTTCCGTTATGTCATGTGTTTGAAATTCAGAAGTATTATCACAGCTTTGTATCTCAGAGGTATCTAGTCTTTCACTGGGTGCTTTTGGTTCATCTTCATTTATGACTAAAATACTATTAACACTACTGTCTGCACAAGAAATATCTTGCTTTTCCTTGGTCTCTTTCTCAGAACCACTGGAATTGCTTCTCTTCTTTGTGGACGAAGATCGCAAAGTTCTCTTAAAAAAATTCTCAGGAGTCTTTTCCAAGGCACATTGACTATCATAATGGTCTATTTCCATAGATAGGTTTCTAGACGATTCTCTAGATTTAGTTTTAATAGCACTATTTTTACCACGCTTACAGCGCACTTTACCATGAGGGGGAGAAGATAAATCTGATATTGTTAAAACAGGCGAGCTTTTAGATGTAGATGCTTTTGAAAATGAAGGTTTGGGAATTCCACCATTGTCTCTGTCTGAATCATCACTGTGAGCTGTTTCCTCTGTGACTGGGCTAGTATCAGACACCCAACCTTCATCACTCGTTTCTTTAGTGTCCAAGACCGAGGTGCACAATTTCGGATTTTTGACTTTTTTATATAGTCTGCGATGTCTTACTGTTTGTGTTTCTTGTTGTTTGATTTTGGATTGTGCTGATTTCTTTAATTGTTTGACGATCCCTTCAAACTGTTTCCATAATGCATTTGATGAGCTTGAGTTTTCTACAAAATATCATGCCAAAATTCAGTTTTTTTTAAACTAGGGTTTTGATAAAAATTAGTCTTTGTATGATACTGTATGATCAGTAAGCTTTTACATAAAGAACGATTGTACATATCAGTGGGCCCTGCAAATCTAGGAAAATCAAATTAACTAGGCCAATTAAAAACAAAAAAACATTAAACTGAAAGGCTTACCTTGTAGTTTATAAGCTCCATAGTCATTTACCAGATTGACTAGGGTATATCCCATTATAGTTGTTGGGTAAGTGATGCCCCTTTTTAACAATGCTGAATATTCAGCTAAATCTTTTGACTCCTTTAAGAAGCTTTTGTATGTGATTTTACAATTGACATCATGGAGATAGCCTGAAATCATAGACATTTTTTATATGAGCCACTGGTACTAGTACTTCAACATCAAAAGGGAAATCTTCCAACTGCAAGGTCAGCAAAAAATGAATCAATCATTTGTTAAAAGACATTTTTTGTTTCCTCAAATTAAAGACAGTCAATGTTATTATGATGTAGACTGAAAGAGTGTAATTAGCACACTAACTATTTTGTCATATATATCATTTTCTGCCTGCCAGAAATTTCTTACATTATTAAAAGCTTACATCTCCTTTTTCCCCCATTTTTTTCACTTGATGACAAGTTTAAGAATTTTCCTTAGCGCGTATGAATTTCAATAGGTCAGATCTAGACGGATCCTTATTTTAAAACTACCATTTGTAGGTGACCCAGTTTCCATGTAGAGAAATATCATGCTCTGTTTGGTACAAAAATTTTACCCAGAAATATTTGAGATCAACCCTTTAAATTTGGATAAAATATGGGTTATTGATTAAAACTTATTATAGAAATAAAAAATCGCCAGGGAAACGACACCAAAGCTTAAATGCCAGTAAACCGAGGATATAGCCTAAATTGTGAAGAATAGCCATGTAACATGATTTACTACGATGCAGAGTCCAGCTTCACTCAGTGTCAGTATAGAAGTCAATAGCTGTGACAAGTTCAAGTCAGCCAATCACAGCGCATACACAGGTCTAAATAGCAGCCAATAAAATTTCACAATAGGCCAGGGTTATAGCTAGGACATATTGAGTGCCGGCTCTATAACGGCATGGGTTGTCAATAAGAATTAGAGTAGGTGGCTAATCCACCAAAGTAGAAGGCTAATTAGTATGAGCACCGAAGCTCCGATGCTAGAGCGTATAAGCTGGAGGGGCCGTAGGCCCCGGAAGCATGAAGGTTGTGGGGTTTGGGCCCGCCTAAGGGACCCAAAAATTTTTGACAAATGAGGAGCAATTTGAGGCTTTCTGGTGCATTTGAATCAATCAGTTGGCTGATTAAAATGTTCAAGTGAATCCAAATTTATTTATATTTATTGTAATTTATATGTTCATTTTTGCATTAATAAATTCCCGATTATAGTGCACAAGCATGTATAATACGCACCCCTTCCTTGCCCCCCTAAAACTGGGAAAATTCATGTGCGCGAGTATAACATGCACCCCTTCCCGAGCTTGGTTTGCATTTCACAGACACCAAATCTGATCTTCACAATTTCACTATCCAAGAAATTTAACAGCTATAATCCAAACAATTGACCGATCAAAATTTGATCTTAATTCAATGTATATTATTTCTATCACGATACCGATATTCTAAAGTCCTATTTGTAAGTACGGTAATTAGTGAATCGTTGTTGAAACGTTTGTACTGCGTACGAAGAATGGAATTTGGGAAGGCTATACAAAACGATAAATATACTATATTCTCACTCGCGAGAACCCTCAAGGTTACCGTCAAACTTCCAATAACAAAGATGTATCGAAGGTTTACAGGGCAAAGATTAGCGTAACGCGCGAAACCTGTTTGAGTAAACATGACACGATCTATTTATATTTGGATGACGTTGGGGGATTTCCCATGACGTCGGGGGCTTTCCCGATGACGTCTCATGTTGATTTTATGTCAATGCGTGAGACGTACTAAAATGAACAATTTCTGCGTTAGGACTTTTTATAATGTAATTTTGGATCGAATTAACAGGATTTAGGCATTAAGTAATTTAAATAAAACAGACAAAACTCAAATATGTTTAAATCTCGTCTATTTTATTAATTTTTTTCACCATTTTTGTGCTGGTCGGTAAGCTGGTAATTTTGTCTGAGTGCTGGCTTCTACCAACCGGCTCCGACCACCGTGGCTACAACCCTGCAATAGGCCTACCATTATCGCGCTACTGAAGAAAAAATGTCAAATCGACACTAACTGCAAATTGATCTAAAATTTGTAATTAATAAACATAACTACCGTACATGCTTACTTTAATGGACTTTATTGTGTATAATATTGGTTATTTCAAAAAGTGAAAAATTTGTCGATTTCAACTTTTAGTTTAGTTTGTTCACAATTTGATCATAGAACCTTGTCGTAGGAGTGCAGACAATATCGACTATCATTGCATACATACATACTAACATATTATTATTACATTACATAGTGGACGAAATATTATAAAATATAATGGACAAGGTAAACCGATGGCCATCATGGCCGTATACGGAGTAGACTATTAACATGATGACTTATATTCACATTCAAATCAGTTGGATTAATTTGACATGGGGGTCAGGGCCGAGGGACTGTTACGCCTGACAACACGTTGTCTCTGACCGTAGATATCTCATTGATAAAAACTTGTTCAAAAAAAAAAAATAATCAAATGCATACGGACCTAAAACGAGCCTTGCTATTTCAGACGGGAGGAAGAGATGTTGCTGGCTATCCATTTAGAGTTCAACAGAGAAATAAGGCTTCTGATTACATAAACAGCTTATGGTATTATAATAATTTCACATCATCTTTGTTTATCTTTTCATTTTCCAGGAAATCAGAAATGGCGGGTCAGTCTGATTTTGACAGAATTATAGACGATTGTCGTAAAATCATAATTTCAGATTTTAAAATTTATAAACTCTGATCCTATTCTAAAACATTAAAGAATAATTAAAGGAATATAATTTTCCCAGATTTTACATTAATGAAAGGGTTTTAAAAAGAAAATAGTTTCCTTTACTCGTTTTACGACATTGGTTAATACAGACCTGTTAGTGGTAAATAATAGGCGTCAATAGTAAACATGGCTTACTCACTTTAAGAACCAACACTTATTGAGTGCTCTTTATGACCAAAATATGAGTGTGTCATTCAAAACAAAAGCCAGACATGGTTATTCTGTCAAATTTTCTCCTTTTATACACAACAGACTTGCATGTAGCTCATCACAATACTATGGAATAGCTGGTACGAAAATCCTCTTGAAGTTGAATGACCCCCAGCCTCTGACTCTGGAGGGCCCGGGGCAATTCGATTATGCAGTCCGGATTCTCCGGAACAGCCCGAATTCTCCATTTTCATTTTATTATTGACCTTTTGGCAGAGTTTGGAGAGTCCAAGTTCTCCTTTCTGTTGAGGTGGTGTGATTGTGGAGAGATGACGTGACAAAATGAGCAATTGTTGCGATAATAAAATGTTTCCAACTTTTACTTGTTTTTTTATTTTGTCTAAGAAGAACAGGACTTATATTCTATCAATAGGGCCTATGGTTGTTTTTGAATCGTAGAAAATTAAGTTTAAGTCCAATTGTAAATTGTATGTACAATATGCAGTGTGGGTAACATCGATCCTCTGCTAGCCTAGGCCTAAAGTAAAGCCTACAATGAACTTTGAATTGAAAATTTTCTCTCATTTAATAACACCAGAAATAATTTCGTCCTCATCAGATTGTGTTGTTGCTGAAATACGGTCTTGATCGATTATTTTCATCAAAAATCTCTAATAAATCTTCATGTCTCCTCGATTTTGCATGAGACCGGAGAAACCGAATATTTCATCCGGAGAATCTGAACTGCATAATCAAATCGACCCCAAGTCTGAGTGGAATGGCATTTGAGTATCAGTATATTATGCTTTTGTTTTGATATATATAATCCAATAAATTAAATAGATTACATGTATTATTGTTACAGGAAGTGGTACAGTATTTATATTAGATATTATAGATGGTAAATGAAATAAATTATATGTATTACTATTATAGGAAGTGGTACAGTATTTATATTAGATATTATAGATGATAAATGAAATAAATTACATGTATTACTATTACAGGAAGTGGTACATTATTTATATTAGATATTATAGATGATGAATTAGATAAATTACATGTATTACTATTACAGGAAGTGGTACAGTATTTATATTAGATATTTTAGATGGTAAATGAAATAAATTACATGTATTACTATTATAGGAAGTGGTACATTATTTATATTAGATATTATAGATGATGAATTAGATAAATTACATGTATTACTATTACAGGAAATGGTACATTATTTATATTAGATATTATAGATGATAAATTAAATAGATTATATTACATGTATTACTATTATAGGAAGTGGTACATTATTTATATTAGATATTATAGATGATAAATTAAATAGATTACACATATTACTATTATAGGAAGTGGTATATTATTTATATTAGATATTATAGATGATAAATTTAATAAATTACATGTATTACTATTACAGGAAGTGGTACATTATTTATATTAGATATTATAGATGATAAATTAAAGTTAGTCCAAGTGTTTAATTGGAAACAGGGTTTGTTTGATGTAACGTGGTCAGAGAATAATGAAAATATAGTTTTAACAGCTAGTGGTGATGGTACAATACAAGTCTGGCATTTACAACAACCTCAGGTTATATTACTAATCATTATCAGGGACAAAAGTTCTGAACAAATATCAGTACAGACTTACCTGGGCTCATATGCTCAAAAAAGACTCTGGGTTAAATGAGAGTCTGGGTTAAATTATCCTTTGATTTAACCAGGTTTTTGAGGGTTGAATATGGATTTATCTCAATGTTAAGTTTTATCCATACAGACCCTATAGTGCAGGCCTTCTCAAATGGCGACCTGCAGGCCAAATCCAGCCCACCAGCCCAGTGGGAATGGCCCCTCAACTGTGACCTCTTTCGCTAAAATGCTCTGCTTGATATGCTAGCTAAGCTCTATTCGTCCCTTATATGTTTTATATAAATGCATTTGGCCCTTTACAAAAATTAATTGAGAAGGCCTGCCCTAGTGTCACATCTATACAGCAGAATATAAGCTGATAAAGTGTTCAATAATTTAATTTTTTTAAAGATAAAAAATGAAAGTTATGTTTTATTTCAGGGACCAATTAAAGTTTTAGAAGAACATTCTAAAGAAGTAAGTGCTTAATCATAACATAAGCTGTTAGCATTGAATTGCACCATTTCAATTTCCAGTTAGATATCTGTGGATCTTGCAATTCCAATAGAACTCAGTGTTTCATAAATGACATCACTATAGCTTCTAAGACTTCTAAAGATATTTGTGAAAGTGACTTCAGAAACTAGTTTGTATTAGTGGAATTTCAAGAACCACAATTTAAGTGCACAATGTCAGTGTTAATATTGACAGACTATTCTTGTATCTATCTTTATCATATGATTTTCACTTCAGGTCAATTCCATAGATTGGAGTCAAACTAGAACAGATCAATTGTTGTTGTCTGGTTCCTGGGATGGCACTATCAAATTGGTAATGTTCTTTGATTTTTTTTAAGTTGTTTTAGATAAAGAAGCTATGTTTTGACATGACCTGACCTTGGTATTCTTTCTTCCCTTGAATAATTCAGGTTGCCTTTTTTGGACTCATTATATTGTTCTAATTATTTGTTTAAGTTTTATTTTATGACATTTTTTAAATTTTAGTGGGATATTTTTCAAGATAGATCTTTATCAACATACTCTAGTCATGGGGATATTGTTTATAGTGTAAATTGGTCTCCACGGTTACCATTTATATTTGCTTCAGCATCAGGTAATTAAAAAAAAAACGCTTGTCAACAAATTGATTCTTGGAAAAACCCAGTACCCACTTTTGTGTTGTCCATTTTTTTTAATAAGATTAATTGAATTAACATAGGAAGCTAGTTGACCTCTTCAAGGTCATCTCACTTTTGTGCTGACTGAGATTAAAACCGATGACCGATGATGTCAAGATTCTGTAATAAATGGCTCTTTGAAACATGAAGGCATAGGAAAAAACAAATTCATAGTCTTTGATTTGACATTACATTTGCAGGTGACCAAACATTGAGAATATGGGACAGACGGAAAACTGCAGAAGCCAATGTTATTATTACTGCTCATCAATGTGAAATACTTTCTTGTGATTGGTCTAAATATGATGAGGTAACATTTTGGCAATACAAACAAAGAAACTGAGTAGCTATCTAAATACATTCTGAGCTATTTTCTGCCTATTCCCTATTCAGTTGAGACTGATGGGTATAGGAATCAATCTTGACACTTGCAGAGATAATTTTTCCACTCTTCCCCTGTCAATGATGTAGGTCAGAAGTTGAGGTGCTGGGTGGTTCTAGTATAGGGAGTGTATGTTGAAGATTTGGACATCGCAAAAGAGTGTCTTAATGCTGCTGTCTTGAAAAATTCCCTCAATGTATGTTGCCTATAGCAATATGCCCTCTCAGTATCAAAAAAAAAGATGTAAAACTCCTGTTGATTTCATTATTTTTTCAATATAGAATATTATTATATCTGGAGGAGTAGATGGTGTAATTAAATGTTGGGATTTACGTAAAGCAAATTATTTTTTATCACAACTTAATGGTCATCAATATGCTGTGAGAAGAATCAAGGTAGATTTTAATTTTAGACGCCCAATATACATTGTCTCATAGGCATGAACTCAAATATTTTCCACAGATTTATAATTTTGGCTACGTGTTAAATTTCTTTGAAAAAAGTTGTTTAAAATTACTACATTTAGTTGAATTTACCTTGAAATCATTACATTTGTTTCACCAGCTAATAGAAGAGTTCAATTTCAGCCATCTGTTTTTCAATATTACCGATTTTTGTTTTAGACGTCACCTTTTAATGCTAGAATCATTGCCTCCTGTTCGTATGATTTTACTGTCAGGTAAGCTTATACCTTTCATAAGCCATTCATATTCTTATGATTACCCTCAGTAGTTTTCAACACAACTCACTATCAATTTTCTTATCATCTAGTAGATTTAGATTACTGAGTTGTATTCTTTAATCAACTGATTACCCTGAGTAGTTTTCAATACAACTCACTATCAATTTTCATATCATCTAGTAGATTTAGATTACTGAGTTGTATTCTTTAATCAACTGATTACCCTGAATAGTTTTCAATACAACTCACTATCAATTTTCATATCATCTAGTAGATTTAGATTACTGAGTTGTATTCTTTAATCAACTGATTACCCTGGGTAGTTTTCAATACAACTCACTATCAATTTTCATATCATCTAGTAGATTATGATTACTGAGTTGTATTCTTTAATCAACTGATTACCCTGAGTAGTTTTCAATACAACTCACTATCAATGTTCATATCATCTAGTAGATTTAGATTACTCCTTTTATCTCCCCTCCTTGCTAAATTTTTCAATATTATTTATGATAGTGGTATATATCCTGAAGGCTGGACAGAATGTTGCTTGGTTCCTGTTCCTAAGAAAGGGGATGCTAATTTAACAGACAACTATAGAGGCATTACTATTATATCTAACTTTGCAAAAATATAATAGGCTGTCCCATTGGGCAGAATCAAATGATATTTTACCGGATGTTCAGTTTGGTTTTAGAAAGGGCCATAGCACAATTGATTCTATCTTTATCCTACATAGTTTAATTAATAAGAATATTCAAAATGGTGAGAAACTATATACAGCTTTTATTGATCTACGTAAATGTTTTGAAAAGATTGATCGTAATCTTTTATTATATAAATTGTTTTCATTAAATTTGAGTACTAAATGTGTTAAAATAATTAAGTCAATGTATTACTCAGTCAATCTATGTATTAAATATAAAGGTAATGTTTCAGAATTTTTCCAATGTCATTTGGGAGTTAAACAAGGTGAGCCATTATCTCCGTTGTTATTTCTTCTTTTTATACAAGACCTTGAATCCAATCTCTTTTCATCTGACTTAAATTCAACCAATTGTAATCTAGTTAATAACAGATTATTGTATATATTATTGTTTGCAGATGATACTGTCTTATTTAGTAAAAATCCAGCTACACTTCAATTATTATTAGATAAGTTTTATTCATATTGTTATAAATGGAAGATGCAAATTAATGAAGCAAAATCAAAAATTGTTATATTTAGGAAAGGTAGTTATAAAAATAATGTAAAATTTTATGTCAATGGATGCGAGTTAGAAATTGTTGACTCATATATTTATCTTGGTGTATTATTATATTATACAGGTCATTTTAAACAAACACAGAAGCGCATTGCAGATCAGGGTAATAAGGCACTTTTTGGTTTATATAAAGTTTTTAATGATCTTAGTTTGATTATTGATTTTAAATTGAAATTATTTGATAGTTTAGTTGGTGGGGTTTTGAATTATGGGTGTGAAATTTGGGGTTTTCATAATGGGAAAGATGTAGAATCTATGTATGTACAATTTCTTCGAAATATATTAGGTCTAAGAATAAGTACTAATCTAAATGTTATATATGGTGAATTAGGAAGACTTCCATTATACATTATAAGAAGATTAAGAATTTTTAAATACTGGTTTCATATTCTCAGTAATCAAGACAATTTATTATTTGATATTTATTGTAATATGATAGATGATTGTTGTAAAGGTAAAAAGAATTGGTCATTTTCTATTCAGTGCCAACTACAAGAACTAGGTCTGTCTGATATGTGGGAAAATCAATTTTCATTACATAAATCTAACTTTTCTATTGTAAAACAAAGAATTATTGATAATTTTACCCAACAGTGGTTTTCAGGAATAAACGAGTCCAGTAAATTATGTTATTATAGTATATTTAAAACATCCTTTACATTTGAGCCATACCTTAGTTTTATAAGTAATACAAAACACATTAAATTATTATGTCTACTAAGAAGTGGAAGCCTTAAGCTCGAAATTGAAACTGCACGATATACCAAAACTAAAAGGGAAGAAAGATATTGTAGATTATGTAACTTAAACAGTATTGAAGATGAGTATCATTTTGTATTAGTCTGCCCAGTATTTAACGATTTAAGAGTTCTATATTTACCTCAATACTACTATATATTTCATGATAAAAGAAAATTTATTGAACTATTAATATGTACCTCTGATACCTTAACAAAGAAATTATCAAATTATTTGTTTCATGCCTGGGAAAAAAGAAAATAAATATTAAATTTATAATTATTCATCTAATAGCATATCTAAACTTTATACATTATTATATTATTAAATCTATGTTATATTTTCAATTTGTAATTTATTATCTCTGAATATTCTATATTTTGATATATTTTTAACATTATGTATATAATAGTTCTTAATTATAGAATGTCTGTGAGTAACTGTTTGATGTAATATTATTGTAAATATTATTTGAAAACTGTTATTATTCTACAACACTGTAAATTGTTTCCTGCAATTGATTTGTAATATAAAAATGTATATCATATTATTATATATAATATTTAATCCTTCACAATATCTGTATATAAGACTATTTTATATATTATTGTAAATGAATTGTAAATATGTTATGAAATATTTGGCTAAGGTAGCAATACCAGAGCCGTGAATAAACAATAATAATAATAATAAGTAGATTATGATTACTGAGTTGTATTCTTTAATCAACTGATTACCCTGAGTAGTTTTCAATACAACTCACTATCAATGTTCATATCATCTAGTAGATTATGATTACTGAGTTGTATTCTTTAATCACCTGTTTACCCTGAGTAGTTTTTAATACAACTCACTATCAATTTTCATATCATCTAGTAGATTATGATTACTGAGTTGTATTCTTTAATCAACTGATTACCCTGAGTAGTTTTCAATACAACTCACTATCAATTTTCATATCCTCTAGTAGATTTAGATTACTGAGTTGTATTCTTTAATCAACTGATTACCCTGAGTAGTTTTCAATACAACTCACTATCAATTTTCATATCCTCTAGTAGATTTAGATTACTGAGTTGTATTCCTAATCAACTGATTACTGAGTACTTTTATATCATTTAGGAGATTGTTAAATATTAATGTTAATTTTTGCAGATTTTGGGATATATTTGAGAATAAATTATTAGAAACTGTAGAACATCATACAGAGTTTGTTTATGGTTTAGACTGGAATCTTCACAGACCTGGACAGGTAAATCATAGGGGTTATTTGGTATCTCTTCATATATTTGGTACAAGTCAGATTCAAACTTGTCTGGGACTACAAGGAGCTAAATGAAATGGAAAATGTTCTATTTTCATGAACTTGAAAGTATTCTTAGACAAACTGCATCCGATTGATTTGATTATTTTGAATATTTGTGATATTAGAGTAAAATAAATCCAGGACTCAATGTGCTCAAGGAGCATTCTCAATATACATATAAAAGACATCAACTTAGATTCAATCACTGTAAAATGATGGGGAAAACAATTTTGTAATTGTGTAAATATTGTTTACAGATAGCAGATTGTAGTTGGGATGAGTTGATCAGAGTTTACACACCACAATCATGTCTTCCATCTTGATACCTCCATTTTGTTATAACTCAGCTCAAATCCTAGTATGATTCAAAACGCGTACATTTTAATGGAATTGCAAGAACCACAGACGTCGAAATGGAAATTGGAATGGCGTAAATTGATGCTATCAGTTTCCCCGATACACATACAAAGTTTTTAAAACCACTTTACAATCCATTTAATAGTCTAATAATTTAATGTATCCATATGAGAACAATGTCAAATATGTTTCCTTGAGTAATGATATGTTCATAGGTTTTGTTTTCTTGTGATTTTGTTGGTTGTTATTATATCTAATTGTTAATGGACAATTGCTTAGAATTTTAAATACCTAAAAGATAGATTGTTTTTGTATTTTTATAGTAAAGCTATTGTGTTTTTAAGAATAATTAATTTTGTTCAAATCAACAGATCAATCATTTTATTAACAGTTTAAAAGAACTATTTCCAACAAAGTGTCATTAGGAGAACTGTATGATATGTGCTAAAAAAAATTAGTTCTTGTCAAATAAGGTGAAAACGCATTGTATCAATTTTTTTCAAACATATAGTCAACTGGGTTTCTACAAGTCAGTGAAACAGGTTAGAGATGCTGACATCAGAATCAGGACCCCTCGGACCATTACTGGCTTGGACCAATACTCGCACCACTTTTTTTTTTTCACAACCGACTTGGACCGCTTTTCATGACAAGCTCATGATTAAGATTCAACTAAAATATTTTTAGCTTTGATCATGACCATCTCAGACCACTTTTGTAAACAAACTGAAAGTAAAATGGTAAAGATAACTCTTACTCCTCGTGAAAAAGAGTCTGAGTCTGTAGTAAAAAGTTGTTCGACACAGTAATAGTCCGAGCTGTCATGTATTCCTGACATCTACAGGTTGTGCACATTGAAGATCCCTCAAAAGTTAGTAATCCAAAATAAGAGTAGGATAATCTTGCTGTCGTGGAAAATTTTCCTCATTGCACACCACATGGTGTTTGTTTGTTCTTATCAGCCCAAACATGAAATTAAATTTCATTTTGTAAAATAAGGCAATTTATTTTTATTAACAATAAATAAATGGTTAACATTCATTATACAAGCTATTATAACTAAAAACAAATTTGTGAAATAAACTATTTGATTTATTAGTTCAAACTTTACTATGTTCTAGGCCAGGCCCTCATGGCGACTCAAAGAGTGACCTCTTCCGCTAAAACACTCTCCTCTCTATGCCAGCAAGCTCTATTTGGCCCTTATATTTATTTCATAAAATGCATTTGGCCCTATATTAATTGAGAAGGCATGTTCTAGGCTGACTTTTGTCATCTTAATATATGAGGAAGAAATGGGTAATGAAATATTCATAAGTGTTTAAGAAACTAAGGATATTTTTACATAGGACGTTGCTAATGCTATTTAAATTGTTATTGTTGTTTTTTCTTTTATGCATACACATAATAACAAATTATCAACTTATCATTCTAAACTGGGTTTGCTATACATGTACCTCTATTAAGCACCACCCCTTAGTAAGCAGCCACTTTGAATCATTCCCTTGACTGGCTGCTTAATACAAGTTTGACTGTATTTCAATTTTAAAAAAATATATAAACATAAAGGCTGAATATAAGGGATTGTAAAGATTTTCTATATTTTGTTCATGTATTTGTATTGGTGCAAAGTATCAATTTGCACCTTTACATTTTTCAATCAGAAATCAGAACATATACATTTATAATTATTTAAGAAAACCTCTTTACAATCCCGTTCTTCTCACATATTGTATCAAACTTAATTCCAAATTAATATGCAATATTCACTAATATTTACATCTTATTAACAATAACAATAACTAACAATGAAGCAAATTTAACAATTAGCACTATCTGATGAAGGCTTATCAAAATATCACATATGCATCCAGGAGCCTTATTCTCGAAAACTTAACTAAGATAAAATCTAAATTTTAAGAAATACAATAGGCCTACTCTGATTGGATAATAAAGCTATATTTAAAATCAATTTTAGTAATTGTCCAATCAGATGACTTGAACACTAAAATCGTTGTAAGTTAAGTTTTCGAGAATAAGGCGCCTGAACAAAAAGTTAAAGATTTTATTTTTTGATACATGCATCTAAGTTTTTACTTTAACAAACAAATTTCTGAAGATCGTGAATACTAGTGTTTGTCATTTCCCATAAAGATACATGTACAGAAATTTTGATTAACACCAACTAAAAGGCAAAAGCATATCATTAAAGTGTCAAAAAAAATAACACAACAAATAGCTTATTTAGCAAATTGAATTATTAATGAAAAAATAACAAAACTTAATCATAAATAATGTTAAATACAAATAATATGAAAACTTCAACTATATCTTGCACAAACTAGTATAAATATGGTAACAGATAAAAAAATAACAATAACAGTACTGTGAAATCAGTTATTTTAGTGAGCGCAAAATTTGAATTTGTAAAATTTCTTTAAATTTGTTCTCAATTCTCAGACGGACATTGTTGTGGTTGTCATTTCATGGATTACTATATTTTCTTTATGGTATATCAAAATTTTTGGGCTTCACAGGTAATTTTGTGATTTTTCTTTTCCTTAATAATCAAAACCAAGGTTTATTAATCCTTCTAAACCCTTTGAACACTGTGAGTGAATTAAATGTCATATGCCTGTGGCAGTGCGAAACTCATTGGGTATCGAGTTGGATAGTCAATTAAGTGCTGTGAGTGGTGTCTGCTTTCTTCCCTTGTGACCTTAACTCAAGAAATATGACTTGAAGCGTTTTTATTATAATGTGATATCAATAAGAGGCAGTTGTTTAAGGGATTGAACAAATGTGAAACACACCCAATACAAAAATTGATCCACACAAATATTGGTGATTTCACAGTATGTAGGATAGAACTGTGGCTAAAATGGCATGTAGATTTATTTATGACATTAAATCAGATCTTGTGGCCAGTTTAAAACCATAAATATCACTGGCCATTTCATCTGTAACTTCTTCTGACCTCTTAGCTTTCTGAAAAAAAAATCAAAATCTTGTCATATAAGTAATGGGGTACATTGTCAGAGGTTGTTCAAAATGACCAAACCAGAAGTAATGAGTTACCAGTAGTCAAATCTGGCTGAATCTTTTTGGAAATCTCTAACAAGAACAATGGGTACAAAAGCACAAAAAGTAAAATATAAGGACATGCCATTATATATGCAGTCAAAACAATTTTACCTTGCTTAAAATTAAGGGATGCCATCACTTGTAAGGCATGCTGAGATTGTATATGTCAACTCAGCATCCCTTAATGTGATGAGTTAAATATAAATCGGACAAAAGAGTTACATTGGCATTAAGCTGGATTTTGGCCCGTTCACAACATTTTCGACACTATTTTTAGTTATTTCTAAGGGGGACTAGAAAATTTTTTGCACACAGGCCATAACTGAATTTGAAATCAAGGTGAACATTTTTTTGCTGGAAATAAGAAACAAGCTGACCAAGATAATGCACATCCTCATACATGAACTAACCTTTTTAAACTTTTTTCCTTTGGATGAAGCAGTTGCACCACCCCCACCCAAAATAGGTGGTAGTGGTTCTGCTGATCGTATTTCACAACATTCTTTAGATGGTCCAACATTATCAACCTCATCTTCTCCTTCTGAATCACTGTAACTTCTTCCATAACGTGATCTCTCAGACTATCATGTCAACAAAATCATATTTTTAAAGTTATTTTTATGATATAAAAATACCCACTGATAAATTGATCTGTAGCGCTTTTATGAATTGAAAACTGAACCAATTCTCTGGATTTAATATTATAGCGGGCATTGATAACATTGTCACTTGAAGATTAAATATATTGCTGAGCAGTTATTGCTAATAAAGGTAGTAGGCTACCTGCACTTTGAGAATGTTAATACTAACATAAAAAAGAGTAAAAAAATTTCACTGCATCTTGATGAACTATTGGAGCAGCAGACGTCATTTTTTTATTCTGAAGATGGCTTGAGCAAATTACATTTTGTGTCTTTTTCTATTAAGATAGTCTTAGATCATATGCAGAAGTCTTTTGCATCCAAGTTGTTAAATCAGAATTTATACCCTTTCTGTGGGAAGTCAAAATTTAGGACAACCTGGACAACAGACTCGTTTGAAAAGAAATAATTCAAATGTGCTTACCTTCTGTGCAAGACTAACATGAGCATCAGCCACTCTTAGATTATTATACATTTTCTTATAAACATTTTGTCTTTCACGGGGAGCTGAATCCCTCCTGAAAAAGAAATGACCATCAAGAATATTTAAAAAAAAACTATCTCTCTGAAGAATTACATTGAGCCAGCAATCTCCCTGGAGAATAATGATGTGCCAGAAATCTCTTTGTCAAATAACAATGACCCAACAATCTCTCTGAAGAATTACAATGACCCAACAATCTCTCTGAAGAATAATGTGCCAGAAATCTCTTTGTAGAATAATAATGATCCAACAATCTATCTGAAGAATTACAATGACCCAACAATCTATCTGAAGAATTACAATGAGTCAGCAATCTCTCTGAAGAATTACAATGACCCAACAATCTATCTGAAGAATTGCAATGAGTCAGCAATCTCTCTGAAGAATTACAATGACCCAACAATCTCTCTGAAGAATAATGTGCCAGAAATCTCTTTGTAGAATAATAATGATCCAACAATCTATCTGAAGAATTACAATGACCCAACAATCTATCTGAAGAATTACAATGAGTCAGCAATCTCTCTGAAGAATTACAATGACCCAACAATCTATCTGAAGAATTGCAATGAGTCAGCAATCTCTCTGAAGAATTACAATGACCCAACAATCTCTCTGAAGAATAATGTGCCAGAAATCTCTTTGTAGAATAATAATGATCCAACAATCTATCTGAAGAATTACAATGAATGACCCTGCAATTTATCTGAAGAATTACAATGACCCAACAATATATCTGAAGAATAACAATGACCCAACAATCTCTCTGAAGAATTACAATGACCCAGCAATCTCTCTGAAGAATAATAATTATCCAAAAATATCTCATAATAATTATCCAGAAATATCTCATAATAATTATCCAGCAATCTCTCTGAAGAATAATTATCCAGAAATATCTCATAATAATTATCCAGAAATATCTCATAATGATTATCCAGAAATTTATCCAGAATTATCTCATAATAAATTTATCCAGAATATTATCCAGAAATTTATCCATAATTATCTCATAATAATTATCCAAAAATATCTCATAATAATTATCCAGAAATATCTCATAATGATTATCCAGAAATTTATCCAGAATTATCTCATAATAAATTTATCCAGAATATTATCCAGAAATTTATCCATAATTATCTCATAATAATTATCCAAAAATATCTCATAATAATTATCCAGAAATATCTCATAATAATTATCCAGAAATATCTCTGAAGAATAGCAATAAGCCATAATAAATCTCTTTGAATAACTACAATAGGGCAATACTTGGTGTAAAAGTACCAAGAGGCAGAAATTTGTGAAAACACTCTGAAGAATAGCAAAAAGCTATCTTTCTATATTTTTCAATACTTTCATCTATTTGACACCCTCTACTTTCTATTTCTATTGAACTCTTCCCCAAAAAGGCCAAGTCTCATAGTTAAAAGGCAAACAGCAAAAGAGACAAGCTATAGGCAACGTTTATAAAATAAATAGAAATGAATTCTTACGTGTTTCTCCAGGCCATTCTATGACTCATAAAAGCCACACCACGTGATTGTGTATATTCTCCTTTTAGAGCTAAATCAGCACAAGTTCTAGCAGTATGAACACCGAGGACTTCTAAATTCATATCTAAAGATACAAAGGGAAATTTATTAGTATACAAAAATAATAATAAACTCTTTCTTTTACATGGGTCAGAATTAGGCCCAATACCACAAGTGATACGGTCCTGTGTGACACTCCGCCCATGGGGACAAACATAGACAATAAATTGATAGACAGAATATGATTTAGTGATCAAGTACATGACCACAAGAAGAATACTATAGTGAGTCTATAGAAAGTAAGTCTAAAGAATTCTTTAGTATACTATATTATACTTGTACAGTCAGAGTTCAGATGAAAAAAAAAGATTTTAATTTAAAAAGCTGAAAATCTGTCAAATCTACAATCAACCACATCCATTGAATCTATTACCAGCACAATATATTGGTGTATCTTAAAGGAATACAACCTCTTAGAATGAACAAAAAATTTAAATTTTCAAATTTGGTCAAGAGGAGTTTATATTTATCAAGGGACTTGCCTGGTTGCATAACTATACAACAGATTACATATTTATAATCTGATAAATCCAGAAAACAATGTTTATATACAATAATTGAAAAACCCTTAATCAAATTTAAGACGTTTATCAATTATAACCTGTTATTATATGGAAATTTACATAGTTTCATGGGTTTTTTGCATTCTGTTTGTATAGTGTATACTTTGGACATCGTTGATGAATATATACTCTGATTGACCAAGTTTGAGAATTTAATTTTTTTGTTCATTCTAAGAGATTGTATCACTTTAACATTGTGATACAATCTGTCAATTGTTTATTGCATTAAACTTACTTCTTTCAGCTTCCTTTCTATCAGTAGTCACATCTTGAACTCTTGTAATAACTTTTAAGGCTTTAGTACCATCAGTGTCAGTATATTCAAGTTGTAACTGGAATGGCAATTTACTGGGAATTGGTTCTGTGCTGGTACCAGACCTACTGGTAGTTGGTTCTGTGCTGTTACCAGACCTACTGGGAGTTGGTTCTGTGTTGGTAGCAGACACACTGGGAGTTGGTTCTGTGCTGTTATCAGACACCCTGGGAGTTGGTTCTGCGCTGGTAACAGAAGTATCAGTTGAACTAGAAGCATTTGGAACCCTTTCGGAACTACTTTTTGGGTCTGTCTCTTCTAATATAATTTCTTTATTTGCTTCTTGTGGACTTTCTGCTCCTGCACTGGAAGCACCTGGTTCTGAAGCAAATGTATTTAGTTTTAAGGTGTATCCATCAAATATATAACAATGTATGCTTACTCTTCTAGACACCTAATACCTCTTTTTAATTGAAATATTTACTCATTTATTGATATAAAAAGTCCAATAAATTGTCAATATGTGTACATGAGGTTTGAATGCTCAATATTATATACCATTGCCATTTTTTCAGCCAATCATCATTGGCTAAATCTTATATGAAGTGGCTCACTTATTCATTATGGGTTTCTAAATCATTTAGCATTCCAATTGATAGTATGTATATATGTATATGACAACTATTTTTAGAAACTAAACCACTTTTTTACCCAATCTACATCGGACAATTTTCAAATGCTTGTGTTCCTATGTCTGTCAGATTAGTGTTGTTTCTCATTGAGAAAAGACCTTTCTCGCTCACTTTAAAAAAAAAAAAATTCTCTTGATAAAAGGATTTGCTACTAGTGTATCGACTTTTTATCATCTCCTTTTACATTAATCATGTGATTTATTTTTTGTTCCTAGGATCTAAGTGTGAGATGCAGATGTCAAGAATAATATTATTATTAATATAGAATTTTAAATACAATACCGGTATTACCTCTACGTGGTTCATATTTATATGTTATTTCTTTATTTACATTAACATTTCCAATATTCTCGTATTTCACATTACTATCAGTTTCATCTCCAGAAAATTTTCTACAATTATAAATCATATTATATACTTTTTCTTGTTCCTTTTCTACCTAAACTGTTATCAAAACCAAGATCTAAATACTTCGTTCTTTGTATGAGTTTCTTCTCAAAATCATGTTCAGTCATACTGTCATTCGGCTCAACCTTCGTCATTGTTCGAGACTATGTTCGAGACTATATAATGACTCGGACATGATAGGCGCCCATATTGCCCGGTATTTGGGCAGGAAAAGACAACTCTTGTTTCAAGGTTGATTTTGATTGGCTGTTTTTTCTGCGAAAGATGATGATACATTCTGAAGAATAATTGTGATTGGTTGAACTATAATTTATTCAACATGGAAACTACCGTACTGTGTACGAGGTTATCTAGCCAGTCTAGTTCAGAAGTTGATACGAGTGGTGATAATGTATGTGAGTAGATCAAAAATTGTCTGAAATCCCCTCTAACCAAAACTTGTGCTATATTTTTAAAAACATTCGTACATGTTCATTGTTCAAACGGCCGAGATTTGACCGAATAAATGTGTAACATGTATACTTACAATTTCTTATTCAGTATGACAGTGGCTTTGACATTAGTTGCTATAATTCTATCAGCCAATATATTACTGAATTCTTCAGTTAATTTCAATGGATCAACATGGTTCACCTGAAATAGGTTTGAAAATAACGTCATGGGCATTCTTAGACCCTTAAATTGAAGATCAACACAATTCTTATCTCCAATTGTTTTGATATACCTGTACTGTTACTGTTACTGTTAATTTGTCATACGTTTAAATGACAATACATCTCAAAGACAGATTTGCTGTTGTTTGTAGCAATTAAAAAAATATAATGAATTTTGTAACAATGTACCGTGCAATAAATATTCGTACAAAATGGCGGTGTGGTTACATTCGCTCTACGACCTTACATATTTGCACATCGCTTCGAAATTATTACAAAGGTGGAAAACCATCACCTATGTATCAGAAACGTTGGACGTGTCCAGGAGTACAATAAGCAAGTTTTAAGAAGCATGCAGAACGAAGGGGGTACATAGTATACACCTGAGACGAGAAAGGCAACCTATTTCTATGTACGAATATATATTGCACGGTACTGTATATGTATATCTTTCAATAAAAGAATAAAACATTGGTCTTATATATTGGTGTGTAAGGCAATTGATCACTCAACGTCCATGCATAAATGACTTTTCAGCTTGAATTTAGAATAATAGTAACAAACCTGTCCATTAGTAATATCAGCTAATTTACCAAGCTGTAACAGTTTACTATCAGCTCCTTTGATAGATATAACAGATATTGACACTCTGAAATAACAACAAAATTATTATTACACCACTTTTACATCCAAATAGCACTGGCTTAATTTTCCATTAAATGACTCACTTTTAAAGCGATTTTAAAGAGGTTTTCTAAACTTTGTATGTGTATCGTGGACACTGATAGCATCAATTTGCGCCATTCCAATTCCAATTCCGACGTCTGTGGTTCTTGCAATTCCACTACAACTAAAGCATTTTACGACTTCACTAATATTGATCTACCGGAAGCTACTATTGATATCTATGCAGATAAATATTTGTGACGTCATAAAACACGCTAGTTTAAGTGGAATAGCAAGAACCAAAGATATCAGAATGGAAATTGGAATGGCGCAAATTGATGTTATAAGTGTCCCTGATACACATACAAAGTTTAGAAAATCTCTTTACAATTCCTTTAAATTCGTTCAACCAATTGTACCTATGTAAGTCTTAGAAACTGTAGTGCTCATGGATGACAGTCAAAATTATCTGCATATGAAAGTAACAAATACGATAAAAGGCAATTAAAATATCAAGTTTGAGGTATGTGTGAAGGATTTTGTGATTTAAGTGCAGTTCTAGTGTTTCTGGAGATTATTTACAATCATTCAAGACCCAAATCAATCTTCAAAATTGCAACTGTTCCCCCTTCAAAGTTTCATAATCAGATACAATTCTGACTGACAACTTTGCTCCATCTTAACAGATGTAAACTTACCCTTTCTCATTGGCTTTAACTGCCATATCCTCATAAAATTGGCCATATTCTTCTGCTGTACCTACATCTAATCTTCCCAATCCAACATTAGCTAATCCATCTGTACATATCACAATCTTAGAGCCAGCATGACGTGAGGCTAATCCCAAAGCTACTACTAAAGCTGGTCCTAGAGCAGTTTGTCCCCTCTCTTCTAAACTATAATAATAATATTTTATTAATGAATGTTAGATAATATGCCTTTTAATACTGTTTTAGTTTAAATTAACAGAGAATTCCTATTGTAAAGTACAAACTTAAATGTGAATACTTACTCATATATTTTCGTAGTTAACGCTTTATGTGTATCTTTAATTGGTTTGGGTAAATTAATTTTTGATCCTAATCTTGTCAGTTCTGCTTCATCTTCTAATTTCTTACCAGCAATAGTCTGATCTGTATTCACACCTTCATTCATGACATGTAACTTGTAAAAAAAATTATTTCAAAATTATCAACTAAAGAGCTGTTGTTTAATGATCCATGCTATCTTTATCAACTACAAGATGATGAGTTTTTTTTTACAGTAGTGACACATAGGCTATTGGGAAACCATTGGTCATCATTGGGTGTTCAATTGGTAATTTCATGGAATTAACCAAAAGTTAAAAAGTTGATAGTGGACCACACCCATATACGCCCAACGAAAAAGCCTTCAATTTATTCAGGAGTAAACTAAACTTTCTCAAATCTTTTGATTTAGGTCCAATAACATCCATTTTAAGTTTCATCAAAATCGGTTGAAAACTAAGAGAGTAATAGCATACTCAATATTTTGGGGCAAGGGCAATAACTCTGCTTCTAATATTCAAATTCAAACTTGATCTTTGTTTTATGAATATATATACACATACCAAATTTCATTTTATTCCATCAAAAACTCTAGTTTTTAGAGCGTTTACGAGCAAATGTTGACGGACGGACGGGGGTGCAGACAATATATGTCCTCATAGAGAGATGAAAACAAGTTAAAACAAAGTTCAGAATACAATCCATGTAACAAAGCACAAGATATATTGATATACTATTTCTGACATTTGAAGATGTGAACAGAAATGATTGAGAAGGTTAAAATTTGGAATGTGACATATACTGCTTCAGGACTGTCTAAATGGGGCCAGAATTAAAACTGATGGAACCTGTTCAGAACTCATCAATTGAGCACTCCTTAGACAAATTTCAATACACTTGCAGACATTTCTTTACACAAATGATTTAAACCTATATCAAAGTTCTCACAAATTCTAATATTTATACATCCAAAAATTGTTTGAAATTGTCCTTGTTGCCTAAAACATGGAAAAGTGAATCAAAATTAGGTTAACATACTTCATTACTAAAACTAATAATAGCAACTCTTCTATTAGGAAACTCTTTCACCATATCTTCTAACTGTTTATCTACAGCAGCCTGCATAGACTGTAATCTTGATACATATGTTACATTTCTGTTCTGATTAGGTAAATATTGATCACCACCTTCAGGATTTAGTTCAGCAGCATTTTTGACCGACAAACTTCTCAATTTGATTTTACCTTGAACCTGTAATGTTACAAAGAAATAGTAGCCTACTCTTTTTCTACATCAAACCCTTTTTAATTTCCAACTGCCGCAGAACATTTAAATCGTGGGAAAGAGATTTTCGAAACTTTTCATGTTTATCAGAGACACTAGTACATTTGCATCATTCCAATTTTCGGTCAGAGTAGTTTTATTGGAATTGCAATCACCACATCAAACAGTTGAAAATTAAAATGGTGCTTTAATTGATGCTATCAATGTCCCACAATAATAACAAAAAGATCAGAAGATAGCTTGCCAGGCAAGGTAATATACGCCCACTGGCAGCTTTGTTTCAAAAAAAGAACATTTGGTAGAAAACAGCAACCATCAAATATTCAACCTGTAGTCATAGGCCTAAATTTTGTTCACTTAAATCAAGTGTTGTCCAAATATATTTTTTTTTCTCGATTTCATCAAGGGCTCAGCATTCATCAAGTTTAGTCGAAATCCTTCTGCCTTGTAGAGTGTTTATGAGCTAGAAACTAAAACGTATTTCAAAGAAGAAAGGCAATAAGTCATAGAGTTTAATAAACTCAGTTTATCGTGTGATAATAAACTAATTCAACAGGTTTCATTAAAATCTATCAAGAATTGTGCCTTCTAAAGTATTTACTTAAGGATTGAATGCAGATTTTTTTGCGTTCATTGGGTGATGAACGCAGAATTTTCACGTGTTAAATCGAATGAATGGCGAAGCCATTCATGTCAGGTTTAACATGTGAAAATTCAACAGGTTTCATTAAAATCTATCAAGAATTGTGCCTTCTAAAGTATTTACTTAAGGATTGAATGCAGATTTTTTTGCGTTCATTGGGTGATGAACGCAGAATTTTCACGTGTTAAATCGAATGAATGGCGAAGCCATTCATGTCAGGTTTAACATGTGAAAATTCGGCGTTCATCACCCAATGAACGCAAAAAAATCTGCATTCAATCCTTATATTTACATTCGGTAGAGTTCGGGTATTTTTTACCATATTTTAGTGGTAAATTTTTAGCTTTAATGGCTGTAATATAGTTACAAATGAAAGAAAATTGGGAATAAAATCGGCAACAGAACTCCTGTCAATTAATATGACGTCAAAACTTGAATGACGTCAAAGAGGAAGATCGTCAAGGCAGATCACTCAAATAGTCCACGTCTACGATTTTTATATTTATTGTTTGTCCTAAATGAGACTTTATTTCATATCAAATTAGTTCAAATATCTTATTTTTTCGATTTCTTAGTGTACCCAGGCCGAGGTTTGATCCATCTTTTGTCTAATCCTAATATAATGATGGTGTGTATTCATACGCCGCAATCTACGTTGTCAGGGAAAGATTTTGTATAGCAACGTCACGGGAGATCACTCTAGAATTTTGCGTTCATCGGTAAATGAATGCAAAATTTTCACAAGGGTTCACTGAAGCGCGTGACAATAAAATGTAAATATAATCTAATAATCAACACATTTTGAGGAACGAGGGGAATAATTCATGTAAAATATTTTTTGATTCTTTTAATTTTCAATAGGGTTCATTCTTAAGTGCTAATAAACAATTTCAGCAAGTTTCATCAAAATCCATAAAGAATTGTGACTTGTAGAGTGTTAACGAGATAAAAATCGACGTGTTTTAAAGAACAAGGGCAATAATTCATATTAAATATTTTTTGATTCTTTTGATTTACAATAGGGTTCATTCTTGGATGAAAATAAACAATTTCAGTAAGTTTTGTCAAAATCTGTAAAGAATTATGACTTGTAGAGTGTTAACGAGCTAAAAATCGAACGCGTTTTAAAGAACAAGGGCAATTATTCATATTAAATATTTTTCGATTCTTCTGATTTTAGATAGGGGTCTTCCTTGGGTGATAATAAACAATTTCAGCAAGTTTCGTCAAAATCTGTAAAGAATTGTTACTTGTAGAGTGTTAACAAGCTAAAATTGAACGTGTTTTAAAGAACAAGGGCAATAATTCATATTAAATATTTTTCGATTCTTCTGATTTTCAATAGTGTTCATCCTTGGGTGATAATAAATAATTTCAGCAAGTTTCATCAAAATCCATAAAGAATTGTGACCTGTAGAGTGTTAGCAAGCTAAAAATCGAACGTGTTTTAAAGAACAAGGGCAATAATTCATATTAAATATTTTTCGATTCTTCTGATTTTCGATAGGGTTCTTCCTTGGGTGATAATAAACAATTTCAGCAAGTTTCGTCAAAATCCGTAAAGAATTGTTACTTGTAGAGTGTTAACAAGCTAAAAATCGAACGCGTTTTAAAGAACAAGGGCAATAATTCATATTAAATATTTTTCGATTCTTCTGATTTTCAATAGGGTTTATACTTGGGTGATAATAAATAATTTCAGCAAGTTTCATCAAAATCCATAAAGAATTGTGACCTGTAGAGTGTTAACGAGCTGAAAATCGAACGCGTTTTAAAGAACAAGGGCAATAATTCATATTAAATATTTTTCGATTCTTCTGAATTTCGATAGGGTTCTTCCTTGGGTGATAATAAACAATTTCAGCAAGTTTCGTCAAAATCCGTAAAGAATTGTTACTTGTAGAGTGTTAACAAGCTAAAAATCGAACGCGTTTTAAAGAACAAGGGCAATAATTCATATTAAATATTTTTCGATTCTTCTGATTTTCAATAGGGTTCATCCTTGGGTGATAATAAATAATTTCAGCAAGTTTCATCAAAATCCATAAAGAATTGTGACCTGTAGAGTGTTAACGAGCTGAAAATCGAACGCGTTTTAAAGAACAAGGGCAATAATTCATATCAAATATTTTTCGATTCTTCTGATTTTCAATAGGGTTCTTCCTTGGGTGATAATAAACAAGTTCAGCAAGTTTCGTCAAAACCCGTTAAGCATTGTGACTTGTAGAGTGTTAACAAGCAATTGTGGACGGACGGACAGACGGACGGACGGACGGACGGACGGACGGACGGACGGACGGACGGACGGACGGACGGACGGACGGACGGACGGACGGACATGGGTGACGACAATATACGCTCCACATTTCATGTGGGCGTATAAAAATCACTTTATAAACCCTTAAATGTGTACTGCCATACAGCTTTTCCACTTTCCATGTCAGCCACTCTTACATGTTTTACTGACAAGGAAAAACCTCTGAAGTACTTATATCACCTATTGTAAAATCAGAACCCCCAAAATCTAGGATAACAAGCTTTTAACTCACTGGCTTGGAGATCAGACTCTGAATTCTAGTAACAATCTTAGCTCAAGGATGCCCTTGAAAATCTTCATTCCATGTACATAGCCAGATTTGTTTGTTCTTACCTCAGTTGAAACACACATACTACCAGAAACATCAATACAGAATACAACAATAGATTCATCAACACCACTGGGTCCAGCAGCTTCTGCAACACGAGATGTTTCTAGTAGGAATGTCACATCATCATCTTTAGGTATTTCACCTTCTTCTATATCACCTTCATTATTGGTTCCACAAAATTCACATACCCATACCTAGTCAAATCAATCAAAATATTTTGTGCGGTCTAAAAATTGATCCCATTCTGTTATTTCGGACATAAAATCCTCACCATGGCAGAAAGTTTTGAAACTAAGGTTAATTTTTCTAAGATAGCTTGCCAGGCAAGGTAAAATACGCCCACTGGAAGCTTTGTTTGAAAAAGAACATTTGGCGGAAAACAGAAACCATCAAATATTCAACCTGTAGTCATAGGCCTACATTTTGTTCAGAACTTAAATTAGGTGTCGTCTAAACAATTTTTTTCTCGATTTCATTAAGGGTTAAGCATTCATCAAGTTTAGTCAAAATCCTTCTCTGTTATGAGCTAAAAACTAAAACCTATTTTATACAAGAAGGGCAATAAGTCATAGGGTTCGATAGGGTTTATCGTGTGATAATAAACTATTTCAATAGGTTTCATTAAAATCTAATCGTAAAAGAATTGTGCCTTCTAGAGTATTTACAACCTAAAAATCAACGCGTTTTAGAGAACAAAGGCAATAATTCATATCAAATATTTTTTGATTCTTTTGATTTTCAATAGGGTTCATCCTTGGGTGATAATAAACAATTTCAGTCAGTTTTGTCAAAATTCGTAAAAAATTGTGACTTGTAGAGGGTTAACAAGCTAAAAATCAAACGTGTTTTAATTATTTTTCGATTCTTTTAATTTTCAATAGGGTTCATCCTTGGGTTTATAATAAGCAATTTCAGTAAGTTTCATCAAAATCCGTCAAGAATTGTGACTTGTAGAGTGTTAACAAGCTAAAAATCGAACACGTTTTAAAGAACAAGGGCAATAATGCAAGTTAAATATTTTACGATTCTTTTGATTTTTAATAGGGTTCATCCTTGAGTGATAATAAACAATTTCAGCAAGTTTCATCAAAATCCATAAAGAATTGTGACCTGTAGAGTGTTAACAAGATAAAAACCGAACGCGTTTTAAAGAACAAGGGCAATAATTCATATCTAATATTTTTCGATTCTTTTGATTTTCAATAGGGTTCATCCTTGGGTGATAATAAACAATTTCAGTAAGTTTCATCAAAATCCGTATAGAATTGTAACTTGTAGAGTGTTAACAAGCTAAAAATCAAACGCGTTTTAAAGAACAAGGGCAATAATTCATGTTAAATATTTTACGATTCTTTTGATTTTCAATAGGGTTCATCCTTGAGTGATAATAAACAATTTCAGCAAGTTTCATCAAAATCCGTAAAGAATTGTGACCTGTAGAGTGTTAACAAGCTAAAAATCGAACGCGTTTTAAAGAACAAGGGCAATAATTCATATCAAATATTTTCCGATTCTTTTGATTTTCAATAGGGTTCATCCTTGGGTGATAATAAACAATTTCAGCAAGTTTCATCAAAATCCATAAAGAATTGTGACCTGTAGAGTGTTAACAAGATAAAAACCGAACGCGTTTTAAAGAACAAGGGCAATAAATATTTTCCGATTCTTTTGATTTTCAATAGGGTTCATCCTTGGGTGATAATAAACAATTTCAGCAAGTTTCATCAAAATCCATAAAGAATTGTGACCTGTAGAGTGTTAACAAGATAAAAACCGAACGCGTTTTAAAGAACAAGGGCAATAATTCATATCTAATATTTTTCGATTCTTTTGATTTTCAATAGGGTTCATCCTTGGGTGATAATAAACAATTTCAGTAAGTTTCATCAAAATCCGTAAAGAATTGTAACTTGTAGAGTATTAACAAGCTAAAAATCAAACGCGTTTTAAAGAACAAGGGCAATAATTCATGTTAAATATTTTACGATTCTTTTGATTTTCAATAGGGTTCATCCTTGAGTGATAATAAACAATTTCAGCAAGTTTCATCAAAATCCGTAAAGAATTGTAACCTGTAGAGTGTTAACAAGCTAAAAATCGAACGCGTTTTAAAGAACAAGGGCAATAATTCATATCAAATATTTTCCGATTCTTTTGATTTTCAATAGGGTTCATCCTTGGATGATAATAAACAATTTTAGCAAGTTTCATCAAAATCCGTAAAGAATTGTGACTTGTAGAGTGTTAACAAGCAATTGTGGACGGACCGACGGACGGACGGACCGACGGACATGGGTGACGGCAATATACGCTCCACATTTCATGTGGGCGTATAAAAATCAAGTAAGTCGAAGGGAAAGAGCTCTCTTTGTTGACAAAATAAAAATATGAAGATGGATTTTTCCATTAAAGGAATGAAGATCAAGAATAACCTACCTTGCCAGACATACCAGAAGTCAATTTACTGATTTTGGACATAACAACTGGACAATCTTGACCTTGACATCTAATGGCATCTCCAGCATACATGCTACTAGGATCCTTCAATGTGCCCAATGTTATAGATATCACATTGGTGTCTGCTTTTTGAAACTTTTTACCAGTCTCTCTCAAGACTTCAAGAAAAGATTATTTAAAAAATTAAATTAATATTTAAGTCAAATCTTTCAGAATCTTTATGAGTTGAACAATGAGATAATCCATAATACATTCGGCTCAACCTTTATCATTGTGTCGGAAAAGACAACTCTTGTTTGGAGATAGATTTTCACTGGCTGCTTTTTCCGCAAAAGAAGACGACACTCTCTGAAGAATGATTGTGATTGGCTGGACTATAATTTATTCAATATGGCAACTACCGTATAGTATACGAGGTTATCTAGCCACTAGTCTAGTTCCGAAGTAGATACGAGTGCCAATAATACCTGGACATCCGTAAAGAATAAAAAACTTTTTGTGGTTTTGGGTTTAATCTTCATTTTGCATGTTTAAGTCTGGTGACCTATCTTTCTTTATTGTTCCAGTTGAGCTATAAATAGGCACATATAAGCCGGGAAGGCTTGATGCAAGAGTCTACAAGACATCAAGCTTAAGACTTTGAACATGCCCAAGATATCATCAATCAGCCAAATTTATGTCTTTATCATGTTCACTCAAGGATTTTAATGTGTTTTGTCAGGGACAAAAACTGAACAAACAATTATCAAAATATCTAAATTCAAATATGTCCCAGATCTTTTCAAATTCCTTTCCTATTCACAATTACAGTTGAAAATCTTCTTTTATTTTTAACGAATATTATTAAGCATGGACAAAAAAAATGTACCTGGATCGGCTTCCTTTTGCCAGTGATGCTGTTTGCCTCTGGACTTCGTCTTTCCGAAAAACTTTTTAATACCACTTCCAAATCGTTTCCTTTGTACTGCAAAAATTATCAAATAAATCATTCAATTTCAAAAGTGGGCTTTGATTTTAAATTAATGACTTTTCAATATAGTGAGAAAAACGAAGGTGTCAAATAAGACTGGTTATTACTTACTGAGATTTTGATTGGTCGAACGGATAGTGAACGTATCCCTTAAACAGCAGAAATAAAAGTTGACGAACCAAAATTAATTAAAAATACTGACCTGGTGGCTCTGGTTGAGCCATATCATCTTCATCATCACTACAAAATATTCACAATAATATATTTAGATCATAGATCTCAAATGTGAGGTACATTTCACAAATAATGTCATTTAATGTCAAGTCAAATTAATGAATTAGCTATGTGACATCACCAAACACCCTATCAACAGCATGAAAATGGGCTTACAACTGCTGCTTCTCAGAAATATTTGATTAAAAGACTCTATCAATTCAAATCGTAATGATGTATGACATGACTTGTTGTGTGCTAGTAAGATTAAAGAAGCAGGCATAGGGCACAGACTAGATAAGAGAGGAGAGTCTTGTTGTTGCCTGAAACACCACTGGGTAAAATAGGTCCTGGGATTTAAGAAGGAAGTGTCAAAGACGTCAAGTTGGCGATTTAACTGCAGTGCTAAAATGTCATGTCATGAGCCTTGATTTGGATAAGATGGTTGCAGTGTGAGTAGGAGTTTAAGGACAGAGTGGGAAAACCTAGCCAACACAAATATATACAAAATATCTCCTTTATTCCAGTTGATCTAGGAAAAAGATACAAGGATAACACATGGATACTAGACCTTAAGAGATTGTAAAGTAATTTTCTAAACTTTGTATGTGTATAGGGGACACTGATAGTATCAATTTGTGCAAAACCAATTTCCATTCTGACGTCTGTTGTTCTTGCAATTCCACTTAAACTAACGCATTTGTGAAGTCAATAACAGTGATCTGCATAGATATCAATAGTAGCTTCTAGTAGATCACTGTCAGTGACGTCATAAAACATGTAAGTGGAATTGCAAGAACAATAGACGTAATAAAAGGAGGAAATAGTGAATAGAAATGCTGTTACACTCCATAGACAGACAATTACAGAATCCTTACTCTCTGTTGATAGAAAGCAGGTTACTCTGTAAAGGGAGGTAACAAACCCTTGACATTACCTGACATTTAAACCATCATCATATTCATCATCTGATACATATTCATACTCGTCTCCAGCGCCCATGTAAACTTGACTGGACCCGAAATTCATTTTGACTGGAAAAATAAGATTATAAACATCATCAAAAGAGAATGTTTAGCATTTTCGAGGATCGATTTGGGCCTTGAATATAATGTAAATAGCCTTCAGAATCACTAAAACTTTCTTGGTCGAACAGTTAGTGAACATATCCCTTTAAGTGGCAAGAAATAAGTTTATCAAAATTATAGGCCCCCTCTAGGCTATAGCAAAAAATCATTAGGCACAACCTATTACAAGGTTCAGTATTTTACAACACTTTTACAATTAATTTTGATTGGCTAGAAAACCATAAAGAGTGAAACGATTCACAAAAAATTGTTGACGAAATAGTTATTGCTTTATCCAAACTCAATTTTTATCCAATCAGCATTGATTACATATTCTATGAAGTCGCTCACTTTCTCAAAAAATCTATTTTTAGAGCCTTACGTCCACCAACAATAATGCATTGATAATAATTGTGCATCCAAAACTAAAAACAAGTTCCACATAAAGTTTTAGTTTTAACTCTGGAAGTTTGAGGACAATGGAAGTGTAGAAAAAAACTTTACTTCCTTGTTGCACTATATTGTAAAAGCTCAAGTGCTCTTGCAGTGGTAGTCTTGATGGGGTTATCTACTCTAGCCATTTTAAAAAAAACAAAAAAGTAGGCATAGCCATAGGTTGGCATTTTTTGCTACCAAATCTAAATAGGAGTCATACCGGTAGGTTATATTTCTTATTGCAAACAAGACCTTGTTACTTACCAATTAATGCGCTGTCAAGTTAAGAACACAAAAATCTTGTAGTTTCCAAAATTTACTTCCTTCAATCCTTGTGCAATAATAATGTTGTAAACAAAACTACTTTTATAGCCAAACAACCGTAAAATACATCCGCATTAAAAAGAGAACCAATGATATTTTTTTTAGAATTCTTCAGTCATTAATTGCCTTTAACTTTAATCCAAACTTATTTATCTAAAAGATAAGTCTGATTAGTATTTGTCTAGTAGAGTAAACTTTTGAAATTGGTGTGATCATAGTTTTTCTCGCGTAGTAATACAAATTATTCATTTCTAAATATAGACTTTTTGGAAATATATTAATCTATTTTTAGTAACATGCTCAACAGGGCAAACAAATGAACAAAATGAGGCCCAACAAGTTCCTATAAATAGCACATTATTCATGGCTGGATGTTGGTCCAGCATTTTCTCTGTTTTGATTACATATACGGGCCGGTCCATCTATCCTCATTCCCATAGGATGGCAGAGCGGTAAGCGTGCTGGAACCACACCCAGCGGGGCCCGGGATCGATAGGCTACCCCTTCCAAAAAAATTTTTTTGTTTTTTTTTCAAAAAATCAAACACTCTCGTGAACTTATTGGTCATACAAATATATTTTGTGAACAATGGACACGTTTGTGCATATTTCACCACAGAAAATTGACTTAGAGAAACTTATCTCCCCTTAGGTTTTATCTGACTAATCTCCCCTTCTAAGCCGTTCCAGACACTAAAAATATGTTTGACGGGCCCTCTAATAGCTTCCTATGATAACATTTTTGCAACAATTTTGCGTTGAAAAGATGCAAATTCTGATTCGTTTCATATGCGAAAAACCAATTTTCGATCAAGCGATGCCAGTTTTCTGTGATAAAATATGGTTGGCCTTCAAGAAAAAAAGCGTTTACTCCCTCCGGGCTTGTTAATCTAACCCTAGCGCCATTTCTCTCAAGCGCGAATTTTAGGGTGCTGGAGTCACACCCAGCGGGGTCCGGGATCGAGACCCTTCAAAGAAATATTTTTATTGTTTTTTTTTCTCAAAAAATCAAACACTCTCGTGATCTAATCGGTCATACAAATATTTTTTTGTGAACAATATGTAGTCTTTAGAGTGCTCATGAACAAAATTTGACGCCTTTTAACAAAGTCAACGGCAATAACTCAAAATTGAAAATACGTCAGATTCGAACTTGACCGGGATCTTATCAGTTTAAAGGAGAATGCCAATTAGTTTCATTAAAATCAAATGAAAAATGTAGTCTTAAGAGTGCTCACGAACAAAATTTGATGCATTTTTACATTATCAAGGGCAATAACTCAAAAACCGTTCATCGAAAATACGTCATATTCGAACTAGATCTTAAAAAGGAATGTTCACCATTTTCGAGGATCGATTTGGGCCTTGAATTTATGAAAATTACCTTCAGATTTACTGTAACAGTCCCAAAATCACACAATCCCTTCAATACCCCTACCTAGACATTTACCTTTCATTTTCTGTTTATGTGTTTTCTATATAATGCATAGTATTACTAAACGGCGTGTCGTATTTTTGACATTTTAACGCTCATATTTATGGCTACGGGGATTTCGATTGAATGTTGTGAACAATATTAGGGATTAGAATAGCTAAATAATTCCAGGTTCTGAGACTAAAATTTTATTGGTCGTATTATAGTTAGTAAACATATCCCTTTAATCTAAAGGATCACACAAAGTTTCAGAAGAAAACTGTAATCTCAAGTCTCTGGTTCGTCCCCATTCCGCCACCAGCATTTTGGGAGACAAATCGATTCACGCAATGAATGTTTCCTTGCCTGGAAAGTTATTTTGACAATTTAGTGTTGATTTATTATATGTATTTATTTATTTGTAACTTTGTGAGCGGTTTACTTGGTGTTTTACAAAAAAAAAAAAGATATAAAAAAAAATAACTATAATTATTGGTCTGATTTATTAGTACCCTTCGATTTCTGAGCAACAGTGGTACAACGTAACGCTATTGTTGAAACTATGACGTCATGTCGATTGTCACCTCTAGTGATTATTGTCTTCTTTGGATACAAGAAGATACAAGACGTCTTGATAGATTTCTCTACATATTCAGTAAGAAAACTCTATTCTGGTTTGATTCAGTTCTCTAGTAAGTACAATAATATAATTTACAATTAAATTGGACCATGTTCATATAACTTTTACTAACAACTTTACTGGAAATCATATTAAAAACTTAATCTGTAACGTCAAGTCCCTCGCTGAAAGTTGGTAAATGTGCTTTGAAAATATTTTGTCGTTTGAAAATCGCCATCCCTTTTCCGCTATAACTAGCTTATTATGTAAACTAAAATGGATAAAACATCCGTTTTTATTATTGCCACCGTCCTTGGTGCAAAGGCATATTAATTTGGTTTGTTGTCGGCTCTCTTAAACTAAATTCTATATTTATATTTATTTCAGGTAAAATGTCTTCAGGAGATTCTTTGTCACCTGGTAAGATTTTAAATAATTGTTTCCTCTTAATTTGACTCCTTTTTATAGAGTTCATAAGACACCTCAAATAATTTAAACTCAAATAAAAGAGATCCGAGCCAAAAACAATGATATAGTTTTAGATAAAGTATTGGAAAAGTTTATGCAATGTCCGTTTATAGTATTAATCTGTGTATTTTCTTATATCAGTGTTATTATATTTCAGATATAGTTATTGCTCGTGGTTTGGATAAAGTAAAGATAGTTTCCAACAGATTAAATGAAGCGATTCATTATATTTTATCTTCTACTAATTCCAATCCATCATATCACCTGAATCCACAATCATCATTTGTATACCTTCTGACAGTATACAATCTTTTGGGGGATGCAGAAGATGTTTTGTCAATGAAAGTGACCACCAATGACGCTGGTATGTAATTTATTTAGATGTTTTTAGTCATGACCATCCAAATCGTCATCATCATTCATCATTTCTCTAAGTATCAATCACGCCCCTTCTTCTCTTGGTTTTCATTATCAGATTATTGAAGGTATTGTCACGAGGTTTTCTTAAAAATTTTATGTTAAGCGGAGAGACTGATAACATTGTTTGCATTGTTCCAATTTTCAGTTCGACGTCATCTAGGCATTCAATCTAAATGGTATTGCAGGCGTCTGATTGCTAAAAAGAACCGTACAACTTGATGCAACCTTCAGAATCAGTTCCAGTTCAATTATTCTACATTATAAACATTTAATACAGTTAATATACATACTCTATTTCAGATCCTGACATTCGTAAAGTTATTTTACGGTTAAATATCGCTTCCACCAGAATACACGATGCTATGTATTATCTGTACTCTAAAAGTAACTTACCTCGACCATTAAGACTAAATACTACAAACTCTCTCTCATTGATACACTCATTGTACCAGAAGGTGGAGGGAGCAGAAGAAATATTGGTAGAGTTAACTGGTAAGTCGATAGTTAATGTATATTCCCATTTATATTCCAAGATAGTTACTTTGGCCAAGAGTGTGGATTTGTCCAAATGTTATGGGGAATAAACCAGGTGCATCGGAAAGCGCCACAGGCACGAACCCCAACGCAATTTTGCGGGGGAACCGAGGTATATACTAATTTTATGGAATGGAAACATCGAAACAATACAATAATATAATATACATCTATTATAATCATGTCACTTACTCAAACTTTTGATGTTTTCTTTATATTACAGTTGCTAGATCATCAAGATGGAGGAGAGTTAAGAGAAGTTTCTCTAAATTTGGACAATGCATCACCAAACATGTTAGAGCATGTTAGGGCTGGGCGATATTGGTTACAGTGGATATCACGATATTCATCATTAATATATCACGATATGGGTATATATCGCGATATTTTGAACAAGTGTTTTTACTGGTTTTTGAAACAAAATATTTTTGTTTTGTTCTTTAAAAAAAATCTGAAATGTAAGAAAAACAGTAAATATCTGTCAAAACCAACCAAACCTTCAATAGCATGAAAAAAACATTTATTTCAAAAATATAAATGTATTAAGTTATGATATTCGTATAATTCCTCTTTATATAGTGAAAATCATAGTCAAGTCACCAGCAATAATTTATTTTAACTATCTTTATACGTATAATATGTACATGTACATAATAGGCTATATACTGCACTGTATTATTGGTACTGGTATTCATATATTTTTGGAATTTTCTATTTGTGATTATCATAGCCAGGTTATAATGACAATTTTATGATTTTTTAAGTCCCAAGGTCTCTTGGGATAGATTTATAGATTAAGATTTTCAGATTTCATAATAGAATAGCACGGAGCTGTAAGTTGGGCTAAACTGACAGAATAATGCTTTCTCTGAACAAAACAGATACTAAACTTTGACACGACCATCTCATATTTTACGAAAATAACTCGTTTTTTATTCAATGGATGCTATTATATTTATAAACATAAAAATTAGATATTTATATGTATACAATATAATAAAAATATATTTTTTGTGTAACTTTTAGTTTCTGATTTATTATCTCATTGTAAAGCCCATCATATTCCAAATATTTGACATTTCATTATTATATCATCGAGATAGTATGACGAATGACGGCGTGGTTTGTACACGATGTTTAAAGCCCTGGTTGCCAACCTTTTAGATGTTAAAGCTCTCTCTCCTGGCAATCTTTCAAATAAATAAGTTTTACATTGGCAATGTGGCCTCGAACAGAGAGACCAAAACCTCGTGCAATAACACTGAGAAGGCTATTACGAAATTTACGGTTCAGTTAAATCCAAGACTTCCTAAAGGATCGCCACTCTTGTCCTACCCTTTTCTCATGTGCCTTAATATGACGATTAATCATAAGGAACCTCAAAACAAATAGATATCAGATTGATCCCAACTACAAAGATTACAGCCATTTAATGTCGATGTTTTAATGTCTGTGTCGAAGTGATTGTGAGAAAATTTGTTATCACCAGAATTTGAATATCTTATTGAAAATCAGAAAATATTGAAATCACAATGGATCGGTAAGGTTGATTATATGAAAAATGCTAGGGCTTGCCAGTAACATACGAAAACTAAAACAGAAAAGTGACTTTGAGCAACTTATCTCCCCTTCGAAGCCGTTCCAGACATTAAAAATATGTTTGATGGGCCCTCTAAGCTTCCTATGTTAATTTCTCGCCACCATTTTGTGTTGAGAAAATGCGCCAGGATATTCTGATTCGTTTTTATATGCGAAAATCTATTTTCGATCAAGCGATGCCAATTTTCTGTGCTAAAACATGGTTGGCCTTCGAGAAAAAAAGCTTTTACCCCCCTCCGGGCTTAGGGTTACGGCTAACCCTAGCGCCATTTCTCTCAGGCCCGGGTGGCGAAGCGGTTAGCGTGCCGGAGCCACACCCAGCGGGGCCCGTGTTCGAGACCCGGTTGACGAAAATTTTTTTTTCTATTTTTACAAAGTCGAACACTGTCTAATCTATCATTTTCACCAACCAAATATTATTTTTGAACAAAGGGTAGGCCTGTGCAATGCTAACCCTAATTTCCTTTGCTCAGATTTTTATCGCTTCGCGGAGCCATTACAGAACGGAAGTACTGTTGATGGACCCTGTAGGTCGCCCATGAAATTTTTTCAACCCAAATTTGTGCTGAGAAGATGCGCAACGACGTAGCATTGACTTTTTAGATACAACCGTCTTTAAAGATACCAATTTTTCTCAAACTAATAACTTAGATATCCGAGTATTTTTTAAAGAAACCGACACCCACCAACTTTTGTTCAAATCTTTTTTCCATCCAAAACATACTTTTTCTGGCATTATTAAATATCAAATTTTACGCTTTCACCGAATTTGCACGAGACATGTTGACTTCGAGGAGGCGTGTTCTTTAGTCCGAGAAAGAGGTTATTCTAGAAGATACCTACGAACTATAAAAAGCTCTACTTTAGCAGAAATTGAAGCGAAAGAAAACGCTTTGGCTTTCCAAAACCCTAATAACATCGCTACCCCATGTAACAGTTCTCGTTGCGGAACTTGTACTTATTTTTTACCAGGTGATAGATTGTCTAATAAATTGAAAAAACCAGACTTTTTTGTAAATGAAAAACTTACCTGCACTAGTGAAAATATAATTTACATGATAACCTGTTTAAAATGTAACGAACAATACATTGGTGAAACCATGAATAATCTCAGAACCCGTTTCGTCCAACATAAATCTGATGTAAATTTAAATACTAGTACTGTAAATCTAATAAAACAGTTTCACGGCATTTCAATCAACCCGACCATGACATAAACGATCTGAAAATTACCCCTATTGAACAAATCTATGATAATCAGCATATTCCTTCTAAAGTTCGACTTATACGAGAAAACTTTTGGATAAATAAATTACAAACAATGTACCCATTTGGTATGAACATCCAAGTGGATTTTCAAATTTTACCCTTTGTTATCCAATTCAATAGTACAGCTGCACAGTGTCCGCGTCTGATAAAAGATATATACGGTAAATTACAAGAGAAATTTCTTTGTGCCTTTAATAATGATTTGGTAATAGCCTATAAACGAAACAAAAATTTAAATGACCTCCTTGTCCATGGTAGATTGCCGATACTAACTTGAAATTACTACTTAATCTTACAATATCACAACGCAAACCTTATATCTATACCTATTATATTATCATTATATGCCTTAATATGAGTATTTTGTATCATTATTTTTGTAACAATGAAAGTTAGGTACATTTATATTTTTTCCATTTAAAGTAAAATTTTACACCTATTCAATTGATCCTAATCATATGATCCCAAGAGAGACACTTATCTTTTTCCAGATCATCAAAAGACGAGAAGATTGCAGATGATAGAATGTTATTTCTTTTTTTTTATTAACACACAATTGTTATCCGCAAGAACTTATATGTCTGTGCCTGTGCTTTCGTAACATTGATTTTTTGAAATGTTACAACCTCTCTCCCCTAGATAACCCTAGGATTAACGTTGGGGTTAATAAGTCTCGGTAGCCGCGAGTTGTCTCTGAAGCTTTTTGCCAACTTTAAGGGGCAAGGTTCGATTCCTGTTCCTGAATTTCCGTTGCCGGCAAATTGACACAAATTATGTTGCATCGCAGTTAAATAAAAACAGGAGTCTATCAATCAACAATATAAAAAAAATTTCATTGACAGTTCAGGAATTAAATAACAACGTCTTCACTGACTGACACACTGTCATACTAAAAGAACAGCTAAGCTTTCCAATTTCCATACAAAAAACAATCTTTAAAATCAATAGGAACAAAAGGTCCAAATTACAGGAAAGATACAAAATAGGCAGTTCTTACACAAACAAAATAATTTTCAGTCGGTTGTCGTCTGCTGTCAGCCCTTGAACGTCAGATGTCGGACGTTGTTAAGAAAACAGTTCCTGCCCCTACATCACTCCCAAAATAATAAAGGTGTTTTAATTCGAACACACCTGCTCTCAAACGAACAGGTAATATAAAGTTTACCTTTAAAACAAGCTTTAAATTAAAATTTACTTAATGTTTTATACATTGGGTTATTCACAATCAGTAGGAAAATCAAAGCAGAAACGTCACTTTGCCGCACATTTACCAGACGTTAAATATAAAGGAGCATTACTCTCAGCAATCTTTCGGCTTCAGACAACAAAACCTAAATACAGTAAAACCTGCAAAAGGAAGCCACAACTCCCGACTTGAGTATTGGGATTTTATTATTTTTGCCAGGTCAAACACGGCTCTATCATTTCTAGACAAAACAATAATTGTATCATAATTGGACAAGACTGTGCGTTGCTAACCATAATTTTGCTTTCCCCCTTTCCTGAGCTAACCCTATAGTTAAAAAAAAGAGTTACCCTTAGGGTTAATCCTAGCTTACCCTAGTCTCGGTAGCCAAGTGGTTTTCGTAGCTTTTTTGCCAACTTTGAGGTGCCAGGTTCGATTCCCACTTGCAGTATTGGGATTTTTTTTAATTGTTTCAAGTCAAACACTGTCTTCTCTATCATTTTGAGACAAAACTATAATTTTATCATAATTGGACAAGGCTGTGCATAGCTAACCCTAATTTGCTTTTCAACATATTAAAACCTTCTTTGCGCCATTTGCAAGTAGCGTGAGACTTCGAACTGGCATATTAAACTGCCCCAAAACCAAATTGTGTTGGGAGTATGCGGAAGATGGCATTTAAAAAAACAATATAACCTTCAAGGTTAACTCCAGCTAGGTAAACAATGTTTTTGTTAGAGAAAGATACTAGTGTCGCATTGAATGTTTTTCTTTTTTGTATTTTCATATAGAGCAGTGGATTAATTTGGATTTTATACAACAAATTTTAATGAATTTCCAAATTAATTATATTAATCATAGATGTCAGTAACAACAATATGGGTGATATAAAAGATACAGAAATAAAATCCTGTGTTTTAAAAAATACAAATACATGTAGATTCAAATTTAAATCTCATTTTTAAAAGAAGCACATTGACAAAACAACAATTAATAAGTATTCAAAGGATAAAAATAAAAATAAAAACTATTTTCAGATTGGCTTGTCGGCAGCTTGACCTACGGCTGTATTCATTTTAATGCTTGATTGTTCATGAACCGCATCTTTTGAAAGAAACGAATGTACTATGTCAACTATAAACCCTATAAGTTCCAGCATAGATAAAACAGATACACCCAATCCAAGACTCAACTGTCCACCAATATCACTCATCAAATTCTCAAACTACAATAACAAAACAAATAATAAAAGGATTATTTAGCTACAAACAGCGTAAATACCCTATATAACTTTAACTTAAAAAGATTGTTGTCAACAATTTGGCAACTTAATTCTCAATTCACCAGGACATGTATAAAATCATATTTAGTTCTATAGAAAAGGCCCTTTAAAATGTTTTTTTTTTTTAAATATAAATGAGATATCTAATTTGTAATTTGTATTGTGTAATTTGTGTAATATGTATAATTGGAATTTGAGCTGGTGCAACGGAAATAAATCGTTTATTAAAAAGTAAGGTTTCCATTTGTCTTGAGATTTCAAGCTGTATGTTACAGTTAGAGTCTACATCTCACTCAATAAATATTGTTCCCAGTAGTGGCCTGAATTACTACGTCTTTAGGACCTCAGTAAAAAAAGATTAGACTAAGTCTCAATGGTTACAGACATTACTTCATCTTTATATATATACATGTACATGTATATAGACCACTTACTGAATAAGCTGGATGTTCTTCTGTAATGACCGTCGTTCCTCTTCGGAAATAAACTCTTAAGGCAGCGGAATTTCGTCTGTAAGTTATATTAAAGTAATTGTTAGATTTGATTCAATTTTATTACGTATGTATACTAACGGTACTGATATTGGCGATATCAGGAATATACCATCTTTATTTGCAGATGTAGATGCTTCAGCTCGATAACTTCCAATGTTGTTTTTACAATGGGAGTCTCAAACAAACATCCATGATGAGTCTCTATCATCCAGTCTATAAAAGACCGTGACATACAAGTCGTACAAACCAATGAAGTCCCCTGCATACTAAAGATTCACTAGATGAAAATGAAATGAAAAATAATGAAGTTGTAAATGCCTCCGATTTACATAAAAATATCAGATAAACTAAATGCTTTTTTACCTTAATTCATCCATAGAAATTTTGTTTTTTGTGTCAAAAGTATAAAAAGCTTTTTGGACAATAGGCAGATAAGCGTCTGATGGATATTGTGTATAGGACGGTGTCACATCATAATTATGTCGTCTGGAATTACATAAATTAAAATAAAATATTATGTCCATGTATAGTAGGCTACTGAAATTACAGTGGATTGAAAGAGTACACAGACATACCACACAGATTCTGGAATGCTTGGAGCAGAAGTCGTGTTTCGAATGACATATAAAACAGTTATTGATAGATTAAAGGTCAGATTATTCCGATCCTATCAAAAATCATGAACCAATCAAATTTTTGTAGTGCTCGCACATGCGTGATGTTATGTGAAAACGTAAGGTTCGACACCATTACATTACAGCTAGTAACAGACTTACAGGGATTGTAAAGAGGTTTTCTAAACTTTGTATGTGTATCGGGGACACTGATAGCAAATCCACTAAAACTAACGCGTTTCATGACGTCACTAATATAATCTACCGGAAGCTACTATTGATATCCATGCAGATCACTATTAGTGACGTCATAAAACGAGTTAGGTTTAATGGAATTGCAAGAACCACAGACGTCGGAATGGAAATTGGAATGACACAAATTGATGCTATCAGTGCCCCCGATACACATACAGAGTTTAGAAAACCTCTTTACAATCTCTTTAAAGGCCATTTAAACCTATTACAAAATCAACATTGCTAACTTGCCTGCATGGTTCAAGACACGCATCGGTACAGGAATTTTTGCCATTAATTATCTTTAGTACACATGCATCTGAAATAAAATAATAATACGAAACAATTTCTTTTTTGTTGCGGAAACAAAACAAGCCATTAGCCTTCACCAATAGATCCATTGCGCAGGCCCGTAGGAACAGGGGGGGCAGGGGGGGGCATCCGCCCCCCCAATAATTTTGACATTAATGACTGAAGCAATACAATTTTTTTTTTTAAAGATAAAACAAGAAATTAGTGGTAGCCTATGTTGTAAGGGCCAGTGAAAGCAAAATTGCTTTATATAGGCAGGAGCAGCTTTGAATTCTGCACAACCCCCTTGAGAATGAGTTTTTGCACATTTTGCCCCCCCCCCCCCCCAATATGAAATTGCTTCCTACGGGCCTGCATTGCGTCAAAAGCCGACTTCCAACACTCAGTTGATGCCAAAATAATTGTTATATATCGGGTGTCTCAAAAAACGTCCCCAAGTTTGACGGTAAGTATTTCAGTTGCTGATGAACCTATCTCTCAAAACTCTCACAGATTTACTTCAACATGTCTGTGTCAGACCTTGAAAATATGAAAGTCATCGAATAAAAAATGTACAAGTAGGCCTACTGCCCCGAACAAAATCGCATGTCAAAAATTCAATATCGGAGCAAAATACACATTTCAACCTATGTTTTTTATGCATCCACCACCAATATCAACCATTTTCCATTCCGAGATGCTATCATATAATTTTTGTGTTCTATGAGTTTAAATTGTACTCATATCCACAAGATATGACAACTGGTATTTACCACCAATAAACTATTAGAAAACCCCCATTCTCCAAAATAGCGACCATCCTGCCTTTCAGTTCCTGTTCAGCCAATTTGTCCCATTTGCAGTGGTAATGACTATGGGCAGTATGGGATTCTCTTACGGAACAGATGTACTGCACTTGGGTTGGACACACTGACTGAAAAAGTACTGCAATGCAGGATGGTCGCTTCTTGAGGGATAAAACAAGCCAAGCCAGCTGCCATATTTACTGTCATATTTGTTGAAGAAATATGGCTGCCACCGACCCACTATAAAACCGGAGTAAGACGCCCTTCAGTTGCTGGAAGCGAACGTTATCTACAAACGAACGCCCATCCCTCAGTTGATATCCATACCTCGGACTGTCAACATCGCTAATAAGCGATCACTATGAAACAAACAAAATGCACATCCCCATATATTTCAAAATTTTAAATGATGGACCAAATACATACCATAGGCTCTGCACAGATCTGAACTTTGACCAATTTTACCATGCAAACTACATTTACATGCTTTATATACCTTCTCTTCCAAACAAATTTGCTGACATGCCTTAAATTAAGATTTTGATTTTGATAAAAGATTTCTATACCGAAGTCGTTGTAAAGATACACAACAATCCAGTGCAACGTAAGAGAGAATCCATAAGAGAAGCTCAATGGATCGATATAATTTTAGATTTATAAAATTTCAAGTTATTACCGATATTGATTGGTACTCCGATCCGTTGTAACATTCTCCATACGGTGCCGATAAGCGGTATGATATAACCTAAAAATAAAAATATGCTCCTTTTTTTATTGAGTGTGGCGGAAGTGAGATATCTTACATTTCTCTTACATTGCGTCCTCCTTTGAACTCAGAAAGGGGCTTGCGCGCCTGCAGCAGGAGGTGTACATTGACTGAACCATTCTGGTTTGTCCCCCTCCCCAAATATTGAGCTAGCTGAGTTTTGGTCTAGTTTTGTTTTTGAGAGAATAAAGTCTTACCTGTTGTATTGCTAATTCTGTTTTAAACCCGGGAGGAACTAAGAATGATCTGGTCATGTCAGGATTGGTTCCAGATTCAGCCAGGCCAACTCTATATCCAGCACTACTTACAAATAATGGAATGTAATCTTTTTGGCCAACATCGAAAATAATTTCTATTCCTAGAATATCAATTATTAAATTATTTAACATTATGTACAACTGATCTTAATTAAATTAATATTCATTATCATAACAGAAATAAATCAATTCTGATAAATAATAATGATGAGTAGATGAGAATCTGCTAAAAACTGAAATATATTGTAATTTGAAAATCGTAAAATATGAAAGAAAACATCATAACCTTTTTATGAACGTTAAACATAATGGAAAGTTGTATAAGACATATTTTGTAAAAAATCAACATAATACACAATGTGGGTGGTTTTTAAAATAACATAATACATGTAATTAATACACATTCAGGAAAGTTTTTTAAAAAAAAGGAACAGCATATACAATGAGGATCTTATCATAAAAGCAACATAAAGGACAGAAAAGAATATTCTAATAACGGGGTTTTTTAAAAGAAGTAATATACAGAAAAACATATACAATATATATACAAAACATAAAATGTAGATGAGGATCTTTTAATAAAAGCAACATAATGAATAGTAGATGGCCTTCTCATAAAAGTAACATAATGCAAAGACGATGATATTCTTACAAATATAACACAAAGATGGAGATCCTCTTAAAAACAAAACATAATACACAGATTTGGATCTTGGAATAGTATACAGGTGAGGATCTTATAAACAAAACACGTAATATTATGAGGATCTTCTAGAGCAAAGAGTATCTTAAGGAGGTTGGATCTAATAACCAATTTAAATTAGAAGTCTCTGATCTTTTTGTATGGTGGTAGCCAAAAATATCAGTATTGAGAAAATGCAAAAATTGGCATAGGGGTGGGATACACCAGAATATGATCACAGAAGATTCAATCATACTTTGATATCAACAATATGCTAAAATACAAATTTACAGATAAAAATCGTTTTAGGGATTGTTAGTATTTAAGACTATATGGAGTCACAAAAACACGTATAACTGCTTATCGTGAATTAATATCTGACCTTAATGTGCTCCATTATATTCATGAATTCATGTAAGCCAATAAAAAAGGCGGTGGGTGTAAAATTCCGAATTCCCGAATTCTCCGAATTGTCCGAATTGGGTAAGAAAAGACTAAAAAATCGAAACTAAATTTTCGCCAAAAGTCGTGCACAAATTTGGGATCAGAACAATTTTACATAAAAAAACTAATATTTTAAAGCTCTTTCTTTGGTCAAATCAAAATTTGTATTTTTTGTTTACGTGTACATTAATTCATAAGCTAATTCATAATAATGTTGTCTACTGACTAAGATTCGCTAATAGTCAATAAACACTTTTGGTTGTTTGTGACCGGGTGTGTCTTTCAATGAATACAAGACAACTCGGACCATAATACACACGATCACTTGACAAACTCGGACAAAGTTTTAACTTAAAATTTTAAACTTTGACCAATTGCTTTGATGATCACAAACTCATACCACTTTTCTTTCCGTGTTAATAAAAAACAATCTATTATCGGTATTTATATTGTCGTCAAAATTCGCATCAAGAATTGAAATTGCGCAATCATTTATTGAAATATTCCCAGATTCTTTTATATATTAACAAAATATGGCTCGTATTCACAGGCCACATCTGTGATCATTTGTCGAACTTGTTTAAAATCGTATGGATATAAACCTTCACATATAATTTCATTCAGATCGGATATGAAATTTGGCCTATATCGCATTGACATTTATCATAGTTTCAGTGAATCAAGGCTTAAAACTCTGTCATCCTTTTCGAATCAATCCCAAATTTGAGCTTGTCCGATATCTTGTATACATTCTTATGGATTTAACCTACGCACCAAGTTTTAAAAGATTGGAAAAAGAGTTTCACAAGTCTGATTTAAAATTCCTGTGTATAAAGGGTTAAAACTTTGTGATCTTTCGTCGAATCAAACCAATTTCTAACTAGTCAAAAAATATAAAACTTCACATAAAATTTCATTAACATAAGAAAGAATGTTTGGCCCCTATCTAATCCGAAACTTGCTCAGATAGCTATTTACTCAAGCTAATTGTGGACGGGCCGACAAAAATAATGTATTAACCAGTTAATCATGAAAAGTGGTTGAAGTGTTATGAACAGTGGTCCGAGATTGTTTTGGTCCGTGTTGTATTGACACATTCGGTTACAGACAACAATAAGTGTTTATTTATATTGACTAACAGCGATTGTATACTTATATTTATATATATTAAAAATAAAATCATAATCAAAAGACAGTATTATTAAGAATTAGCTCACAAAAGTTAAAGTAGACGAAAATTAAAAAATGTGATTTGACCTAAGAAATATTCTTTAAAATTATTCGTTTTTTGGTGTAAAATGTTTAAATCTTGAATTTGTGCACGACCTTTGGCGCAAATCTAGTTTCGATTTTTTAGTCTTTTCTGACCCAATTCGGACAATTCGGAGAATTCGGGAATTCGGAATTTTACACCCACCGTAAAAAAGGGGTTCACTGAACTCATTCTTTGAATAATTGAATCTAAAGATGCCCAATAAAACAATGAGATAAAGGGAGATAACTCTTTTAATACATTACTTTTAATTCATGATATTTTCAAAGTTTTTCAATGACTAGTTTTCTATTTGTAAATCTTACTTTGCCATTAATTTTTTCACCAAATAATGTGTACAGGCCTTATACACATAAGGTCTTATAAACAAAATTTAAACCACAGATGAGGAAAAGAAAAGAAAGAAAGAAACATCTATATTTTACAAGGATAACAACTTAGGTTCCGTGCGGATCCTTTCTCCCAGCTGGTCCTTGGCCAAACCTCTTGGCATTGATCTTTCCCGGATTATCCGTACCCATTTACAGCTGGGTGGACTGGAATTATGAGTGAAGATGACTTATTCAAGGTCATCGGACTTTCACACCCTAGAGATTTTATAAACAAACGGAACAAACAGACGAGAATAAACAGAATGTTCAGAATGAGAAGCTATTGATACTAGTAAATGTCTTCAACATTCGAGAGTGACCCACCTGATTGGTGATTAATTGGCTTTAATTTGATCTCTTTAGTTAGCATCGTAATACATAATCCAAAATCGGCATCATATTCAGATTTATGATCACTACAAAGTAAAATGAACCAACTGTAGCCTTTTTGTTATATAATACTTCATCGATAAAAAATGGTAGCTTTAATAAATCGAGTGTCCCAAGTCGACGGAAAGTATCTTAAACTGATTAGTTTATTAACAGTTACTTCCCGTCGAACTTGGCTCAAGTCCACTTTCAAGGATGTGAACATTTGAGGGGGATTAAATCTATATTATTCACCTCTTGGTCAGTGTGTAACTTATATTATAAAGATCTGTTTGGACTAAATATATCAAATTTCCACTCAGCATTTAGATATTTTCGAACAGTTCAAGAACAGATCAACCCCTGAAAATGCGTAAAGTTATCCTTCATGCAGGGCATTCCGGCATTCGTGCGCTCCGTTTAGAACGTCACGATTAGACATTTGTAGCTGATCGTGGAAGTAGGCGACGCGTTCTGATAATATACGAGTGGTGTTCAATAAGTAATGCCCCTGATACACTACCAATGGCAGTAGAGCAACGTCACTTGGCACAATTATTAGTCTTTTTCTAAATAGGAGTCATCCATTGTTACGCAGTTCTCCCATCGCTTGATGCAGCTCTAGAGACCACTTTTGTACAACACCCAAGTTGGTCCTACAACCACGACGTGAATTCAGAAATCAAGGTTACACGTACATCACATGGAAAACGCTTTCCTTTCAAAAACAACTTCATGGCTGGGAAGAGGTCAAAGTTAGAGGGTGAAAGCTCAAGAAAGTAGGGGCGGGGAAGGAGTTCATAGCCTGTGCTTCTGCCGACACGCGACCAGGCGTTGTCTTGCAGGAGGAGGAAGCCTTTGCTGATCTTATTTGTACATGTACATGCAGATTTCAGCTAGATCAAACAATTAGAAGTGGGTCAGGGGCATTACTTATTGAACGCCCCTTGTACTTTGCGATCTAATGCGATCTGCTCACGTTTTTTAATTTCAGATATTACAGTCTAATCATCCGTTCATGTACGATAACCGCAATTGATACAATATTGAGTTGGCGACTTGTTTCACGATTATAAGAGGATGAGCCCGGAAGGTATAGATCGGTCCGATTTACATTTGATTTGTGCGGAGTTCCCACTACCACGATTCACGACACGATTAAAATCGTGGTATCAGATCTGATCTGATATTGAGATAATTCGTGGCAATCGTGTTAATGGCAAAAACTTTCGGAGCGGTTGCATTCGAGCGCAACGAATCTTTTTAGAACCTGTTGGCTCTTATCACAATCTTGAGATTTTAGAAGAATTCCACCATCAGCTACGAATGGTCAATCGTAGTGTTTTCAACAATCGCACGCTATAGTGGGAACCTCACATTACTATATTGGACCTTTTATGTTAGGTTCCCACTATCACGATTCGAGGCACATCGAAAACGTGGTCATATTCATAAACTAATCGTAGTGATTCTGTCAGATCTTATTAGACCTTTATGTCAGTTGCTGCAATCAAACTAATTGTTCGTGTCAAAATTGTTCTCAAATCAACACAATCAATTTGTCATTCGGTTCATCTTATCAAATCGTGCTACATCGTAATAAAGCGCCAAAGATCGTATAATACGTTCTTCAAAATCATGTTGATCGGGAAAGACATTGGACAAGACTTCCGGCAAATCATACTCTCAATAGGGTTTCATATCGTAAACTAAATTCGTGAACAGATCGCATACGAACGCATGGACTTATCTGGGGCCTTATTCTCGAAAACTTAACATGCAATGATTTTAGTGTTCTAGTCTTCTGATTGATCAATCACTAAAATAGATTTTGAATTAAGAACTATTATCCAATCAGATTACTTAATTCCTTAATTTCTGGATTTTATCTTAGTTAAGTTTTCGAGAATAAGGCCCTAGTACTTACAAAACCTAAAATCATCTATGAGTGCCCAATCTTAATGTCTGCGTGACCTAAGGCTGATTAATTCCGATGACTATTGTTGGAAGAACGCAAAGGTCCGATTCGTCGCCAGCCAAGTACTTCTATAGAGGGGGACAAACGTCCAATCAAGGGGGGCAGTTTAGGTACCCCCCCACCCTTTTTCTTTCTCTCCTTGAAAATATGTGAATTGACAAGCTTTGCTGGATATATGATTTTCTATTATAGTCTGGGGATCTCCTCTAAAAACTTTCAGAAAACTGAAACGTTATTCTCGGTTGAATCAAATGATTTGTTGTGTAGGAAATGCAGGACCACAAAAAAAAATTTTGGCAACTAAACGCCCATAAACACTTTTTCCTGACATTTTCGACTAATAAAGATTTATTTGTATAGGGACTTTAGGGCCACCAGAATTTTTTTTTGAGAATTTTACGCCTGAAAACGCAAATTCCTCCGAAATTATGGTTCAAGATTAATTGTATAGTGTCTGAGAGATCTAGGGTAAGATATTGTGAGAAATAGATGCCCACAAATGCAATTTCCTGACTAACTTCAGATAATTTTGTGTAGGGACTGCGAGACCATGAGAAGAAAATTTTGAGAATGAGACGCCTGGAAACTAAAATTCCTGACATTTCCCAACAAATTTGAGGTTTGAAGATAATTTGAAAAGTGTCTGAGGGATCTAGCATAGACCATTTTGAGAACTAAACGCATGTAAACGCAATTTCCTGACATGTCCTAACGAATATAGGGTATATTAAATTTGTATCGGGATTTCAGTGCCATCATGAGAAAACTTTGAGAATTTATGCTTGGAAACGCAACGTTCTGACATATTCCACAAAAATTTAAGTTCAAGATCATAAATTTTGTATAGGGTTTGAGGGACATAGCCTAGAAGTTTTGAGAAATAGATGCCCACAATAGCAATATTCTAACGAACTTAAGGTTTATTTATACTTAGGACTGTAAAACAATAAGAATTTTTTTTTATTAGAATTAGACGCCTGGAAAACCCAAATTCCTGACATTTCCCACCGAATTTAAGATTATTATGTCTAGGATCAGCCATATCTCGTCTGGACAATTTTAAGAGTAAGACGCAATTTACTGACATTTTTTAATATTTAAAATTGGTTGTCTCTTAGAAAATTTTGAGAATAAGATGCCCGTAGAAGCTATTTGCTGACAATTAACGTCGAATTTAAGGCTCAGAATTATTTCTTATATAAAAAGACTCCCCTCTTCTCAGTAAAATGAATCAATGCATTAAAAAAATATAACAATTGACATCTTTTTAGGGGAGGGGCAAGATTGTAATAATCACTTGGCCACGGGCCTGTTCGTCGCCCTTATAATGTGATAAGATCTGATACTATGATAACTTACGATAATTGATTGTATTAAACATTTGAACCCTTCAAAAAATTTCTTTAATTAACACAATTGTCACGACTGATCTCAATATCTGATCAGATCAGGTAGGATCACAACGACTAATTCTCGATTGAGACAATCAGCCTTGTATCGTGAGAGTGGGTATGGCGGGGAATGTGTGTCAATATTATATGCTATGTAGGTAATGCTAATACCATGTAGCTAATGCATATTACAAGTTCCATGTCGCAAAATGTTAAAAGTTACTGCAAAATGTTGAATGCAACGATGAAAAATCAATGCAGAAAATGTCAAAAAATTGTAGTCTACTTCACTGGTACATTGGAATTTAATATTAGCATTTTCTCATTAATCGTAGTGAAAACGACATTCGACACATGTACTCTGTATTTTGTCTTTTTACATTTGTATCGTGCATCGTAACAGCGTAAAAATACATGAAATCTGGGTTATATGTAAATTAGTGCACACGGCCCTATTTTCTAATCTCGCGAGATCTCGCGTTGAAAATTAATTAAACTACTGAAGTTATCACACAGATTCGACTAGCATACATATTCGGTCGATTCGTCTCAGCATACAGATTCGCGTCAAATCGACCCAATATATAAAGTTCATTATTTTAACTTAAATATCGCTAATATAACTTGAATTTTTTATGGGAAAAGCTGACAAAAATGTTCTTTCAGTTACGCAAATACCTATAGCGCTATCTCATCTACTCTGTGTACGGTGGACCTATCAAAAAATTGAACAACAATTTAAAATGCTTAGCCGTAATGAGCCACCGTACATAAAGTTAGCAAGACAGCAACTAGTTGATTGGATATTTGGAATGGGGACTAGTGTGACATTACATGATATGAATTTGAGAATGTTTCTATGACGGTAAAGCTTTAAAAATCGCCCTTAAATTCTGCGTAATATTTTCAGATAAGTTAAATATAAGTTGAATGTAGTATGTCTTTAATGGGCTACCATAAATGAAGTAAGTGAGACAGCAACTTGCTGACTTCATATTTGGAATCAGGAATAGTGTGAAATAGTACAGTTTAAATTTGAAAAAGTTTCTATGACGGCTAAGCCTTTTAAATTGTTGTTTAATTTTTTGATAGGTCCACCTTTGATAAAAAAAAAAGAGTAGGTATAGGTATTTGCGTAACTGAAAGAACATTTTTTTCAGCTTTTCCCATAAAAAAATTCAAGTTATTTTAGCGATATTTAAGTTAAAATAATGAACTTTATATATTGGGTCGATTTGACGCGAATCTGTATGCTGAGACGAATCGACCGAAGCTGTATGCTAGTTGAATCTGTGTGATAACTTCAGTAGTTTAATTAATTTTCAACGCGAGATCTCGCGAGATTAGAAAATAGGGCCGTGTGCACTAATTTACATATAACCCAGATTTCATGTATTTTTACGCTGTTACGATGCACGATACAAATGTAAAAAGACAAAATACAGAGTACATGTGTCGAATGTCGTTTTCACTACGATTAATGAGAAAATGCTAATATTAAATTCCAATGTACCAGTGAAGTAGACTACAATTTTTTGACATTTTCTGCATTGATTTATCATCGTTGCATTCAACATTTTGCAGTAACTTTTAACATTTTGCGACATGGAACTTGTAATATGCATTAGCTACATGGTATTAGCATTACCTACATAGCATATAATATTGACACACATTCCCCGCCATAATAGGGAACCTCACATAAAGTACAAAATAATAATAATCTACCTTGTTATCTGTCCATCAACTTTAACTTCAATAATTCCAACAGCTTGTTTAGATGTGTCGAAGAAGGATTTGGATTTATTGCTGAATAGTTCAAACATGTATCGTCTGTATTTATCTTTCAACTCTTCTTCTGCAAAGTAAAAATCGGTGGGATGTCGGGGCGGATTTGAAAGATAAAGCCTTTATATGTGATTTGAGACAAATATTCCAAACTATCGTGATGTTTGATCTATGAATAAATGTTGAATAATGTTTAAATAGAAAAAGCCGATGAGAGAACACGGTACGGCAAGACAAAGAAAAAATAAAATATAGGCACAAGTAATTTGCATAAACTAGGCCTATACCATATTCCTTCAGCACCACGCTTGAATATTTTAACTTCGATTTTTTGGCAACAATTATGTTGGTTTATTCTGTCGAAAAAGGATGGTATGGAGTTGACCTCATAACATACAAGAACCTTTTCTAGAAAAACAATATTTCAACGCATCCAAATTGGTTGCGATATTTCGAGAAATTATCAAGCCTGGTATTCAATGTGCCAAATAATATGTTGAAGACCCTATATCTTACCCGATGTTATATTAAATGCTTCAATGCTTTCCAAGGGTTTCTGTAAAAAAATAAATAAATCAATAAAGTCACAATACATTGCCTCCTTAAAATTCAATTTTATCTACCAAAATGAAATCCGACATTTAGTTTACCTTCATATGATATATAGCTATAGCTAAACATAAAAAAATAAAACCAATAACGACTTGGGCTTTCAATGAAGCTGTTATCATTAAGTCCCGGGCTAACCGAAAATATATAGATATTTCGCGGATTATCCTTAAACAAGCCTATGGTTGGTTTGACTGCAGCATCAAAGAAGCGGCTTATTTGAGGCCAGTAAAATGAGCATGGCGCATATGAACTGTGTAAATGACATGGGAATCTACATACCAAAAAGTCGATCTTTATACCATCAAGAGGAATATTTTTAATGATGGCTAAGGTTTTAATATATTTCAGTATATTTTCGTCCTCATATTCAAAATATATAGTGGGAACCGGTGTCAAGTTGCAGATTTTAATTGTTGGATGAACCAGTGGTAGTCTTTCTTCAGTGGTCTTCACATTAATTTGGTACCTTTCACAATACAAAACAAAAACAGAAAATAATCTATCATATCGTATTTAGTTATTTTAATTCGGGATATTGAATTTCATTCAAGAATAAGAAATCCGTTTTAAACTTTATTCTTTTAAAGACACGTTGAAATAAGGAATATACCCCTTATATTTTCTGAAATAAAATTATTTAGATTTGTTGAGTGTTCGTAATAACCCGAAGGGTGAACACTATTGAAAATCGGCAAAAAAGAAAAACTAAAAAAACTTTGAATTATTGCCTTTGTTCTTGAAAACGCGTTCAAATATTTGCTCGTAAACACTTTAGAAGGCACTTTTTTACGGATTTTGACAAAATTAGGTGTGAGTATTTTAGGTGAAAATATTAGCTATGAATTATTGCCCCTGCAACGTTCAAGTTTTAGCTCGTAAATACTGTAAAAAACAATTCTTGACGAAATTTGGTGATATCATTCAAAAAAGTACTTTTTTCTCTATCTTAAAATATATAAATCATGTAAATTTTTACAATCCTACTTTAGTCTTAGAAAAGGACTTTTATTAGCTAAGCTTATCAGTAATATTGTGTACAGCTCTCCCTCATAATTAAAGGTATATTTGAAGGACTTTGTGAATTTCGTGATCATCTTTATCTTTTAAAGGCTATTTACATGTATTACAGATTCAAATCACCCCTCGAAAATACCAAATGTTCATTGTAAGGTGATATAGTCACATTTTGTTTTTTTTTGTTGTTGAAAAGTTTGATTTTTTAGTATGTTAAATGATTGAAAATTACGAAATGACTTACCTATGATATTTTCCCACTAGACGAGAAATTTGATAAGAGAAAAGACATGTTGATGCTAGTAGTAAAATGGTCCAAAGTACACGCAAAGTAATAGATTTACTCCTACAGGCTTTCCTTAAACCATGAATGGTAGATTCATCTGTAAATTCAACGAAAAGTGCCTTGAACGACTTCATGTTTCATAATGTAGATTGATCATTAAGTGTTAGTGATTTATCTCACTTTGTCATATTGATTTGTTACTAAATAAATATTTTATAAAAGAACAATTTTCTATCTCTTTTTCATTTGTCTGCGATTGATCATATTAGATTTACTAATTATTATGTCATATTGTGGTGGTTTAAAGCGATACCATCTCTTAGAATGAACAAAAACAAGATCTCAAATTCGGTCAATAAAAATATATATTCACCAAAGAATACAAACAGAATCAGATAAACCCATAAAACTATGTAATGTTTGCTTAAATTACAGGTTATTGTTGAAAAACGCTTAAAATTTGAGTAAGCATTTTTCAATTATTGTATATAAACATCGTTTTCTGGATTTATCAGATTATTTATGTTATCTGTTGTATAGTTAGTTATGCCACCAGGTAAGTCCCCAGGTGAAGATAAACTCCCATTGATCAAGTTTGAAACTTTAGATTATTTGTTCATTCTAAGAGGCTGTATTCTTTTAATAGGCCCGTTACACCATGACGTTCTAGTCAACGTTCTCTAAACATTTCAATCGTTCAAATTTTGAGCGTTCTAGAGCGTTCAATGACACATCTGGCGTGTGATGAACGTGTGCCTAGCGTTTGATTAACGTGTGCCTAACGCACGAGAAGCGTGTAATAGCGACCAACTGGCGTGTGACGAACGAGATTTCAACGTTAGGCTAGCGTGTTGAGCGTGTGACTAACGTTTTAATAACGACAGAAAAGCGCTTTACTGGCGTGTGCGCCAGGGAACCGTTCAGTGGTCGTTAGCAGCTCGCCAGTGAGTCGCTCACTGCGAAGCAAACGATTAGTAACAACTAAGTAACGCTAGAGTAACGAATGAGTAAAAGTGGCCGAACGCGTGCTACGGTCGTCGAACGTTAGTAAAACGTTCTTAACGTTCTTCAGCGTCTAAATTTAAACGTTCGAGAACGCTTTTGTGCATGTTCAAAACTTTTTTTCCGGACCAGCGTTTTCCGACGATTAACGACGATCACCGACGTTCACTGGCGATAACTCAACGTTCTTCTGGCGCTATTCTAGCGACCATGGACGACTGCCAACGTTTCCTCTAACGTCAGAGGACGTTGACAGAACGTCATGGTGTGACGGGACCATAAGCAAAAGACACAAAAAACCGATCGACGATTTTAAGAGTTTAAAAAATTCACTTCTGTGCTCGATAAAATCGAGAACTTTGCCAAATTGTAGTCGTCGCTATAAAAATTATGTTTGTTAAATGTTTTCTGGACCAAATTGTAATCAAATTAACGCCCATAACCCCTCACAAGTTGTAAGAAGCGTTTTGCTATTATTACATTTTATTTGCATGTGTATATACTTTTATAATAGATTTAAAGATTTTGTTATTGTGTGTAACGGTTAATTTAGATAGTAAATAGCTTAGCCATGCTGCCATAGTCGCCTTACTTATAGGCCTTTAGTCTACTTTGAATTCTAACCAAGAATATTTCTTTTTATTTTCCATGATACGCCTATCCATTATCCTACAATAGTTATTGTTTTTTATTTCTATTTTGTAGTGAAACCAGATTATATTTGCGTGTTCAACCAACTGAGAACTGGGTTCAGATTTTGTAAAACGTACATAACTTATAATAATTCGAGGAACATTATAGTAACGCCATTAACATGATTTTATAAACCCATTTCACTTGTATAATTACTTGATATTTGTTGTAATTAAATTTAAAAGGTAAAGTTATCTAAATGTGTGCATGCATTGCTTATGGGCTCAACGCCGAGAATATTGTTTGACGTAATGGTCCTGACTCGACACTATATAGTGTTTACGAGTAATTGTGGACGACCGACTGACGGACCGACATGTGTCACGATAATATACGTCCTCTCCCTCCCTTCCCCCACCAGCATTTCATGTGGCCGTATAAAAACGCGTGAAAATATGATTTTCGTATGTGTCTTGTATAGATTGATATAAAATTCATTTTTTGATTTGCGTGCTTTTTGGATAACATGCACCATTGTATGTGATAATTGACCTATTAATAAAATATAACAATGGAGTGGTAACATCAAATATTAATAGTGTTAACAAGAACTAATGACTGGTGTTTATTGGATATACTAATATTGATTTCAGAAATAGAAAAATCAAATAGAATATTATAGATATAACAGTCTGCAACAAACGAAATAAATGGCTTTATCATAATATAACCGACATGAGAAATAAAAAATTCAAATTTGTTTTCTATCAATTTTTTTTTAAGATAGAAGTTACAAGTTTTTCAGGTTCTTAATAATATGTAGTGTGACCTCAAAGTTGGCTAAAAGCTACGAAGACCTCTCGGCTACCGAGACGAAGATTTAACCCCAACGCTAACCCTAGGGTTAGCATGTACAGCCATGTCCAATTATGATAGAATTATTGTTTTGTCTCAAAATTATAGAGCAGACAGTGTTTGATTTAAAAAAATAAAAAAAAGCCCAATACTGCAAGTATGGAGAACCTGGGACCTCACAGTTGACAAAAAGCTACGAAGATCACTCGGCTACCGAGACTTAGGGTTAATCCCAACACCCTAGGGTTAGCTAGGGTTAACCCTAAGAGTAACTCTTGATTTTAAAATACCAACTAGGGTGAGCTCGGGAAAGGGTGAAAGCTTGCTCCAATATAGGACTTCCGCATACCAAATGAAAGAGTACGTCGTAGCGCATACACTCAACGAAATTTGGTACCGAAAAAATGATCTTGGGGTGGTTTAATATGCCAGTTTGAAGTTTCACCGTACCTGCAAATGGCGCAAAGAGCGTTTAAATCGGTTGAAAGTAAATTAGAGTTAGCTATGCACAGCCTTGTCCAATTGTGATAAAATTATTGTTTTGTCTGAAAATGACAGAGAAGACAGTGTTTGACTTGACATAATTAAAGAAAATCCCAATACATCCATATATGAATATGTAGGGTTATACAGTAAATATTCCTGTAATCAGATATTAGTACCTTGTTCGTTTGATCAAAATGCTCTGGGCTGCCGCTCTATATATTTGATATCTGTTTGCTTGTTGTTTTCTGAGTCCTGCTCACGTCTATCGTCTGCTAAAGTATTATCACTGTTCTGTTTCTCCTCTCTTTCTTTATCAATCTCATCGTTATTTACCTGTTCATTATCATCTTTCGTCTTCGATTTAGTTTGATCTGCGTCAGTGTCTTTTTTCTCAGCCTCTTGTTCATCATTTACCTCCTGACACTTGCATGCGTATCTTCTGCATTCTAAACACTTTTCTGATGTACAATCAGTAGCTATATGACCATAGTTACGACATTTTCGGCATTGCACATCTGGGCACTGTGCAAATCTGTGGTTATCTTTAAGACAAATAGAACAAACCCTCTTCTGGTTGTTGTGTATGACTCTAAAATTTCGTGTTCCTTCTACTGTCTCAAAATTTAATCCCCATGGTAACGACTTGACACTAGCTGGGAATCTGTATATCACATACCTTGTCCCGTCAGTGCAGCTCTTGTTGTTTCGATAAAATTTTCGTCTCACAGGACCGCATACTTCAACCATATTTTCCAACTTGTCAATTATTATCTGATCTTCTATGTATGTTGGTAGATAAAGAATTGAAACAACTACATACTGTGAGTATAGAATTTCTCCACATAAGAATGTCTTATCAACTTCAACTCCATCGCAAATAATCGCTGCATTTTCAGCACAATCCACTGTAACATCTACGCTCTCTGCATCTCTAGGAACACATCCGTAGCAATTTCCAAGACCAATTCTTTCTTCAACTGCATCAATAAGTTTATCTACATTAAAATCTTCCAAGTTATCTACTCTGTAAACAATAGTATTCTCCGGGTTATAACATCTCACCTTCGTTTTCAAAGTCTCATAAGTTTCAATATCCATCTTGAAAGTTCAAAAACCCACCCTTAGCGGGCAGGCGGTATCCTCAGTAACCAGGGCCGAAGCCCCCACTTATAATCCTCAAGAACAATCCAAATTAAACTTGAAAAACCATAATTTCTTCAATGAACAAAGAAATCAGTAAGGTCGCGGTTGACTAAACCCTGGAGCGAGACGTAAACACGTCTTTACTCGTCCAGTGATAACAACTCCCCTCAGCACCCACTGGCCTAGGGTTAGCTCAAAACCCGACTGCAACAAGGGGTAAACGCAATTTTTTTAAAATGGCAACTAGGGTTAGCTCAGGAAATTGTCAAAGGTTGTATCAAAAATAGATGTTTCGCATATCAAACGAATCGGCTCGTCGTTGCGCATCTTCTCAGCACAAATTTGGGTTGAAAAAAATTCATGGGCGGCCTACAGGGTCCATCAAGTTCTGTAATGGCTCCGCGAAGCGATAAAAATCTGAGCAAAGTAAATTAGGGTTAGCATTCCACAGGCCTACCCTTTGTTCAAAAATAATATTTGGTTGGTGAAAATGATAGATTAGACAGTGTTCGACTTTGTAAAAATAGAAAAAAAAAATTTCGTCAACCGGGATTCGAACCCGGGACCCCAAAGGCGGCGTGCAAGCGCGGAACCACAGGGCCACCGCGGCCTTGCTGAGACTGGCCTAGGGTTAGGTCAAAACCCGACTGCAACAAGGGGTAAACGCTTTTTTTTTTAAAATGGCAACTAGGGTTAGCTCAGGAAAGTGTCAAAGGTTGTATCAAAAATAGATGTTTCGCATATCAAACGAATCGGCTCGTCGTTGCGCATCTTCTCAGCACAAATTTGGGTTGAAAAAAATTCATGGGCGGCCTACAGGGTCCATCAAGGTCTGTAATGGCTCCGCGAAGCGATAAAAATCTGAGCAAAGTAAATTAGGGTTAGCATTCCACAGGCCTACCCTTTGTTCAAAAATAATATTTGGTTGGTGAAAATGATAGATTAGACAGTGTTCGACTTAAAAAAATTTCGTCAACCGGGATTCGAACCCGGGACCCCAAAGGCGGCGTGCAAGCGCGGAACCACAGGGCCACCGCGGCCTTGCTGAGACTGGCCTAGGGTTAGCTCAAAACCCGACTGCAACAAGGGGTAAACGCAATTTTTTTAAAATGGCAACTAGGGTTAGCTCAGGAAAGTGTCAAAGGTTGTATCAAAAATAGATGTTTCGCATATCCAACGAATCGGCTCGTCGTTGCGCATCTTCTCAGCACAAATTTGGGTTGAAAAAAATTCATGGGCGGCCTACAGGGTCGATCAAGGCCTAGGGTTAGCTCAAAACCCGACTGCAACAAGGGGTAAACGCAATTTTTTTAAAATGGCAACTAGGGTTAGCTCAGGAAAGTGTCAAAGGTTGTATCAAAAATAGATGTTTCGCATATCAAACGAATCGGCTCGTCGTTGCGCATCTTCTCAGCACAAATTTGGGTTGAAAAAAATTCATAGGCCTACAGGGTCCATCAAGGTCTGTAATGGCTCCGCGAAGCGATAAAAATCTGAGCAAAGTAAATTAGGGTTAGCATTCCACAGGCCTACCCTTTGTTCAAAAATAATATTTGGTTGGTGAAAATGATAGATGAGACAGTGTTCGACTTTGTAAAAATAGAAAAAAAAAATTTTCGTCAACCGGGATTCGAACCCGGGACCCCAAAGGCGGCGTGCAAGCGCGGAACCACAGGGCCACCGCGGCCTTGCTGAGACTGGCCTAGGGTTAGCTCAAAACCCGACTGCAACAAGGGGTAAACGCAATTTTTTTAAAATGGCAACTAGGGTTAGCTCAGGAAAGTGTCAAAGGTTGTATCAAAAATAGATGTTTCGCATATCAAACGAATCGGCTCGTCGTTGCGCATCTTCTCAGCACAAATTTGGGTTGAAAAAAATTCATAGGCCTACAGGGTCCATCAAGGTCTGTAATGGCTCCGCGAAGCGATAAAAATCTGAGCAAAGTAAATTAGGGTTAGCATTCCACAGGCCTACCCTTTGTTCAAAAATAATATTTGGTTGGTGAAAATGATAGATGAGACAGTGTTCGACTTTGTAAAAATAGAAAAAAAAAATTTTCGTCAACCGGGATTCGAACCCGGGACCCCAAAGGCGGCGTGCAAGCGCGGAACCACAGGGCCACCGCGGCCTTGCTGAGACTGGCCTAGGGTTAGCTCAAAACCCGACTGCAACAAGGGGTAAACGCAATTTTTTTAAAATGGCAACTAGGGTTAGCTCAGGAAAGTGTCAAAGGTTATATCCAAAATAGATGTTTCGCATATCAAACGAATCGGCTCGTCGTTGCGCATCTTCTCAGCACAAATTTGGGTTGAAAAAAATCATGGGCGGCCTACAGGGTCCATCAAGGTCTGTAATGGCTCCGCGAAGCGATACAAATCTGAGCAAAGTAAATTAGGGTTAGCATTCCACAGGCCTACCCTTTGTTCAAAAATAATATTTGGTTGGTGAAAATGATAGATGAGACAGTGTTCGACTTTGTAAAAATAGAAAAAAAAAATTTTCGTCAACCGGGATTCGAACCCGGGACCCCAAAGGCGGCGTGCAAGCGCGGAACCACAGGGCCACCGCGGCCTTGCTGAGACTGGCCTAGGGTTAGCTCAAAACCCGACTGCAACAAGGGGTAAACGCAATTTTTTAAAAATGGCAACTAGGGTTAGCTCAGGAAAGTGTCAAAGGTTATATCAAAAATAGATGTTTCGCATATCAAACGAATCGGCTCGTCGTTGCGCATCTTCTCAGCACAAATTTGGGTTGAAAAAAATTCATGGGCGGCCTACAGGGTCCATCAAGCTCTGTAATGGCTCCGCGAAGCGATAAAAATCTGAGCAAAGTAAATTAGTGTTAGCATTCCACAGGCCTACCCTTTGTTCAAAAATAATATTTGGTTGGTGAAATTGATAGATGAGACAGTGTTCGACTTTGTAAAAATAGAAAAAAATTTTTTTCGTCAACCGGGATTCGAACCCGGGACCCCAAAGGCGGCGTGCAAGCGCGGAACCACAGGGCCACCGCGGCCTTGCTGAGACTGGCCTAGGGTTAGCTCAAAACCCGACTGCAACAAGGGGTAAACGCAATTTTAAAAAAATGGCAACTAGGGTTAGCTCAGGAAAGTGTCAAAGATTATATCAAAAATAGATGTTTCGCATATCAAACGAATCGGCTCGTCGTTGCGCATCTTCTCAGCACAAATTTGGGTTGAAAAAAATTCATGGGCGGCCTTCAGGGTCCATCAAGTTCTGTAATGGCTCCGCGAAGCGATAAAAATCTGAGCAAAGTAAATTAGGGTTAGCATTCCACAGGCCTACCCTTTGTTCAAAAATAATATTTGGTTGGTGAAAATGATAGATGAGACAGTGTTCGACTTTGTAAAAATAGAAAAAAAAATTTTCGTCAACCGGGATTCGAACCCGGGACCCCAAAGGCGGCGTGCAAGCGCGGAACCACAGGGCCACCGCGGCCTTGCTGAGACTGGCCTAGGGTTAGCTCAAAACCCGACTGCAACAAGGGGTAAACGCATTTTTTTTAAAATGGCAACTAGGATTAGCTCAGGAAAGTGTCAAAGGTTATATCCAAAATAGATGTTTCGCATATCAAACGAATCGGCTCGTCGTTGCGCATCTTCTCAGCACAAATTTGGGTTGAAAAAAATTCATGGGCGGCCTACAGGGTCCATCAAGGTCTGTAATGGCTCCGCGAAGCGATAAAACTCTGAGCAAAGTAAATTAGGGTTAGCATTCCACAGGCCTACCCTTTGTTCAAAAATAATATTTGGTTGGTGAAAATGATAGATGAGACAGTGTTCGACTTTGTAAAAATAGAAAATTTTTTTTTCCGTCAACCGGGATTCGAACCCGGGAACCCAAAGGTGGCGTGCAAGCGCGGAACCACAGGGCCACCGCGGCCGTGCTGAGACTGGCCTAGGGTTAGCTCAAAACCCGACTGCAACAAGGGGTAAACGCAATTTTTTTAAAATGGCAACTAGGGTTAGCTCAGGAAAGTGTCAAAGGTTGTATCAAAAATAGATGTTTCGCATATCAAACGAATCGGCTCGTCGTTGCGCATCTTCTCAGCACAAATTTGGGTTGAAAAAAATTCATAGGCCTACAGGGTCCATCAAGGTCTGTAATGGCTCCGCGAAGCGATAAAAATCTGAGCAAAGTAAATTAGGGTTAGCATTCCACAGGCCTACCCTTTGTTCAAAAATAATATTTGGTTGGTGAAAATGATAGATGAGACAGTGTTCGACTTTGTAAAAATAGAAAAAAAAAATTTTCGTCAACCGGGATTCGAACCCGGGACCCCAAAGGCGGCGTGCAAGCGCGGAACCACAGGGCCACCGCGGCCTTGCTGAGACTGGCCTAGGGTTAGCTCAAAACCCGACTGCAACAAGGGGTAAACGCAATTTTTTTAAAATGGCAACTAGGGTTAGCTCAGGAAAGTGTCAAAGGTTATATCCAAAATAGATGTTTCGCATATCAAACGAATCGGCTCGTCGTTGCGCATCTTCTCAGCACAAATTTGGGTTGAAAAAAATTCATGGGCGGCCTACAGGGTCCATCAAGGTCTGTAATGGTTCCGCGAAGCGATAAAAATCTGAGCAAAGTAAATTAGGGTTAGCATTCCACAGGCCTACCCTTTGTTCAAAAATAATATTTGGTTGGTGAAAATGATAGATGAGACAGTGTTCGACTTTGTAAAAATAGAAAAAAATTTTTTTCGTCAACCGGGATTCGAAACCGGGACCCCAAAGGCGGCGTGAAAGCGCGGAACCACAGGGCCACCGCGGCCTTGCTGAGGCTGGCCTAGGGTTAGCTCAAAACCCGACTGCAACAAGGGGTAAACGCAATTTTTTTAAAATGGCAACTAGGGTTAGCTCAGGAAAGTGTCAAAGATTATATCAAAAATAGATGTTTCGCATATCAAACGAATCGGCTCGTCGTTGCGCATCTTCTCAGCACAAATTTGGGTTGAAAAAAATCATGGGCGGCCTACAGGGTCCATCAAGGTCTGTAATGGCTCCGCGAAGCGATACAAATCTGAGCAAAGTAAATTAGGGTTAGCATTCCACAGGCCTACCCTTTGTTCAAAAATAATATTTGGTTGGTGAAAATGATAGATGAGACAGTGTTCGACTTTGTAAAAATAGAAAAAAAAAATTTTCGTCAACCGGGATTCGAACCCGGGACCCCAAAGGCGGCGTGCAAGCGCGGAACCACAGGGCCACCGCGGCCTTGCTGAGACTGGCCTAGGGTTAGCTCAAAACCCGACTGCAACAAGGGGTAAACGCAATTTTTTAAAAATGGCAACTAGGGTTAGCTCAGGAAAGTGTCAAAGGTTATATCAAAAATAGATGTTTCGCATATCAAACGAATCGGCTCGTCGTTGCGCATCTTCTCAGCACAAATTTGGGTTGAAAAAAATTCATGGGCGGCCTACAGGGTCCATCAAGCTCTGTAATGGCTCCGCGAAGCGATAAAAATCTGAGCAAAGTAAATTAGTGTTAGCATTCCACAGGCCTACCCTTTGTTCAAAAATAATATTTGGTTGGTGAAATTGATAGATGAGACAGTGTTCGACTTTGTAAAAATAGAAAAAAAAATTTTTCGTCAACCGGGATTCGAACCCGGGACCCCAAAGGCGGCGTGCAAGCGCGGAACCACAGGGCCACCGCGGCCTTGCTGAGACTGGCCTAGGGTTAGCTCAAAACCCGACTGCAACAAGGGGTAAACGCAATTTTTAAAAAATGGCAACTAGGGTTAGCTCAGGAAAGTGTCAAAGATTATATCAAAAATAGATGTTTCGCATATCAAACGAATCGGCTCGTCGTTGCGCATCTTCTCAGCACAAATTTGGGTTGAAAAAAATTCATGGGCGGCCTACAGGGTCCATCAAGTTCTGTAATGGCTCCGCGAAGCGATAAAAATCTGAGCAAAGTAAATTAGGGTTAGCATTCCACAGGCCTACCCTTTGTTCAAAAATAATATTTGGTTGGTGAAAATGATAGATGAGACAGTGTTCGACTTTGTAAAAATAGAAAAAAAAATTTTTCGTCAACCGGGATTCGAACCCGGGACCCCAAAGGCGGCGTGCAAGCGCGGAACCACAGGGCCACCGCGGCCTTGCTGAGACTGGCCTAGGGTTAGCTCAAAACCCGACTGCAACAAGGGGTAAACGCATTTTTTTTAAAATGGCAACTAGGATTAGCTCAGGAAAGTGTCAAAGGTTATATCCAAAATAGATGTTTCGCATATCAAACGAATCGGCTCGTCGTTGCGCATCTTCTCAGCACAAATTTGGGTTGAAAAAAATTCATGGGCGGCCTACAGGGTCCATCAAGGTTTGTAATGGCTCCGCGAAGCGATAAAACTCTGAGAAAAGTAAATTAGGGTTAGCATTCCACAGGCCTACCCTTTGTTCAAAAATAATATTTGGTTGGTGAAAATGATAGATGAGACAGTGTTCGACTTTGTAAAAATAGAAATTTTTTTTTCCGTCAACCGGGATTCGAACCCGGGACCCCAAAGGTGGCGTGCAAGCGCGGAACCACAGGGCCACCGCGGCCGTGCTGAGACTGGCCTAGGGTTAGCTCAAAACCCGACTGCAACAAGGGGTAAACGCAATTTTTTTAAAATGGCAACTAGGGTTAGCTCAAGAAAGTGTCAAAGATTATATCAAAAATAGATGTTTCGCATATCAAACGAATCGGCTCGTCGTTGCGCATCTTCTCAGCACAAATTTGGGTTGAAAAAAATTCATGGGCGGCCTACAGGGTCCATCAAGGTCTTTAATGGCTCCGCGAAGCGATAAAAATCTGAGCAAAGTAAATTAGGGTTAGCATTCCACAGGCCTACCCTTTGTTCAAAAATAATATTTGGTTGGTGAAAATGATAGATGAGACAGTGTTCGACTTTGTAAAAATAGAAAAAAAAATTTTTCGTCAACCGGGATTCGAACCCGGGACCCCAAAGGCGGCGTGCAAGCGCGGAACCACAGGGCCACCGCGGCCTTGCTGAGACTGGCCTAGGGTTAGCTCAAAACCCGACTGCAACAAGGGGTAAACGCAATTTTTTTAAAATGGCAACTAGGGTTAGCTCAGGAAAGTGTCAAAGGTTATATCCAAAATAGATGTTTCGCATATCAAACGAATCGGCTCGTCGTTGCGCATCTTCTCAGCACAAATTTGGGTTGAAAAAAATTCATGGGCGGCCTACAGGGTCCATCAAGGTCTGTAATGGCTCCGCGAAGCGATAAAAATCTGAGCAAAGTAAATTAGGGTTAGCATTCCACAGGCCTACCCTTTGTTCAAAAATAATATTTGGTTGGTGAAAATGATAGATGAGACAGTGTTCGACTTTGTAAAAATAGAAAAATTTTTTTTTCGTCAACCAGGATTCGAACCCGGGACCCCAAAGGCGGCGTGCAAGCGCGGAACCACAGGGCCACCGCGGCCTTGCTGAGACTGGCCTAGGGTTAGCTCAAAACCCGACTGCAACAAGGGGTAAACGCAATTTTTTTAAAATGGCAACTAGGGTTAGCTCAGGAAAGTGTCAAAGGTTATATCCAAAATAGATGTTTCGCATATCAAACGAATCGGCTCGTCGTTGCGCATCTTCTCAGCACAAATTTGGGTTGAAAAAAATTCATGGGCGGCCTACAGGGTCCATCAAGGTCTGTAATGGCTCCGCGAAGCGATAAAAATCTGAGCAAAGTAAATTAGGGTTAGCATTCCACAGGCCTACCCTTTGTTCAAAAATAATATTTGGTTGGTGAAAATGATAGATGAGACAGTGTTCGACTTTGTAAAAATAGAAAAAATTTTTTTTCGTCAACCGGGATTCGAACCCGGGACCCCAAAGGCGGCGTGCAAGCGCGGAACCACAGGGCCACCGCGGCCTTGCTGAGACTGGCCTAGGGTTAGCTCAAAACCCGACTGCAACAAGGGGTAAACGCAATTTTTTTAAAATGGCAACTAGGGTTAGCTCAGGAAAGTGTCAAAGGTTATATCCAAAATAGATGTTTCGCATATCAAACGAATCGGCTCGTCGTTGCGCATCTTCTCAGTACAAATTTGGGTTGAAAAAAATTCATGGGCGGCCTACAGGGTCCATCAAGGTCTGTAATGGCTCCGCGAAGCGATAAAAATCAGAGCAAAGTAAATTAGGGTTAGCATTCCACAGGCCTACCCTTTGTTCAAAAATAATATTTGGTTGGTGAAAATGATAGATGAGACAGTGTTCGACTTTGTAAAAATAGAAAATTTTTTTTTTCGTCAACCGGGATTCGAACCCGGGACCCCAAAGGCGGCGTGCAAGCGCGGAACCACAGGGCCACCGCGCCCTTGCTGAGACTGGCCTAGGGTTAGCTCAAAACCCGACTGCAACAAGGGGTAAACGCAATTTTTTTAAAATGGCAACTAGGGTTAGCTCAGGAAAGTGTCAAAGGTTATATCCAAAATAGATGTTTCGCATATCAAACGAATCGGCTCGTCGTTGCGCATCTTCTCAGTACAAATTTGGGTTGAAAAAAATTCATGGGCGGCCTACAGGGTCCATCAAGGTCTGTAATGGCTCCGCGAAGCGATAAAAATCAGAGCAAAGTAAATTAGGGTTAGCATTCCACAGGCCTACCCTTTGTTCAAAAATAATATTTGGTTGGTGAAAATGATAGATGAGACAGTGTTCGACTTTGTAAAAATAGAAAAAATTTTTTTTCGTCAACCGGGATTCGAACCCGGGACCCCAAAGGCGGCGTGCAAGCGCGGAACCACAGGGCCACCGCGGCCTTGCTGAGACTGGCCTAGGGTTAGCTCAAAACCCGACTGCAACAAGGGGTAAACGCAATTTTTTTAAAATGGCAACTAGGGTTAGCTCAGGAAAGTGTCAAAGGTTATATCCAAAATAGATGTTTCGCATATCAAACGAATCGGCTCGTCGTTGCGCATCTTCTCAGTACAAATTTGGGTTGAAAAAAATTCATGGGCGGCCTACAGGGTCCATCAAGGTCTGTAATGGCTCCGCGAAGCGATAAAAATCAGAGCAAAGTAAATTAGGGTTAGCATTCCACAGGCCTACCCTTTGTTCAAAAATAATATTTGGTTGGTGAAAATGATAGATGAGACAGTGTTCGACTTTGTAAAAATAGAAAAAAAATTTTTTCGTCAACCGGGATTCGAACCCGGGACCCCAAAGGCGGCGTGCAAGCGCGGAACCACAGGGCCACCGTGGCCTTGCTGAGACTGGCCTAGGGTTAGCTCAAAACCCGACTGCAACAAGGGGTAAACGCAATTTTTTTAAAATGGCAACTAGGGTTAGCTCAGGAAAGTGTCAAAGGTTATATCCAAAATAGATGTTTCGCATATCAAACGAATCGGCTCGTCGTTGCGCATCTTCTCAGCACAAATTTGGGTTGAAAAAAATTCATGGGCGGCCTACAGGGTCCATCAAGGTCTGTAATGGCTCCGCGAAGCGATAAAAATCAGAGCAAAGTAAACTAGAACTGTACAGTTAACAGTACTGGTGCAGGGCGGGTTACGACATACAGTTACGACGGTGCGGCAATATTCGATTGCGCATGCACTGTACTGATAAATAAAGAAGTTGATATTGCGCATGCGCAGAACTAAATTTTAACATTTCTACTAAGTTTTGAATCCGATTATGCGTGTACATGCAAAATTTCGTTTAAATCGGATAACAAACAAAAAAGTTAGCATCGCGCATGCGCACAACCCATATTTTATATTTTTCTTTAAATCACTATTCGAACATGAAGGTATATGTAAATTTTGAAGAAAATCGGTTCATAAATAAGAATGTGGGTCAATTAAGCAGTGGGAGTGCCTACAGGGTGCTTCAGTAAGTTAAATTTTCAGCATTCCGTAGTTTAGTCCATCCTAGACCTCCCTTTAATGCGTAAACTGAATATATTTCATATCTAACAAAAAGTGAGGTAGAGCCCCTTTAACTTTAACATGTCAAACTTACTGACTCTATTAACAGTGACACTGTTTATCACAGTCAATTAACCGACATACCTATTATTGCCCCATGTTAAAGTATGGGATATAGAAATATGCAAGTTACATAGAAGTGTTGCATATTTTTGGAAACCTTAAGATCTCAGCATTACAGATCCGAAAAAAATATTGCTTTATCTATATTAGGGCCCTCGTAAAAACGCTTTAAAGATGCAAAATCACCTTTGAGTCACACCTCTAAAACAGAAAGCACGTATCGGACATGAAAAATGAAAACATTATGTTAAAGCTCTCATATATCTTTATGAGATCTGTAAATATCAAGATGATCTGAGGTCAAGTTCTCGAGATAGAAGCCTTTAAAGTTTGATCAAAATCGCAACATTTTCTTAAATTGAATTTTGACATCGCCAAATCTGATATTATTTGAAACCTTTGAAAGAGTACATTAAAAATCAGCAAACATTAGGGTGTTATTCCAGTTAGGTTTTGCGCTACAGCACTGGCAATATGCTAAAAAGGCCATGTTTGGAGCCCTATAAAATAGGTTATAGTGGTCTGACCCCAAAGGTCAAAAGGTCATCAGAAGGTCAAGGTCACAAGGTATCATTGTGTGTCATACTAAGGTCATCCAAGGTCAAGGTCATGTGATACAAGCCTCTAAATTTTGGAAAAAAACATTACGTTATACAAAAAAGGCAAAATCGAAAATCGAAAATCGGCTTCCCATAAGTTCTAGCGATAGTTTTAATCTTTCGATTAACATCAAAATTGTGAAAGTCGGATATTAAATGGATTCAGAATAGGAACTTTTGCAAAATGACTCAAACCAATATGGCGGCCAAAGTATAACTTCCGGTAAATATTTTTTGGGTCCAAACAGTTTGTAATAATTGCATTAACATTATGCATGCCTTTTTTTCTTCATAACTCAGTTTTACCAGAAGCTATGTAACCGGAAGTGATATCATTGAAACCGGAAGTGATGCAAACATTTTGAGTGTGAAGAATTATTTGCACTTGCCGTAGGTCTAGATCATATAAGTTTCACAATGATCCGTTAAAAATCAAACAAAAAATCATACTTCGATTAACTTCGGCATGAAAAAGTGACAAACGATTTTCATATAATCGATTTTTTTCAAGTTCCATTATTTGTCCTTTATTACAAGGATTACGATGAAGGTAATTTGAGCAAAATCGGTTGATAAATACGGTCTCTAGAGGCCATTTTATGTTTGTTGCTCATGTCGCTTCATGTTGCGCGGAACAATTTTGTTTTACATTTAATAGTTGATTAGCCACAGGTGAGAAAACGTCATGAAATCTGTTTTTCCATACATGTTACCATTTTCGAGAAATAGGCCGCGCCGTGGACGAAAAAAAAAAAAAAAATAATCAAAAGTAAAGTAAATAAATTAGGGTTAGCATTCCACAGGCCTACCCTTTGTTCAAAAATAATATTTGGTTGGTGAAAATGATAGATGAGACAGTGTTCGACTTTGTAAAAATAGAAAAAATTTTTTTTCGTCAACCGGGATTCGAACCCGGGACCCCAAAGGCGGCGTGCAAGCGCGGAACCACAGGGCCACCGCGGCCTTGCTGAGACAGGCCTAGGGTTAGCTCAAAACCCGACTGCAACAAGGGGTAAACGCAATTTTTTTAAAATGGCAACTAGGGTTAGCTCAGGAAAGTGTCAAAGGTTATATCCAAAATAGATGTTTCGCATATCAAACGAATCGGCTCGTCGTTGCGCATCTTCTCAGCACAAATTTGGGTTGAAAAAAATTCATGGGCGGCCTACAGGGTCCATCAAGGTCTGTAATGGCTCCGCGAAGCGATAAAAATCAGAGCAAAGTAAATTAGGGTTAGCATTCCACAGGCCTACCCTTTGTTCAAAAATAATATTTGGTTGGTGAAAATGATAGATGAGACAGTGTTCGACTTTGTAAAAATAGAAAAAAATTTTTTTCGTCAACCGGGATTCGAACCCGGGACCCCAAAGGCGGCGTGCAAGCGCGGACCACAGGGCCACCGCGGCCTTGCTGAGACTGGCCTAGGGTTAGCTCAAAACCCGACTGCAACAAGGGGTAAACGCAATTTTTTTAAAATGGCAACTAGGGTTAGCTCAGGAAAGTGTCAAAGGTTATATCCAAAATAGATGTTTCGCATATCAAACGAATCGGCTCGTCGTTGCGCATCTTCTCAGCACAAATTTGGGTTGAAAAAAATTCATGGGCGGCCTTCAGGGTCCATCAAGGTCTGTAATGGCTCCGCGAAGCGATAAAAATCAGAGCAAAGTAAATTAGGGTTAGCATTCCACAGGCCCACCCTTTGTTCAAAAATAATATTTGGTTGGTGAAAATGATAGATGAGACAGTGTTCGACTTTGTAAAAATAGAAAAATTTTTTTTTCGTCAACCGGGATTCGAACCCGGGACCCCAAAGGCGGCGTGCAAGCGCGGAACCACAGGGCCACCGCGGCCTTGCTGAGACTGGCCTAGGGTTAGCTCAAAACCCGACTGCAACAAGGGGTAAACGCAATTTTTTTAAAATGGCAACTAGGGTTAGCTCAGGAAAGTGTCAAAGGTTATATCCAAAATAGATGTTTCGCATATCAAACGAATCGGCTCGTCGTTGCGCATCTTCTCAGCACAAATTTGGGTTGAAAAAAATTCATGGGCGGCCTACAGGGTCCATCAAGGTCTGTAATGGCTCCGCGAAGCGATAAAAATCAGAGCAAAGTAAATTAGGGTTAGCATTCCACAGGCCTACCCTTTGTTCAAAAATAATATTTGGTTGGTGAAAATGATAGATGAGACAGTGTTCGACTTTGTAAAAATAGAAAAAAAAATTTTTCGTCAACCGGGATTCGAACCCGGGACCCCAAAGGCGGCGTGCAAGCGCGGAACCACAGGGCCACCGCGGCCTTGCTGAGACTGGCCTAGGGTTAGCTCAAAACCCGACTGCAACAAGGGGTAAACGCAATTTTTTTAAAATGGCAACTAGGGTTAGCTCAGGAAAGTGTCAAAGGTTATATCCAAAATAGATGTTTCGCATATCAAACGAATCGGCTCGTCGTTGCGCATCTTCTCAGCACAAATTTGGGTTGAAAAAAATTCATGGGCGGCCTACAGGGTCCATCAAGGTCTGTAATGGCTCCGCGAAGCGATAAAAATCAGAGCAAAGTAAATTAGGGTTAGCATTCCACAGGCCTACCCTTTGTTCAAAAATAATATTTGGTTGGTGAAAATGATAGATGAGACAGTGTTCGACTTTGTAAAAATAGAAAAAAAAATTTTTCGTCAACCGGGATTCGAACCCGGGACCCCAAAGGCGGCGTGCAAGCGCGGAACCACAGGGCCACCGCGGCCTTGCTGAGACTGGCCTAGGGTTAGCTCAAAACCCGACTGCAACAAGGGGTAAACGCAATTTTTTTAAAATGGCAACTAGGGTTAGCTCAGGAAAGTGTCAAAGGTTATATCCAAAATAGATGTTTCGCATATCAAACGAATCGGCTCGTCGTTGCGCATCTTCTCAGCACAAATTTGGGTTGAAAAAAATTCATGGGCGGCCTACAGGGTCCATCAAGGTCTGTAATGGCTCCGCGAAGCGATAAAAATCAGAGCAAAGTAAATTAGAGTTAGCATTCAACAGGCCTACCCTTTGTTCAAAAATAATATTTGGTTGGTGAAAATGATAGATGAGACAGTGTTCGACTTTGTAAAAATAGAAAAAAAAAATTTTCGTCAACCGGGATTCGAACCCGGGACCCCAAAGGCGGCGTGCAAGCGCGGAACCACAGGGCCACCGCGGCCTTGCTGAGACTGGCCTAGGGTTAGCTCAAAACCCGACTGCAACATGGGGTAAACGCATTTTTTTTAAAATGGCAACTAGGGTTAGCTCAGGAAAGTGTCAAAGGTTATATCCAAAATAGATGTTTCGCATATCAAACGAATCGGCTCGTCGTTGCGCATCTTCTCAGCACAAATTTGGGTTGAAAAAAATTCATGGGCGGCCTACAGGGTCCATCAAGGTCTGTAATGGCTCCGCGAAGCTATAAAAATCAGAGCAAAGTAAATTAGGGTTAGCATTCCACAGGCCTACCCTTTGTTCAAAAATAGTATTTGGTTGGTGAAAATGATAGATGAGACAGTGTTCGACTTTGTAAAAATAGAAAAAAAAAATTTTTCGTCAACCGGGATTCGAACCCGGGACCCCAAAGGCGGCGTGCAAGCGCGGAACCACAGGGCCACCGCGGCCTTGCTGAGACTGGCCTAGGGTTAGCTCAAAACCCGACTGCAACAAGGGGTAAACGCAATTTTTTTAAAATGGCAACTAGGGTTAGCTCAGGAAAGTGTCAAAGGTTATATCCAAAATAGATGTTTCGCATATCAAACGAATCGGCTCGTCGTTGCGCATCTTCTCAGCACAAATTTGGGTTGAAAAAAATTCATGGGCGGCCTACAGGGTCCATCAAGGTCTGTAATGGCTCCGCGAAGCGATAAAAATCAGAGCAAAGTAAATTAGGGTTAGCATTCCACAGGCCTACTCTTTGTTCAAAAATAATATTTGGTTGGTGAAAATGATAGATGAGACAGTGTTCGACTTTGTAAAAATAGAAAAAAAATTTTTTCGTCAACCGGGATTCGAACCCGGGACCCCAAAGGCGGCGTGCAAGCGCGGAACCACAGGGCCACCGCGGCCTTGCTGAGACTGGCCTAGGGTTAGCTCAAAACCCGACTGCAACAAGGGGTAAACGCAATTTTTTTAAAATGGCAACTAGGGTTAGCTCAGGAAAGTGTCAAAGGTTATATCCAAAATAGATGTTTCGCATATCAAACGAATCGGCTCGTCGTTGCGCATCTTCTCAGCACAAATTTGGGTTGAAAAAAATTCATGGGCGGCCTACAGGGTCCATCAAGGTCTGTAATGGCTCCGCGAAGCGATAAAAATCTGAGCAAAGTAAATTAGGGTTAGCATTCCACAGGCCTACCCTTTGTTCAAAAATAATATTTGGTTGGTGAAAATGATAGATGAGACAGTGTTTGACTTTGTAAAAATAGAAAAAAATTTTTTTCGTCAACCGGGATTCGAACCCGGGACCCCAAAGGCGGCGTGCAAGCGCGGAACCACAGGGCCACCGCGGCCTTGCTGAGACTGGCCTAGGGTTAGCTCAAAACCCGACTGCAACAAGGGGTAAACGCAATTTTTTTAAAATGGCAACTAGGGTTAGCTCAGGAAAGTGTCAAAGGTTATATCCAAAATAGATGTTTCGCATATCAAACGAATCGGCTCGTCGTTGCGCATCTTCTCAGCACAAATTTGGGTTGAAAAAAATTCATGGGCGGCCTACAGGGTCCATCAAGGTCTGTAATGGCTCCGCGAAGCGATAAAAATCAGAGCAAAGTAAATTAGGGTTAGCATTCCACAGGCCTACCCTTTGTTCAAAAATAATATTTGGTTGGTGAAAATGATAGATGAGACAGTGTTCGACTTTGTAAAAATAGAAAAAAAAAATTTTCGTCAACCGGGATTCGAACCCGGGACCCCAAAGGCGGCGTGCAAGCGCGGAACCACAGGGCCACCGCGGCCTTGCTGAGACTGGCCTAGGGTTAGCTCAAAACCCGACTGCAACAAGGGGTAAACGCAATTTTTTTAAAATGGCAACTAGGGTTAGCTCAGGAAAGTGTCAAAGGTTATATCCAAAATAGATGTTTCGCATATCAAACGAATCGGCTCGTCGTTGCGCATCTTCTCAGCACAAATTTGGGTTGAAAAAAATTCATGGGCGGCCTACAGGGTCCATCAAGGTCTGTAATGGCTCCGCGAAGCGATAAAAATCAGAGCAAAGTAAATTAGGGTTAGCATTCCACAGGCCTACCCTTTGTTCAAAAATAGTATTTGGTTGGTGAAAATGATAGATGAGACAGTGTTCGACTTTGTAAAAATAGAAAAAAAAATTTTTCGTCAACCGGGATTCGAACCCGGGACCCCAAAGGCGGCGTGCAAGCGCGGAACCACAGGGCCACCGCGGCCTGGCTGAGACTGGCCTAGGGTTAGCTCAAAACCCGACTGCAACAAGGGGTAAACGCAATTTTTTTTAAATGGCAACTAGGGTTAGCTCAGGAAAGTGTCAAAGGTTATATCCAAAATAGATGTTTCGCATATCAAACGAATCGGCTCGTCGTTGCGCATCTTCTCAGCACAAATTTGGGTTGAAAAAAATTCATGGGCGGCCTACAGGGTCCATCAAGGTCTGTAATGGCTCCGCGAAGCGATAAAAATCAGAGCAAAGTAAATTAGGGTTAGCATTCCACAGGCCTACCCTTTGTTCAAAAATAATATTTGGTTTCGTCAACCGGGATTCGAACCCGGGACCCCAAAGGCGGCGTGCAAGCGCGGAACCACAGGGCCACCGCGGCCTTGCTGAGACTGGCCTAGGGTTAGCTCAAAACCCGACTGCAACAAGGGGTAAACGCAATTTTTTAAAATGGCAACTAGGGTTAGCTCAGGAAAGTGTCAAAGGTTATATCCAAAATAGATGTTTCGCATATCAAACGAATCGGCTCGTCGTTGCGCATCTTCTCAGCACAAATTTGGGTTGAAAAAAATTCATGGGCGGCCTACAGGGTCCATCAAGGTCTGTAATGGCTCCGCGAAGCGATAAAAATCAGAGCAAAGTAAATTAGGGTTAGCATTCCACAGGCCTACCCTTTGTTCAAAAATAATATTTGGTTGGTGAAAATGATAGATGAGACAGTGTTCGACTTTGTAAAAATAGAAAAAAAAATTTTTCGTCAACCGGGATTCGAACCCGGGACCCCAAAGGCGGCGTGCAAGCGCGGAACCACAGGGCCACCGCGGCCTTGCTGAGACTGGCCTAGGGTTAGCTCAAAACCCGACTGCAACAAGGGGTAAACGCAATTTTTTTAAAATGGCAACTAGGGTTAGCTCAGGAAAGTGTCAAAGGTTATATCCAAAATAGATGTTTCGCATATCAAACGAATCGGCTCGTCGTTGCGCATCTTCTCAGCACAAATTTGGGTTGAAAAAAATTCATGGGCGGCCTACAGGGTCCATCAAGGTCTGTAATGGCTCCGCGAAGCGATAAAAATCAGAGCAAAGTAAATTAGGGTTAGCATTCCACAGGCCTACCCTTTGTTCAAAAATAGTATTTGGTTGGTGAAAATGATAGATGAGACAGTGTTCGACTTTGTAAAAATAGAAAAAAAAATTTTCGTCAACCGGGATTCGAACCCGGGACCCCAAAGGCGGCGTGCAAGCGCGGAACCACAGGGCCACCGCGGCCTTGCTGAGTCTGGCCTAGGGTTAGCTCAAAACCCGACTGCAACAAGGGGTAAACGCAATTTTTTTAAAATGGCAACTAGGGTTAGCTCAGGAAAGTGTCAAAGGTTATATCCAAAATAGATGTTTCGCATATCAAACGAATCGGCTCGTCGTTGCGCATCTTCTCAGCACAAATTTGGGTTGAAAAAAATTCATGGGCGGCCTACAGGGTCCATCAAGGTCTGTAATGGCTCCGCGAAGCGATAAAAATCTGAGCAAAGTAAATTAGGGTTAGCATTCCACAGGCCTACCCTTTGTTCAAAAATAATATTTGGTTGGTGAAAATGATAGATGAGACAGTGTTCGACTTTGTAAAAATAGAAAAAAAATTTTTTCGTCAACCGGGATTCGAACCCGGGACCCCAAAGGCGGCGTGCAAGCGCGGAACCACAGGGCCACCGCGGCCTTGCTGAGACTGGCCTAGGGTTAGCTCAAAACCCGACTGCAACAAGGGGTAAACGCAATTTTTTTAAAATGGCAACTAGGGTTAGCTCAGGAAAGTGTCAAAGGTTATATCCAAAATAGATGTTTCGCATATCAAACGAATCGGCTCGTCGTTGCGCATCTTCTCAGTACAAATTTGGGTTGAAAAAAATTCATGGGCGGCCTACAGGGTCCATCAAGGTCTGTAATGGCTCCGCGAAGCGATAAAAATCAGAGCAAAGTAAATTAGGGTTAGCATTCCACAGGCCTACCCTTTGTTCAAAAATAATATTTGGTTTCGTCAACCGGGATTCGAACCCGGGACCCCAAAGGCGGCGTGCAAGCGCGGAACCACAGGGCCACCGCGGCCTTGCTGAGACTGGCCTAGGGTTAGCTCAAAACCCGACTGCAACAAGGGGTAAACGCAATTTTTTTAAAATGGCAACTAGGGTTAGCTCAGGAAAGTGTCAAAGGTTATATCCAAAATAGATGTTTCGCATGTCAAACGAATCGGCTCGTCGTTGCGCATCTTCTCAGCACAAATTTGGGTTGAAAAAAATTCATGGGCGGCCTACAGGGTCCATCAAGGTCTGTAATGGCTCCGCGAAGCGATAAAAATCAGAGCAAAGTAAATTAGGGTTAGCATTCCACAGGCCTACCCTTTGTTCAAAAATAATATTTGGTTGGTGAAAATGATAGATGAGACAGTGTTCGACTTTGTAAAAATAGAAAAAAAAAATTTTTCGTCAACCGGGATTCGAACCCGGGACCCCAAAGGCGGCGTGCAAGCGCGGAACCACAGGGCCACCGCGGCCTTGCTGAGACTGGCCTAGGGTTAGCTCAAAACCCGACTGCAACAAGGGGTAAACGCAATTTTTTTAAAATGGCAACTAGGGTTAGCTCAGGAAAGTGTCAAAGGTTATATCCAAAATAGATGTTTCGCATATCAAACGAATCGGCTCGTCGTTGCGCATCTTCTCAGCACAAATTTGGGTTGAAAAAAATTCATGGGCGGCCTACAGGGTCCATCAAGGTCTGTAATGGCTCCGCGAAGCGATAAAAATCAGAGCAAAGTAAATTAGGGTTAGCATTCCACAGGCCTACCCTTTGTTCAAAAATAGTATTTGGTTGGTGAAAATGATAGATGAGACAGTGTTCGACTTTGTAAAAATAGAAAAAAAATTTTTTCGTCAACCGGGATTCGAACCCGGGACCCCAAAGGCGGCGTGCAAGCGCGGAACCACAGGGCCACCGCGGCCTTGCTGAGACTGGCCTAGGGTTAGCTCAAAACCCGACTGCAACAAGGGGTAAACGCAATTTTTTTAAAATGGCAACTAGGGTTAGCTCAGGAAAGTGTCAAAGGTTATATCCAAAATAGATGTTTCGCATATCAAACGAATCGGCTCGTCGTTGCGCATCTTCTCAGCACAAATTTGGGTTGAAAAAAATTCATGGGCGGCCTACAGGGTCCATCAAGGTCTGTAATGGCTCCGCGAAGCGATAAAAATCAGAGCAAAGTAAATTAGGGTTAGCATTCCACAGGCCTACCCTTTGTTCAAAAATAATATTTGGTTTCGTCAACCGGGATTCGAACCCGGGACCCCAAAGGCGGCGTGCAAGCGCGGAACCACAGGGCCACCGCGGCCTTGCTGAGACTGGCCTAGGGTTAGCTCAAAACCCGACTGCAACAAGGGGTAAACGCAATTTTTTTAAAATGGCAACTAGGGTTAGCTCAGGAAAGTGTCAAAGGTTATATCCAAAATAGATGTTTCGCATATCAAACGAATCGGCTCGTCGTTGCGCATCTTCTCAGCACAAATTTGGGTTGAAAAAAATTCATGGGCGGCCTACAGGGTCCATCAAGGTCTGTAATGGCTCCGCGAAGCGATAAAAATCAGAGCAAAGTAAATTAGGGTTAGCATTCCACAGGCCTACTCTTTGTTCAAAAATAATATTTGGTTGGTGAAAATGATAGATGAGACAGTGTTCGACTTTGTAAAAATAGAAAAAAAAATTTTTCGTCAACCGGGATTCGAACCCGGGACCCCAAAGGCGGCGTGCAAGCGCGGAACCACAGGGCCACCGCGGCCTTGCTGAGACTGGCCTAGGGTTAGCTCAAAACCCGACTGCAACAAGGGGTAAACGCAATTTTTTTAAAATGGCAACTAGGGTTAGCTCAGGAAAGTGTCAAAGGTTATATCCAAAATAGATGTTTCGCATATCAAACGAATCGGCTCGTCGTTGCGCATCTTCTCAGCACAAATTTGGGTTGAAAAAAATTCATGGGCGGCCTACAGGGTCCATCAAGGTCTGTAATGGCTCCGCGAAGCGATAAAAATCAGAGCAAAGTAAATTAGGGTTAGCATTCCACAGGCCTACCCTTTGTTCAAAAATAATATTTGGTTGGTGAAAATGATAGATGAGACAGTGTTCGACTTTGTAAAAATAGAAAAAAAAAATTTTCGTCAACCGGGATTCGAACCCGGGACCCCAAAGGCGGCGTGCAAGCGCGGAACCACAGGGCCACCGCGGCCTTGCTGAGTCTGGCCTAGGGTTAGCTCAAAACCCGACTGCAACAAGGGGTAAACGCAATTTTTTTAAAATGGCAACTAGGGTTAGCTCAGGAAAGTGTCAAAGGTTATATCCAAAATAGATGTTTCGCATATCAAACGAATCGGCTCGTCGTTGCGCATCTTCTCAGCACAAATTTGGGTTGAAAAAAATTCATGGGCGGCCTACAGGGTCCATCAAGGTCTGTAATGGCTCCGCGAAGCGATAAAAATCTGAGCAAAGTAAATTAGGGTTAGCATTCCACAGGCCTACCCTTTGTTCAAAAATAATATTTGGTTGGTGAAAATGATAGATGAGACAGTGTTCGACTTTGTAAAAATAGAAAAAAATTTTTTTCGTCAACCGGGATTCGAACCCGGGACCCCAAAGGCGGCGTGCAAGCGCGGAACCACAGGGCCACCGCGGCCTTGCTGAGACTGGCCTAGGGTTAGCTCAAAACCCGACTGCAACAAGGGGTAAACGCAATTTTTTTAAAATGGCAACTAGGGTTAGCTCAGGAAAGTGTCAAAGGTTATATCCAAAATAGATGTTTCGCATATCAAACGAATCGGCTCGTCGTTGCGCATCTTCTCAGTACAAATTTGGGTTGAAAAAAATTCATGGGCGGCCTACAGGGTCCATCAAGGTCTGTAATGGCTCCGCGAAGCGATAAAAATCAGAGCAAAGTAAATTAGGGTTAGCATTCCACAGGCCTACCCTTTGTTCAAAAATAATATTTGGTTGGTGAAAATGATAGATGAGACAGTGTTCGACTTTGTAAAAATAGAAAAAATTTTTTTTCGTCAACCGGGATTCGAACCCGGGACCCCAAAGGCGGCGTGCAAGCGCGGAACCACAGGGCCACCGCGGCCTTGCTGAGACTGGCCTAGGGTTAGCTCAAAACCCGACTGCAACAAGGGGTAAACGCAATTTTTTTAAAATGGCAACTAGGGTTAGCTCAGGAAAGTGTCAAAGGTTATATCCAAAATAGATGTTTCGCATATCAAACGAATCGGCTCGTCGTTGCGCATCTTCTCAGTACAAATTTGGGTTGAAAAAAATTCATGGGCGGCCTACAGGGTCCATCAAGGTCTGTAATGGCTCCGCGAAGCGATAAAAATCAGAGCAAAGTAAATTAGGGTTAGCATTCCACAGGCCTACCCTTTGTTCAAAAATAATATTTGGTTGGTGAAAATGATAGATGAGACAGTGTTCGACTTTGTAAAAATAGAAAAAAAAAATTTTCGTCAACCGGGATTCGAACCCGGGACCCCAAAGGCGGCGTGCAAGCGCGGAACCACAGGGCCACCGCGGCCTTGCTGAGTCTGGCCTAGGGTTAGCTCAAAACCCGACTGCAACAAGGGGTAAACGCAATTTTTTTAAAATGGCAACTAGGGTTAGCTCAGGAAAGTGTCAAAGGTTATATCCAAAATAGATGTTTCGCATATCAAACGAATCGGCTCGTCGTTGCGCATCTTCTCAGCACAAATTTGGGTTGAAAAAAATTCATGGGCGGCCTACAGGGTCCATCAAGGTCTGTAATGGCTCCGCGAAGCGATAAAAATCTGAGCAAAGTAAATTAGGGTTAGCATTCCACAGGCCTACCCTTTGTTCAAAAATAATATTTGGTTGGTGAAAATGATAGATGAGACAGTGTTCGACTTTGTAAAAATAGAAAAAAATTTTTTTCGTCAACCGGGATTCGAACCCGGGACCCCAAAGTCGGCGTGCAAGCGCGGAACCACAGGGCCACCGCGGCCTTGCTGAGACTGGCCTAGGGTTAGCTCAAAACCCGACTGCAACAAGGGGTAAACGCAATTTTTTTAAAATGGCAACTAGGGTTAGCTCAGGAAAGTGTCAAAGGTTATATCCAAAATAGATGTTTCGCATATCAAACGAATCGGCTCGTCGTTGCGCATCTTCTCAGTACAAATTTGGGTTGAAAAAAATTCATGGGCGGCCTACAGGGTCCATCAAGGTCTGTAATGGCTCCGCGAAGCGATAAAAATCAGAGCAAAGTAAATTAGGGTTAGCATTCCACAGGCCTACCCTTTGTTCAAAAATAATATTTGGTTGGTGAAAATGATAGATGAGACAGTGTTCGACTTTGTAAAAATAGAAAAAATTTTTTTTCGTCAACCGGGATTCGAACCCGGGACCCCAAAGGCGGCGTGCAAGCGCGGAACCACAGGGCCACCGCGGCCTTGCTGAGACTGGCCTAGGGTTAGCTCAAAACCCGACTGCAACAAGGGGTAAACGCAATTTTTTTAAAATGGCAACTAGGGTTAGCTCAGGAAAGTGTCAAAGGTTATATCCAAAATAGATGTTTCGCATATCAAACGAATCGGCTCGTCGTTGCGCATCTTCTCAGTACAAATTTGGGTTGAAAAAAATTCATGGGCGGCCTACAGGGTCCATCAAGGTCTGTAATGGCTCCGCGAAGCGATAAAAATCAGAGCAAAGTAAATTAGGGTTAGCATTCCACAGGCCTACCCTTTGTTCAAAAATAATATTTGGTTGGTGAAAATGATAGATGAGACAGTGTTCGACTTTGTAAAAATAGAAAAAAATTTTTTTCGTCAACCGGGATTCGAACCCGGGACCCCAAAGGCGGCGTGCAAGCGCGGAACCACAGGGCCACCGCGGCCTTGCTGAGACTGGCCTAGGGTTAGCTCAAAACCCGACTGCAACAAGGGGTAAACGCAATTTTTTTAAAATGGCAACTAGGGTTAGCTCAGGAAAGTGTCAAAGGTTATATCCAAAATAGATGTTTCGCATATCAAACGAATCGGCTCGTCGTTGCGCATCTTCTCAGTACAAATTTGGGTTGAAAAAAATTCATGGGCGGCCTACAGGGTCCATCAAGGTCTGTAATGGCTCCGCGAAGCGATAAAAATCAGAGCAAAGTAAATTAGGGTTAGCATTCCACAGGCCTACCCTTTGTTCAAAAATAATATTTGGTTGGTGAAAATGATAGATGAGACAGTGTTCGACTTTGTAAAAATAGAAAAAAATTTTTTTCGTCAACCGGGATTCGAACCCGGGACCCCAAGGCGGCGTGCAAGCGCGGAACCACAGGGCCACCGCGGCCTTGCTGAGACTGGCCTAGGGTTAGCTCAAAACCCGACTGCAACAAGGGGTAAACGCAATTTTTTTAAAATGGCAACTAGGGTTAGCTCAGGAAAGTGTCAAAGGTTATATCCAAAATAGATGTTTCGCATATCAAACGAATCGGCTCGTCGTTGCGCATCTTCTCAGTACAAATTTGGGTTGAAAAAAATTCATGGGCGGCCTACAGGGTCCATCAAGGTCTGTAATGGCTCCGCGAAGCGATAAAAATCAGAGCAAAGTAAATTAGGGTTTGCATTCCACAGGCCTACCCTTTGTTCAAAAATAATATTTGGTTGGTGAAAATGATAGATGAGACAGTGTTCGACTTTGTAAAAATAGAAAAAAATTGTTTTCGTCAACCGGGATTCGAACCCGGGACCCCAAAGGCGGCGTGCAAGCGCGGAACCACAGGGCCACCGCGGCCTTGCTGAGACTGGCCTAGGGTTAGCTCAAAACCCGACTGCAACAAGGGGTAAACGCAATTTTTTTAAAATGGCAACTAGGGTTAGCTCAGGAAAGTGTCAAAGGTTATATCCAAAATAGATGTTTCGCATATCAAACGAATCGGCTCGTCGTTGCGCATCTTCTCAGTACAAATTTGGGTTGAAAAAAATTCATGGGCGGCCTACAGGGTCCATCAAGGTCTGTAATGGCTCCGCGAAGCGATAAAAATCAGAGCAAAGTAAATTAGGGTTAGCATTCCACAGGCCTACCCTTTGTTCAAAAATAATATTTGGTTGGTGAAAATGATAGATGAGACAGTGTTCGACTTTGTAAAAATAGAAAAAAATTTTTTTCGTCAACCGGGATTCGAACCCGGGACCCCAAAGGCGGCGTGCAAGCGCGGAACCACAGGGCCACCGCGGCCTTGCTGAGACTGGCCTAGGGTTAGCTCAAAACCCGACTGCAACAAGGGGTAAACGCAATTTTTTTAAAATGGCAACTAGGGTTAGCTCAGGAAAGTGTCAAAGGTTATATCCAAAATAGATGTTTCGCATATCAAACGAATCGGCTCGTCGTTGCGCATCTTCTCAGTACAAATTTGGGTTGAAAAAAATTCATGGGCGGCCTACAGGGTCCATCAAGGTCTGTAATGGCTCCGCGAAGCGATAAAAATCAGAGCAAAGTAAATTAGGGTTAGCATTCCACAGGCCTACCCTTTGTTCAAAAATAATATTTGGTTGGTGAAAATGATAGATGAGACAGTGTTCGACTTTGTAAAAATAGAAAATTTTTTTTTTCGTCAACCGGGATTCGAACCCGGGACCCCAAAGGCGGCGTGCAAGCGCGGAACCACAGGGCCACCGCGGCCTTGCTGAGACTGGCCTAGGGTTAGCTCAAAACCCGACTGCAACAAGGGGTAAACGCAATTTTTTTAAAATGGCAACTAGGGTTAGCTCAGGAAAGTGTCAAAGGTTATATCCAAAATAGATGTTTCGCATATCAAACGAATCGGCTCGTCGTTGCGCATCTTCTCAGTACAAATTTGGGTTGAAAAAAATTCATGGGCGGCCTACAGGGTCCATCAAGGTCTGTAATGGCTCCGCGAAGCGATAAAAATCAGAGCAAAGTAAATTAGGGTTAGCATTCCACAGGCCTACCCTTTGTTCAAAAATAATATTTGGTTGGTGAAAATGATAGATGAGACAGTGTTCGACTTTGTAAAAATAGAAAAAATTTTTTTTCGTCAACCGGGATTCGAACCCGGGACCCCAAAGGCGGCGTGCAAGCGCGGAACCACAGGGCCACCGCGGCCTTGCTGAGACTGGCCTAGGGTTAGCTCAAAACCCGACTGCAACAAGGGGTAAACGCAATTTTTTTAAAATGGCAACTAGGGTTAGCTCAGGAAAGTGTCAAAGGTTATATCCAAAATAGATGTTTCGCATATCAAACGAATCGGCTCGTCGTTGCGCATCTTCTCAGTACAAATTTGGGTTGAAAAAAATTCATGGGCGGCCTACAGGGTCCATCAAGGTCTGTAATGGCTCCGCGAAGCGATAAAAATCAGAGCAAAGTAAATTAGGGTTAGCATTCCACAGGCCTACCCTTTGTTCAAAAATAATATTTGGTTGGTGAAAATGATAGATGAGACAGTGTTCGACTTTGTAAAAATAGAAAAATTTTTTTTTCGTCAACCGGGATTCGTACCCGGGACCCCAAAGGCGGCGTGCAAGCGCGGAACCACAGGGCCACCGCGGCCTTGCTGAGACTAGCCTAGGGTTAGCTCAAAACCCGACTGCAACAAGGGGTAAACGCAATTTTTTTAAAATGGCAACTAGGGTTAGCTCAGGAAAGTGTCAAAGGTTATATCCAAAATAGATGTTTCGCATATCAAACGAATCGGCTCGTCGTTGCGCATCTTCTCAGTACAAATTTGGGTTGAAAAAAATTCATGGGCGGCCTACAGGGTCCATCAAGGTCTGTAATGGCTCCGCGAAGCGATAAAAATCAGAGCAAAGTAAATTAGGGTTAGCATTCCACAGGCCTACCCTTTGTTCAAAAATAATATTTGGTTGGTGAAAATGATAGATGAGACAGTGTTCGACTTTGTAAAAATAGAAAAAAATTGTTTTCGTCAACCGGGATTCGAACCCGGGACCCCAAAGGCGGCGTGCAAGCGCGGAACCACAGGGCCACCGCGGCCTTGCTGAGACTGGCCTAGGGTTAGCTCAAAACCCGACTGCAACAAGGGGTAAACGCAATTTTTTTAAAATGGCAACTAGGGTTAGCTCAGGAAAGTGTCAAAGGTTATATCCAAAATAGATGTTTCGCATATCAAACGAATCGGCTCGTCGTTGCGCATCTTCTCAGTACAAATTTGGGTTGAAAAAAATTCATGGGCGGCCTACAGGGTCCATCAAGGTCTGTAATGGCTCCGCGAAGCGATAAAAATCAGAGCAAAGTAAATTAGGGTTAGCATTCCACAGGCCTACCCTTTGTTCAAAAATAATATTTGGTTGGTGAAAATGATAGATGAGACAGTGTTCGACTTTGTAAAAATAGAAAAAAAATTTTTTCGTCAACCGGGATTCGAACCCGGGACCCCAAAGGCGGCGTGCAAGCGCGGAACCACAGGGCCACCGCGGCCTTGCTGAGACTGGCCTAGGGTTAGCTCAAAACCCGACTGCAACAAGGGGTAAACGCAATTTTTTTAAAATGGCAACTAGGGTTAGCTCAGGAAAGTGTCAAAGGTTATATCCAAAATAGATGTTTCGCATATCAAACGAATCGGCTCGTCGTTGCGCATCTTCTCAGTACAAATTTGGGTTGAAAAAAATTCATGGGCGGCCTACAGGGTCCATCAAGGTCTGTAATGGCTCCGCGAAGCGATAAAAATCAGAGCAAAGTAAATTAGGGTTAGCATTCCACAGGCCTACCCTTTGTTCAAAAATAATATTTGGTTGGTGAAAATGATAGATGAGACAGTGTTCGACTTTGTAAAAATAGAAAAAATTTTTTTTCGTCAACCGGGATTCGAACCCGGGACCCCAAAGGCGGCGTGCAAGCGCGGAACCACAGGGCCACCGCGGCCTTGCTGAGACTGGCCTAGGGTTAGCTCAAAACCCGACTGCAACAAGGGGTAAACGCAATTTTTTTAAAATGGCAACTAGGGTTAGCTCAGGAAAGTGTCAAAGGTTATATCCAAAATAGATGTTTCGCATATCAAACGAATCGGCTCGTCGTTGCGCATCTTCTCAGTACAAATTTGGGTTGAAAAAAATTCATGGGCGGCCTACAGGGTCCATCAAGGTCTGTAATGGCTCCGCGAAGCGATAAAAATCAGAGCAAAGTAAATTAGGGTTAGCATTCCACAGGCCTACCCTTTGTTCAAAAATAATATTTGGTTGGTGAAAATGATAGATGAGACAGTGTTCGACTTTGTAAAAATAGAAAAAATTTTTTTTCGTCAACCGGGATTCGAACCCGGGACCCCAAAGGCGGCGTGCAAGCGCGGAACCACAGGGCCACCGCGGCCTTACTGAGACTGGCCTAGGGTTAGCTCAAAACCCGACTGCAACAAGGGGTAAACGCAATTTTTTTAAAATGGCAACTAGGGTTAGCTCAGGAAAGTGTCAAAGGTTATATCCAAAATAGATGTTTCGCATATCAAACGAATCGGCTCGTCGTTGCGCATCTTCTCAGTACAAATTTGGGTTGAAAAAAATTCATGGGCGGCCTACAGGGTCCATCAAGGTCTGTAATGGCTCCGCGAAGCGATAAAAATCAGAGCAAAGTAAATTAGGGTTAGCATTCCACAGGCCTACCCTTTGTTCAAAAATAATATTTGGTTGGTGAAAATGATAGATGAGACAGTGTTCGACTTTGTAAAAATAGAAAAAATTTTTTTTCGTCAACCGGGATTCGAACCCGGGACCCCAAAGGCGGCGTGCAAGCGCGGAACCACAGGGCCACCGCGGCCTTGCTGAGACTGGCCTAGGGTTAGCTCAAAACCCGACTGCAACAAGGGGTAAACGCAATTTTTTTAAAATGGCAACTAGGGTTAGCTCAGGAAAGTGTCAAAGGTTATATCCAAAATAGATGTTTCGCATATCAAACGAATCGGCTCGTCGTTGCGCATCTTCTCAGTACAAATTTGGGTTGAAAAAAATTCATGGGCGGCCTACAGGGTCCATCAAGGTCTGTAATGGCTCCGCGAAGCGATAAAAATCAGAGCAAAGTAAATTAGGGTTAGCATTCCACAGGCCTACCCTTTGTTCAAAAATAATATTTGGTTGGTGAAAATGATAGATGAGACAGTGTTCGACTTTGTAAAAATAGAAAAAAATTTTTTTCGTCAACCGGGATTCGAACCCGGGACCCCAAAGGCGGCGTGCAAGCGCGGAACCACAGGGCCACCGCGGCCTTACTGAGACTGGCCTAGGGTTAGCTCAAAACCCGACTGCAACAAGGGGTAAACGCAATTTTTTTAAAATGGCAACTAGGGTTAGCTCAGGAAAGTGTCAAAGGTTATATCCAAAATAGATGTTTCGCATATCAAACGAATCGGCTCGTCGTTGCGCATCTTCTCAGTACAAATTTGGGTTGAAAAAAATTCATGGGCGGCCTACAGGGTCCATCAAGGTCTGTAATGGCTCCGCGAAGCGATAAAAATCAGAGCAAAGTAAATTAGGGTTAGCATTCCACAGGCCTACCCTTTGTTCAAAAATAATATTTGGTTGGTGAAAATGATAGATGAGACAGTGTTCGACTTTGTAAAAATAGAAAAAAAATTTTTTCGTCAACCGGGATTCGAACCCGGGACCCCAAAGGCGGCGTGCAAGCGCGGAACCACAGGGCCACCGCGGCCTTGCTGAGACTGGCCTAGGGTTAGCTCAAAACCCAACTGCAACAAGGGGTAAACGCAATTTTTTTAAAATGGCAACTAGGGTTAGCTCAGGAAAGTGTCAAAGGTTATATCCAAAATAGATGTTTCGCATATCAAACGAATCGGCTCGTCGTTGCGCATCTTCTCAATACAAATTTGGGTTGAAAAAAATTCATGGGCGGCCTACAGGGTCCATCAAGGTCTGTAATGGCTCCGCGAAGCGATAAAAATCAGAGCAAAGTAAATTAGGGTTAGCATTCCACAGGCCTACCCTTTGTTCAAAAATAATATTTGGTTGGTGAAAATGATAGATGAGACAGTGTTCGACTTTGTAAAAATAGAAAAAAATTTTTTTCGTCAACCGGGATTCGAACCCGGGACCCCAAAGGCGGCGTGCAAGCGCGGAACCACAGGGCCACCGCGGCCTTGCTGAGACTGGCCTAGGGTTAGCTCAAAACCCGACTGCAACAAGGGGTAAACGCAATTTTTTTAAAATGGCAACTAGGGTTAGCTCAGGAAAGTGTCAAAGGTTATATCCAAAATAGATGTTTCGCATATCAAACGAATCGGCTCGTCGTTGCGCATCTTCTCAGTACAAATTTGGGTTGAAAAAAATTCATGGGCGGCCTACAGGGTCCATCAAGGTCTGTAATGGCTCCGCGAAGCGATACAAATCAGAGCAAAGTAAATTAGGGTTAGCATTCCACAGGCCTACCCTTTGTTCAAAAATAATATTTGGTTGGTGAAAATGATAGATGAGACAGTGTTCGACTTTGTAAAAATAGAAAAAATTTTTTTTCGTCAACCGGGATTCGAACCCGGGACCCCAAAGGCGGCGTGCAAGCGCGGAACCACAGGGCCACCGCGGCCTTGCTGAGACTGGCCTAGGGTTAGCTCAAAACCCGACTGCAACAAGGGGTAAACGCAATTTTTTTAAAATGGCAACTAGGGTTAGCTCAGGAAAGTGTCAAAGGTTATATCCAAAATAGATGTTTCGCATATCAAACGAATCGGCTCGTCGTTGCGCATCTTCTCAGTACAAATTTGGGTTGAAAAAAATTCATGGGCGGCCTACAGGGTCCATCAAGGTCTGTAATGGCTCCGCGAAGCGATAAAAATCAGAGCAAAGTAAATTAGGGTTAGCATTCCACAGGCCTACCCTTTGTTCAAAAATAATATTTGGTTGGTGAAAATGATAGATGAGACAGTGTTCGACTTTGTAAAAATAGAAAAATTTTTTTTTCGTCAACCGGGATTCGAACCCGGGACCCCAAAGGCGGCGTGCAAGCGCGGAACCACAGGGCCACCGCGGCCTTGCTGAGACTGGCCTAGGGTTAGCTCAAAACCCGACTGCAACAAGGGGTAAACGCAATTTTTTTAAAATGGCAACTAGGGTTAGCTCAGGAAAGTGTCAAAGGTTATATCCAAAATAGATGTTTCGCATATCAAACGAATCGGCTCGTCGTTGCGCATCTTCTCAGTACAAATTTGGGTTGAAAAAAATTCATGGGCGGCCTACAGGGTCCATCAAGGTCTGTAATGGCTCCGCGAAGCGATAAAAATCAGAGCAAAGTAAATTAGGGTTAGCATTCCACAGGCCTACCCTTTGTTCAAAAATAATATTTGGTTGGTGAAAATGATAGATGAGACAGTGTTTGACTTTGTAAAAATAGAAAAAATTTTTTTTCGTCAACCGGGATTCGAACCCGGGACCCCAAAGGCGGCGTGCAAGCGCGGAACCACAGGGCCACCGCGGCCTTGCTGAGACTGGCCTAGGGTTAGCTCAAAACCCGACTGCAACAAGGGGTAAACGCAATTTTTTTTAAATGGCAACTAGGGTTAGCTCAGGAAAGTGTCAAAGGTTATATCCAAAATAGATGTTTCGCATATCAAACGAATCGGCTCGTCGTTGCGCATCTTCTCAGTACAAATTTGGGTTGAAAAAAATTCATGGGCGGCCTACAGGGTCCATCAAGGTCTGTAATGGCTCCGCGAAGCGATAAAAATCAGAGCAAAGTAAATTAGGGTTAGCATTCCACAGGCCTACCCTTTGTTCAAAAATAATATTTGGTTGGTGAAAATGATAGATGAGACAGTGTTCGACTTTGTAAAAATAGAAAAAAAATTTTTTCGTCAACCGGGATTCGAACCCGGGACCCCAAAGGCGGCGTGCAAGCGCGGAACCACAGGGCCACCGCGGCCTTGCTGAGACTGGCCTAGGGTTAGCTCAAAACCCGACTGCAACAAGGGGTAAACGCAATTTTTTTAAAATGGCAACTAGGGTTAGCTCAGGAAAGTGTCAAAGGTTATATCCAAAATAGATGTTTCGCATATCAAACGAATCGGCTCGTCGTTGCGCATCTTCTCAGTACAAATTTGGGTTGAAAAAAATTCATGGGCGGCCTACAGGGTCCATCAAGGTCTGTAATGGCTCTGCGAAGCGATAAAAATCAGAGCAAAGTAAATTAGGGTTAGCATTCCACAGGCCTACCCTTTGTTCAAAAATAATATTTGGTTGGTGAAAATGATAGATGAGACAGTGTTCGACTTTGTAAAGATAGAAAAAATTTTTTTTCGTCAACCGGGATTCGAACCCGGGACCCCAAAGGCGGCGTGCAAGCGCGGAACCACAGGGCCACCGCGGCCTTGCTGAGACTGGCCTAGGGTTAGCTCAAAACCCGACTGCAACAAGGGGTAAACGCAATTTTTTTAAAATGGCAACTAGGGTTAGCTCAGGAAAGTGTCAAAGGTTATATCCAAAATAGATGTTTCGCATATCAAACGAATCGGCTCGTCGTTGCGCATCTTCTCAGTACAAATTTGGGTTGAAAAAAATTCATGGGCGGCCTACAGGGTCCATCAAGGTCTGTAATGGCTCCGCGAAGCGATAAAAATCAGAGCAAAGTAAATTAGGGTTAGCATTCCACAGGCCTACCCTTTGTTCAAAAATAATATTTGGTTGGTGAAAATGATAGATGAGACAGTGTTCGACTTTGTAAAAATAGAAAAATTTTTTTTTCGTCAACCGGGATTCGAACCCGGGACCCCAAAGGCGGCGTGCAAGCGCGGAACCACAGGGCCACCGCGGCCTTGCTGAGACTGGCCTAGGGTTAGCTCAAAACCCGACTGCAACAAGGGGTAAACGCAATTTTTTTAAAATGGCAACTAGGGTTAGCTCAGGAAAGTGTCAAAGGTTATATCCAAAATAGATGTTTCGCATATCAAACGAATCGGCTCGTCGTTGCGCATCTTCTCAATACAAATTTGGGTTGAAAAAAATTCATGGGCGGCCTACAGGGTCCATCAAGGTCTGTAATGGCTCCGCGAAGCGATAAAAATCAGAGCAAAGTAAATTAGGGTTAGCATTCCACAGGCCTACCCTTTGTTCAAAAATAATATTTGGTTGGTGAAAATGATAGATGAGACAGTGTTCGACTTTGTAAAAATAGAAAAAAAATTTTTTCGTCAACCGGGATTCGAACCCGGGACCCCAAAGGCGGCGTGCAAGCGCGGAACCACAGGGCCACCGCGGCCTTGCTGAGACTGGCCTAGGGTTAGCTCAAAACCCGACTGCAACAAGGGGTAAACGCAATTTTTTTAAAATGGCAACTAGGGTTAGCTCAGGAAAGTGTCAAAGGTTATATCCAAAATAGATGTTTCGCATATCAAACGAATCGGCTCGTCGTTGCGCATCTTCTCAGTACAAATTTGGGTTGAAAAAAATTCATGGGCGGCCTACAGGGTCCATCAAGGTCTGTAATGGCTCCGCGAAGCGATAAAAATCAGAGCAAAGTAAATTAGGGTTAGCATTCCACAGGCCTACCCTTTGTTCAAAAATAATATTTGGTTGGTGAAAATGATAGATGAGACAGTGTTCGACTTTGTAAAAATAGAAAAAAAATTTTTTCGTCAACCGGGATTCGAACCCGGGACCCCAAAGGCGGCGTGCAAGCGCGGAACCACAGGGCCACCGCGGCCTTGCTGAGACTGGCCTAGGGTTAGCTCAAAACCCGACTGCAACAAGGGGTAAACGCAATTTTTTTAAAATGGCAACTAGGGTTAGCTCAGGAAAGTGTCAAAGGTTATATCCAAAATAGATGTTTCGCATATCAAACGAATCGGCTCGTCGTTGCGCATCTTCTCAGTACAAATTTGGGTTGAAAAAAATTCATGGGCGGCCTACAGGGTCCATCAAGGTCTGTAATGGCTCCGCGAAGCGATAAAAATCAGAGCAAAGTAAATTAGGGTTAGCATTCCACAGGCCTACCCTTTGTTCAAAAATAATATTTGGTTGGTGAAAATGATAGATGAGACAGTGTTCGACTTTGTAAAAATAGAAAAAATTTTTTTTCGTCAACCGGGATTCGAACCCGGGACCCCAAAGGCGGCGTGCAAGCGCGGAACCACAGGGCCACCGCGGCCTTGCTGAGACTGGCCTAGGGTTAGCTCAAAACCCGACTGCAACAAGGGGTAAACGCAATTTTTTTAAAATGGCAACTAGGGTTAGCTCAGGAAAGTGTCAAAGGTTATATCCAAAATAGATGTTTCGCATATCAAACGAATCGGCTCGTCGTTGCGCATCTTCTCAGTACAAATTTGGGTTGAAAAAAATTCATGGGCGGCCTACAGGGTCCATCAAGGTCTGTAATGGCTCCGCGAAGCGATAAAAATCAGAGCAAAGTAAATTAGGGTTAGCATTCCACAGGCCTACCCTTTGTTCAAAAATAATATTTGGTTGGTGAAAATGATAGATGAGACAGTGTTCGACTTTGTAAAAATAGAAAAAAAATTTTTTCGTCAACCGGGATTCGAACCCGGGACCCCAAAGGCGGCGTGCAAGCGCGGAACCACAGGGCCACCGCGGCCTTGCTGAGACTGGCCTAGGGTTAGCTCAAAACCCGACTGCAACAAGGGGTAAGCGCAATTTTTTTAAAATGGCAACTAGGGTTAGCTCAGGAAAGTGTCAAAGGTTATATCCAAAATAGATGTTTCGCATATCAAACGAATCGGCTCGTCGTTGCGCATCTTCTCAGTACAAATTTGGGTTGAAAAAAATTCATGGGCGGCCTACAGGGTCCATCAAGGTCTGTAATGGCTCCGCGAAGCGATAAAAATCAGAGCAAAGTAAATTAGGGTTAGCATTCCACAGGCCTACCCTTTGTTCAAAAATAATATTTGGTTGGTGAAAATGATAGATGAGACAGTGTTCGACTTTGTAAAAATAGAAAAAAATTTTTTTCGTCAACCGGGATTCGAACCCGGGACCCCAAAGGCGGCGTGCAAGCGCGGAACCACAGGGCCACCGCGGCCTTGCTGAGACTGGCCTAGGGTTAGCTCAAAACCCGACTGCAACAAGGGGTAAACGCAATTTTTTTAAAATGGCAACTAGGGTTAGCTCAGGAAAGTGTCAAAGGTTATATCCAAAATAGATGTTTCGCATATCAAACGAATCGGCTCGTCGTTGCGCATCTTCTCAGTACAAATTTGGGTTGAAAAAAATTCATGGGCGGCCTACAGGGTCCATCAAGGTCTGTAATGGCTCCGCGAAGCGATAAAAATCAGAGCAAAGTAAATTAGGGTTAGCATTCCACAGGCCTACCCTTTGTTCAAAAATAATATTTGGTTGGTGAAAATGATAGATGAGACAGTGTTCGACTTTGTAAAAATAGAAAAAAAATTTTTTCGTCAACCGGGATTCGAACCCGGGACCCCAAAGGCGGCGTGCAAGCGCGGAACCACAGGGCCACCGCGGCCTTGCTGAGACTGGCCTAGGGTTAGCTCAAAACCCGACTGCAACAAGGGGTAAACGCAATTTTTTTAAAATGGCAACTAGGGTTAGCTCAGGAAAGTGTCAAAGGTTATATCCAAAATAGATGTTTCGCATATCAAACGAATCGGCTCGTCGTTGCGCATCTTCTCAGTACAAATTTGGGTTGAAAAAAATTCATGGGCGGCCTACAGGGTCCATCAAGGTCTGTAATGGCTCCGCGAAGCGATAAAAATCAGAGCAAAGTAAATTAGGGTTAGCATTCCACAGGCCTACCCTTTGTTCAAAAATAATATTTGGTTGGTGAAAATGATAGATGAGACAGTGTTCGACTTTGTAAAAATAGAAAAAAAATTTTTTCGTCAACCGGGATTCGAACCCGGGACCCCAAAGGCGGCGTGCAAGCGCGGAACCACAGGGCCACCGCGGCCTTGCTGAGACTGGCCTAGGGTTAGCTCAAAACCCGACTGCAACAAGGGGTAAACGCAATTTTTTAAAAATGGCAACTAGGGTTAGCTCAGGAAAGTGTCAAAGGTTATATCCAAAATAGATGTTTCGCATATCAAACGAATCGGCTCGTCGTTGCGCATCTTCTCAGTACAAATTTGGGTTGAAAAAAATTCATGGGCGGCCTACAGGGTCCATCAAGGTCTGTAATGGCTCCGCGAAGCGATAAAAATCAGAGCAAAGTAAATTAGGGTTAGCATTCCACAGGCCTACCCTTTGTTCAAAAATAATATTTGGTTGGTGAAAATGATAGATGAGACAGTGTTCGACTTTGTAAAAATAGAAAAAAAATTTTTTCGTCAACCGGGATTCGAACCCGGGACCCCAAAGGCGGCGTGCAAGCGCGGAACCACAGGGCCACCGCGGCCTTGCTGAGACTGGCCTAGGGTTAGCTCAAAACCCGACTGCAACAAGGGGTAAGCGCAATTTTTTTAAAATGGCAACTAGGGTTAGCTCAGGAAAGTGTCAAAGGTTATATCCAAAATAGATGTTTCGCATATCAAACGAATCGGCTCGTCGTTGCGCATCTTCTCAGTACAAATTTGGGTTGAAAAAAATTCATGGGCGGCCTACAGGGTCCATCAAGGTCTGTAATGGCTCCGCGAAGCGATAAAAATCAGAGCAAAGTAAATTAGGGTTAGCATTCCACAGGCCTACCCTTTGTTCAAAAATAATATTTGGTTGGTGAAAATGATAGATGAGACAGTGTTCGACTTTGTAAAAATAGAAAAAAATTTTTTTCGTCAACCGGGATTCGAACCCGGGACCCCAAAGGCGGCGTGCAAGCGCGGAACCACAGGGCCACCGCGGCCTTGCTGAGACTGGCCTAGGGTTAGCTCAAAACCCGACTGCAACAAGGGGTAAACGCAATTTTTTTAAAATGGCAACTAGGGTTAGCTCAGGAAAGTGTCAAAGGTTATATCCAAAATAGATGTTTCGCATATCAAACGAATCGGCTCGTCGTTGCGCATCTTCTCAGTACAAATTTGGGTTGAAAAAAATTCATGGGCGGCCTACAGGGTCCATCAAGGTCTGTAATGGCTCCGCGAAGCGATAAAAATCAGAGCAAAGTAAATTAGGGTTAGCATTCCACAGGCCTACCCTTTGTTCAAAAATAATATTTGGTTGGTGAAAATGATAGATGAGACAGTGTTCGACTTTGTAAAAATAGAAAAAAATTTTTTTCGTCAACCGGGATTCGAACCCGGGACCCCAAAGGCGGCGTGCAAGCGCGGAACCACAGGGCCACCGCGGCCTTGCTGAGACTGGCCTAGGGTTAGCTCAAAACCCGACTGCAACAAGGGGTAAACGCAATTTTTTTAAAATGGCAACTAGGGTTAGCTCAGGAAAGTGTCAAAGGTTATATCCAAAATAGATGTTTCGCATATCAAACGAATCGGCTCGTCGTTGCGCATCTTCTCAGTACAAATTTGGGTTGAAAAAAATTCATGGGCGGCCTACAGGGTCCATCAAGGTCTGTAATGGCTCTGCGAAGCGATAAAAATCAGAGCAAAGTAAATTAGGGTTAGCATTCCACAGGCCTACCCTTTGTTCAAAAATAATATTTGGTTGGTGAAAATGATAGATGAGACAGTGTTCGACTTTGTAAAGATAGAAAAAATTTTTTTTCGTCAACCGGGATTCGAACCCGGGACCCCAAAGGCGGCGTGCAAGCGCGGAACCACAGGGCCACCGCGGCCTTGCTGAGACTGGCCTAGGGTTAGCTCAAAACCCGACTGCAACAAGGGGTAAACGCAATTTTTTTAAAATGGCAACTAGGGTTAGCTCAGGAAAGTGTCAAAGGTTATATCCAAAATAGATGTTTCGCATATCAAACGAATCGGCTCGTCGTTGCGCATCTTCTCAGTACAAATTTGGGTTGAAAAAAATTCATGGGCGGCCTACAGGGTCCATCAAGGTCTGTAATGGCTCCGCGAAGCGATAAAAATCAGAGCAAAGTAAATTAGGGTTAGCATTCCACAGGCCTACCCTTTGTTCAAAAATAATATTTGGTTGGTGAAAATGATAGATGAGACAGTGTTCGACTTTGTAAAAATAGAAAAAAAATTTTTTCGTCAACCGGGATTCGAACCCGGGACCCCAAAGGCGGCGTGCAAGCGCGGAACCACAGGGCCACCGCGGCCTTGCTGAGACTGGCCTAGGGTTAGCTCAAAACCCGACTGCAACAAGGGGTAAACGCAATTTTTTTAAAATGGCAACTAGGGTTAGCTCAGGAAAGTGTCAAAGGTTATATCCAAAATAGATGTTTCGCATATCAAACGAATCGGCTCGTCGTTGCGCATCTTCTCAGTACAAATTTGGGTTGAAAAAAATTCATGGGCGGCCTACAGGGTCCATCAAGGTCTGTAATGGCTCCGCGAAGCGATAAAAATCAGAGCAAAGTAAATTAGGGTTAGCATTCCACAGGCCTACCCTTTGTTCAAAAATAATATTTGGTTGGTGAAAATGATAGATGAGACAGTGTTCGACTTTGTAAAGATAGAAAAAAAATTTTTTCGTCAACCGGGATTCGAACCCGGGACCCCAAAGGCGGCGTGCAAGCGCGGAACCACAGGGCCACCGCGGCCTTGCTGAGACTGGCCTAGGGTTAGCTCAAAACCCGACTGCAACCAGGGGTAAACGCAATTTTTTTAAAATGGCAACTAGGGTTAGCTCAGGAAAGTGTCAAAGGTTATATCCAAAATAGATGTTTCGCATATCAAACGAATCGGCTCGTCGTTGCGCATCTTCTCAGTACAAATTTGGGTTGAAAAAAATTCATGGGCGGCCTACAGGGTCCATCAAGGTCTGTAATGGCTCCGCGAAGCGATAAAAATCAGAGCAAAGTAAATTAGGGTTAGCATTCCACAGGCCTACCCTTTGTTCAAAAATAATATTTGGTTGGTGAAAATGATAGATGAGACAGTGTTCGACTTTGTAAAAATAGAAAAAAATTTTTTTCGTCAACCGGGATTCGAACCCGGGACCCCAAAGGCGGCGTGCAAGCGCGGAACCACAGGGCCACCGCGGCCTTGCTGAGACTGGCCTAGGGTTAGCTCAAAACCCGACTGCAACAAGGGGTAAACGCAATTTTTTTAAAATGGCAACTAGGGTTAGCTCAGGAAAGTGTCAAAGGTTATATCCAAAATAGATGTTTCGCATATCAAACGAATCGGCTCGTCGTTGCGCATCTTCTCAGTACAAATTTGGGTTGAAAAAAATTCATGGGCGGCCTACAGGGTCCATCAAGGTCTGTAATGGCTCCGCGAAGCGATAAAAATCAGAGCAAAGTAAATTAGGGTTAGCATTCCACAGGCCTACCCTTTGTTCAAAAATAATATTTGGTTGGTGAAAATGATAGATGAGACAGTGTTCGATTTTGTAAAAATAGAAAATTTTTTTTCGTCAACCGGGATTCGTACCCGGGACCCCAAAGGCGGCGTGCAAGCGCGGAACCACAGGGCCACCGCGGCCTTGCTGAGACTGGCCTAGGGTTAGCTCAAAACCCGACTGCAACAAGGGGTAAACGCAATTTTTTTAAAATGGCAACTAGGGTTAGCTCAGGAAAGTGTCAAAGGTTATATCCAAAATAGATGTTTCGCATATCAAACGAATCGGCTCGTCGTTGCGCATCTTCTCAGTACAAATTTGGGTTGAAAAAAATTCATGGGCGGCCTACAGGGTCCATCAAGGTCTGTAATGGCTCCGCGAAGCGATAAAAATCAGAGCAAAGTAAATTAGGGTTAGCATTCCACAGGCCTACCCTTTGTTCATAAATAATATTTGGTTGGTGAAAAAGATAGATGAGACAGTGTTCGACTCTGTAAAAATAGAAAAAATTTTTTTTCGTCAACCGGGATTCGAACCCGGGACCCCAAAGGCGGCGTGCAAGCGCGGAACCACAGGGCCACCGCGCCCTTGCTGAGACTGGCCTAGGGTTAGCTCAAAACCCGACTGCAACAAGGGGTAAACGCAATTTTTTTAAAATGGCAACTAGGGTTAGCTCAGGAAAGTGTCAAAGGTTATATCCAAAATAGATGTTTCGCATATCAAACGAATCGGCTCGTCGTTGCGCATCTTCTCAGTACAAATTTGGGTTGAAAAAAATTCATGGGCGGCCTACAGGGTCCATCAAGGTCTGTAATGGCTCCGCGAAGCGATAAAAATCAGAGCAAAGTAAATTAGGGTTAGCATTCCACAGGCCTACCCTTTGTTCAAAAATAATATTTGGTTGGTGAAAATGATAGATGAGACAGTGTTCGACTTTGTAAAAATAGAAAAAATTTTTTTTCGTCAACCGGGATTCGAACCCGGGACCCCAAAGGCGGCGTGCAAGCGCGGAACCACAGGGCCACCGCGGCCTTGCTGAGACTGGCCTAGGGTTAGCTCAAAACCCGACTGCAACAAGGGGTAAACGCAATTTTTTTAAAATGGCAACTAGGGTTAGCTCAGGAAAGTGTCAAAGGTTATATCCAAAATAGATGTTTCGCATATCAAACGAATCGGAACGTCGTTGCGCATCTTCTCAGTACAAATTTGGGTTGAAAAAAATTCATGGGCGGCCTACAGGGTCCATCAAGGTCTGTAATGGCTCCGCGAAGCGATAAAAATCAGAGCAAAGTAAATTAGGGTTAGCATTCCACAGGCCTACCCTTTGTTCAAAAATAATATTTGGTTGGTGAAAATGATAGATGAGACAGTGTTCGACTTTGTAAAAATAGAAAAAATTTTTTTTCGTCAACCGGGATTCGAACCCGGGACCCCAAAGGCGGCGTGCAAGCGCGGAACCACAGGGCCACCGCGGCCTTGCTGAGACTGGCCTAGGGTTAGCTCAAAACCCGACTGCAACAAGGGGTAAACGCAATTTTTTTAAAATGGCAACTAGGGTTAGCTCAGGAAAGTGTCAAAGGTTATATCCAAAATAGATGTTTCGCATATCAAACGAATCGGCTCGTCGTTGCGCATCTTCTCAGTACAAATTTGGGTTGAAAAAAATTCATGGGCGGCCTACAGGGTCCATCAAGGTCTGTAATGGCTCCGCGAAGCGATAAAAATCAGAGCAAAGTAAATTAGGGTTAGCATTCCACAGGCCTACCCTTTGTTCAAAAATAATATTTGGTTGGTGAAAATGATAGATGAGACAGTGTTCGACTTTGTAAAAATAGAAAATTTTTTTTTTCGTCAACCGGGATTCGAACCCGGGACCCCAAAGGCGGCGTGCAAGCGCGGAACCACAGGGCCACCGCGGCCTTGCTGAGACTGGCCTAGGGTTAGCTCAAAACCCGACTGCAACAAGGGGTAAACGCAATTTTTTTAAAATGGCAACTAGGGTTAGCTCAGGAAAGTGTCAAAGGTTATATCCAAAATAGATGTTTCGCATATCAAACGAATCGGCTCGTCGTTGCGCATCTTCTCAGTACAAATTTGGGTTGAAAAAAATTCATGGGCGGCCTACAGGGTCCATCAAGGTCTGTAATGGCTCCGCGAAGCGATAAAAATCAGAGCAAAGTAAATTAGGGTTAGCATTCCACAGGCCTACCCTTTGTTCAAAAATAATATTTGGTTGGTGAAAATGATAGATGAGACAGTGTTCGACTTTGTAAAAATAGAAAATTTTTTTTTTCGTCAACCGGGATTCGAACCCGGGACCCCAAAGGCGGCGTGCAAGCGCGGAACCACAGGACCACCGCGGCCTTGCTGAGACTGGCCTAGGGTTAGCTCAAAACCCGACTGCAACAAGGGGTAAACGCAATTTTTTTAAAATGGCAACTAGGGTTAGCTCAGGAAAGTGTCAAAGGTTATATCCAAAATAGATGTTTCGCATATCAAACGAATCGGCTCGTCGTTGCGCATCTTCTCAGTACAAATTTGGGTTGAAAAAAATTCATGGGCGGCCTACAGGGTCCATCAAGGTCTGTAATGGCTCCGCGAAGCGATAAAAATCAGAGCAAAGTAAATTAGGGTTAGCATTCCACAGGCCTACCCTTTGTTCAAAAATAATATTTGGTTGGTGAAAATGATAGATGAGACAGTGTTCGACTTTGTAAAAATAGAAAAAATTTTTTTTCGTCAACCGGGATTCGAACCCGGGACCCCAAAGGCGGCGTGCAAGCGCGGAACCACAGGGCCACCGCGGCCTTGCTGAGACTGGCCTAGGGTTAGCTCAAAACCCGACTGCAACAAGGGGTAAACGCAATTTTTTTAAAATGGCAACTAGGGTTAGCTCAGGAAAGTGTCAAAGGTTATATCCAAAATAGATGTTTCGCATATCAAACGAATCGGCTCGTCGTTGCGCATCTTCTCAGTACAAATTTGGGTTGAAAAAAATTCATGGGCGGCCTACAGGGTCCATCAAGGTCTGTAATGGCTCCGCGAAGCGATAAAAATCAGAGCAAAGTAAATTAGGGTTAGCATTCCACAGGCCTACCCTTTGTTCAAAAATAATATTTGGTTGGTGAAAATGATAGATGAGACAGTGTTCGACTTTGTAAAAATAGAAAAAAATTTTTTTCGTCAACCGGGATTCGAACCCGGGACCCCAAAGGCGGCGTGCAAGCGCGGAACCACAGGGCCACCGCGGCCTTGCTGAGACTGGCCTAGGGTTAGCTCAAAACCCGACTGCAACAAGGGGTAAACGCAATTTTTTTAAAATGGCAACTAGGGTTAGCTCAGGAAAGTGTCAAAGGTTATATCCAAAATAGATGTTTCGCATATCAAACGAATCGGCTCGTCGTTGCGCATCTTCTCAGTACAAATTTGGGTTGAAAAAAATTCATGGGCGGCCTACAGGGTCCATCAAGGTCTGTAATGGCTCCGCGAAGCGATAAAAATCAGAGCAAAGTAAATTAGGGTTAGCATTCCACAGGCCTACCCTTTGTTCAAAAATAATATTTGGTTGGTGAAAATGATAGATGAGACAGTGTTCGACTTTGTAAAAATAGAAAAAAATTTTTTTCGTCAACCGGGATTCGAACCCGGGACCCCAAAGGCGGCGTGCAAGCGCGGAACCACAGGGCCACCGCGGCCTTGCTGAGACTGGCCTAGGGTTAGCTCAAAACCCGACTGCAACAAGGGGTAAACGCAATTTTTTTAAAATGGCAACTAGGGTTAGCTCAGGAAAGTGTCAAAGGTTATATCCAAAATAGATGTTTCGCATATCAAACGAATCGGCTCGTCGTTGCGCATCTTCTCAGTACAAATTTGGGTTGAAAAAAATTCATGGGCGGCCTACAGGGTCCATCAAGGTCTGTAATGGCTCCGCGAAGCGATAAAAATCAGAGCAAAGTAAATTAGGGTTAGCATTCCACAGGCCTACCCTTTGTTCAAAAATAATATTTGGTTGGTGAAAATGATAGATGAGACAGTGTTCGACTTTGTAAAAATAGAAAAAAATTTTTTTCGTCAACCGGGATTCGAACCCGGGACCCCAAAGGCGGCGTGCAAGCGCGGAACCACAGGGCCACCGCGGCCTTGCTGAGACTGGCCTAGGGTTAGCTCAAAACCCGACTGCAACAAGGGGTAAACGCAATTTTTTTAAAATGGCAACTAGGGTTAGCTCAGGAAAGTGTCAAAGGTTATATCCAAAATAGATGTTTCGCATATCAAACGAATCGGCTCGTCGTTGCGCATCTTCTCAGTACAAATTTGGGTTGAAAAAAATTCATGGGCGGCCTACAGGGTCCATCAAGGTCTGTAATGGCTCCGCGAAGCGATAAAAATCAGAGCAAAGTAAATTAGGGTTAGCATTCCACAGGCCTACCCTTTGTTCAAAAATAATATTTGGTTGGTGAAAATGATAGATGAGACAGTGTTCGACTTTGTAAAAATAGAAAAAAAATTTTTTCGTCAACCGGGATTCGAACCCGGGACCCCAAAGGCGGCGTGCAAGCGCGGAACCACAGGGTCACCGCGGCCTTGCTGAGACTGGCCTAGGGTTAGCTCAAAACCCGACTGCAACAAGGGGTAAACGCAATTTTTTTAAAATGGCAACTAGGGTTAGCTCAGGAAAGTGTCAAAGGTTATATCCAAAATAGATGTTTCGCATATCAAACGAATCGGCTCGTCGTTGCGCATCTTCTCAGTACAAATTTGGGTTGAAAAAAATTCATGGGCGGCCTACAGGGTCCATCAAGGTCTGTAATGGCTCCGCGAAGCGATAAAAATCAGAGCAAAGTAAATTAGGGTTAGCATTCCACAGGCCTACCCTTTGTTCAAAAATAATATTTGGTTGGTGAAAATGATAGATGAGACAGTGTTCGACTTTGTAAAAATAGAAAAAATTTTTTTTCGTCAACCGGGATTCGAACCCGGGACCCCAAAGGCGGCGTGCAAGCGCGGAACCACAGGGCCACCGCGGCCTTGCTGAGACTGGCCTAGGGTTAGCTCAAAACCCGACTGCAACAAGGGGTAAACGCAATTTTTTTAAAATGGCAACTAGGGTTAGCTCAGGAAAGTGTCAAAGGTTATATCCAAAATAGATGTTTCGCATATCAAACGAATCGGCTCGTCGTTGCGCATCTTCTCAGTACAAATTTGGGTTGAAAAAAATTCATGGGCGGCCTACAGGGTCCATCAAGGTCTGTAATGGCTCCGCGAAGCGATAAAAATCAGAGCAAAGTAAATTAGGGTTAGCATTCCACAGGCCTACCCTTTGTTCAAAAATAATATTTGGTTGGTGAAAATGATAGATGAGACAGTGTTCGACTTTGTAAAAATAGAAAAAAAATTTTTTCGTCAACCGGGATTCGAACCCGGGACCCCAAAGGCGGCGTGCAAGCGCGGAACCACAGGGCCACCGCGGCCTTGCTGAGACTGGCCTAGGGTTAGCTCAAAACCCGACTGCAACAAGGGGTAAACGCAATTTTTTTAAAATGGCAACTAGGGTTAGCTCAGGAAAGTGTCAAAGGTTATATCCAAAATAGATGTTTCGCATATCAAACGAATCGGCTCGTCGTTGCGCATCTTCTCAGTACAAATTTGGGTTGAAAAAAATTCATGGGCGGCCTACAGGGTCCATCAAGGTCTGTAATGGCTCCGCGAAGCGATAAAAATCAGAGCAAAGTAAATTAGGGTTAGCATTCCACAGGCCTACCCTTTGTTCAAAAATAATATTTGGTTGGTGAAAATGATAGATGAGACAGTGTTCGACTTTGTAAAAATAGAAAAAAATTTTTTTCGTCAACCGGGATTCGAACCCGGGACCCCAAAGGCGGCGTGCAAGCGCGGAACCACAGGGCCACCGCGGCCTTGCTGAGACTGGCCTAGGGTTAGCTCAAAACCCGACTGCAACAAGGGGTAAACGCAATTTTTTTAAAATGGCAACTAGGGTTAGCTCAGGAAAGTGTCAAAGGTTATATCCAAAATAGATGTTTCGCATATCAAACGAATCGGCTCGTCGTTGCGCATCTTCTCAGTACAAATTTGGGTTGAAAAAAATTCATGGGCGGCCTACAGGGTCCATCAAGGTCTGTAATGGCTCCGCGAAGCGATAAAAATCAGAGCAAAGTAAATTAGGGTTAGCATTCCACAGGCCTACCCTTTGTTCAAAAATAATATTTGGTTGGTGAAAATGATAGATGAGACAGTGTTCGACTTTGTAAAAATAGAAAAATTTTTTTTTCGTCAACCGGGATTCGAACCCGGGACCCCAAAGGCGGCGTGCAAGCGCGGAACCACAGGGCCACCGCGGCCTTGCTGAGACTGGCCTAGGGTTAGCTCAAAACCCGACTGCAACAAGGGGTAAACGCAATTTTTTTAAAATGGCAACTAGGGTTAGCTCAGGAAAGTGTCAAAGGTTATATCCAAAATAGATGTTTCGCATATCAAACGAATCGGCTCGTCGTTGCGCATCTTCTCAGTACAAATTTGGGTTGAAAAAAATTCATGGGCGGCCTACAGGGTCCATCAAGGTCTGTAATGGCTCCGCGAAGCGATAAAAATCAGAGCAAAGTAAATTAGGGTTAGCATTCCACAGGCCTACCCTTTGTTCAAAAATAATATTTGGTTGGTGAAAATGATAGATGAGACAGTGTTCGACTTTGTAAAAATAGAAAAAAATTTTTTTCGTCAACCGGGATTCGAACCCGGGACCCCAAAGGCGGCGTGCAAGCGCGGAACCACAGGGCCACCGCGGCCTTGCTGAGACTGGCCTAGGGTTAGCTCAAAACCCGACTGCAACAAGGGGTAAACGCAATTTTTTTAAAATGGCAACTAGGGTTAGCTCAGGAAAGTGTCAAAGGTTATATCCAAAATAGATGTTTCGCATATCAAACGAATCGGCTCGTCGTTGCGCATCTTCTCAGTACAAATTTGGGTTGAAAAAAATTCATGGGCGGCCTACAGGGTCCATCAAGGTCTGTAATGGCTCCGCGAAGCGATAAAAATCAGAGCAAAGTAAATTAGGGTTAGCATTCCACAGGCCTACCCTTTGTTCAAAAATAATATTTGGTTGGTGAAAATGATAGATGAGACAGTGTTCGACTTTGTAAAAATAGAAAAAATTTTTTTTCGTCAACCGGGATTCGAACCCGGGACCCCAAAGGCGGCGTGCAAGCGCGGAACCACAGGGCCACCGCGGCCTTGCTGAGACTGGCCTAGGGTTAGCTCAAAACCCGACTGCAACAAGGGGTAAACGCAATTTTTTTAAAATGGCAACTAGGGTTAGCTCAGGAAAGTGTCAAAGGTTATATCCAAAATAGATGTTTCGCATATCAAACGAATCGGCTCGTCGTTGCGCATCTTCTCAGTACAAATTTGGGTTGAAAAAAAATCATGGGCGGCCTACAGGGTCCATCAAGGTCTGTAATGGCTCCGCGAAGCGATAAAAATCAGAGCAAAGTAAATTAGGGTTAGCATTCCACAGGCCTACCCTTTGTTCAAAAATAATATTTGGTTGGTGAAAATGATAGATGAGACAGTGTTCGACTTTGTAAAAATAGAAAAAAATTTTTTTCGTCAACCGGGATTCGAACCCGGGACCCCAAAGGCGGCGTGCAAGCGCGGAACCACAGGGCCACCGCGGCCTTGCTGAGACTGGCCTAGGGTTAGCTCAAAACCCGACTGCAACAAGGGGTAAACGCAATTTTTTTAAAATGGCAACTAGGGTTAGCTCAGGAAAGTGTCAAAGGTTATATCCAAAATAGATGTTTCGCATATCAAACGAATCGGCTCGTCGTTGCGCATCTTCTCAGTACAAATTTGGGTTGAAAAAAATTCATGGGCGGCCTACAGGGTCCATCAAGGTCTGTAATGGCTCCGCGAAGCGATAAAAATCAGAGCAAAGTAAATTAGGGTTAGCATTCCACAGGCCTACCCTTTGTTCAAAAATAATATTTGGTTGGTGAAAATGATAGATGAGACAGTGTTCGACTTTGTAAAAATAGAAAAAAATTTTTTTCGTCAACCGGGATTCGAACCCGGGACCCCAAAGGCGGCGTGCAAGCGCGGAACCACAGGGCCACCGCGGCCTTGCTGAGACTGGCCTAGGGTTAGCTCAAAACCCGACTGCAACAAGGGGTAAACGCAATTTTTTTAAAATGGCAACTAGGGTTAGCTCAGGAAAGTGTCAAAGGTTATATCCAAAATAGATGTTTCGCATATCAAACGAATCGGCTCGTCGTTGCGCATCTTCTCAGTACAAATTTGGGTTGAAAAAAATTCATGGGCGGCCTACAGGGTCCATCAAGGTCTGTAATGGCTCCGCGAAGCGATAAAAATCAGAGCAAAGTAAATTAGGGTTAGCATTCCACAGGCCTACCCTTTGTTCAAAAATAATATTTGGTTGGTGAAAATGATAGATGAGACAGTGTTCGACTTTGTAAAAATAGAAAAAAAATTTTTTCGTCAACCGGGATTCGAACCCGGGACCCCAAAGGCGGCGTGCAAGCGCGGAACCACAGGGCCACCGCGGCCTTGCTGAGACTGGCCTAGGGTTAGCTCAAAACCCGACTGCAACAAGGGGTAAACGCAATTTTTTTAAAATGGCAACTAGGGTTAGCTCAGGAAAGTGTCAAAGGTTATATCCAAAATAGATGTTTCGCATATCAAACGAATCGGCTCGTCGTTGCGCATCTTCTCAGTACAAATTTGGGTTGAAAAAAATTCATGGGCGGCCTACAGGGTCCATCAAGGTCTGTAATGGCTCCGCGAAGCGATAAAAATCAGAGCAAAGTAAATTAGGGTTAGCATTCCACAGGCCTACCCTTTGTTCAAAAATAATATTTGGTTGGTGAAAATGATAGATGAGACAGTGTTCGACTTTGTAAAAATAGAAAAATTTTTTTTTCGTCAACCGGGATTCGAACCCGGGACCCCAAAGGCGGCGTGCAAGCGCGGAACCACAGGGCCACCGCGGCCTTGCTGAGACTGGCCTAGGGTTAGCTCAAAACCCGACTGCAACAAGGGGTAAACGCAATTTTTTTAAAATGGCAACTAGGGTTAGCTCAGGAAAGTGTCAAAGGTTATATCCAAAATAGATGTTTCGCATATCAAACGAATCGGCTCGTCGTTGCGCATCTTCTCAGTACAAATTTGGGTTGAAAAAAATTCATGGGCGGCCTACAGGGTCCATCAAGGTCTGTAATGGCTCCGCGAAGCGATAAAAATCAGAGCAAAGTAAATTAGGGTTAGCATTCCACAGGCCTACCCTTTGTTCAAAAATAATATTTGGTTGGTGAAAATGATAGATGAGACAGTGTTCGACTTTGTAAAAATAGAAAAAAATTTTTTTCGTCAACCGGGATTCGAACCCGGGACCCCAAAAGCGGCGTGCAAGCGCGGAACCACAGGGCCACCGCGGCCTTGCTGAGACTGGCCTAGGGTTAGCTCAAAACCCGACTGCAACAAGGGGTAAACGCAATTTTTTTAAAATGGCAACTAGGGTTAGCTCAGGAAAGTGTCAAAGGTTATATCCAAAATAGATGTTTCGCATATCAAACGAATCGGCTCGTCGTTGCGCATCTTCTCAGTACAAATTTGGGTTGAAAAAAATTCATGGGCGGCCTACAGGGTCCATCAAGGTCTGTAATGGCTCCGCGAAGCGATAAAAATCAGAGCAAAGTAAATTAGGGTTAGCATTCCACAGGCCTACCCTTTGTTCAAAAATAATATTTGGTTGGTGAAAATGATAGATGAGACAGTGTTCGACTTTGTAAAAATAGAAAAAATTTTTTTTCGTCAACCGGGATTCGAACCCGGGACCCCAAAGGCGGCGTGCAAGCGCGGAACCACAGGGCCACCGCGGCCTTGCTGAGACTGGCCTAGGGTTAGCTCAAAACCCGACTGCAACAAGGGGTAAACGCAATTTTTTTAAAATGGCAACTAGGGTTAGCTCAGGAAAGTGTCAAAGGTTATATCCAAAATAGATGTTTCGCATATCAAACGAATCGGCTCGTCGTTGCGCATCTTCTCAGTACAAATTTGGGTTGAAAAAAATTCATGGGCGGCCTACAGGGTCCATCAAGGTCTGTAATGGCTCCGCGAAGCGATAAAAATCAGAGCAAAGTAAATTAGGGTTAGCATTCCACAGGCCTACCCTTTGTTCAAAAATAATATTTGGTTGGTGAAAATGATAGATGAGACAGTGTTCGACTTTGTAAAAATAGAAAAAAATTTTTTTCGTCAACCGGGATTCGAACCCGGGACCCCAAAGGCGGCGTGCAAGCGCGGAACCACAGGGCCACCGCGGCCTTGCTGAGACTGGCCTAGGGTTAGCTCAAAACCCGACTGCAACAAGGGGTAAACGCAATTTTTTTAAAATGGCAACTAGGGTTAGCTCAGGAAAGTGTCAAAGGTTATATCCAAAATAGATGTTTCGCATATCAAACGAATCGGCTCGTCGTTGCGCATCTTCTCAGTACAAATTTGGGTTGAAAAAAATTCATGGGCGGCCTACAGGGTCCATCAAGGTCTGTAATGGCTCCGCGAAGCGATAAAAATCAGAGCAAAGTAAATTAGGGTTAGCATTCCACAGGCCTACCCTTTGTTCAAAAATAATATTTGGTTGGTGAAAATGATAGATGAGACAGTGTTCGACTTTGTAAAAATAGAAAAAATTTTTTTTCGTCAACCGGGATTCGAACCCGGGACCCCAAAGGCGGCGTGCAAGCGCGGAACCACAGGGCCACCGCGGCCTTGCTGAGACTGGCCTAGGGTTAGCTCAAAACCCGACTGCAACAAGGGGTAAACGCAATTTTTTTAAAATGGCAACTAGGGTTAGCTCAGGAAAGTGTCAAAGGTTATATCCAAAATAGATGTTTCGCATATCAAACGAATCGGCTCGTCGTTGCGCATCTTCTCAGTACAAATTTGGGTTGAAAAAAATTCATGGGCGGCCTACAGGGTCCATCAAGGTCTGTAATGGCTCCGCGAAGCGATAAAAATCAGAGCAAAGTAAATTAGGGTTAGCATTCCACAGGCCTACCCTTTGTTCAAAAATAATATTTGGTTGGTGAAAATGATAGATGAGACAGTGTTCGACTTTGTAAAAATAGAAAAAAATTTTTTTCGTCAACCGGGATTCGGACCCGGGACCCCAAAGGCGGCGTGCAAGCGCGGAACCACAGGGCCACCGCGGCCTTGCTGAGACTGGCCTAGGGTTAGCTCAAAACCCGACTGCAACAAGGGGTAAACGCAATTTTTTTAAAATGGCAACTAGGGTTAGCTCAGGAAAGTGTCAAAGGTTATATCCAAAATAGATGTTTCGCATATCAAACGAATCGGCTCGTCGTTGCGCATCTTCTCAGTACAAATTTGGGTTGAAAAAAATTCATGGGCGGCCTACAGGGTCCATCAAGGTCTGTAATGGCTCCGCGAAGCGATAAAAATCAGAGCAAAGTAAATTAGGGTTAGCATTCCACAGGCCTACCCTTTGTTCAAAAATAATATTTGGTTGGTGAAAATGATAGATGAGACAGTGTTCGACTTTGTAAAAATAGAAAAAAATTGTTTTCGTCAACCGGGATTCGAACCCGGGACCCCAAAGGCGGCGTGCAAGCGCGGAACCACAGGGCCACCGCGGCCTTGCTGAGACTGGCCTAGGGTTAGCTCAAAACCCGACTGCAACAAGGGGTAAACACAATTTTTTTAAAATGGCAACTAGGGTTAGCTCAGGAAAGTGTCAAAGGTTATATCCAAAATAGATGTTTCGCATATCAAACGAATCGGCTCGTCGTTGCGCATCTTCTCAGTACAAATTTGGGTTGAAAAAAATTCATGGGCGGCCTACAGGGTCCATCAAGGTCTGTAATGGCTCCGCGAAGCGATAAAAATCAGAGCAAAGTAAATTAGGGTTAGCATTCCACAGGCCTACCCTTTGTTCAAAAATAATATTTGGTTGGTGAAAATGATAGATGAGACAGTGTTCGACTTTGTAAAAATAGAAAAAAAATTTTTTCGTCAACCGGGATTCGAACCCGGGACCCCAAAGGCGGCGTGCAAGCGCGGAACCACAGGGCCACCGCGGCCTTGCTGAGACTGGCCTAGGGTTAGCTCAAAACCCGACTGCAACAAGGGGTAAACGCAATTTTTTTAAAATGGCAACTAGGGTTAGCTCAGGAAAGTGTCAAAGGTTATATCCAAAATAGATGTTTCGCATATCAAACGAATCGGCTCGTCGTTGCGCATCTTCTCAGTACAAATTTGGGTTGAAAAAAATTCATGGGCGGCCTACAGGGTCCATCAAGGTCTGTAATGGCTCCGCGAAGCGATAAAAATCAGAGCAAAGTAAATTAGGGTTAGCATTCCACAGGCCTACCCTTTGTTCAAAAATAATATTTGGTTGGTGAAAATGATAGATGAGACAGTGTTCGACTTTGTAAAAATAGAAAAAAAATTTTTTCGTCAACCGGGATTCGAACCCGGGACCCCAAAGGCGGCGTGCAAGCGCGGAACCACAGGGCCACCGCGGCCTTGCTGAGACTGGCCTAGGGTTAGCTCAAAACCCGACTGCAACAAGGGGTAAACGCAATTTTTTTAAAATGGCAACTAGGGTTAGCTCAGGAAAGTGTCAAAGGTTATATCCAAAATAGATGTTTCGCATATCAAACGAATCGGCTCGTCGTTGCGCATCTTCTCAGTACAAATTTGGGTTGAAAAAAATTCATGGGCGGCCTACAGGGTCCATCAAGGTCTGTAATGGCTCCGCGAAGCGATAAAAATCAGAGCAAAGTAAATTAGGGTTAGCATTCCACAGGCCTACCCTTTGTTCAAAAATAATATTTGGTTGGTGAAAATGATAGATGAGACAGTGTTCGACTTTGTAAAAATAGAAAAAAAATTTTTTCGTCAACCGGGATTCGAACCCGGGACCCCAAAGGCGGCGTGCAAGCGCGGAACCACAGGGCCACCGCGGCCTTGCTGAGACTGGCCTAGGGTTAGCTCAAAACCCGACTGCAACAAGGGGTAAACGCAATTTTTTTAAAATGGCAACTAGGGTTAGCTCAGGAAAGTGTCAAAGGTTATATCCAAAATAGATGTTTCGCATATCAAACGAATCGGCTCGTCGTTGCGCATCTTCTCAGTACAAATTTGGGTTGAAAAAAATTCATGGGCGGCCTACAGGGTCCATCAAGGTCTGTAATGGCTCCGCGAAGCGATAAAAATCAGAGCAAAGTAAATTAGGGTTAGCATTCCACAGGCCTACCCTTTGTTCAAAAATAATATTTGGTTGGTGAAAATGATAGATGAGACAGTGTTCGACTTTGTAAAAATAGAAAAAAAATTTTTTCGTCAACCGGGATTCGAACCCGGGACCCCAAAGGCGGCGTGCAAGCGCGGAACCACAGGGCCACCGCGGCCTTGCTGAGACTGGCCTAGGGTTAGCTCAAAACCCGACTGCAACAAGGGGTAAACGCAATTTTTTTAAAATGGCAACTAGGGTTAGCTCAGGAAAGTGTCAAAGGTTATATCCAAAATAGATGTTTCGCATATCAAACGAATCGGCTCGTCGTTGCGCATCTTCTCAGTACAAATTTGGGTTGAAAAAAATTCATGGGCGGCCTACAGGGTCCATCAAGGTCTGTAATGGCTCCGCGAAGCGATAAAAATCAGAGCAAAGTAAATTAGGGTTAGCATTCCACAGGCCTACCCTTTGTTCAAAAATAATATTTGGTTGGTGAAAATGATAGATGAGACAGTGTTCGACTTTGTAAAAATAGAAAAAAAATTTTTTCGTCAACCGGGATTCGAACCCGGGACCCCAAAGGCGGCGTGCAAGCGCGGAACCACAGGGCCACCGCGGCCTTGCTGAGACTGGCCTAGGGTTAGCTCAAAACCCGACTGCAACAAGGGGTAAACGCAATTTTTTAAAAATGGCAACTAGGGTTAGCTCAGGAAAGTGTCAAAGGTTATATCCAAAATAGATGTTTCGCATATCAAACGAATCGGCTCGTCGTTGCGCATCTTCTCAGTACAAATTTGGGTTGAAAAAAATTCATGGGCGGCCTACAGGGTCCATCAAGGTCTGTAATGGCTCCGCGAAGCGATAAAAATCAGAGCAAAGTAAATTAGGGTTAGCATTCCACAGGCCTACCCTTTGTTCAAAAATAATATTTGGTTGGTGAAAATGATAGATGAGACAGTGTTCGACTTTGTAAAAATAGAAAAAAAATTTTTTCGTCAACCGGGATTCGAACCCGGGACCCCAAAGGCGGCGTGCAAGCGCGGAACCACAGGGCCACCGCGGCCTTGCTGAGACTGGCCTAGGGTTAGCTCAAAACCCGACTGCAACAAGGGGTAAGCGCAATTTTTTTAAAATGGCAACTAGGGTTAGCTCAGGAAAGTGTCAAAGGTTATATCCAAAATAGATGTTTCGCATATCAAACGAATCGGCTCGTCGTTGCGCATCTTCTCAGTACAAATTTGGGTTGAAAAAAATTCATGGGCGGCCTACAGGGTCCATCAAGGTCTGTAATGGCTCCGCGAAGCGATAAAAATCAGAGCAAAGTAAATTAGGGTTAGCATTCCACAGGCCTACCCTTTGTTCAAAAATAATATTTGGTTGGTGAAAATGATAGATGAGACAGTGTTCGACTTTGTAAAAATAGAAAAAAAATTTTTTCGTCAACCGGGATTCGAACCCGGGACCCCAAAGGCGGCGTGCAAGCGCGGAACCACAGGGCCACCGCGGCCTTGCTGAGACTGGCCTAGGGTTAGCTCAAAACCCGACTGCAACAAGGGGTAAACGCAATTTTTTTAAAATGGCAACTAGGGTTAGCTCAGGAAAGTGTCAAAGGTTATATCCAAAATAGATGTTTCGCATATCAAACGAATCGGCTCGTCGTTGCGCATCTTCTCAGTACAAATTTGGGTTGAAAAAAATTCATGGGCGGCCTACAGGGTCCATCAAGGTCTGTAATGGCTCCGCGAAGCGATAAAAATCAGAGCAAAGTAAATTAGGGTTAGCATTCCACAGGCCTACCCTTTGTTCAAAAATAATATTTGGTTGGTGAAAATGATAGATGAGACAGTGTTCGACTTTGTAAAAATAGAAAAAAAATTTTTTCGTCAACCGGGATTCGAACCCGGGACCCCAAAGGCGGCGTGCAAGCGCGGAACCACAGGGCCACCGCGGCCTTGCTGAGACTGGCCTAGGGTTAGCTCAAAACCCGACTGCAACAAGGGGTAAACGCAATTTTTTAAAAATGGCAACTAGGGTTAGCTCAGGAAAGTGTCAAAGGTTATATCCAAAATAGATGTTTCGCATATCAAACGAATCGGCTCGTCGTTGCGCATCTTCTCAGTACAAATTTGGGTTGAAAAAAATTCATGGGCGGCCTACAGGGTCCATCAAGGTCTGTAATGGCTCCGCGAAGCGATAAAAATCAGAGCAAAGTAAATTAGGGTTAGCATTCCACAGGCCTACCCTTTGTTCAAAAATAATATTTGGTTGGTGAAAATGATAGATGAGACAGTGTTCGACTTTGTAAAAATAGAAAAAAAATTTTTTCGTCAACCGGGATTCGAACCCGGGACCCCAAAGGCGGCGTGCAAGCGCGGAACCACAGGGCCACCGCGGCCTTGCTGAGACTGGCCTAGGGTTAGCTCAAAACCCGACTGCAACAAGGGGTAAGCGCAATTTTTTTAAAATGGCAACTAGGGTTAGCTCAGGAAAGTGTCAAAGGTTATATCCAAAATAGATGTTTCGCATATCAAACGAATCGGCTCGTCGTTGCGCATCTTCTCAGTACAAATTTGGGTTGAAAAAAATTCATGGGCGGCCTACAGGGTCCATCAAGGTCTGTAATGGCTCCGCGAAGCGATAAAAATCAGAGCAAAGTAAATTAGGGTTAGCATTCCACAGGCCTACCCTTTGTTCAAAAATAATATTTGGTTGGTGAAAATGATAGATGAGACAGTGTTCGACTTTGTAAAAATAGAAAAAAAAATTTTTCGTCAACCGGGATTCGAACCCGGGACCCCAAAGGCGGCGTGCAAGCGCGGAACCACAGGGCCACCGCGGCCTTGCTGAGACTGGCCTAGGGTTAGCTCAAAACCCGACTGCAACAAGGGGTAAACGCAATTTTTTTAAAATGGCAACTAGGGTTAGCTCAGGAAAGTGTCAAAGGTTATATCCAAAATAGATGTTTCGCATATCAAACGAATCGGCTCGTCGTTGCGCATCTTCTCAGTACAAATTTGGGTTGAAAAAAATTCATGGGCGGCCTACAGGGTCCATCAAGGTCTGTAATGGCTCCGCGAAGCGATAAAAATCAGAGCAAAGTAAATTAGGGTTAGCATTCCACAGGCCTACCCTTTGTTCAAAAATAATATTTGGTTGGTGAAAATGATAGATGAGACAGTGTTCGACTTTGTAAAAATAGAAAAAAAATTTTTTCGTCAACCGGGATTCGAACCCGGGACCCCAAAGGCGGCGTGCAAGCGCGGAACCACAGGGCCACCGCGGCCTTGCTGAGACTGGCCTAGGGTTAGCTCAAAACCCGACTGCAACAAGGGGTAAACGCAATTTTTTTAAAATGGCAACTAGGGTTAGCTCAGGAAAGTGTCAAAGGTTATATCCAAAATAGATGTTTCGCATATCAAACGAATCGGCTCGTCGTTGCGCATCTTCTCAGTACAAATTTGGGTTGAAAAAAATTCATGGGCGGCCTACAGGGTCCATCAAGGTCTGTAATGGCTCCGCGAAGCGATAAAAATCAGAGCAAAGTAAATTAGGGTTAGCATTCCACAGGCCTACCCTTTGTTCAAAAATAATATTTGGTTGGTGAAAATGATAGATGAGACAGTGTTCGACTTTGTAAAAATAGAAAAAAAATTTTTTCGTCAACCGGGATTCCAACCCGGGACCCCAAAGGCGGCGTGCAAGCGCGGAACCACAGGGCCACCGCGGCCTTGCTGAGACTGGCCTAGGGTTAGCTCAAAACCCGACTGCAACAAGGGGTAAACGCAATTTTTTTAAAATGGCAACTAGGGTTAGCTCAGGAAAGTGTCAAAGGTTATATCCAAAATAGATGTTTCGCATATCAAACGAATCGGCTCGTCGTTGCGCATCTTCTCAGTACAAATTTGGGTTGAAAAAAATTCATGGGCGGCCTACAGGGTCCATCAAGGTCTGTAATGGCTCCGCGAAGCGATAAAAATCAGAGCAAAGTAAATTAGGGTTAGCATTCCACAGGCCTACCCTTTGTTCAAAAATAATATTTGGTTGGTGAAAATGATAGATGAGACAGTGTTCGACTTTGTAAAAATAGAAAAAATTTTTTTTCGTCAACCGGGATTCGAACCCGGGACCCCAAAGGCGGCGTGCAAGCGCGGAACCACAGGGCCACCGCGGCCTTGCTGAGACTGGCCTAGGGTTAGCTCAAAACCCGACTGCAACAAGGGGTAAACGCAATTTTTTTAAAATGGCAACTAGGGTTAGCTCAGGAAAGTGTCAAAGGTTATATCCAAAATAGATGTTTCGCATATCAAACGAATCGGCTCGTCGTTGCGCATCTTCTCAGTACAAATTTGGGTTGAAAAAAATTCATGGGCGGCCTACAGGGTCCATCAAGGTCTGTAATGGCTCCGCGAAGCGATAAAAATCAGAGCAAAGTAAATTAGGGTTAGCATTCCACAGGCCTACCCTTTGTTCAAAAATAATATTTGGTTGGTGAAAATGATAGATGAGACAGTGTTCGACTTTGTAAAAATAGAAAAAAAATTTTTTCGTCAACCGAGATTCGAACCCGGGACCCCAAAGGCGGCGTGCAAGCGCGGAACCACAGGGCCACCGCGGCCTTGCTGAGACTGGCCTAGGGTTAGCTCAAAACCCGACTGCAACAAGGGGTAAACGCAATTTTTTTAAAATGGCAACTAGGGTTAGCTCAGGAAAGTGTCAAAGGTTATATCCAAAATAGATGTTTCGCATATCAAACGAATCGGCTCGTCGTTGCGCATCTTCTCAGTACAAATTTGGGTTGAAAAAAATTCATGGGCGGCCTACAGGGTCCATCAAGGTCTGTAATGGCTCCGCGAAGCGATAAAAATCAGAGCAAAGTAAATTAGGGTTAGCATTCCACAGGCCTACCCTTTGTTCAAAAATAATATTTGGTTGGTGAAAATGATAGATGAGACAGTGTTCGACTTTGTAAAAATAGAAAAAATTTTTTTTCGTCAACCGGGATTCGAACCCGGGACCCCAAAGGCGGCGTGCAAGCGCGGAACCACAGGGCCACCGCGGCCTTGCTGAGACTGGCCTAGGGTTAGCTCAAAACCCGACTGCAACAAGGGGTAAACGCAATTTTTTTAAAATGGCAACTAGGGTTAGCTCAGGAAAGTGTCAAAGGTTATATCCAAAATAGATGTTTCGCATATCAAACGAATCGGCTCGTCGTTGCGCATCTTCTCAGTACAAATTTGGGTTGAAAAAAATTCATGGGCGGCCTACAGGGTCCATCAAGGTCTGTAATGGCTCCGCGAAGCGATAAAAATCAGAGCAAAGTAAATTAGGGTTAGCATTCCACAGGCCTACCCTTTGTTCAAAAATAATATTTGGTTGGTGAAAATGATAGATGAGACAGTGTTCGACTTTGTAAAAATAGAAAAAAATTTTTTTCGTCAACCGGGATTCGAACCCGGGACCCCAAAGGCGGCGTGCAAGCGCGGAACCACAGGGCCACCGCGGCCTTGCTGAGACTGGCCTAGGGTTAGCTCAAAACCCGACTGCAACAAGGGGTAAACGCAATTTTTTTAAAATGGCAACTAGGGTTAGCTCAGGAAAGTGTCAAAGGTTATATCCAAAATAGATGTTTCGCATATCAAACGAATCGGCTCGTCGTTGCGCATCTTCTCAGTACAAATTTGGGTTGAAAAAAATTCATGGGCGGCCTACAGGGTCCATCAAGGTCTGTAATGGCTCCGCGAAGCGATAAAAATCAGAGCAAAGTAAATTAGGGTTAGCATTCCACAGGCCTACCCTTTGTTCAAAAATAATATTTGGTTGGTGAAAATGATAGATGAGACAGTGTTCGACTTTGTAAAAATAGAAAAAAAATTTTTTCGTCAACCGGGATTCGAACCCGGGACCCCAAAGGCGGCGTGCAAGCGCGGAACCACAGGGCCACCGCGGCCTTGCTGAGACTGGCCTAGGGTTAGCTCAAAACCCGACTGCAACAAGGGGTAAACGCAATTTTTTTAAAATGGCAACTAGGGTTAGCTCAGGAAAGTGTCAAAGGTTATATCCAAAATAGATGTTTCGCATATCAAACGAATCGGCTCGTCGTTGCGCATCTTCTCAGTACAAATTTGGGTTGAAAAAAATTCATGGGCGGCCTACAGGGTCCATCAAGGTCTGTAATGGCTCCGCGAAGCGATAAAAATCAGAGCAAAGTAAATTAGGGTTAGCATTCCACAGGCCTACCCTTTGTTCAAAAATAATATTTGGTTGGTGAAAATGATAGATGAGACAGTGTTCGACTTTGTAAAAATAGAAAAAATTTTTTTTCGTCAACCGGGATTCGAACCCGGGACCCCAAAGGCGGCGTGCAAGCGCGGAACCACAGGGCCACCGCGGCCTTGCTGAGACTGGCCTAGGGTTAGCTCAAAACCCGACTGCAACAAGGGGTAAACGCAATTTTTTTAAAATGGCAACTAGGGTTAGCTCAGGAAAGTGTCAAAGGTTATATCCAAAATAGATGTTTCGCATATCAAACGAATCGGCTCGTCGTTGCGCATCTTCTCAGTACAAATTTGGGTTGAAAAAAATTCATGGGCGGCCTACAGGGTCCATCAAGGTCTGTAATGGCTCCGCGAAGCGATAAAAATCAGAGCAAAGTAAATTAGGGTTAGCATTCCACAGGCCTACCCTTTGTTCAAAAATAATATTTGGTTGGTGAAAATGATAGATGAGACAGTGTTCGACTTTGTAAAAATAGAAAAAAAATTTTTTCGTCAACCGGGATTCGAACCCGGGACCCCAAAGGCGGCGTGCAAGCGCGGAACCACAGGGCCACCGCGGCCTTGCTGAGACTGGCCTAGGGTTAGCTCAAAACCCGACTGCAACAAGGGGTAAAAGCAATTTTTTTAAAATGGCAACTAGGGTTAGCTCAGGAAAGTGTCAAAGGTTATATCCAAAATAGATGTTTCGCATATCAAACGAATCGGCTCGTCGTTGCGCATCTTCTCAGTACAAATTTGGGTTGAAAAAAATTCATGGGCGGCCTACAGGGTCCATCAAGGTCTGTAATGGCTCCGCGAAGCGATAAAAATCAGAGCAAAGTAAATTAGGGTTAGCATTCCACAGGCCTACCCTTTGTTCAAAAATAATATTTGGTTGGTGAAAATGATAGATGAGACAGTGTTCGACTTTGTAAAAATAGAAAAAAATTTTTTTCGTCAACCGGGATTCGAACCCGGGACCCCAAAGGCGGCGTGCAAGCGCGGAACCACAGGGCCACCGCGGCCTTGCTGAGACTGGCCTAGGGTTAGCTCAAAACCCGACTGCAACAAGGGGTAAGCGCAATTTTTTTAAAATGGCAACTAGGGTTAGCTCAGGAAAGTGTCAAAGGTTATATCCAAAATAGATGTTTCGCATATCAAACGAATCGGCTCGTCGTTGCGCATCTTCTCAGTACAAATTTGGGTTGAAAAAAATTCATGGGCGGCCTACAGGGTCCATCAAGGTCTGTAATGGCTCCGCGAAGCGATAAAAATCAGAGCAAAGTAAATTAGGGTTAGCATTCCACAGGCCTACCCTTTGTTCAAAAATAATATTTGGTTGGTGAAAATGATAGATGAGACAGTGTTCGACTTTGTAAAAATAGAAAAATTTTTTTTTCGTCAACCGGGATTCGAACCCGGGACCCCAAAGGCGGCGTGCAAGCGCGGAACCACAGGGCCACCGCGGCCTTGCTGAGACTGGCCTAGGGTTAGCTCAAAACCCGACTGCAACAAGGGGTAAACGCAATTTTTTTAAAATGGCAACTAGGGTTAGCTCAGGAAAGTGTCAAAGGTTATATCCAAAATAGATGTTTCGCATATCAAACGAATCGGCTCGTCGTTGCGCATCTTCTCAGTACAAATTTGGGTTGAAAAAAATTCATGGGCGGCCTACAGGGTCCATCAAGGTCTGTAATGGCTCCGCGAAGCGATAAAAATCAGAGCAAAGTAAATTAGGGTTAGCATTCCACAGGCCTACCCTTTGTTCAAAAATAATATTTGGTTGGTGAAAATGATAGATGAGACAGTGTTCGACTTTGTAAAAATAGAAAAAAATTTTTTTCGTCAACCGGGATTCGAACCCGGGACCCCAAAGGCGGCGTGCAAGCGCGGAACCACAGGACCACCGCGGCCTTGCTGAGACTGGCCTAGGGTTAGCTCAAAACCCGACTGCAACAAGGGGTAAGCGCAATTTTTTTAAAATGGCAACTAGGGTTAGCTCAGGAAAGTGTCAAAGGTTATATCCAAAATAGATGTTTCGCATATCAAACGAATCGGCTCGTCGTTGCGCATCTTCTCAGTACAAATTTGGGTTGAAAAAAATTCATGGGCGGCCTACAGGGTCCATCAAGGTCTGTAATGGCTCCGCGAAGCGATAAAAATCAGAGCAAAGTAAATTAGGGTTAGCATTCCACAGGCCTACCCTTTGTTCAAAAATAATATTTGGTTGGTGAAAATGATAGATGAGACAGTGTTCGACTTTGTAAAAATAGAAAAAAATTTTTTTCGTCAACCGGGATTCGAACCCGGGACCCCAAAGGCGGCGTGCAAGCGCGGAACCACAGGGCCACCGCGGCCTTGCTGAGACTGGCCTAGGGTTAGCTCAAAACCCGACTGCAACAAGGGGTAAACGCAATTTTTTTAAAATGGCAACTAGGGTTAGCTCAGGAAAGTGTCAAAGGTTATATCCAAAATAGATGTTTCGCATATCAAACGAATCGGCTCGTCGTTGCGCATCTTCTCAGTACAAATTTGGGTTGAAAAAAATTCATGGGCGGCCTACAGGGTCCATCAAGGTCTGTAATGGCTCCGCGAAGCGATAAAAATCAGAGCAAAGTAAATTAGGGTTAGCATTCCACAGGCCTACCCTTTGTTCAAAAATAATATTTGGTTGGTGAAAATGATAGATGAGACAGTGTTCGACTTTGTAAAAATAGAAAAAATTTTTTTTCGTCAACCGGGATTCGAACCCGGGACCCCAAAGGCGGCGTGCAAGCGCTTTTTTTTTTTTTTTCTTGTAAAAATATTTATTCACATATGAAATATCTACATTATATTGACATACAATTAACTTATAAATATATCACAGAATATACAGTTTTATGAAATCCAAACACATACAGGTACAAAGTTTAACATGTGTAAAAACATTTTTTTTTTTTTTTTTTTTATGAGTATTTGTATGTACAAATTAAAAAGGGTAAAAAAAATAACAAAAACCTGAAGTGTTTAAGTGGCCTATTAATTGAAACAATAATACATCAACAAATAAATGTACATATATACTCGGGTCGTTATCACAACATAACGGTCGCTATCAAAACATAACGGTGTTGACTGTGTAAACACTTTTGACTAGGAAACCTGCCTAACGGCATTAACTGACTGAATGTCATGTTGCTTAACTGTAATACTGTCCCTGTATTAAAAGTGGCAGACGACGACATGATCAATGAAAATCCTTCTCACTTTAATGAGTACATTTATGTCATTAAATAGTATAAAGGTAATAAATTGGATTAAAATAGTTTTAGCACTGCATTTGTAACATCTTCTTTGTAAGCCCTTTTACGAAAGGATGGAAAGATTAAAAAGACCTGAGAAGATGTTACCATAACAAATTGTCTAAAGAAATGGATGTTCTTAATGAAAAGAACATATTTTTTTATATCACACTTGATTTATACAATATTCATACAAAAAATGGATACTAACAATCTAAATTAAATTGTCCCGTCAAGCTATAATGATAAAATTATGGCAAGATAAATTCTTTAACAAAATATATTGTTTATAATCTTATAGTATTTACTAATGTAGAATGAATTATTTTCATTAAATGTGGACTTAGAAGTTTATTAATATCGATATTAGAATTACAATTGACACTAGTTTTAATATGCTGTCTAGAATATGACTTCATAGTAAATTTGATATTATCATACCTTACTAAAATATTTTGAACATAAAGATCAGATTGTAATTCCTGCATAATTAAATTAGTTATAAAAACAATAAAATTTCTGTAATGTATCAATAAAAATATATGCACCTGGGTCGCTTTTACAATCTTCAAGATTTCAATTTAAAATACTTATTAGTGGCCATATTGCTGGATCTGTCTAAGTGGGGAACTAAAATATCAATCAAATCACTGCATATCATATTTAGGTCATCATTTTGCACATATTGAGAAAGCTCATTAAAAAATAAAATCCTTTCACCTGCACAATTAGGAGCATATATTGATAAAATTAAAATGTCTTTACCATCAATAGTAATGCAAACTTTATACATGACTTAATACATGACTTGTACATGTACTCATATTTAAATAAAATCAAAACGCTTCTATTATTACTATTATATTCATTAAAAACAATGGGAAAAGTCAGTATTACTATAATAATTATTAATGTTAAAATTAGTGCAATATCTATTTTTTTTCTCTATTAAATATGAAGATATATTTGAAATTTTATCTCTATTTCTTAAGCTGTTGACCTTTTACGATGTTAATTTAATCATTATTAATAAATATATAAGAAGAAAAATTGATACATAACTTAACATTTTAAGGCTGTGTCTTCTTCATTTCTCTATCTTCAACCAATTTCTTCAGGTGTAGAGGGTTTGGCTCATATTTTCTTCTCCGTGGTTTGGTTGGCGGTGTTTGTTTAGATTGTGTCTTCCGTATAGTTGGAGACGATGTTTTTCCTGTTGGTTTCTGTGATGTTGACTGTTTACTATCTTTTGGTGAATCTTTTATAATGCTTGGTGGTGGCGACTTTCTTGGCAAGGTGGGAAACTCCTCTCTATTAGTAAGCTGCTGTTCGGAATTTACAGTAGTTATTGCAGATGATGTGTTGGGATTCAAATAATTTATGATGCTAAATTCTGACACCTCCATATAATTGGAACTTTCGCTAACTCTGGTTGAGGACAGGTTTTCCATTTTAGTTTTCTTCTTGTTTCTTTCACTCTCTGTTTCTAATGAATCTGATGTTGTGTTGTCTTCATTCACAGGGTTTTCCTCCATTTGATGTACATCTTGGCTGATAACTTCCGTCTGGTTGTCATTCTCTGCTGCAACTGTTTCAATTTGTTGTCTATCTTTAACTTTTCTTTTATTTGATCCCATTATAGCTGTACTAACCACTCCTCTATTCACTGATCTGTTGTCATTCTCGTCGTCTGCTTCTATAATCGTTTTCTTTTCCCTCGGTAGATCTGTTTCACCCACTTCTCCGTCTTTCTCAGTCGAATTTTCTTCTGCATTCTTTTTCATAACATCCCTTTCATTGATTTTTTGGTTATTATTCTCTGACCCATCATTTTCGTTATCATCAGATTGTCTTACATTATCACATCTACATACAAAATACCTGCATTCTCTACATTTCTCAGCAATACAATTAGCAGCTATATGGCCAAATTCTCTGCATTTATGACATTGTGTATTGGGGCACTCAGATACCATATGTTCCTCGCTCAGGCATTGATGACAGACCTTCTTTTGATTGTTGTGGATTACTCTGAAACTTCTAGGTCCCTCCAAAGTCTCAAATGGTATGGCCCATGGTAGTGATGAAATATTACTTGGGAATTTACATTTAACATACCTGGTACCATCCGTACATCCTTTATTATTTCTATAATATCGCCTTCTCACTGGTCCCACTACTTCCACATAATTCTCAAGTTTATCTATTATAACTTCATCTTCTATATAAGTTGGCAGGTATAGTACAGAGACTACCAGGTAGCGAGTGAGCAAAACATCACCTGTTATGAACTCATTCTCAATCTCAATACCATCGCTCACAATTTGTGCATTGTTTTTACAATTTACTGTCACTTCTATAGTGTTGGAGTTTCTAGGTACACATCCAAAACAATTTCGTGCAAGCGCGGAACCACAGGGCCACCGCGGCCTTGCTGAGACTGGCCTAGGGTTAGCTCAAAACCCGACTGCAACAAGGGGTAAACGCAATTTTTTTAAAATGGCAACTAGGGTTAGCTCAGGAAAGTGTCAAAGGTTATATCCAAAATAGATGTTTCGCATATCAAACGAATCGGCTCGTCGTTGCGCATCTTCTCAGTACAAATTTGGGTTGAAAAAAATTCATGGGCGGCCTACAGGGTCCATCAAGGTCTGTAATGGCTCCGCGAAGCGATAAAAATCAGAGCAAAGTAAATTAGGGTTAGCATTCCACAGGCCTACCCTTTGTTCAAAAATAATATTTGGTTGGTGAAAATGATAGATGAGACAGTGTTCGACTTTGTAAAAATAGAAAAATTTTTTTTTCGTCAACCGGGATTCGAACCCGGGACCCCAAAGGCGGCGTGCAAGCGCGGAACCACAGGGCCACCGCGGCCTTGCTGAGACTGGCCTAGGGTTAGCTCAAAACCCGACTGCAACAAGGGGTAAACGCAATTTTTTTAAAATGGCAACTAGGGTTAGCTCAGGAAAGTGTCAAAGGTTATATCCAAAATAGATGTTTCGCATATCAAACGAATCGGCTCGTCGTTGCGCATCTTCTCAGTACAAATTTGGGTTGAAAAAAATTCATGGGCGGCCTACAGGGTCCATCAAGGTCTGTAATGGCTCCGCGAAGCGATAAAAATCAGAGCAAAGTAAATTAGGGTTAGCATTCCACAGGCCTACCCTTTGTTCAAAAATAATATTTGGTTGGTGAAAATGATAGATGAGACAGTGTTCGACTTTGTAAAAATAGAAAAAAATTTTTTTCGTCAACCGGGATTCGAACCCGGGACCCCAAAGGCGGCGTGCAAGCGCGGAACCACAGGGCCACCGCGGCCTTGCTGAGACTGGCCTAGGGTTAGCTCAAAACCCGACTGCAACAAGGGGTAAAAGCAATTTTTTTAAAATGGCAACTAGGGTTAGCTCAGGAAAGTGTCAAAGGTTATATCCAAAATAGATGTTTCGCATATCAAACGAATCGGCTCGTCGTTGCGCATCTTCTCAGTACAAATTTGGGTTGAAAAAAATTCATGGGCGGCCTACAGGGTCCATCAAGGTCTGTAATGGCTCCGCGAAGCGATAAAAATCAGAGCAAAGTAAATTAGGGTTAGCATTCCACAGGCCTACCCTTTGTTCAAAAATAATATTTGGTTGGTGAAAATGATAGATGAGACAGTGTTCGACTTTGTAAAAATAGAAAAAAATTTTTTTCGTCAACCGGGATTCGAACCCGGGACCCCAAAGGCGGCGTGCAAGCGCGGAACCACAGGGCCACCGCGGCCTTGCTGAGACTGGCCTAGGGTTAGCTCAAAACCCGACTGCAACAAGGGGTAAGCGCAATTTTTTTAAAATGGCAACTAGGGTTAGCTCAGGAAAGTGTCAAAGGTTATATCCAAAATAGATGTTTCGCATATCAAACGAATCGGCTCGTCGTTGCGCATCTTCTCAGTACAAATTTGGGTTGAAAAAAATTCATGGGCGGCCTACAGGGTCCATCAAGGTCTGTAATGGCTCCGCGAAGCGATAAAAATCAGAGCAAAGTAAATTAGGGTTAGCATTCCACAGGCCTACCCTTTGTTCAAAAATAATATTTGGTTGGTGAAAATGATAGATGAGACAGTGTTCGACTTTGTAAAAATAGAAAAATTTTTTTTTCGTCAACCGGGATTCGAACCCGGGACCCCAAAGGCGGCGTGCAAGCGCGGAACCACAGGGCCACCGCGGCCTTGCTGAGACTGGCCTAGGGTTAGCTCAAAACCCGACTGCAACAAGGGGTAAACGCAATTTTTTTAAAATGGCAACTAGGGTTAGCTCAGGAAAGTGTCAAAGGTTATATCCAAAATAGATGTTTCGCATATCAAACGAATCGGCTCGTCGTTGCGCATCTTCTCAGTACAAATTTGGGTTGAAAAAAATTCATGGGCGGCCTACAGGGTCCATCAAGGTCTGTAATGGCTCCGCGAAGCGATAAAAATCAGAGCAAAGTAAATTAGGGTTAGCATTCCACAGGCCTACCCTTTGTTCAAAAATAATATTTGGTTGGTGAAAATGATAGATGAGACAGTGTTCGACTTTGTAAAAATAGAAAAAAATTTTTTTCGTCAACCGGGATTCGAACCCGGGACCCCAAAGGCGGCGTGCAAGCGCGGAACCACAGGGCCACCGCGGCCTTGCTGAGACTGGCCTAGGGTTAGCTCAAAACCCGACTGCAACAAGGGGTAAAAGCAATTTTTTTAAAATGGCAACTAGGGTTAGCTCAGGAAAGTGTCAAAGGTTATATCCAAAATAGATGTTTCGCATATCAAACGAATCGGCTCGTCGTTGCGCATCTTCTCAGTACAAATTTGGGTTGAAAAAAATTCATGGGCGGCCTACAGGGTCCATCAAGGTCTGTAATGGCTCCGCGAAGCGATAAAAATCAGAGCAAAGTAAATTAGGGTTAGCATTCCACAGGCCTACCCTTTGTTCAAAAATAATATTTGGTTGGTGAAAATGATAGATGAGACAGTGTTCGACTTTGTAAAAATAGAAAAAAATTTTTTTCGTCAACCGGGATTCGAACCCGGGACCCCAAAGGCGGCGTGCAAGCGCGGAACCACAGGGCCACCGCGGCCTTGCTGAGACTGGCCTAGGGTTAGCTCAAAACCCGACTGCAACAAGGGGTAAGCGCAATTTTTTTAAAATGGCAACTAGGGTTAGCTCAGGAAAGTGTCAAAGGTTATATCCAAAATAGATGTTTCGCATATCAAACGAATCGGCTCGTCGTTGCGCATCTTCTCAGTACAAATTTGGGTTGAAAAAAATTCATGGGCGGCCTACAGGGTCCATCAAGGTCTGTAATGGCTCCGCGAAGCGATAAAAATCAGAGCAAAGTAAATTAGGGTTAGCATTCCACAGGCCTACCCTTTGTTCAAAAATAATATTTGGTTGGTGAAAATGATAGATGAGACAGTGTTCGACTTTGTAAAAATAGAAAAAATTTTTTTTCGTCAACCGGGATTCGAACCCGGGACCCCAAAGGCGGCGTGCAAGCGCGGAACCACAGGGCCACCGCGGCCTTGCTGAGACTGGCCTAGGGTTAGCTCAAAACCCGACTGCAACAAGGGGTAAACGCAATTTTTTTAAAATGGCAACTAGGGTTAGCTCAGGAAAGTGTCAAAGGTTATATCCAAAATAGATGTTTCGCATATCAAACGAATCGGCTCGTCGTTGCGCATCTTCTCAGTACAAATTTGGGTTGAAAAAAATTCATGGGCGGCCTACAGGGTCCATCAAGGTCTGTAATGGCTCCGCGAAGCGATAAAAATCAGAGCAAAGTAAATTAGGGTTAGCATTCCACAGGCCTACCCTTTGTTCAAAAATAATATTTGGTTGGTGAAAATGATAGATGAGACAGTGTTCGACTTTGTAAAAATAGAAAAAAATTTTTTTCGTCAACCGGGATTCGAACCCGGGACCCCAAAGGCGGCGTGCAAGCGCGGAACCACAGGGCCACCGCGGCCTTGCTGAGACTGGCCTAGGGTTAGCTCAAAACCCGACTGCAACAAGGGGTAAGCGCAATTTTTTTAAAATGGCAACTAGGGTTAGCTCAGGAAAGTGTCAAAGGTTATATCCAAAATAGATGTTTCGCATATCAAACGAATCGGCTCGTCGTTGCGCATCTTCTCAGTACAAATTTGGGTTGAAAAAAATTCATGGGCGGCCTACAGGGTCCATCAAGGTCTGTAATGGCTCCGCGAAGCGATAAAAATCAGAGCAAAGTAAATTAGGGTTAGCATTCCACAGGCCTACCCTTTGTTCAAAAATAATATTTGGTTGGTGAAAATGATAGATGAGACAGTGTTCGACTTTGTAAAAATAGAAAAAAAATTTTTTCGTCAACCGGGATTCGAACCCGGGACCCCAAAGGCGGCGTGCAAGCGCGGAACCACAGGGCCACCGCGGCCTTGCTGAGACTGGCCTAGGGTTAGCTCAAAACCCGACTGCAACAAGGGGTAAACGCAATTTTTTTAAAATGGCAACTAGGGTTAGCTCAGGAAAGTGTCAAAGGTTATATCCAAAATAGATGTTTCGCATATCAAACGAATCGGCTCGTCGTTGCGCATCTTCTCAGTACAAATTTGGGTTGAAAAAAATTCATGGGCGGCCTACAGGGTCCATCAAGGTCTGTAATGGCTCCGCGAAGCGATAAAAATCAGAGCAAAGTAAATTAGGGTTAGCATTCCACAGGCCTACCCTTTGTTCAAAAATAATATTTGGTTGGTGAAAATGATAGATGAGACAGTGTTCGACTTTGTAAAAATAGAAAATTTTTTTTTTCGTCAACCGGGATTCGAACCCGGGACCCCAAAGGCGGCGTGCAAGCGCGGAACCACAGGGCCACCGCGGCCTTGCTGAGACTGGCCTAGGGTTAGCTCAAAACCCGACTGCAACAAGGGGTAAACGCAATTTTTTTAAAATGGCAACTAGGGTTAGCTCAGGAAAGTGTCAAAGGTTATATCCAAAATAGATGTTTCGCATATCAAACGAATCGGCTCGTCGTTGCGCATCTTCTCAGTACAAATTTGGGTTGAAAAAAATTCATGGGCGGCCTACAGGGTCCATCAAGGTCTGTAATGGCTCCGCGAAGCGATAAAAATCAGAGCAAAGTAAATTAGGGTTAGCATTCCACAGGCCTACCCTTTGTTCAAAAATAATATTTGGTTGGTGAAAATGATAGATGAGACAGTGTTCGACTTTGTAAAGATAGAAAAATTTTTTTTCGTCAACCGGGATTCGAACCCGGGACCCCAAAGGCGGCGTGCAAGCGCGGAACCACAGGGCCACCGCGGCCTTGCTGAGACTGGCCTAGGGTTAGCTCAAAACCCGACTGCAACAAGGGGTAAACGCAATTTTTTTAAAATGGCAACTAGGGTTAGCTCAGGAAAGTGTCAAAGGTTATATCCAAAATAGATGTTTCGCATATCAAACGAATCGGCTCGTCGTTGCGCATCTTCTCAGTACAAATTTGGGTTGAAAAAAATTCATGGGCGGCCTACAGGGTCCATCAAGGTCTGTAATGGCTCCGCGAAGCGATAAAAATCAGAGCAAAGTAAATTAGGGTTAGCATTCCACAGGCCTACCCTTTGTTCAAAAATAATATTTGGTTGGTGAAAATGATAGATGAGACAGTGTTCGACTTTGTAAAAATAGAAAAAAATTTTTTTCGTCAACCGGGATTCGAACCCGGGACCCCAAAGGCGGCGTGCAAGCGCGGAACCACAGGGCCACCGCGGCCTTGCTGAGACTGGCCTAGGGTTAGCTCAAAACCCGACTGCAACAAGGGGTAAAAGCAATTTTTTTAAAATGGCAACTAGGGTTAGCTCAGGAAAGTGTCAAAGGTTATATCCAAAATAGATGTTTCGCATATCAAACGAATCGGCTCGTCGTTGCGCATCTTCTCAGTACAAATTTGGGTTGAAAAAAATTCATGGGCGGCCTACAGGGTCCATCAAGGTCTGTAATGGCTCCGCGAAGCGATAAAAATCAGAGCAAAGTAAATTAGGGTTAGCATTCCACAGGCCTACCCTTTGTTCAAAAATAATATTTGGTTGGTGAAAATGATAGATGAGACAGTGTTCGACTTTGTAAAAATAGAAAAAAATTTTTTTCGTCAACCGGGATTCGAACCCGGGACCCCAAAGGCGGCGTGCAAGCGCGGAACCACAGGGCCACCGCGGCCTTGCTGAGACTGGCCTAGGGTTAGCTCAAAACCCGACTGCAACAAGGGGTAAGCGCAATTTTTTTAAAATGGCAACTAGGGTTAGCTCAGGAAAGTGTCAAAGGTTATATCCAAAATAGATGTTTCGCATATCAAACGAATCGGCTCGTCGTTGCGCATCTTCTCAGTACAAATTTGGGTTGAAAAAAATTCATGGGCGGCCTACAGGGTCCATCAAGGTCTGTAATGGCTCCGCGAAGCGATAAAAATCAGAGCAAAGTAAATTAGGGTTAGCATTCCACAGGCCTACCCTTTGTTCAAAAATAATATTTGGTTGGTGAAAATGATAGATGAGACAGTGTTCGACTTTGTAAAAATAGAAAAAAATTTTTTTCGTCAACCGGGATTCGAACCCGGGACCCCAAAGGCGGCGTGCAAGCGCGGAACCACAGGGCCACCGCGGCCTTGCTGAGACTGGCCTAGGGTTAGCTCAAAACCCGACTGCAACAAGGGGTAAACGCAATTTTTTTAAAATGGCAACTAGGGTTAGCTCAGGAAAGTGTCAAAGGTTATATCCAAAATAGATGTTTCGCATATCAAACGAATCGGCTCGTCGTTGCGCATCTTCTCAGTACAAATTTGGGTTGAAAAAAATTCATGGGCGGCCTACAGGGTCCATCAAGGTCTGTAATGGCTCCGCGAAGCGATAAAAATCAGAGCAAAGTAAATTAGGGTTAGCATTCCACAGGCCTACCCTTTGTTCAAAAATAATATTTGGTTGGTGAAAATGATAGATGAGACAGTGTTCGACTTTGTAAAAATAGAAAAAAATTTTTTTCGTCAACCGGGATTCGAACCCGGGACCCCAAAGGCGGCGTGCAAGCGCGGAACCACAGGGCCACCGCGGCCTTGCTGAGACTGGCCTAGGGTTAGCTCAAAACCCGACTGCAACAAGGGGTAAACGCAATTTTTTTAAAATGGCAACTAGGGTTAGCTCAGGAAAGTGTCAAAGGTTATATCCAAAATAGATGTTTCGCATATCAAACGAATCGGCTCGTCGTTGCGCATCTTCTCAGTACAAATTTGGGTTGAAAAAAATTCATGGGCGGCCTACAGGGTCCATCAAGGTCTGTAATGGCTCCGCGAAGCGATAAAAATCAGAGCAAAGTAAATTAGGGTTAGCATTCCACAGGCCTACCCTTTGTTCAAAAATAATATTTGGTTGGTGAAAATGATAGATGAGACAGTGTTCGACTTTGTAAAAATAGAAAAAAATTTTTTTCGTCAACCGGGATTCGAACCCGGGACCCCAAAGGCGGCGTGCAAGCGCGGAACCACAGGGCCACCGCGGCCTTGCTGAGACTGGCCTAGGGTTAGCTCAAAACCCGACTGCAACAAGGGGTAAACGCAATTTTTTTAAAATGGCAACTAGGGTTAGCTCAGGAAAGTGTCAAAGGTTATATCCAAAATAGATGTTTCGCATATCAAACGAATCGGCTCGTCGTTGCGCATCTTCTCAGTACAAATTTGGGTTGAAAAAAATTCATGGGCGGCCTACAGGGTCCATCAAGGTCTGTAATGGCTCCGCGAAGCGATAAAAATCAGAGCAAAGTAAATTAGGGTTAGCATTCCACAGGCCTACCCTTTGTTCAAAAATAATATTTGGTTGGTGAAAATGATAGATGAGACAGTGTTCGACTTTGTAAAAATAGAAAAAAAATTTTTTCGTCAACCGGGATTCGAACCCGGGACCCCAAAGGCGGCGTGCAAGCGCGGAACCACAGGGCCACCGCGGCCTTGCTGAGACTGGCCTAGGGTTAGCTCAAAACCCGACTGCAACAAGGGGTAAACGCAATTTTTTTAAAATGGCAACTAGGGTTAGCTCAGGAAAGTGTCAAAGGTTATATCCAAAATAGATGTTTCGCATATCAAACGAATCGGCTCGTCGTTGCGCATCTTCTCAGTACAAATTTGGGTTGAAAAAAATTCATGGGCGGCCTACAGGGTCCATCAAGGTCTGTAATGGCTCCGCGAAGCGATAAAAATCAGAGCAAAGTAAATTAGGGTTAGCATTCCACAGGCCTACCCTTTGTTCAAAAATAATATTTGGTTGGTGAAAATGATAGATGAGACAGTGTTCGACTTTGTAAAAATAGAAAAAAATTTTTTTCGTCAACCGGGATTCGAACCCGGGACCCCAAAGGCGGCGTGCAAGCGCGGAACCACAGGGCCACCGCGGCCTTGCTGAGACTGGCCTAGGGTTAGCTCAAAACCCGACTGCAACAAGGGGTAAACGCAATTTTTTTAAAATGGCAACTAGGGTTAGCTCAGGAAAGTGTCAAAGGTTATATCCAAAATAGATGTTTCGCATATCAAACGAATCGGCTCGTCGTTGCGCATCTTCTCAGTACAAATTTGGGTTGAAAAAAATTCATGGGCGGCCTACAGGGTCCATCAAGGTCTGTAATGGCTCCGCGAAGCGATAAAAATCAGAGCAAAGTAAATTAGGGTTAGCATTCCACAGGCCTACCCTTTGTTCAAAAATAATATTTGGTTGGTGAAAATGATAGATGAGACAGTGTTCGACTTTGTAAAAATAGAAAAAAATTTTTTTCGTCAACCGGGATTCGAACCCGGGACCCCAAAGGCGGCGTGCAAGCGCGGAACCACAGGGCCACCGCGGCCTTGCTGAGACTGGCCTAGGGTTAGCTCAAAACCCGACTGCAACAAGGGGTAAACGCAATTTTTTTAAAATGGCAACTAGGGTTAGCTCAGGAAAGTGTCAAAGGTTATATCCAAAATAGATGTTTCGCATATCAAACGAATCGGCTCGTCGTTGCGCATCTTCTCAGTACAAATTTGGGTTGAAAAAAATTCATGGGCGGCCTACAGGGTCCATCAAGGTCTGTAATGGCTCCGCGAAGCGATAAAAATCAGAGCAAAGTAAATTAGGGTTAGCATTCCACAGGCCTACCCTTTGTTCAAAAATAATATTTGGTTGGTGAAAATGATAGATGAGACAGTGTTCGACTTTGTAAAAATAGAAAAAAATGTTTTTCGTCAACCGGGATTCCAACCCGGGACCCCAAAGGCGGCGTGCAAGCGCGGAACCACAGGGCCACCGCGGCCTTGCTGAGACTGGCCTAGGGTTAGCTCAAAACCCGACTGCAACAAGGGGTAAACGCAATTTTTTTAAAATGGCAACTAGGGTTAGCTCAGGAAAGTGTCAAAGGTTATATCCAAAATAGATGTTTCGCATATCAAACGAATCGGCTCGTCGTTGCGCATCTTCTCAGTACAAATTTGGGTTGAAAAAAATTCATGGGCGGCCTACAGGGTCCATCAAGGTCTGTAATGGCTCCGCGAAGCGATAAAAATCAGAGCAAAGTAAATTAGGGTTAGCATTCCACAGGCCTACCCTTTGTTCAAAAATAATATTTGGTTGGTGAAAATGATAGATGAGACAGTGTTCGACTTTGTAAAAATAGAAAAAAATTTTTTTCGTCAACCGGGATTCGAACCCGGGACCCCAAAGGCGGCGTGCAAGCGCGGAACCACAGGGCCACCGCGGCCTTGCTGAGACTGGCCTAGGGTTAGCTCAAAACCCGACTGCAACAAGGGGTAAACGCAATTTTTTTAAAATGGCAACTAGGGTTAGCTCAGGAAAGTGTCAAAGGTTATATCCAAAATAGATGTTTCGCATATCAAACGAATCGGCTCGTCGTTGCGCATCTTCTCAGTACAAATTTGGGTTGAAAAAAATTCATGGGCGGCCTACAGGGTCCATCAAGGTCTGTAATGGCTCCGCGAAGCGATAAAAATCAGAGCAAAGTAAATTAGGGTTAGCATTCCACAGGCCTACCCTTTGTTCAAAAATAATATTTGGTTGGTGAAAATGATAGATGAGACAGTGTTCGACTTTGTAAAAATAGAAAAAAAATTTTTTCGTCAACCGGGATTCGAACCCGGGACCCCAAAGGCGGCGTGCAAGCGCGGAACCACAGGGCCACCGCGGCCTTGCTGAGACTGGCCTAGGGTTAGCTCAAAACCCGACTGCAACAAGGGGTAAACGCAATTTTTTTAAAATGGCAACTAGGGTTAGCTCAGGAAAGTGTCAAAGGTTATATCCAAAATAGATGTTTCGCATATCAAACGAATCGGCTCGTCGTTGCGCATCTTCTCAGTACAAATTTGGGTTGAAAAAAATTCATGGGCGGCCTACAGGGTCCATCAAGGTCTGTAATGGCTCCGCGAAGCGATAAAAATCAGAGCAAAGTAAATTAGGGTTAGCATTCCACAGGCCTACCCTTTGTTCAAAAATAATATTTGGTTGGTGAAAATGATAGATGAGACAGTGTTCGACTTTGTAAAAATAGAAAAAAAATTTTTCGTCAACCGGGATTCGAACCCGGGACCCCAAAGGCGGCGTGCAAGCGCGGAACCACAGGGCCACCGCGGCCTTGCTGAGACTGGCCTAGGGTTAGCTCAAAACCCGACTGCAACAAGGGGTAAACGCAATTTTTTTAAAATGGCAACTAGGGTTAGCTCAGGAAAGTGTCAAAGGTTATATCCAAAATAGATGTTTCGCATATCAAACGAATCGGCTCGTCGTTGCGCATCTTCTCAGTACAAATTTGGGTTGAAAAAAATTCATGGGCGGCCTACAGGGTCCATCAAGGTCTGTAATGGCTCCGCGAAGCGATAAAAATCAGAGCAAAGTAAATTAGGGTTAGCATTCCACAGGCCTACCCTTTGTTCAAAAATAATATTTGGTTGGTGAAAATGATAGATGAGACAGTGTTCGACTTTGTAAAAATAGAAAAAAATTTTTTTCGTCAACCGGGATTCGAACCCGGGACCCCAAAGGCGGCGTGCAAGCGCGGAACCACAGGGCCACCGCGGCCTTGCTGAGACTGGCCTAGGGTTAGCTCAAAACCCGACTGCAACAAGGGGTAAACGCAATTTTTTTAAAATGGCAACTAGGGTTAGCTCAGGAAAGTGTCAAAGGTTATATCCAAAATAGATGTTTCGCATATCAAACGAATCGGCTCGTCGTTGCGCATCTTCTCAGTACAAATTTGGGTTGAAAAAAATTCATGGGCGGCCTACAGGGTCCATCAAGGTCTGTAATGGCTCCGCGAAGCGATAAAAATCAGAGCAAAGTAAATTAGGGTTAGCATTCCACAGGCCTACCCTTTGTTCAAAAATAATATTTGGTTGGTGAAAATGATAGATGAGACAGTGTTCGACTTTGTAAAAATAGAAAAAAAATTTTTTCGTCAACCGGGATTCGAACCCGGGACCCCAAAGGCGGCGTGCAAGCGCGGAACCACAGGGCCACCGCGGCCTTGCTGAGACTGGCCTAGGGTTAGCTCAAAACCCGACTGCAACAAGGGGTAAACGCATTTTTTTTAAAATGGCAACTAGGGTTAGCTCAGGAAAGTGTCAAAGGTTATATCCAAAATAGATGTTTCGCATATCAAACGAATCGGCTCGTCGTTGCGCATCTTCTCAGTACAAATTTGGGTTGAAAAAAATTCATGGGCGGCCTACAGGGTCCATCAAGGTCTGTAATGGCTCCGCGAAGCGATAAAAATCAGAGCAAAGTAAATTAGGGTTAGCATTCCACAGGCCTACCCTTTGTTCAAAAATAATATTTGGTTGGTGAAAATGATAGATGAGACAGTGTTCGACTTTGTAAAAATAGAAAAAAAATTTTTTCGTCAACCGGGATTCGAACCCGGGACCCCAAAGGCGGCGTGCAAGCGCGGAACCACAGGGCCACCGCGGCCTTGCTGAGACTGGCCTAGGGTTAGCTCAAAACCCGACTGCAACAAGGGGTAAACGCAATTTTTTTAAAATGGCAACTAGGGTTAGCTCAGGAAAGTGTCAAAGGTTATATCCAAAATAGATGTTTCGCATATCAAACGAATCGGCTCGTCGTTGCGCATCTTCTCAGTACAAATTTGGGTTGAAAAAAATTCATGGGCGGCCTACAGGGTCCATCAAGGTCTGTAATGGCTCCGCGAAGCGATAAAAATCAGAGCAAAGTAAATTAGGGTTAGCATTCCACAGGCCTACCCTTTGTTCAAAAATAATATTTGGTTGGTGAAAATGATAGATGAGACAGTGTTCGACTTTGTAAAAATAGAAAAAAAATTTTTTCGTCAACCGGGATTCGAACCCGGGACCCCAAAGGCGGCGTGCAAGCGCGGAACCACAGGGCCACCGCGGCCTTGCTGAGACTGGCCTAGGGTTAGCTCAAAACCCGACTGCAACAAGGGGTAAACGCAATTTTTTTTAAAATGGCAACTAGGGTTAGCTCAGGAAAGTGTCAAAGGTTATATCCAAAATAGATGTTTCGCATATCAAACGAATCGGCTCGTCGTTGCGCATCTTCTCAGTACAAATTTGGGTTGAAAAAAATTCATGGGCGGCCTACAGGGTCCATCAAGGTCTGTAATGGCTCCGCGAAGCGATAAAAATCAGAGCAAAGTAAATTAGGGTTAGCATTCCACAGGCCTACCCTTTGTTCAAAAATAATATTTGGTTGGTGAAAATGATAGATGAGACAGTGTTCGACTTTGTAAAAATAGAAAAAAATTTTTTTCGTCAACCGGGATTCGAACCCGGGACCCCAAAGGCGGCGTGCAAGCGCGGAACCACAGGGCCACCGCGGCCTTGCTGAGACTGGCCTAGGGTTAGCTCAAAACCCGACTGCAACAAGGGGTAAACGCAATTTTTTTAAAATGGCAACTAGGGTTAGCTCAGGAAAGTGTCAAAGGTTATATCCAAAATAGATGTTTCGCATATCAAACGAATCGGCTCGTCGTTGCGCATCTTCTCAGTACAAATTTGGGTTGAAAAAAATTCATGGGCGGCCTACAGGGTCCATCAAGGTCTGTAATGGCTCCGCGAAGCGATAAAAATCAGAGCAAAGTAAATTAGGGTTAGCATTCCACAGGCCTACCCTTTGTTCAAAAATAATATTTGGTTGGTGAAAATGATAGATGAGACAGTGTTCGACTTTGTAAAAATAGAAAAAAAATTTTTTCGTCAACCGGGATTCGAACCCGGGACCCCAAAGGCGGCGTGCAAGCGCGGAACCACAGGGCCACCGCGGCCTTGCTGAGACTGGCCTAGGGTTAGCTCAAAACCCGACTGCAACAAGGGGTAAACGCAATTTTTTTTAAAATGGCAACTAGGGTTAGCTCAGGAAAGTGTCAAAGGTTATATCCAAAATAGATGTTTCGCATATCAAACGAATCGGCTCGTCGTTGCGCATCTTCTCAGTACAAATTTGGGTTGAAAAAAATTCATGGGCGGCCTACAGGGTCCATCAAGGTCTGTAATGGCTCCGCGAAGCGATAAAAATCAGAGCAAAGTAAATTAGGGTTAGCATTCCACAGGCCTACCCTTTGTTCAAAAATAATATTTGGTTGGTGAAAATGATAGATGAGACAGTGTTCGACTTTGTAAAAATAGAAAAAAAATTTTTTCGTCAACCGGGATTCGAACCCGGGACCCCAAAGGCGGCGTGCAAGCGCGGAACCACAGGGCCACCGCGGCCTTGCTGAGACTGGCCTAGGGTTAGCTCAAAACCCGACTGCAACAAGGGGTAAACGCAATTTTTTTAAAATGGCAACTAGGGTTAGCTCAGGAAAGTGTCAAAGGTTATATCCAAAATAGATGTTTCGCATATCAAACGAATCGGCTCGTCGTTGCGCATCTTCTCAGTACAAATTTGGGTTGAAAAAAATTCATGGGCGGCCTACAGGGTCCATCAAGGTCTGTAATGGCTCCGCGAAGCGATAAAAATCAGAGCAAAGTAAATTAGGGTTAGCATTCCACAGGCCTACCCTTTGTTCAAAAATAATATTTGGTTGGTGAAAATGATAGATGAGACAGTGTTCGACTTTGTAAAAATAGAAAAAATTTTTTTTCGTCAACCGGGATTCGAACCCGGGACCCCAAAGGCGGCGTGCAAGCGCGGAACCACAGGGCCACCGCGGCCTTGCTGAGACTGGCCTAGGGTTAGCTCAAAACCCGACTGCAACAAGGGGTAAACGCAATTTTTTTAAAATGGCAACTAGGGTTAGCTCAGGAAAGTGTCAAAGGTTATATCCAAAATAGATGTTTCGCATATCAAACGAATCGGCTCGTCGTTGCGCATCTTCTCAGTACAAATTTGGGTTGAAAAAAATTCATGGGCGGCCTACAGGGTCCATCAAGGTCTGTAATGGCTCCGCGAAGCGATAAAAATCAGAGCAAAGTAAATTAGGGTTAGCATTCCACAGGCCTACCCTTTGTTCAAAAATAATATTTGGTTGGTGAAAATGATAGATGAGACAGTGTTCGACTTTGTAAAAATAGAAAAAAATTTTTTCGTCAACCGGGATTCGAACCCGGGACCCCAAAGGCGGCGTGCAAGCGCGGAACCACAGGGCCACCGCGGCCTTGCTGAGACTGGCCTAGGGTTAGCTCAAAACCCGACTGCAACAAGGGGTAAACGCAATTTTTTTAAAATGGCAACTAGGGTTAGCTCAGGAAAGTGTCAAAGGTTATATCCAAAATAGATGTTTCGCATATCAAACGAATCGGCTCGTCGTTGCGCATCTTCTCAGTACAAATTTGGGTTGAAAAAAATTCATGGGCGGCCTACAGGGTCCATCAAGGTCTGTAATGGCTCCGCGAAGCGATAAAAATCAGAGCAAAGTAAATTAGGGTTAGCATTCCACAGGCCTACCCTTTGTTCAAAAATAATATTTGGTTGGTGAAAATGATAGATGAGACAGTGTTCGACTTTGTAAAAATAGAAAAAAAATTTTTTCGTCAACCGCGATTCGAACCCGGGACCCCAAAGGCGGCGTGCAAGCGCGGAACCACAGGGCCACCGCGGCCTTGCTGAAACTGGCCTAGGGTTAGCTCAAAACCCGACTGCAACAAGGGGTAAACGCAATTTTTTTAAAATGGCAACTAGGGTTAGCTCAGGAAAGTGTCAAAGGTTATATCCAAAATAGATGTTTCGCATATCAAACGAATCGGCTCGTCGTTGCGCATCTTCTCAGTACAAATTTGGGTTGAAAAAAATTCATGGGCGGCCTACAGGGTCCATCAAGGTCTGTAATGGCTCCGCGAAGCGATAAAAATCAGAGCAAAGTAAATTAGGGTTAGCATTCCACAGGCCTACCCTTTGTTCAAAAATAATATTTGGTTGGTGAAAATGATAGATGAGACAGTGTTCGACTTTGTAAAAATAGAAAAAAAATTTTTTCGTCAACCGGGATTCGAACCCGGGACCCCAAAGGCGGCGTGCAAGCGCGGAACCACAGGGCCACCGCGGCCTTGCTGAGACTGGCCTAGGGTTAGCTCAAAACCCGACTGCAACAAGGGGTAAACGCAATTTTTTTAAAATGGCAACTAGGGTTAGCTCAGGAAAGTGTCAAAGGTTATATCCAAAATAGATGTTTCGCATATCAAACGAATCGGCTCGTCGTTGCGCATCTTCTCAGTACAAATTTGGGTTGAAAAAAATTCATGGGCGGCCTACAGGGTCCATCAAGGTCTGTAATGGCTCCGCGAAGCGATAAAAATCAGAGCAAAGTAAATTAGGGTTAGCATTCCACAGGCCTACCCTTTGTTCAAAAATAATATTTGGTTGGTGAAAATGATAGATGAGACAGTGTTCGACTTTGTAAAAATAGAAAAAATTTTTTTTCGTCAACCGGGATTCGAACCCGGGACCCCAAAGGCGGCGTGCAAGCGCGGAACCACAGGGCCACCGCGGCCTTGCTGAGACTGGCCTAGGGTTAGCTCAAAACCCGACTGCAACAAGGGGTAAACGCAATTTTTTTAAAATGGCAACTAGGGTTAGCTCAGGAAAGTGTCAAAGGTTATATCCAAAATAGATGTTTCGCATATCAAACGAATCGGCTCGTCGTTGCGCATCTTCTCAGTACAAATTTGGGTTGAAAAAAATTCATGGGCGGCCTACAGGGTCCATCAAGGTCTGTAATGGCTCCGCGAAGCGATAAAAATCAGAGCAAAGTAAATTAGGGTTAGCATTCCACAGTCCTTTTTAGGTCAGAACATGGATATTTTGCCATAGACTTTGTATTGAAATAGGTCAGGTAGCCCCAACAGCTGATCAAATTTTACATTGACTTGTTTAGCGCCCCGTAAAATGGATAATCAATGTTATTTTGTATTGACCTTGGAATATCAATAAACATAGCATTATTCAAAACATTGTTAGGCTGGCATGTGTATATTTCCATTTGAATGACGTATGACTGGACTGAAGAGGTTTGGTGTAGTTAAAGGGGAATGTTGACTATTTTCGAGGATCGATTTGGTCCTTGAATTTATGTAAATAGCCTTCATATTTATTGTAACAGTCATTTTCTGTATATTGTAATCTTTCATTTTCTGTATAATATGTTCTTTCTATGCAAAGTATTACTAAGTGGCGAGTCGTATTTCTGACATTCAAACGCTAATATTTATGGCTACACGGGGATTTGAAGGCTTAGATTTCGAGGGAAAGTTGTGAACAATATTATGGATTAGAATAGCTAAATAATTTCAGGTTCTGAGACCAATTTTAGGTAAACAGCTGTTTAAATGTTTGCTTTGACATCTGCTAATGAAGCTAAAATGTCAATTTACTGATTTTAATAATTTGACCATTTAATGAAAATGGTCAAATTTTTCGATTTTAAGTGAAAATATAGCAAAGCTTTTGTGATGTACTAATACTTCTGGAGACTGTTTTCATAATTTTATCTTCAGGGCCGCAATCATTCCATGAAAATGCCGACTGTTCCCCTTTAAGTTATTTGAAGGAAATCGAATTTCACCTTTCTGCACTTTTTCTTTGACAGCGAGGGTTATTACAATGTATAACAATGTTCGTTACAACTTCATTCGTTTATACAAGGTCGATTAAAATATTATCAAGACAATATAATATAGGTCACAAGATTGAAAATTTGTAAAGTGCGCTGTCTCCAACAATCATCGTTTTTAATATTGAATTTCTCGCCAAGTAGGCTACTTCTAGAGGAAAAATGTTCAATCAAGGAGGGCAGTTTGGGTAAGTCATTATGTACGATTTCCGATTAAGTGCAACCCGATTGTGTAGCTTAGAAAATTTTAGCTATTTAATCTCAGCAATGCCAGAGGAAGACACAATTAAGTGTTATGTAGTAGTAATACTACGTTTGTATGATCAATAATCCAAATTTTCAAACGTGGTCACTTTTCGCCAAGCTTGAAAATGTAGCTTTTTTGATCACTCTTCAGAAATGTTTCTTTTTGTGTTTATTTTTTTCTTTTCACAAATTTCCCCTCTGTCCATAACTTAAAGGGCCATTCTGCTTTTTTGAAAAAAGTTTCCATTGTCAAAAAAATCGCAAATGCTACCTGAGAGTATTTTTAAAGCCTGGGTTTTCAACTGTTTTTCTCAAATGTCCCCAAAAATGCACAAGGAAATGACCATGTCCCTTGAAATGTCTGCCGAAGGCATCGAAAACATGCAATTTCAAAGCATGATATAGTCACAGCATTTTTGGTTTTAATACAAATTTAAATTGTGCTTGTTGCGGGCAGTGGACACTGGTGTTTCAAGATAATACAAAATATAAAAAACAATTTCAGACCAATATATCAGTTTGTGTCCCCTGGAGAATGTCAAAATGTCCCCAGTCTCGGACATGTCCCCCAAGTTGAAAACCCAGGTTTTAAAGTATGCTTATTGTATCTCTATACCTACTTGATCAAACTGAATTTGGTTTTAAAGGGTCAATTACAAACAGGGAGTACTTATTGTTAATTAAGCAATTTGACCTAGTTTTGGTGATTACCCTTTAAATGGCTCAATATTTCTAGCTGAAACCTTATAAATACACAAGAGGGACATTTCTCTACAATTAGGCGTTTATTTTACTCAAATCCGTTCAGTAGTTTCCAATCGGCGTCCAAAAACATAACACACTTAAAAACCTTACGTAAGGTTTTTAAAAATTTTAGCATGTTTTTAGCGTTTAAAAATTAACGGATGGATCTTTTTAGTTAAAACTTTCAGATACATTGAAGGGCATATAGTTACAGATTTTGGTGTAAAGTTGACCTAAAAAAAAATTCAGACTGTCCCTTTAAGCTACAAGATATATACAAATTTTGTAGCTATACTGAATTACTAATCTTAAATCATTGGGAAGGCAACATTTCGAAACGAAGACAAGGCCAATTCCCCTAATTGTACAATAAATGGCGTTTTCCCGTTGTTTGTCCATAGGCTACATGATTGTGCATGAATGTAGGACGTAAAACTACACTTAATTACATTTCATTTGTAACTTTATTTTGCAATGTCAAAAATTTGATGTACCAACTTCAGTTATCTATATGATTTTCTTAAATATCTGAATTGAATAGTATAGCAATAACAATGTATAACCATAGGTATAACATAGTTCTTGACATCTTTGTACAAGGTCAATCTACATCACCAAGACAATAATATAGGTCAATAGGTTAATGTTACGAGGGTGGGATGAAAAGTTCATAGCCTGGCTTGGAAGGAGTTATGTCACAGTGATGCAACTTGGCATGCATTAAATTCAACATTTTCACATACTAACGACATGGTTCATTTTTCAACATATTCTCCCCTGCGGTCCACATACTTCTTCGAGCGGTGTTGCAGCGTTGGACCCCGGTGGTATAGAAGCTATTATTCTGATCACCAAAAAAGTCCTCAACAGCAGATATGACCTCATCATCTGTACGGTACCGTTTCCCAGCCAAGTGTTTTTTCGTGTTCGGGAACAGAAAATAGTCAGATGGTGCTGAATCAGGAGAAACAGGACCCCCTTCGTCAGTAAATCTGAAAAATAACCATGTCGTTAATATCAGAAAGTGTTGAATTTAATGCATGACAGGTTTCATCAATTTGGCATAATTTCATAAAAGTTTGAGAATAAGATGCCCGTGAACGCTATTTTCAAACACTTCCTGTTGAATTTAAGGCTCTTAAGTATTTGTTTTATATCAGAAGGATCTTAAGTATTTGTTTTATATCAAAGACTCCCCTTGACTTAGTATGCATTTAAAAAAATAATAATTGACATTTTTTTAGGGGGGGGGGGGCAAGATTGTTATTAGAAAAATTAATAAAACAGTAAATGAATTAATAACTGATATATCGGGTGTCCCAAAAAAAACGTCCCCAACTTTGACGAAAAGTATCTCAGCTGCTAATGAGCCGAGCCGAGCCGAGATTGAATTTTTTTACATGCCATTTTGTTCCAGGCAGTACTTGTACAATTTGTTTTCTATGACTTTCATATTTTCAGGGTCTGACAAGGACATGTTGAAGTAAATCTGTGAGAAATTTGAAAGAGATCTGTCCATCAGCAGCTACGATAATTACCGTCAGACTTGGGGACGTTTTTATTGGGACACCCGATATATTTCAAATGGTTTACCCTTAAACATTATCTCATGACTTTCAATACACACAATTTATTCAACACTTATATTCACGTGCCAACATCAAGTTAAAAACAGAGTTGGCTTGTGGTCTAAGGGAGATAATTTCAATTTTGTGTGGTCTGTAGTTATCATCACAAACCTTATTATAGAGCTAGAGCGGTGCCCTGTTCTCTCCTACACGACTCCAATGTTTTCGAATGACACACATATTGAGATCTGATATCCATCAATTTGGCAAATGCATTTTCCTGACGCAATATAAGGTTGAAATATGTTTATTATCTATGATGACATAAAACAATAAATATATTATTATTCAACCTGAAATTTTGTGACCATAATTTTATATTCATTGAAATCTTCATACTGCTGCAGAATTGTAAAATAGTACTGATTTCGACATTTTGTAGACAAAAGTGGCCAAGAGTTGTATGATTGCTAAATATTTAACTGAATGAAAAAGGTGAATCAATCAGTCTAATTAAAATCAGACCCTAATTTCGTTTCGTTCGTTTTTTTTTTAAATCCGGTTTTTTAACCACTACATTTGGGTCTGAGAACGTGGCGCTGGACCTGCCGTTCAAGTTAACTTTGACCTAACCTTGATAAAAAATGACCTAATAAACTAGTCTACAGCACTTAGGAATCCTAGAATGCACCTATTGTTCGAGAACAAAATCCCAGCGCAGGAGAGGGCAAAGATCTGATTGGTTAAAACAAAGGTCATTAAGGTTAGGTCAAAGTTAACTTGAACGGCAGGTCCAGCGCCACGTTCTCAGACCCAAATGTAGTGGTTAAAAAACCGGATTTAAAAAAAAAACCGAACGAAACGAAATTAGGGTCTGATTTTAATTAGACTGGTGAATCAATGAATATAGATGAATGAATGAATGAATAAATAAATGAAATAATCAATGGATTACCTTTAAACCTTAAATTGTACTCAACTTCTATTAAATTCTCTTGGCATTTGACATCCATGTCAATATGAAATGAAATGAATTGAAATAGAAGTTTTACGTCCTACTATACTGATCAAACTTAACATTTTTCCAAATAAATTGCACCTTTTTAGTCCAATCCAACCTCATACAGTGTACAATGATGGGCATATTGGAAAGACAGCTTGCTTGCCTATCACAAGGAAAATGTTTGTTCATAACTACCAGATATCATTCTAAACCAAACTTATATAATATCAAAACAACTTCTTGTTCAACTTTAATCAATGCTAAATTCTTCTTGCCTTTTTCGATATCATCCTTATATGAAACAGCAGATACGGTTTGTAATTTCGTTTTAATGTAAAAAAAAAGTAGGCTATCTTTTCTGTAACTGTTGTCCCATGGTCACAACACTACAGTATTCATTTTATCTCTAGCACGTATAACGTCCTACTATACTGATCAAACTTAACATTTTTCCAAATAAATTGCACCTTTTTAGTCCAATCCAACCTCATACAGTGTACAATGATGGGCATATTGGAAAGACAGCTTGCTTGCCTATCACAAGGAAAATGTTTGTTCATAACTACCAGATATCATTCTAAACCAAACTTATATAATATCAAAACAACTTCTTGTTCAACTTTAATCAATGCTAAATTCTTCTTGCCTTTTTCGATATCATCCTTATATGAAACAACAGATACGGTTTGTAATTTCGTTTTAATGTAAAAAAAAAGTAGGCTATCTTTTCTGTAACTGTTGTCCCATGGTCACAACACTACAGTATTCATTTTATCTCTAGCACGTATAACTTTGCTTAAAATGGCGCTTACATGTACACTACGCGTGTGGTGTGACAAATAGTTAAGCTTATCGGTAATAATGTCCAAACCTCGCCGTCAAAATTGGGCCTCCAATTCCATGTGTATCCATAATAATATTAAAAATACAATAAGGAATCGAATTCAAATAAGACTATGCAGCATAAAAGTAGAAAATACATGTATAGAAACAGATAGCAAAATTTCTAGTTTGAGGTAAATTTGAAGAGATAATTCAATTTTTGAGAAGTTTTAATACATGCAATGCCCAAATCAGCCCTAGGAAATGACGAATGTCCTATTTTAACCAATACAAAAATAAAAGATTAAGACGAAATAAAAAGGTAATACACATAAAGTTTTTTGAAATAAAATTTGCATGAAGAATGCAATTTGTCAAATGGTCTACCTTTTTTTAAACTACAGTATTTGTTGACGTTTCAGCGGATGGTAAAGAGTGGCGTCAATTATAACATCCAATGCATTATTATACCATTCTAATTTCCAATCAGACGATCGTGCTTCCAACAATCCAACTTAAATTGATGTGTCTGATAAACATGTTTGCAGGTGTGATGTCATCAAGAACTAAGTACTAAGACTAACTTCATGCGCCTCAAAACAAGTGTAATGTTTCCAAGAAGACTTGTGGTCAAAGGGGGATAATTTTAAATTTAGTATGGTCTGTAGTAAACATGTTATCTGTATATGACAAATTGACTGAAAGGAAACTAAAAAGTGATCCTCTAGTTTATATTTTCAACATTCTGATGTTTGTGAAATTTAGAGCTCATCTCTTCTTCCTCTTGGGGTTTAACATTCTCGTTAGGTTTTTTTTTTTGTAAAACAGCAAAAAGGCGAATATCGAATGAAACCCATTTCCAATACTACAACGAACTGATTTCTGCCAATGATTAAGATCTGTGCAAAAAAAAATATCATTTACTTACTTATATTATTTATTCTGAAAAATTGCATACACGTACATTCCAAAAGTCGTATGACATCAATCTTTTCAAAATCCAATAATTTCATCCATTTCCAATAAACCAAAGATAAAAATATTAACACCTTAACAGCGAAGTTTTGTAAAAAAAAAAAAGGCAGCAAAAATGACCAATCTTAATCATGAGAAATGGATTATCTCCCTTTTAATGTATTTTGAATTTTCCATCTAAATACTATGGATTGTTGTCCCTCATATCATATCAGCTGCCTGCGGTGCTAGTAGGGTGCAGTAGAAAACTAGCTTGAACTTCCATTTGCATCGCCCACTTTGTTTCAAAATAATGATTTGAGTACGTTTGAGTAAATATGTGTCAAAATGCATCATATAAAATTTACTTCTCTGACCCTCAAAGAGAGAAATGACTCTTTAGTGTTATTTGAAATTCCAACAAGTTATCTTGAATCCTCCGTTAAGAGCGGATCGACTCCGCCATCCCGCCAAGGTATTTGAGACTCGATATTCGCGAATTGAAAAGCAGGTTTTTTTCATGCAAGCTGCATGATCTCTCATGGGGAACGTTTAATATTAGATTTCAGGGAATCAGCAAGTTTCGGAATACGAGCATGCGTCATGTGTGCTCTGTCACTTTTGTTTGTTCTACCTTGATGGTTTCCAGATGGACAGAAAAATTGGTGGATAAAAACACTGAATAACTGGACTAAATGAGACCTGAGTTAAAAAAAGCTTTAAATGGAGACGAACAAAAACTTATTGAATTGAAAGAAGTCATTGACATAAAAGACAGGATCGTTTGTTAAAAATATTCTAAGCCGATAGGCAAAAATATTCTAAGCCGATAGGCAAGTGCTACCTGATGTCAACAAGACGAGAATGTCTTACCTTTACTTTATTATATAAATATCAGATGATCGGAAAAATATCAAATGCAATTTTCGGTAAATCGGTACAATTTACAGTAAATACACTATTTAAATAGGCAATAAAAAAAGGGCAATACTGTCACTATGTACCTGTGAATTTCAGGGGTTGTGGTGCAGAATTTAAGAACATTGGCTCGGTATGGCTGCCGAAAATATTTGTGTGCCGTTGACGGAGGATTCAACACATCGATTATTCGGACCAATACGGGAATTGTCTATCTCTGTTTTAGTGTGCTCGGCTTTTCGGTTAAATTTTGATCATCATTTGATTATTCCTAGCTATGGTTTTCCAATAATATACGTACACAATCAAAAACAACATTAAAGGCATAGGATAAACTAACGAAAAACAAAGCCCCAAAATTCCTAGTAATATGAATATTTGAAGGAACTTTTTTTCAAAATAATTTGTTCGTACAATTATTCTAGCGTTTCGAAAGAGTCTTTATTCATGACCCGAATCAAACTCAGAAAACATTTACTTGACTTGACCCCTTTAATTAAAATAGCATCAATAAAAGTTATTGAATGATAACAATCAAGTCCGATAACTCTATTAATATTTTATAGTATGTAAACAAACCGAATCTCATACCATGAAATTGCTTTTCAGTTCAAGTTACTGTTTATTTAAGTTTTGTTTATTCATCATTTACGGCAACTCCTTGCTCTACAAGTTTTAAAAGATAATGCGTCGAAAGGTCTTCTACGAAACAAGTACATTTCGTGAGTTAAATGTCATCAAACACTCAATTCTAACTGGAAATGCAGAGTCCACAGACAGTCTAAATATGAGAATGATGCAAATTAGTTAAATCAGCGTCCCTGAAACATAAAATTAGAAAATCTCTTTACAACCCATTTAAAATTCATCAATACAAAGTGGAGTAATCCTGTTAACCATTTAATGGCTTGACCTCACCAGAAAATTATATCTGCATGTACACAGTGTTCCAGATCACAAGCAAAATAAAATAGAATTTTCCAACTGGTAACACAAATTTCCTTTAAAAAAGCTATCAATCTAACTTTACTTGGGTTATTAAATCAACTCAATGATCCAGTAAACTATTGCAGTATGACCTGGATCTCATCATTAATAAAATGGAGTTTTACGTCCTACTATTCTGCACCAGTTTGGGATAATGAAAACGGGCCATCGCTATGCAATGAGGAAATATGTGCCAGGACAGTGTCATTAGCCTACTCATTTTTTCAGTTTCCAACTGTCGAGGGTCTTCATATTAATCCGTACAAAACAAAATCAAAATCAAGGCAAATCGAACAATAGTAAAAAAAAGTACTATCAGGTGTTTCGAAAAGAGTAAGCATGGCCTCTATTTATGGTTCCATCCGTTTTTTCATGTCAGGAAAACAGTCTTAAGCTTTCATACATGAACTCAGTATAATATCAATGCATAATATCACACTAACAAAATAGGGTTATGATTCCAACCAACTGATAACAATTTTTGTTTAAAAAGCTATCAATACCATGGAGAGTAATAAATCAACTCAATGATCCGATAAACTATAGCAGTATGACCTGGACCTCATCAGATGAAGTCTTGCTGTCAGTACCATGTTAATATGAAGCTATGTCAATATTGACTCAGCGAGAAATCAACTAGTTTTTAACATGTCATCCCTGTCAATTGTGTTAATTTAACGCTTAGTGCCATATTTATACAGCCCTCCTGATAATGAGACTTCAGCAAATAGAAACTCTTGTAGTAGAACTCTTCTAATGAGCTCCATAGTACATTTCGGTAATCCGAATCGTTCTGTCTTTTGGGCAAGAGTAAACTTTAATGAAAACACTGATTTAATTTCGAATACACACGACAGTATTCGTAAGATTTGAATTAAATTTTAAGACTCAAAAGAAATATGAGTAGGATTTAATACAAGTGAATTTCAAACTTTATCTCTGTGCATGATACGACAGATTTCTCTCCCGTAATGATGAACTTCATGATTTTTTATAAAATTAACTCCCTTGAAAACTAAACTTTAACAAATTTATATAGTGACATAAATAATTAAGAATTAGTGTGGTGCCAGACAGGGTTTGCTGACAATTGTAGACACCTGATATCATTTTCCATTATAAAATATGCACTCAATTGATATACGTCCACACATGGAAAGTTTATTAGCTGATACAGTTTACATGGATTTCAAAATTCGGTTTAGGATCGCTCGTGCATGTTGGGTTTTATTGTTCAGAATATAGAAAAATTGAGGTTTTCACACTCGATTGAATTGCATGTTATTGTAGGTAGAATTCTTTCATGCGAGTAAAAATCACAGCAAGAAGCAAAAAGAAGAAAATCACGACAATTCGGACTAATTAAATGGCTGTCAGTTATTATTTGTATAATACATGTGGATAAAAGACAGAGAAATTAAGATGTATTGCCTACTAATTGATATTGTTTTTTAATGGAGCAACTTGTCGATAAATGAGTTATATTGTTATAATTATAAATCATGTATTGAATTATTACAATAATCACAGCACTGTTTGTAATAAACTCGACCATTTCTGTCTCTGGGATTGATTTTTTTCTTAGTTTGATTTGACAGCGCTGTTGGCAATCTGTATGTTTGCACTAAACTAAATTCTATTTAACAGTATAGTACTTGCAGCGAACAGTAGTATTGGTTCGAGCTTACCTTCGTATTTTTAAACACGGTTTCCCCTGCCAGCGTCCAGTGATGCATGTCGGGTCGGAGTGCTGACATGAAAAAATCGTCCAGTGTGCTACAGGCTGTGCACGTCGAACATCCCTCGACAGTTGTATTTCGAAAATATGAGTAGGATACTGTCACGGTCTTGGCAAAATTCCCTAACACACTGCATGGCGTAACACCGTCAACAATTATCCATACATTTCTGGGCCTCACCGGCACCGCGCTGATACTGGAGGTGAACATTGACAAAGGTCGAACCGAATTAATCAATCTGATTATTTTTTGCTTTAAATCCATTATATTACACAGTTTGTTTAGGTATGCTATGTTTTGTCGTCTCTATTTATTTGGTATTTTTTAAACCTTAATGGATGTTGTGAATCCAAAATATTATCAGAATGAGATATACTGTAAAGAGAAAATATCATATAAAAGGGAATCAAAATGTGAACGGTGTTCTGGTTTTGGATGTGAACTTCCAATGTATATTTAAAGCAATACAGAAACATTGACCTGCCATTTAACAAGTCGTAAGACTGTATTTAGCCAGTTGTCCAGGAGACCGCATCAATATTATCATTTCGTAATGCAATCTGTCGGCTAATAGTAACGCAAAGATACACCAATAAACATATCGACAAAAGGATTGCGAAATAGCTAGACTTTAAAATACATGTAGTACATGACGACTACGTTATAAGGAAAGATATGGAACGCCGTAACTGCCTTATGTTAGTATTTTTGCATTATAAGCATCTTTTTGTATTATCAGCATCATCTTTTCGTATTATCATCTTTTTCTATTATCATCTTTTTGCATTATAAGCATCATCTTTTTGCATTATCAGCATCTTTTTGTATTATCAGCATCATCTTTTCGTATTATCATCTTTTCGTATTATCATCTTTTTGCATTATCAGCATCATCTTTTTGCATTATCAGCATCTTTTTGTATTATCAGCATCATCTTTTCGTATTATCATCTTTTTCTATTATCATCTTTTTGCATTATCAGCATCATCTTTTTCTAATATCATCTTTTTGTATTATCAGCATCATCTTTTTCTATTATCATCTTTTAGTATTATCATCTTTTCCGTAAGTGGCCGTAGGTTTACGGAAATCAACGGTAATCTTCGTAAAAAGTCGACGTAAACAAGATGTCGTAGACTAGGTTAATGAGACGCAACTATTATTTTGTCAAAATGGATACCAATTTACCAGGCCCGTAGCCAAGGGGGGCCTAATTACAATCTTGCCCCCCCCCCCCCCCTAAAAAAAATGTCAATTGTTACATTTTTTTTAATGCTTTAATTCATTTTACTGAGTCTAGGGGAGTCTTTTTTTTTAAAACAAATAATTCTGAGCCTTAAATTCGACGTTAAGTGTCAGCTAATAGCGTTTACGGGCATCTTATTCTCAAAATTTTCTAAGAGACAAATAATTTTGAACCTTAAATTAGCTGGGAAATGTCAGAAAATTGTGTTTCCAGGCATCTAACTCTTAAAATTTTCTAAACGAGATATCGCAGATCCCACACAAATAATCTTAAACCGTAAATTCAGTGGGAAATGTTAGGAATTTACGTTTTCCAGGTGTCTAATTCTAACAAAATCTTATGGTTTCACAGTCCAAAGGAAACCTTAAGTTCGTTAGGATATTGGCATATATTTCTCAAAATTTCTAGGCTTGGTCCCTCAAACCCTATACAAAATTTATGATCTTGAACTTTAATTTTGGTGGAATATGTCAGGAAATTGCGTTTACATGCGTTTACTTCTTAAAATTTTCTATGCTAGATCCCTCAGACACTACTATACAAATAATTTTCAACCTCAAATTTGCTGGGGAATGTCAGGAATTTTCGTTTCCAGGCGTCTCATTCTCAAAATTTTCTAGTTGTCTCACAGTCCCTACACAAAATTATCTGAAGTTAGTCAGGAAATTGCATTTGTGGGCATCTATTTCTCACAATATTTCTACACTAGATCCCTCAGACCCTATACAATTAATCTTGAACCACGATTTTGGAGGAATATGTCAGGAATTTGCGTTTTGAGGCGTAAAATTCTCAAAATTTTGTTCTGGTTGCCCTGAAGTCCCTTTACAAATAAACTTTCAATTAGTCAGAAAATGTCAGGAAAAAGTGTTTATGGGCGTTTAGTTACCAAAATTTCTTCTTGTGGTCCTGCATTTCCTACACAACAAACCATTTAATTCAACCGAGAATAACGTTTCAGTTTTCTGAATTTTTTAGAGGAGGTCTCCAGACTATAGAAAATCATACACCCAGGAAAAGATTGACAATTCACATATTTTCAAAGAGGGAAAGAAAAAGAGGGGGGGGGGGTAACTAAACACTGCCCCCCTTGATTGGGCGTTTGCCCCCCTAGAAGTACTTGGCTGGCTACGGGCCTGAAATTTACACCTTTCATTGACATTCTGTTCTGATTTTCATCATATCTGAAGAATGTGATATCCCAAGGCATTCCATATCATATCTGGATAAATGGCAAACTATATCAGGATATTTTTTCTCTTTGAAAGAAAGGCAGGCGTATGCAATGAAAGGTGTACATTTTCTAAAATCGTATCCATTTTGACAAAATAAAAATTGCGTCTCATTAACCTAGTCTACGACATCTTGTTTACGTCGACTTTTTACGAAGATTACCGTTGATTTCCGTAAACCTACGGCCACTCACGGAAAAGATGATAATACTAAAAGATGATAATAGAAAAAGATGATGCTGATAATACAAAAAGATGATAATAGAAAAAGAAGATGCTGATAATGCAAAAAGATGATCATAGAAAAAGATGATAATACGAAAAGATGATGCTGATAATACAAAAAGATGCTGATAATGCAAAAAGATGATGCTGATAATGCAAAAAGATGATAATACGAAAAGATGATAATACGAAAAGATGATGCTGATAATACAAAAAGATGCTGATAATGCAAAAAGATAATGCTTATAATGCAAAAAGATGATAATAGAAAAAGATGATAATACGAAAAGATGATGCTGATAATACAAAAAGATGCTTATAATGCAAAAATACTAACATAAGGCAGTTACGGCGTTCCATAGAAAGACGTTAACAGCAGTAACAGTAAGATAGTGTGCCGTAGTGTACTGTACTGTACTGACAAGATGAGTAAACCCGAATGGTAGGTCTATATTTATTATGGGGTAGTAGAAGTTATATTTGTTATTTATGTGTACTCTAATAGTATCAATCTGCATCATTGTAACCAAACATCAGTGATTCAAGCAAGTCAACTAAAAATAAGACTCTTTGACTTCCGCGAGACATGCTTGTAACACCGACCAATACGAAACTAAGCTATACAGTGATCACTATAATATTTCTTGAGTCAACGTTAAACGTTATACATGACCTCAATTAAAGTTTAATTAATTTATTTGATAATTCAAAAGATTGTTCACTAAGTTAATTTCATACGCCGAACCATACGTAGTTTTGTAAGGCAGAGCCCCTTTGTGGGCATGACCTATGATCAAACGCTCAATGTTAAGTGGAATTGCTGGAACAACTCACAAATACGTGATACAAATTTAAAAGGTCCAAATTGAATATTTTTAGTTGAAAATTTACGTATACAGCTAAACAAGTCGTTTGAAAGAGTTATGGAATATGGAAGACCTTCCTCGTCGTATAAAGAAATAGGCTGGGCGTCAGAGACTATGTGTTATTGACTTTTGATACCAGCCCTTATATGGTTTCATCAAAATTCACAATAATACATCACCATGCAAAATATTTTCAGGTTTAAAGGACCGATAGAGAAGGCGGCAGCAAATAATGACTACAATTTAGTTGGTATGCAATTAGATGACAAGCAATGTCGAAAACTGGATGATGCTAGTAGGGCACTTATTGTAGCCACAACAAATAACAATCTTCGAATGGTACAGTTACTATTGGACGAACACCACTACATATAGCAGCTCAAAATAACTTTGATAGAATCATATATCTGCTACTCAGACGCAAGGCGGATGTCAATGCCCAAGACCAGAATGGTGATACACCTATAGTTTTAGCAGTGAAGAATAAAAACTTCGATGTTTGCCAAACGTCTGAAGGATAATGGAGCTGATATAACGGTTCTGAGCGAGTCAGATAAATCAGCTCTGTTATAATGTGTTTTCTATCGTGTAAAGGTGCGCTCGATTGGTGTATTCTGCATGTTCTGGATTCATCGAATCAACCGGAAGTTCAATCAAACAAGTTGGAACAGACTTGAGAACGCGTTCGCAATGTTCAGAAAAAAAAGTGTAGACATTATTCTAAGAGGGTAAATTTTAAGTTGGACGTATTCGGTTTAGTTCTGTGTGATTGATGCCGGAATCTTATCGAACGAAATCTGTTCAGGACTCCGTTATCGGGCGCTACCAAAGACACATATTTCATTCAGTGTACTTACATGTATTGTTTTTTCCTTATCATAAACTTTAATTAATAGAATATAATTGCTTGCAATAATGTGATCTAACATATTTTTCTGGATGGTTTTGGCATACGAAACTGTGTATGGTTGGTTCATCACATATCCCATACCTTGATATTGCATTGGTTGATATACCATGGCTCATATTACACTGTATGATGATACTGGATCTGACTGATTGGCACATGCCTGACAAGCTCAGAGGATCCTTGACTGCAGACTGGTAAGGAAGCAAGAGACACTAGAACAGTTATTCGACATCGCTGTCCTGTTCTATGTGTAAGCCTGTGGTACAAGACGACCACCCATTTACAGTTAATAAGCAATACATTACAGGGTGACACATGTTCACAGTCAAGAAAAGAGTGACCGCTGGCCGCGTCAAGAGGGTGGTGTTGAATAGAGGTAAATTTACTTGAAAATTGCATGGGATGTAATTTAAGGGTGGCCTTTCATTAAAGGGTGGTGCTGAATACAGGTGACCGTTGGACCAAGTTTGACTGTATATTATATTCATTCGTTTACAAATTATATTAGGTAGTCTATAGATAGTGGGAGTAGGTCAGTACATTTAAGTAAATACTGTACAATGATCGAACAACGATGATTTCGCAATCGAAATTCGGTCAGTTTTGAAATAGTTTGTAAGAAATGAGTGAAACTAAGAGGTAATGTGAATAATTTTCTGTTTCTTTTTCGTTTTATACATAAAAGATACTACATGTATTATCAATTCTAATTGTATAATAAACCATACCTCTTTAAATAAACACCCACCTTGATAGCGTTATCTCAACAATAACGGTATTTTTTTTGAGAATATATACAATATGAATGAAAATGTTTCTAAAGTCTTACTGTTCTCCTCTTGCTTAGGCTAATGAAAGCTCGCTATGCCATGACATTGTGCAAGGAAAAAAATTCTACAATGAAAGCCGCACAAGCATTCACTATAGATTTCCATCAGCATCGGAATCTTTAACGTGCACAGCCTCTAACACATTCGGTAGCAAAATAGATATGTATTGTCCCATCCAAACTACCTTTTTCCATGCAATCCACGAAGGAGTGGAATATTAAAAGAACACGTAGGCGTATCTTAAATCGAAACCATGACCTTAATGTTAGCCCGTGAAGCGTATTATTCCCGTGAACGTACTAGGGAAACAAGTAATTTCTAATCATTTCATTTCCGGTCAAATTCCATTCATGGAAATCATGAAAATTGGAGGGGGATGTGGGGTTTTACAGTGCTCGAATGAATTTCATGGAGATATAATTTTAAAGAGCCTGGTTATATGTGAAAGGCCAGCCCGGTTAAGCGGGCTGGCCCGGTTTGCCGAGTGTCTCGGGTCTGACGTCACTGCAGTCAATTTCTACTTATTTACTCAAACATATTTATATGGAACGCGGGCCAGCCCGAGTAGCCCGGTATTCATATAAACACTATTTGATGGGTTAGCCCGGGCTACTGAGCCACAGCGCACGCGTACAACATACTTTTACTAAACAACATTGCTCCAAAGAACCAAATAAAAGCTCTTTGAGCCCTAACCCGCGTCCAAGTAAAGATTCAAAACTTTCAACCCGGGTAACCGAGCCAGCTGATATATGCAGCTCGGCTTACCGGGCTGGCCCGTCACATATTACCAGGCCCTAAGACACAATCGGACAGCTTTGTATTGTTCATTGCACACTGTTTGTTTTATACATACCATGAGTAATTCATGAGTAAGTCATTTAGCCCAAGTAGGTGTATCGATTTTTATAAACAAAAACTTAAGTTCTGTATTTAGAAGGAAGGTCTTATCCTTTAATGCTATTATATTTCAGAGAATTGCAAGAAGCTGTCGCTGTCTGTAAAGATCTTAAAGAGAAGGACGATGATATCAATCAAGCTCTTTTTGAGGCGACTGAAAAAAATCAGTTTGATAAAGTGAGAGAACTCCTTGAAAGTGAAGCCAGCGTCAATCAGAGGAGTCAGTATTCAGATAGCACACCTCTTTTATTAGCCGTTAAAAATAACTATGGATCAGTTGCAACCTTGTTGATAAAATACGGATCAGATGTCAATGCCAGAGACAAGTTTAATGATTTACCGTTATTATTTGCAATTGAAAACAAAAACGTTCATCTTGCTGAACAGCTGATCGACCATGGAGCCGATATCAACATTACAGATGGCACTGGCCAAACAGTTCTTTTATTGGCTTCCGAGGGACCGGCTACGCTGATTCCCTCCTTAATAACAAAAGGCCTAGATGTAAATGCAGTGGACTCTAGAGTTAACTCAAACGCCCTACACAAAGTTATCAAACATATGACCACACATGTCTTTGATAGTGGTGCTATCAATGCAATAAATGCTTTACTAGATGCAGGATGTGATACATCACTTAAAACAAATACAGATGGCGACACACCACTCATGGTGGCCATGACTAATGATTTTTCTCAGTTTGATTTTGAACCAAGCGAGTATAACAGATTTTTCAGGGAACAAATGTCCAGCACTTTTGACAAACTTTTGTCGAAATGTAAAAATTTAGACGAGGAAAACAACTTTGGTGAAACTGCTCTGATGTATGCGGCTATGAACGGATATTTGCATCACGTCAAAACATTGATCGATAAAGGCTGCTCTATAAATAAACAATCTTATTCCAAATGGACAACCCTACGATTCGCCGTCAATTCGAATGAGACTGATATAGTAAAATATCTCCTTGATCATGGCGCAGATTATGATGTCATTGACAGTGAAAACTCACCTTTAGTAGAAGCGGCATTGTGTTCGGAAAATGATACACTTGAGTTACTTCTTCAATATGGATGTCAGATCGGTTTCAGTTTAATCGAATTCGAAAAATTCATCGACGTAATAAAAGACAGGTCGGACCCTTTAAGTATTTTGGAAACTATGTATTGGTATGGAAGTTGTCCCCAAAGTGACATTTTGCGTTGTTTAAAAAATACAAAAATAGAAAAGCGTTGTGGAATAAAGTACAAGAAAAGGGCAGAGTGGCTATCTGACTTGTGTTCTAAGCCAAGAACACTAAAATCTTTTTGCCGAATTGCGATCCGACACTGTGCTCAGAAAGCAATACGTTTAGACCAATTGGATCTTTTGCCTGTTCCATCAAAGATTAAGCTATATCTGAACCACGAAATCAACGATGATATCTTTATTGCAGAACCAGAGCCTGTGTTGACTGAAGAGCAAATATCAAGAAGAAGAATGGATGAATTTTATAAATGGGCAGATCAGTATGGATTTTTTTAGTTACAAAGCAGTCAGAGAGGCTGACATGAAAATGGTTGAAGAACTGACAAACTGAGATGACTGCTATAGTTTGAAACAAGGTTATGACTCAATGTAATTCAATCTGAAATAATGTTGTTACTATCAAAAATGTTGAACTTACAATGTAAATTATATGTACAGTGTATATCAATTTTCAAATGTTGTGTAACATAATTTCTTCCTCCTAGACATAACGTGTCATTTTATTATTTCATATAATATATATTTATTTGTTTATTATAAGAAATTAAAAATCCCGTGAAAGAATAATAGAATAGAAGTTCTGTGTGCTTTTTAAAATGTTGTATTTGCTCATCACATGCAGTAAATATGTTTGGTATTGCTAAAATAGCATGAACGCTCAAATCTAGCTATCATAATTCTTTACATTTTATTATATTTTTCTATAAATAGTATGAACTCTCTGGACCAAATCTAGCTATCATTATTCTTTACATTTTATTACATTTTTCTAGAAATAGTATGAACGCTCTGGACCAATTCTAGCTATCATTATTCTTTACATTTTTCTAGAAATAGTATGAACTCTCTGGACCAAATCTAGCTATCATCATTCTTTACATTTTATTACATTTTTCTAGAAATAGTATGAACGCTCTGGACCGAATCTAGCTATCATTATTCTTTACATTTTATTACATTATTTCTAGAAATACCAAATCTAGCTATCATTATTCTTTACATTTTATTACATTTTTCTAGAAATAGTATGAACTCTCTGGACCAAATCTAGATATCATTATTCTTTACATTTTATTACATTTTTTCTATAAATAGTATGAACTCTCTGGACCGAATCTAGCTATCATTATTCTTTACATTTTATTACATTTTTCTAGAAATAGTATGAACTCTCTGGACCAAATCTAGCTATCATTATTCTTTACATTTTATTACATTTTTCTAGAAATAGTATGAACTCTCTGGACCAAATCTAGCTATCATTATTCTTTACATTTTATTACATTTTTCTATAAATAGTATGAACTCTCTGGACCGTATCTAGCTATCATTATTCTTTACATTTTATTACATTTTTCTAGAAATAGTATGAACTCTCTGGACCAAATCTAGCTATCATTATTCTTTACATTTTATTACATTTTTCTAGAAATAGTATTAACTCTCTGGACCAAATCTAGCTATCATTATTCTTTACATTTTATTACATTTTTTCTAGAAATAGTATGAACGCTAAGGACAGAACCTAGCAATCATTATTCTTTTCAGTTTATTACATTTTTCTAGAAATAGTATGAACTCTCTGGACCAAATCTAACTTTTATGATTCATCTTCGATGTAGATAATCATTGAAATTATAACATTATATAAAATAATATTCCAATTATGATTTATAACATCGAACAGGTGCTAAAATACATAAATATATATATTTAAGCTTAAAACGATACTACGTTTTAGAATGAACAAAAAAAAAAAAATTTCAAACTTGGTCAGTAGGAGTTCATCAGAGGACAAACCTAGTATAACTATAAAACAGATTACCTAAATAATCTGATAAATCCAGAAAACTATGTTTAAATACAATAATTGATAAATATCTTAATCCAATTTAAGACATTTATCAATAATAATCTGTAATTGTATGGAAAATTACATAGTTTTATGGGTTTATTTGATTCTGTTTGTATACTTTGGACACTGTTGATGAATATATACTCTTATTGACCAAGTTTGAGAACTTAATTTTTTTGTTCATTCTAAGACGTAGTATCGCTTTAACTGCAAGAAACACCTATATTTTACAAGGATAACAACTTAAATTCTCATGCTCTTGGCATTATTCTTTCTCGGATGATCCGTACTCATTTACTGCTGGGTTGACAGAAATTATGAGTGAAGATTACTTATTCATGGTCATCGTAATTGCTTGCACACCCCAATCAGTAACCGATCTCTTATCCATTACAATCTCTAAGCAAATAACGTCATGTTTGTAAAGAATAACGCTCTGACCAATTGTGCCATAGAACCACACATTATGAAGATATACGGAATAAAATTTTCATTTCAAGCTGTTATTTGATCTATAAAAATGAAATTGTTGGAAATCTTTTGTATTTCACCCTCCTTTCACCCAGAAATATTTTTGTGAAAACACCCTCAGTTTTGACTCTGTAAAAGCAAATTTCCAAATAGTGATTGTAAATGACTAATGCTTTATCAGTTGACATTTCCGTACACCGAAGCTGTTTATATTTTAAATGACACAACATAAACCCCAGAACTCCTAAATCACAAGAAGTGTGTTCTATGTGGTCATGTAATGGCTTAAATAAGAGCATGAAATAATCTCCAAATTGGTTTCAAAAAAGCATTAATAGAATTAAAAGTTTGATGTTCGCAGGGATGTGGTTAATTGAACGGTTAGATGCTATGTGAGCCCCCCCCCCCCCCCCCCCCCCCCATTTCAATCGTTCATCTCAGTTCTTCATCACAGTCTACACCGAATAACTGTAATGGTCCAGCCAACCAGCGTTGAGGACGAAAGAGCCTTCTCGGCTTGTGCTCTGCTGGTCACAAAACTGAGATCAAGAATGGGTGACAACTTAATGGACGCACTGACATCTGAAAGCCTTTTACCAGAGAAATAAACGTCACGAAGAGCGAGCTAAGCCGGTAGCGCCAAACCCCAAAAGAGAAGGAACACCAAATGACTGCGAAATAGTTGAGATCGAATAAAGACTATCCGTATTATTGACTCTCAGTTGCCATCCAACTGTTGGTGTTGTGTATAGGTGTTAGATGTATATCTCAGTTTTTTAGTTCCTAATAAAGTAATATCTGATAAAAGTAGCAATAAAGGGAATATAGGGTTATACAGCAGTGAGCAGTTATTAGTCCGGTTTGTCATATACATGATTTAGTCTCAAATTCATTGTACCATTGTAGTACCGGTACCGGTACCGGTACCGCCGGTACTTACCTGGTACCGGAATCGGTACCGGTCACCTGGTACCGCCGGTACTCTTGCGAACCCTGCTAGGGACATGGCCTACAACACGTTTCACAGAGGACCATGGGTCTTGAGGACGTACATCATATTTCTCTATCCAAAATATCTGTGAATTTGGGCCACGATTCGATAAAGGTTGGGAACCACTGTTCTTCTATAGACTTGTGAACGTAATTTTAATGCAAGTAGGCCTAATGTTTAACAATGCGCCGTTAGTTGTATCCTCAAAAATTCTTGGAAAAAAAATGCTGAGGGTTGCCGAATGAGAAATCACTGATGAGTAAACTGACGAAGGTGGCCGAATGAAGTGGAACTCATTTCTGCGCATGTTTTTTGTGGTTTATTTACGGTTTTTTTTACCTAGAAAGTAACTTACGATTTATTTTAGTCGTAAGTGTAAATACCAAACTTACGAAAGTTTTGTGGAATGCACGTAATCGTAAACTTACGACAGTCGTAATTGCATGTCGTAATCGTAAACTTACGATTTTTTGTGGAATGATACCCTGCAGGAACGTCATTAGTTCTAGGATAGAGTTATAAATAGAATGACGTAACTTTTTTGACTTCCGTTTTAGATACTTCTTATAACGACATGACTGCTTACATCCTTGAAAGTCTTATACCGTATAACTACTAGTATAATTTATACTATTTATTTTAACCAGAATCAGGTGCCTGTGCTACTTTTTTTTGTGTTTCTCATTGTTATACGTATTTTGGTTATTTTATAAGTGAAATAGAAAATAACAATTGTCTTTTGAGAAATAATATCTGCAACTTAGGCAATGCATATACAATGATAGTTCTGTGCATCACCCCCTCCCCCCACATTATTGATATCCATCGGTTGAAAAAGTGCCGTCGGTAAAGTTGAGCCGACCGCCCACAGGCATCAACATATTTTTTTTTTTAAATATAGCTTCAATTAGGCTTCCTGCAGTGAATCAAATCTGTAAAAACCCCAGGCTCAGGCAGGCTCCTAGAAACATCCCGTGTTTTGCTCCACTCGCAAGGTCAATATATTCTGTCGGTTCATCACAGTTCAAGGGTGCATTTTTCAAGAAAAATATAATTTGAAGGTAGATATGGATATTTACTAGACCAAAGGAATAAGTACTAAAAACGGATCAACATTTTATTCATTTTTCTTTTCTAACCAACTACCAACAACTGAGGGTTCTGCCGTTGCAGATACTTGAAGAACAGCATGGTAATGTATCGTAATTACACCTTCGGCCCGCACAATCTTCTTCTCTCTTTAGGAAACTCCTTAGAAATTCAGATCTAAAAGGAAACATATTGGGAGGTAGATTTGGGTCTTGAATACATGTATATGCAAATTGTAAATAGTCTTCAGAACTGCACAGAAATAACAAAATCCCTTCAAATATATACCTCGAACGAAATATTTGTCCCTCTATTTCTATATAATGTGTTTTCTACATAAGGCATATAGATTCACTAAAAAAAGAATCGTATTTTTGACTTTCAAATGCTGATGATTATGGATAGACATATTGTATTCGTAGGTTTTCCAGTATAGAGTTGTGAACACTATTATTAATTAGCTTAGCTAAAAATTTACCTTTGAGGTTATTTCAAAATTCTCGTATCGTGCACGTAACGTCAGAGGTCTGTAGTTTTTGCCATTTCAAGAAAACTTATATGATCATACGAAATAGCGTGAAGATTTTGCATAGAAATAACCTACACGTACGTTGTAAACAGCATTTAGAATAAAACATAAATATTAAAGTCAATATGATAATCAATAATATTCTTTTGAAATGTTAATCAGAATGGTTGTTTACTACGTTCGTGCAAATTGTTTGTGATGGTCATGTCGTAATTTGGTCAAGTTTCCTGAATTATAAATGGTAACTACAAAATATATATCAGACCGAATTCGGAATGGAGCTCACAGGACCTGTATGGGCTAATGAGAACGGGCAAACGCCATTGCAATGAGGGAAATTATTCCAGGATAATGGATCTAAATTTGTATTTCTCGGAACTGCACAGAAATCACACAATCCCTTGAAATATCCTCTTACTAAGAATTTATCTTTCAAATTGTGTACAGGTTGAACAGAACGTGAACGCACCACTTTCAAACATACTTCTTTAAAGTTTATAGACATAATATTTGAAATACATTGTACTTACTTATGCCTCTGATACGAATTGGTTGCCGCTTTGGGGACAATTATTTCCCGACTTGTTACGGTTCCTCACGCGTTAATCCCGCTTTGATCAGGCTTTGTTACGCTTGAAATCACGCTTTGATAACTTTGATAAGCTTTATAACGCTTTATTACGTTTTGATGCGATTATGACGCTTTAAATCAGGCTCTGATACGATTATCAAGTTCTGTTGTGCATTGTTACGCTCTGTTAAGCTTTGTTACGCATTGAAAAATGTCGAGATCGCCGATTTCATGCCGCTTTTGATCGTAGGAGAGCGTGAGGGAGCTAGCCAAGCGTAACAAAGCCTCTCAATTCGTGGGAAAGCGTGAGAGTCCTTCATCAAAGCGTAACAAATTGTAAAAAAGCGTGTCAGAGCTTGATGAAAGCGTCTGACCTCGTGTCAGATCTTGATGCCAGATCGTAGCAAATCTTGAGACATCTTAACGAAGCGTGTCAAATGGTGACAGACCATGAAGACTGGGGTCCCCGCTTTGAACCAAGCTCTGTTAAACTTTCCTACGCATTGAGTCAAGCTTTGTTGAGATTTGTTACGCTTTGTTAAGCTTTGATACGCTCTCGGCGCATTAATCAATTCGGGACAGAGCGCCCAAAATTTTTAAACAGTTTAAAAATTTTTGGCGCTCTTGCCGAATGTCCCGTTTTACTCCAAGCTTTTCCACGATCTATTACGACCCTGACGCTTTAATCAAGCTTTGGTGCCGCTTTGCACGCCGCTTTAAAGCGCCATCAAAGCGCCGTTGGTGTGAACTTAGCATTAATGGCTTCTGCAACATTAACAGTGGTTAAAACCAGGAGTGCTAACAGAAAAATAACAGCAGTTTTCATCTTGTTGATTTTAGTATTCTTTTTAAAACCTCAATCTGAATTGCTTTCTAGATTTTAATTCTGCCTTATATATTATTTTTGTATGAAAATTCAGCATTTTAGGCGGTAATATTTAATTATGGTTTTTTGTATGGAAGGGCAAACCAGTCATAATTAGATTCAATACACTTTTGTGTAAGTCAATTTGCAGATAGTCTACGGTGAAAGGTTCATAAAAGTTATATAATGCAGTAATATTAAATGTCACAGGGTTCCGATGTTAAGAATGTCCCCATCTAAGTCCTCCCTTAAAACTGACCGGGACTGAACACAGACCCAAGACTTATGTGTAGGACACGATGAGGCAATAACAAATGTAACGTTTGTAATTCAGCATTGGATATAATCATTCACATTTCAAGTCTTTTATCTTGTGTTAATTGGTAAGAGATAAATGCATTTAAATTTTTGAACAGCAAAACTGATTTCTGTCAAATATATTTTTGTCACTGAAGATATATATTTTGATCTTTCCCACAGTTGTTATCAGTGGAGGCATCTTACCTTGCCATTACATTTAGTCTTCAGAATGTGTCCTGTAATATTTTGATACGAAAATGAAAATGTTGCTAACGGTATTCCATGATGCGATTCTAACAAATTAATGGGAATATTTATATTATATTGGGCTACTTGGAGCTAACTTGGTTAACTAACATACAATTTGAGGAACAGGCAATTTCCATTCTTTTCAAACTCTTCAGCCTGGTTTTCCAACTTGAGAGGCCGGGAACATTTAGACATTTTCCTGGACACATAATCTACGCTTTTTGTCTGATAAAATTTATAATATTTTGTATTATCTAGGTAGAATGCATCAAGTGTTAGTGTTCATTTCCAGCAACGACAATTGTATACCTGATAAGGCAGGTGTCAGGCATATATTGTGATAGAAACTCGACCAACAGGGCCTTCAGAACTGAGAAATAGAGAAAATGTCCAAATAATGATAATGCATTGCCTAGTGTCAATGACACTGGCCACAGAATAGCCAATTTTAACAATAAGTATTTTGTTTAAAATGTTTGCTTTAGAATTTAGAATAAATCTTTAGGTGACAGTTAGATTTGACGGTTCTTGTTAATCGTGTTCTTAAACAAACTTTATAGAAATGATGAAAATGGGAAATAAAGTAAGACGGGTTCATAATATCTTAAAGAGTATTGGTTTGAAGTCAGATAACATCGTACTGATAAAATACGAATCCATTGCTGCTGCATACTTATTTTAGCAGCCCATTGAATGAATGGAAACTTCAATTTTAAACGATATTTCATAAATTGTGTTGAATCGTTGAAAATATCCAATATCAATTGGTGACTAATCATGTTAAATTGTTATTTTCTGTGCCAGATGTTATTAATTTTAACCAAACTCAAACGGTCTCCGTGAATGTTACGCTAGCGCTGCAACATATCACGGTGATGACCAGCGGCCATATTTACCGAAATAGGTAAATATTTTCACACCATCTCGTGATTTTGGAAGTTCAAACATCAGATGCAGCGCAATCGAGACTAGAAATATTTATAAACAAAGGAAATAAAAAAACAGAAGATATGTATTTAAAATGATAATACATGCACGAGTAGGTGTCAGAATATTCTCCCAAAGATTGAATTATATTTATGTCGCAGCATTATAAATACAAGCAAGTGGTAAAGCGTTAAAATAAAGCGTTAAAGTAAAGCGTCTCGCCCATGAAGACACGACGAAAAATACCATTCATTACCTAACTCGTCCATGATAAGCTACCATCTTTCCCGGTAAATGGGCAAGGGAAGTTAACTCCTGTTCGGAGATTAATTTTGATTCACTGTTTTAACCGCGAAAGAAGACGAAACTATCCGAAGAATGATTGTGATTGGCTTATTCATTTATTCAATATTGCAATCTTCATATTGTATGGACCCACACCACTAAAACAAACACTATGCAAATGATTGTATACGAATGTAGTCCCTGCTATTGTATTAACTATTCTAGACACCTGACACCTCTTTTCATTTTAAATATTTACTCATTTATCCATGATATCCTCTAATGAAAAATTCATCAGCAGCTACCAATGTATTGCCAATGTGTTTACATGGATTTCGAGATATGTTTTAATAACTTAAAAAAACGACATAATCAATATATCTATCCAGTCTCTTCAGGCTTCTTTATTTGTCGGAATTTGATAAATCAGACATCAGGTCTAAGTTGAAAGCCGGAATATTACATCCAACGAATTTAAACCCTCCAAATCTTATCCATTTTTGCCTTTACCCTTCCAATTAACAACTTTGAATGAAATAAATGGACATATAACATTGATCACATCGATGACTTCTTGGAATTTACTTAGTTGAATTCAAATGGCCCGATTTCATAGGGTGTTCATTTTGGAAAATAATTTAAAGTCACTGAAAGATGTGGAAAAATGTTACTAAAACTTTTGAAATATTTCAGATTGATCTCAATTGAAAGAGTTTTAATAATGGTAGAGAAATATTCACCTAATTATGAAACTTTCAGTTACCAAGATTTTTAAAATTAGTGAAGTACTTCCGAAAACTACTCAGTTGAGTGATCCCAATTTACAGAATAACGTGTTAGTAGATTGGTGAATAGTTGATGATCTTGAAAAGGATTGGTGAACTACTCACAAGATATTAATTGTTGTAGATTGGTGAACTTTTAGTGAGTGATGTTTAGTATTGGTCACTAGAGCTCATTTATGTTACAAACCTTTATTAAAATTGTTTAATTTGGTGAGCTTTTTCTGAGTGATTCCATTTCAGAAAACATTACTTGGTGATTGATTTGTATCGAACTGTTAATGAGCAATATAGTAAATATTAATGAAGGTAGATTAGTGAACAAGTAATTGAGTGATGTTGGAAATTACTTACTAGAGTTCATCTATGTTACACATTCATCAAAATTATTCAAATTGGTGAACTATGTCTAAACAACTAATAATGACATGATTTATTTTGAACTTGGTAGATATCCCATGTATATTCTACGTAAAATTCGAATTTTTAAATATTTTTTCAAACTAAGAGCCACCGACAATATTTTACTTTCATCATGTATTGAAAACATGATAAATAATAACGATATTTGGATAATTAATGTTAAAAACGAGTTATATGACATTGGTCTGGGTTATATTTGGGAAGGGAGTTATTGTGACAAACCTACATTTTTGATTACAAAGCAACGTTTACAAGATAATTTTAAACAATATCGTTACGCAAATATTTGTTCATCACCAAAAGGACTTTTATACCAACATTTAATTTTAAATTTTAATCTCCAATATTATTTAACTAAACCTATAAATCATCGATATATTAAATACATTTCAAAATTACGTTTATCTGCTCATAATTTAAATATTCAAACTGGTCGCTTTAAGAACATTGAAAGAACCCACAGAATATGTACATTATGTAATCTATCAGAAGTTGAAGATGAATATCACCACATATTAATTTGTCCCCACTTTTCTGACTATAGAGTTTTATATATAAAAAAATACTATTATACATATCCTTCTTCATATAAGTTAGTCCAATTGTTGTGTGTAAATAATTTCAAAGAATTATCAAAACTGGCCCTATTTTTATACCTGTGTAACAAAAGAAGAAATGATGTATTTAAGCTTAGCGATTAAAGTAATTGTTAATATGTTTTCTCTCTCCCCTCCGTATTATATATGTGTAAAATAGTTGTATTGTGTTATGTTTTTGTATTTATGTCTGTAAATATTATGTATATATTTTCTGATGAGCCAGTTGGCTCAAGGAAATAAACGAATTTGAATTTGATTTTATTTCAGAAATCGTTAATTGGTGATTAATTGATTTGTAACGAACTGTTAGTGAGTGATGTTAAACAGTAATCAAGTGAGATCATCTTATTTGATAATTTATTCATCTGAGTGATCCCAGTTAATATTAATTGCTAGATTGGTGAACTGTTTATGAGTGATGTTGAGTTTTGGTCACAGCAGCTAATCTTGTTATGATAAATTTCCAATATTGATCAGATTAGTGAACTGTAGGTTTCTGAAATCTATTCAATTGAGTGATCTCATGTAATTTTTAATTATTGGTAGACTGGTGGATCAGTAATGTTGGTGAGTGATGTAGATAAAAACTCACAAGAGCTCATTTACGTTAATTAAGATACCATTGACATGATTGATCAAATCTGTGATCCAGTGACCCTATTTCATTATTAATTGTTGGTAGATTGGTGAACAGTTAGTAAGCTATGTTGAGTCACCATATAATTACATGATAAATTTTAATGTTTAAATGTGAATTGTGTTTATTAAAGTCTTCTCAGTTGAGTGAACAGTTAAAGTTTTCAGTCAATCAAATAATAATATTCAGTAAATTATTAATCCATTTTGTATTGTATTGTTTATTCACGGCTCTGGTATTGCTACCTTAGCCAAATATTTCATAACATATTTACAATTCATTTACAATAATATATAAAATAGTCTTATATACAGATATTGTGAAGGATTAAATATTATATATAATAATATGATATACATTTTTATATTACAAATCAATTGCAGGAAACAATTTACAGTGTTGTAGAATAATAACAGTTTTCAAATAATATTTACAATAATATTACATCAAACAGTTACTCACAGACATTCTATAATTAAGAACTATTATATACATAATGTTAAAAATATATCAAAATATAGAATATTCAGAGATAATAAATTACAAATTGAAAATATAACATAGATTTAATAATATAATAATGTATAAAGTTTAGATATGCTATTAGATGAATAATTATAAATTTAATATTTCTTTTCTTTTTTCCCAGGCATGAAACAAATAATTTGATAATTTCTTTGTTAAGGTATCAGAGGTACATATTAATAGTTCAATAAATTTTCTTTTATCATGAAATATATAGTAGTATTGAGGTAAATATAGAACTCTTAAATCGTTAAATAATGGGCAGACTAATACAAAATGATACTCATCTTCAATACTGTTTAAGTTACATAATCTACAATATCTTTCTTCCCTTTTAGTTTTGGTATATCGTGCAGTTTCAATTTCGAGCTTAAGGCTTCCACTTCTTAGTAGACATAATAATTTAATGTGTTTTGTATTACTTATAAAACTAAGGTATGGCTCAAATGTAAAGGATGTTTTAAATATACTATAATAACATAATTTACTGGACTTGTTTATTCCTGAAAACCACTGTTGGGTAAAATTATCAATAATTCTTTGTTTTACAATAGAAAAGTTAGATTTATGTAATGAAAATTGATTTTCCCACATATCAGACAGACCTAGTTCTTGTAGTTGGCACTGAATAGAAAATGACCAATTCTTTTTACCTTTACAATAATCATCTATCATATTACAATAAATATCAAATAATAAATTGTCTTGATTACTGAGAATATGAAACCAGTATTTAAAAATTCTTAATCTTCTTATAATGTATAATGGAAGTCTTCCTAATTCACCATATATAACATTTAGATTAGTACTTATTCTTAGACCTAATATATTTCGAAGAAATTGTACATACATAGATTCTACATCTTTCCCATTATGAAAACCCCAAATTTCACACCCATAATTCAAAACCCCACCAACTAAACTATCAAATAATTTCAATTTAAAATCAATAATCAAACTAAGATCATTAAAAACTTTATATAAACCAAAAAGTGCCTTATTACCCTGATCTGCAATGCGCTTCTGTGTTTGTTTAAAATGACCTGTATAATATAATAATACACCAAGATAAATATATGAGTCAACAATTTCTAACTCGCATCCATTGACATAAAATTTTACATTATTTTTATAACTACCTTTCCTAAATATAACAATTTTTGATTTTGCTTCATTAATTTGCATCTTCCATTTATAACAATATGAATAAAACTTATCTAATAATAATTGAAGTGTAGCTGGATTTTTACTAAATAAGACAGTATCATCTGCAAACAATAATATATACAATAATCTGTTATTAACTAGATTACAATTGGTTGAATTTAAGTCAGATGAAAAGAGATTGGATTCAAGGTCTTGTATAAAAAGAAGAAATAACAACGGAGATAATGGCTCACCTTGTTTAACTCCCAAATGACAGTTGTTATCAGTGGAGGCATCTTACCTTGCCATTACATTTAGTCTTCAGAATGTGTCCTGTAATATTTTGATACGAAAATGAAAATGTTGCTAACGGTATTCCATGATGCGATTCTAACAAATTAATGGGAATATTTATATTATATTGGGCTACTTGGAGCTAACTTGGTTAACTAACATACAATTTGAGGAACAGGCAATTTCCATTCTTTTCAAACTCTTCAGCCTGGTTTTCCAACTTGAGAGGCCGGGAACATTTAGACATTTTCCTGGACACATAATCTACGCTTTTTGTCTGATAAAATTTATAATATTTTGTATTATCTAGGTAGAATGCATCAAGTGTTAGTGTTCATTTCCAGCAACGACAATTGTATACCTGATAAGGCAGGTGTCAGGCATATATTGTGATAGAAACTCGACCAACAGGGCCTTCAGAACTGAGAAATAGAGAAAATGTCCAAATAATGATAATGCATTGCCTAGTGTCAATGACACTGGCCACAGAATAGCCAATTTTAACAATAAGTATTTTGTTTAAAATGTTTGCTTTAGAATTTAGAATAAATCTTTAGGTGACAGTTAGATTTGACGGTTCTTGTTAATCGTGTTCTTAAACAAACTTTATAGAAATGATGAAAATGGGAAATAAAGTAAGACGGGTTCATAATATCTTAAAGAGTATTGGTTTGAAGTCAGATAACATCGTACTGATAAAATACGAATCCATTGCTGCTGCATACTTATTTTAGCAGCCCATTGAATGAATGGAAACTTCAATTTTAAACGATATTTCATAAATTGTGTTGAATCGTTGAAAATATCCAATATCAATTGGTGACTAATCATGTTAAATTGTTATTTTCTGTGCCAGATGTTATTAATTTTAACCAAACTCAAACGGTCTCCGTGAATGTTACGCTAGCGCTGCAACATATCACGGTGATGACCAGCGGCCATATTTACCGAAATAGGTAAATATTTTCACACCATCTCGTGATTTTGGAAGTTCAAACATCAGATGCAGCGCAATCGAGACTAGAAATATTTATAAACAAAGGAAATAAAAAAACAGAAGATATGTATTTAAAATGATAATACATGCACGAGTAGGTGTCAGAATATTCTCCCAAAGATTGAATTATATTTATGTCGCAGCATTATAAATACAAGCAAGTGGTAAAGCGTTAAAATAAAGCGTTAAAGTAAAGCGTCTCGCCCATGAAGACACGACGAAAAATACCATTCATTACCTAACTCATCCATGATAAGCTACCATCTTTCCCGGTAAATGGGCAAGGGAAGTTAACTCCTGTTCGGAGATTAATTTTGATTCACTGTTTTAACCGCGAAAGAAGACGAAACTATCCGAAGAATGATTGTGATTGGCTTATTCATTTATTCAATATTGCAATCTTCATATTGTATGGACCCACACCACTAAAACAAACACTATGCAAATGATTGTATACGAATGTAGTCCCTGCTATTGTATTAACTATTCTAGACACCTGACACCTCTTTTCATTTTAAATATTTACTCATTTATCCATGATATCCTCTAATGAAAAATTCATCAGCAGCTACCAATGTATTGCCAATGTGTTTACATGGATTTCGAGATATGTTTTAATAACTTAAAAAAACGACATAATCAATATATCTATCCAGTCTCTTCAGGCTTCTTTATTTGTCGGAATTTGATAAATCAGACATCAGGTCTAAGTTGAAAGCCGGAATATTACATCCAACGAATTTAAACCCTCCAAATCTTATCCATTTTTGCCTTTACCCTTCCAATTAACAACTTTGAATGAAATAAATGGACATATAACATTGATCACATCGATGACTTCTTGGAATTTACTTAGTTGAATTCAAATGGCCCGATTTCATAGGGTGTTCATTTTGGAAAATAATTTAAAGTCACTGAAAGATGTGGAAAAATTTACTAAAACTTTTGAAATATTTCAGATTGATCTCAATTGAAAGAGTTTTAATAATGGTAGAGAAATATTCACCTAATTATGAAACTTTCAGTTACCAAGATTTTTAAAATTAGTGAAGTACTTCCGAAAACTACTCAGTTGAGTGATCCCAATTTACAGAATAACGTGTTAGTAGATTGGTGAATAGTTGATGATCTTGAAAAGGATTGGTGAACTACTCACAAGATATTAATTGTTGTAGATTGGTGAACTTTTAGTGAGTGATGTTTAGTATTGGTCACTAGAGCTCATTTATGTTACAAACCTTTATTAAAATTGTTTAATTTGGTGAGCTTTTTCTGAGTGATTCCATTTCAGAAAACATTACTTGGTGATTGATTTGTATCGAACTGTTAATGAGCAATATAGTAAATATTAATGAAGGTAGATTAGTGAACAAGTAATTGAGTGATGTTGGAAATTACTTACTAGAGTTCATCTATGTTACACATTCATCAAAATTATTCAAATTGGTGAACTATGTCTAAACAACTAATAATGACATGATTTATTTTGAACTTGGTAGATATCCCATGTATATTCTACGTAAAATTCGAATTTTTAAATATTTTTTCAAACTAAGAGCCACCGACAATATTTTACTTTCATCATGTATTGAAAACATGATAAATAATAACGATATTTGGATAATTAATGTTAAAAACGAGTTATATGACATTGGTCTGGGTTATATTTGGGAAGGGAGTTATTGTGACAAACCTACATTTTTGATTACAAAGCAACGTTTACAAGATAATTTTAAACAATATCGTTACGCAAATATTTGTTCATCACCAAAAGGACTTTTATACCAACATTTAATTTTAAATTTTAATCTCCAATATTATTTAACTAAACCTATAAATCATCGATATATTAAATACATTTCAAAATTACGTTTATCTGCTCATAATTTAAATATTCAAACTGGTCGCTTTAAGAACATTGAAAGAACCCACAGAATATGTACATTATGTAATCTATCAGAAGTTGAAGATGAATATCACCACATATTAATTTGTCCCCACTTTTCTGACTATAGAGTTTTATATATAAAAAAATACTATTATACATATCCTTCTTCATATAAGTTAGTCCAATTGTTGTGTGTAAATAATTTCAAAGAATTATCAAAACTGGCCCTATTTTTATACCTGTGTAACAAAAGAAGAAATGATGTATTTAAGCTTAGCGATTAAAGTAATTGTTAATATGTTTTCTCTCTCCCCTCCGTATTATATATGTGTAAAATAGTTGTATTGTGTTATGTTTTTGTATTTATGTCTGTAAATATTATGTATATATTTTCTGATGAGCCAGTTGGCTCAAGGAAATAAACGAATTTGAATTTGATTTTATTTCAGAAATCGTTAATTGGTGATTAATTGATTTGTAACGAACTGTTAGTGAGTGATGTTAAACAGTAATCAAGTGAGATCATCTTATTTGATAATTTATTCATCTGAGTGATCCCAGTTAATATTAATTGCTAGATTGGTGAACTGTTTATGAGTGATGTTGAGTTTTGGTCACAGCAGCTAATCTTGTTATGATAAATTTCCAATATTGATCAGATTAGTGAACTGTAGGTTTCTGAAATCTATTCAATTGAGTGATCTCATGTAATTTTTAATTATTGGTAGACTGGTGGATCAGTAATGTTGGTGAGTGATGTAGATAAAAACTCACAAGAGCTCATTTACGTTAATTAAGATACCATTGACATGATTGATCAAATCTGTGATCCAGTGACCCTATTTCATTATTAATTGTTGGTAGATTGGTGAACAGTTAGTAAGCTATGTTGAGTCACCATATAATTACATGATAAATTTTAATGTTTAAATGTGAATTGTGTTTATTAAAGTCTTCTCAGTTGAGTGAACAGTTAAAGTTTTCAGTCAATCAAATAATAATATTCAGTAAATTATTAATCCATTTTGTATTGTATTGTTTATTCACGGCTCTGGTATTGCTACCTTAGCCAAATATTTCATAACATATTTACAATTCATTTACAATAATATATAAAATAGTCTTATATACAGATATTGTGAAGGATTAAATATTATATATAATAATATGATATACATTTTTATATTACAAATCAATTGCAGGAAACAATTTACAGTGTTGTAGAATAATAACAGTTTTCAAATAATATTTACAATAATATTACATCAAACAGTTACTCACAGACATTCTATAATTAAGAACTATTATATACATAATGTTAAAAATATATCAAAATATAGAATATTCAGAGATAATAAATTACAAATTGAAAATATAACATAGATTTAATAATATAATAATGTATAAAGTTTAGATATGCTATTAGATGAATAATTATAAATTTAATATTTCTTTTCTTTTTTCCCAGGCATGAAACAAATAATTTGATAATTTCTTTGTTAAGGTATCAGAGGTACATATTAATAGTTCAATAAATTTTCTTTTATCATGAAATATATAGTAGTATTGAGGTAAATATAGAACTCTTAAATCGTTAAATAATGGGCAGACTAATACAAAATGATACTCATCTTCAATACTGTTTAAGTTACATAATCTACAATATCTTTCTTCCCTTTTAGTTTTGGTATATCGTGCAGTTTCAATTTCGAGCTTAAGGCTTCCACTTCTTAGTAGACATAATAATTTAATGTGTTTTGTATTACTTATAAAACTAAGGTATGGCTCAAATGTAAAGGATGTTTTAAATATACTATAATAACATAATTTACTGGACTTGTTTATTCCTGAAAACCACTGTTGGGTAAAATTATCAATAATTCTTTGTTTTACAATAGAAAAGTTAGATTTATGTAATGAAAATTGATTTTCCCACATATCAGACAGACCTAGTTCTTGTAGTTGGCACTGAATAGAAAATGACCAATTCTTTTTACCTTTACAATAATCATCTATCATATTACAATAAATATCAAATAATAAATTGTCTTGATTACTGAGAATATGAAACCAGTATTTAAAAATTCTTAATCTTCTTATAATGTATAATGGAAGTCTTCCTAATTCACCATATATAACATTTAGATTAGTACTTATTCTTAGACCTAATATATTTCGAAGAAATTGTACATACATAGATTCTACATCTTTCCCATTATGAAAACCCCAAATTTCACACCCATAATTCAAAACCCCACCAACTAAACTATCAAATAATTTCAATTTAAAATCAATAATCAAACTAAGATCATTAAAAACTTTATATAAACCAAAAAGTGCCTTATTACCCTGATCTGCAATGCGCTTCTGTGTTTGTTTAAAATGACCTGTATAATATAATAATACACCAAGATAAATATATGAGTCAACAATTTCTAACTCGCATCCATTGACATAAAATTTTACATTATTTTTATAACTACCTTTCCTAAATATAACAATTTTTGATTTTGCTTCATTAATTTGCATCTTCCATTTATAACAATATGAATAAAACTTATCTAATAATAATTGAAGTGTAGCTGGATTTTTACTAAATAAGACAGTATCATCTGCAAACAATAATATATACAATAATCTGTTATTAACTAGATTACAATTGGTTGAATTTAAGTCAGATGAAAAGAGATTGGATTCAAGGTCTTGTATAAAAAGAAGAAATAACAACGGAGATAATGGCTCACCTTGTTTAACTCCCAAATGACATTGGAAAAATTCTGAAACATTACCTTTATATTTAATACATAGATTGACTGAGTAATACATTGACTTAATTATTTTAACACATTTAGTACTCAAATTTAATGAAAACAATTTATATAATAAAAGATTACGATCAATCTTATCAAAACATTTACGTAGATCAATAAAAGCTGTATATAGTTTCTCACCATTTTGAATATTCTTATTAATTAAACTATGTAGGATAAAGATAGAATCAATTGTGCTATGTCCCTTTCTAAAACCAAACTGAACATCCGGTAAAATATCATTTGATTCTGCCCAATGGGACAGCCTATTATTGATTATAATAGAAAATATTTTTGCAAAGTTAGATATAATAGTAATGCCTCTATAGTTGTCTGCTAAATTAGCATCCCCTTTCTTAGGAACAGGAACCAAGCAACATTCTGTCCAGCCTTCAGGATATATACCACTATCATAAATAATATTGAAAAATTTAGCAAGGAGGGGAGATAAAATATCAGCTGTCTCAGAAAACAATTCACAAGGCAATTTATCAATACCCGAACTTTTCCCCTTTTTTAGGTTCTTTAGAATTTTAAAAACTTCCTCATCAGTAATGGGTTTGTCTAAATGATCAATTTTATAATCATGATGGATGGAAAAGTTATATTCCTCCTCTGTTAATGTTGGTAATTCACCATATATTTCTTTAAAATAGTTATAAAAATCGTTATTACTCAGATTACTTTCAGTTGTGTTGCCTGAACGAGATTTCTTAATATGTTGCCAGAAACGTTTGGGATTCATTTTAGATAAGTTGCATAATTCAGTTGCTTCTTTAATAGAATAATCCAGCTTTGCCATTTTCCTAACTTTATCATATTTCGAACGGGCTTGTACAAAATTTACCCTAGTTACATTATTCTTCGTCTTATTGTATTCGTTTCTACACGAGTTGAAATTAAGCTTAGCTAACTTACATTTTGCATCAAACCAATTATTAGTGCTATGTGTAGGTATATGTTTGTTAGAATTATGTCTTGTTTTAACAGTTTTGCCATACAGATTATCAATAATATCAAACAATAATTCACTGATACTTTTACTTGTGCAGTTTATAGAATCAGATACAGGTAGAGTATTATCCACTATTGAATTCAATAATGGGAGACAACTACAAATTCTATCTTTTAACAGATCTTTAGAATCATCTTTCCACCTGATCACTCTAGAAATATCACAAGTTAATTGAGGTTCTATAGAACTTATGACACATAAATTAAAGGCAATTGGTGCATGATCTGAAAATTCGTTAAAGTCAAGAACATTAAAATTATCTATAAGTGGAAAAAGTTTCACTGGACATAAGAGGTAATCTATAACTGACTCGCCTTGCTTATTTGAAAAAGTCATACGACCCTTATTTGCATCATATCCTAATCTACCATTTGCCAATAGACAAGATGATGTCTTACAAAAACTTGCTAATTTTATTCCAAATGTGTTGGAGGTTGTATCTTCCGTTGCTCTACTAAAATCGAAATCAACCAATGCATCATCTTCATCAATGCCTTCAACATATTCATATAAGTTATCACTTGGAATAAAATCATATTGCGACCCTATACGGGAATTAAGATCACCACAAATAAATGTAGGCCCTTCTACTTCATATTTACAATATAATTTTCCTAAGATTTCAAAATAATCAATTTCTAAAATAGAATACATTGCTGATTTTATAGGGGGGATATATATAAAAATAATAAAAATACTAAACGACATATTTGTTACCTTAATAACCATCCAACCTTTGTTATCACTTTCACAAACATTTATAATTCCAGTTAACGAAGATTTAAAAAACAGTGCTAATCCACCACATATAGAACTATTCCTCCCAAAACTATGATAATCACGCCTGTTAACTAAACATTTTTGATTGAATCCATTTAGATCAATAGTTTCGTTCTCTCGTAACCATGTCTCTGATAAGAGTAAAATGTCATAATTGTTCACAAAGTTAAGAAAATCACAATCCCCTAATTTCCGCTTTAGACCATGAACATTCCAAATCAGAAACGCTGGATTCAATAATTGTTTCCTGGCAATGTCCTATTGATTCCTATTCTGCCTCTTGCTTGCTGGAACATAATCAGGACTTAAAACACGGGCTGCCGCGAGTGCATCTTCTTTATCATAATGGTTCTCTAACGCATTGTCCATGTAGGCAGTGAAAGATGGACTGGAAGTATCACCAACAAAAACTTTACCATTAATATAAAGTTTGTCACCTACCAATCTTGTTCTGTGACCATGATCTTGAGCCTGTCGTTTTACATCAAACAATTTCTTTCTACGCTGTTCTATTTCCGGAGGGAACTGTTCATTAACCCCAAATGGTTTACCCCTAAGTGTTGATGGGGCTAGACGTCTGATGTTGTCTTTATCTTTCAACCTTAAAAACTTCACCACAATCGGCCGAGGCTGAGGGATACCATTCTTAGATTTTGCAACACCAAATCTGTGTGCCACTTCTATTTCAGGTAAATCATTGGTACTCACGTTCATTTCCTTCACTAGAAAGTCATTTATTACACTTTCAGTATCTTCATATTTTTTACCATAGTTTGACTCTTTAGTTTTCAGTTCAGCTATACCCGAAAATATAAGATTGAATCTCATAGATCTTCTTTTTAAATCAACCATGTTGCTCTCTACATTTTCTAACTTTTGGTTTAGTGATGTATTTGTACTGGTAAGTTGAATAATTTCAGACTTAAGATCGACATTTTGGTTTCTAAGTTGGTCAAAGTCCGTTTTCATCTCACTTGTTTGTTGTGTTAAAGTGGTGAACTGTTGTGACACTTTAGAATAGTTAAGTTCAAGGTTATCCACTTTTACTACTACAGCTTCAACTTTTTGGTCGATTTGGTCAAGTTTATCCATTTTCTTACTGATATAGCGATTTTGAATCTCTATCTCATGTAATCTCAGGTTCATTGCTTGCAGAATGTCCATTAAATTAGAACGAGCTTGACTGTTTGGCTGAAGGTACATTGGAGGAGAGGGTGGCCTAAGTCCAGTGAATATTGTTGCCTCTATTTCAGTATCCATTTTTGAAACACAATTAATATCTTAGCTTGGGAGCAAAGAAAAAACACAACCTTCCCTCAGTCCACTAATTAGTAGATTTAGATGTTAATATTTGTGATCTGTTATTAAAATTTTTTGATCAATCAGTCACTTACATCAAACAGTGAATTGTTCTTGGTATAATTAAAATTTCCTAATTTAGCTGTTATTTTGTAAGTTGTTAGAGTTATTCTGATTCCATGGTGATTTGTTAGTAAATGAGTTTTACGTCCTGCTATCGGCACATGTATGTGCTAATGAGGACGGACATGCACCATGCAGTGTGCAGTGAGGGAGATTTTGCCAATTGTTGATGGATCTGTAACGTGCACAACGTGCACAGCATATCGTCCGATCAGAACGATTAGACGCTTTTTTTATTTTCATCCCCTCCGATCTGCATTTAAGAAATTCGATATTAAAATGGTTTAACTTGCTGGTATCTAAAAATGTCAAATGCACAGCGTTGAAATATAACTTAACCCGTCTAGTATATCCCATTCAGATACAGAATAGCAGTAAAGTAAAGTTAATTTTTTACATAACCTTAAACTATTCTTCAACTGAAACTTATTCGCGTCATCTGAGACTGTAACTATGGTAAGAAGTTGGTATGGTCGTCTAATTGGATGATATTACTCTCATTTTGGGTTGTCAGAAAATCGGAATAAAACTGATTGAAAGAAACTAACATGCAAGACGGTCGAAGACTCGAAGATAATCAGACTATTGAGCTAAATGTCCCAATCCCCCTTGGCACGTCCATTGGCAACCTCGCATAAATGAAGACCTTCGCATTTTTTTGTGGGTCTTTGCGGAAGCAATTTGTTTTCGAACTGTCTTTTTTTCGATTTTTCCACACAGCAAACAGCAAAAGTTTTAGTTGCTTCACCATCATTTCTACGTATGTTGACCTTCTATGGTGGCAACTGGATGTCATGTATTAATATGTAATATGTATAATATTATGTATTACTTCTACTTACTTACGAATCTCGAAAATGCTAAAACCCTTTTAATAAAAGTTTTTCTATGCATTTTAAAGAGTATCAATCAAATTAGAAAATAGATATACTAGCTGATGATAATGAGCCGTCTTCATTGGAGTGTATGCTTGCAAGACAAGGCGACATATACTAACATAGTTCTACACTATTGTGTTGTACACCCATTTTGCTGCTTCTGTTTGGGTAAACGGATAAAACATGAACACACAGGACATGAGTAGAAACCTGGAAAGTTAAAACAAAATCTACCCATTTTGGCGCCTTTTCACAACCGTTTAGCTAGCGGACATACGCTAAAATTGGCCTCAGTGACGCTTTGCCAAAGTTATTACTTGATACAATAATTCATCACAATAGGCGTTATTATTACAATGATGATTGTGAAAAATTGACCACAATAGGACTCACTGAAGGTTGGAAACAAATAATCAAGTTTATCCCAAAATTGGGTTATTATCGCAATAGGGATTTCAAACATTTTAATATTGTACTTTTGCAAAGGTTGTTATTAAATCAAATAAGGTCAAAGGTCAAATAACCCTATGCTCCATATTAATAGTAAATTGTTGCTCTTGATGTTAAAGAGGTTGAAATGAATTGTTCATGCGCATCCCCTTGTGCATGTGTGTCGTTAGAAACACTTGATGGAATTATTGCACATTTTCGCGTCTTTACCTACACTTGTGTTATGGTGGTCTCCATTTAGATGGTGTTGTAGCATCTGGTTTAAAATTTTATCAGATATGTTGAAATAACCAACGTAATGGTGATTTTAGGCCTGTCCACATTATTTGTTGAAAAAGTTTATGGTGAAGTTAGAGTTACAAACAGAAAAATAGTCATTCAAATACTTTAAAATATCACGAATTAAAAATAATGTACTGAAAGAGTTATCTCCCTTTACCTCATTGTTTTACTGGACCCTATCCAGCTTCAGATTTGATTATTCAGCGAATGAGTTCGGTGACCTCCTATTTTTATTGGCTTACATGAATTCTTATATAATGGAGTACATAAAGGTCAGAAAAATAAAAGATTTTACGATAAGCAAGTTATAAGTGTTTTAGTGCCTCTGGAGGCTTAACCACCAACAATCCTATAAAACCTGTAAATTTGTATTTTAGCAAAATGCTGATACCATAGTGTTATTGAAACTTCTGTGATCATTTTATGTTGTTTCTGTGCAAAAATCAACAATACAGAAGTCTAAAAACAAAGTGAATTGAGAGTCAAAAGTAGGTGCCCCAACCCTACAAGATTAACACCCAATATATCAAAAAATAAGTCGGTGACTTATACAAATTTTTGCATTTTCTAAATACAGATATTTTTGGCTACTAACCATGCCAAAAAAAATCAGAGATTTTTAATTTAAATTAGACTAATTGCCAGACTTTCTGTACTTTTAAATGTAACAGTAAAACCATTGTTATTTAGCAAAACATTATAGCCTAGTTCTGTAAAAAATTAATACGAATTAACCAATACATTTTAATTGTGGTTCTGTAAATTGGCTTGCGATATTCTGTATTTTATAATTTTTGGATCCGTAAACACTAAAAATATGTTCAAATATCAGTAGCAACTATTAATTTACACTACTCGGATGCATATTGGATAACACTAATAGTCAACCAAACCAACATCATGAACCCTACAATGGTTCTGTATTCCATCGACCCCTACCACCTACTAATCGCCGACCACATACCAATCCAACCAGTTATGTTCCACCCCATCACCGACCTAACAACAGAAATATCAACGACCTAACCAACAACAGAAACGACCACCAGCCCTCCTTCTACAGCACAGTACAGAAATTTTAGAATATTTTAGTCTTCAAGAAACATTTCCCCATGTTTATAAGCAGAAAATGATAGTTGCCTAGTCGAAAAATCAGAACTTTAATGACAATCTGGTTCATAGCAAACTAAAACCAATCAGTAGTTAGCAGATACTATACCACTCAGATCAGAACAGAAGAAAAGCCTGAATCCAGACCCTTAATCCAATTTTCTCAATAAAGTATTTTCCAGTCTAGGCCTGTACATTTGGGAGATTCAAACCCTCCCTTTCTCGAAACCTAAACATTATGCCATTTTTCCGGACCCAATTTTTAAGGAAACTTCTAATATGATTAACACTATTCTTGGAAATTTAGTCAAAAAAGTTATCTCAAACAGAAACAATATGACTATCTGTCTGCCAAACCTGATTGTCGTGAAATACATTTATACATTTTGCCTAAGATCCATAAGAATCATACAAAGGAGTGGTTCATCCTTAATAAAACCCCAAAAGGCCGTCCGATCATATCTGACTGTGGTAGTGAGTCATATGCAGTGTCAGCTTACATTGATCATTTCTTACTACCTCTAGCTTGTCAACACAAATCCTACCTTAAGGACACAACGGATTTTGTGAATAAAATAAAAAATCTTCAAGTTCCTCCAATGCCATTCTGATTTCTGTTGACGTGTCTTCTATGTATACCAATATTGAAAACAGTGCCCAGTTAATAGCAGTTTGGAAAGCTTTTAGTAGAAACTCAGATCCGAACAGACCCGAAGAGGCAATTTTACAGCTTTTGGAAATTTGTCTCAGTTGCAACGATTTCACATTTAATGGTAATACATAAAATTCAGGAACAGCTATGGGTAAACGATTCGCACCTTCATACGCAAATCTTTTCATGTCAGAGTGGGAACGTGAGGTATTGTCCCTTTTTTACTGACGATTTTTAGATGACATTTTTATGGTTTGGACTTATTACATTGAGAAGTTCTGGGAATTCTTTGAAATTCTCAGCCACCACCATCCGTCCATCAAACTGTTTTCAAAGGAGATTTCATAGCAGAAACCAATTAAGGTGTATTTCAAAGAAACTGATACTGATGAACTCCTGCACAAAAGTTCATTTCACCCAAAACATACCTTTTCCGGCATAATTAATTTCACAAGTTTTACGATTTCACCGAATTTGCACAAGATCTTCTGATTTCAACCAAGCCTGTACGATTGTTTTCTCAAAACTGAAAAAGCGTGGATACACGATTTTTACGAAACATAAAAAACTTTCCTTTAGCGCATATGGCAGACTCTATGCCGAGGTTCCTCCTTCCTGAAGGCTGAAACGCATTATTTTCTGAGTAACTTTACTAATAAAAGGTATCCGATCCAGGAGCATTCATCACGCGAAAGCTCAAATGTAATATATTAAATTTCATGTAAGAAATGCCCTAAACAATATGTAGGAGAAACTAACAATAATTTACGCACTCGTTTCAATGCTCATCTATTTGATATAAAATTAAAGAAAGACAAGCCCGTTTCTAATCAATTCAACCTGGATTGGACGAAAAAAAAAAAATCAGAACTTTAATGACAATCTGGTTAGCAGATATTATACCACTCGCTCAACGGGCGAGTTCTTCTTTTTTCTACTTTCAGATCAGAACAGAAGAAAAGCCTGAATCCAGTTGAATCGAGTTACGTCCCTTTAGTTAAATCTTTGTTCAAAGAATTTATTTTATGAAAGTTTATGAAAAGCAAAGTTGGGCATGACTCTATTTATATCTGACCAATTAGATCGCGGTGTAGGTAGACAGGAAATGACGAAAGGGTGAAGGTCATGTAAGCAAAAAATACTTTCCAGCTTATAAATATTTCATTGTACGTTGTTGATTTAATGTTAGCTTCGATTCTTTATCGTAAATCTTACTCAATTCTGTATCGTCTATTTTGATTAAAACACACTGCTTTCGTTTTGTTTACGTTCGCGAACAGAGTGTATAGAACGAGTGATTTGATTGGCTGAAATTTTAGCTACCGATATTGCAGGACCAATTTCGATTATATAATATTGAACTCTATGAATACGTCATTTTTCTCACTTGTCGTACCACGGCCCCGAGGAGGTATGACGACCGGAGGCGTGATTTGGACACGATGTACATATCCGAGCCTTCCAATCTCATTTTAAGGCCAAGAAGGCTTAGTTGAAATAATATTGCCTTGTTATGCAAAATGGTTGTTTATTGCGTACAAGTATGTTATTTCTATGTTAGAAATCCATGTCTATCCGCAATTATAAGCATATTCAAGTAAAAAGTACGTCTATGAATATGGACCTTATATAGCACAACACACACATATGAATATAGAAATATAAAGCCAAATATTTATGTGCAATTCTAGTATTTCTGAAGACTATTTACATATTTTATTCCAGACCCAAATCAGCCTTCGAATATGTCAACTCTTCCCATTTTAATCTGAATTATATTTTCCTACGAGTGTCGTAAAGAGAAGTACATAATATTGTGTAGTACATGTTCTGGTCTGTTGTGTTACATTTCGTTGCTGTCATTTGATCCGAAACCATTAAGTAGAAGAGTGTACATTTGATGTTGCTAATTAAAATATGACCCGGAAACCCATACGGTACCATGAAAATATGCTTACGGATTATGAACTATTCTGTGGTGGACTAATTAAGTTCAATGTAATTTGCAGTTAAACTTTTTCAGTTAAACGAGATTTTTTGTACAAAATCCTTAAAATCATTCGCATATTACATGATCCATGACAGCTCAATGCTACTGTACAATCTGCAAAATACATGAATATAGAAAAAAAACACAGAATTAAATTGTAATTTATTTCATCATCAATTTAGTTAGACCGATCGAAATATTAAGGTCCATCGCAACATACAGGGCCATTAACACATGCTGCATAATGTGCACCAGGGCAATCGCTTGCATCAGCTACACATCTATTATTTGGACAAATTGCACAGCAATCGGCTGAAAATAAAACAAAATCGTTTTAGAATGAAATGATATTAATTTGAACCGTCTGATGTTGTCTCTGTCAGGGGCGGACTAGGCCGCATGGCCACATGGCTAAAGCCATGCGGGCCGGTGTGCAGAGGGCCGGTTTGTAAAAAATGAAAAAAAAAAATTATATTTTGAAAAAAAATTCAAAAGAAAGTGACCGAAATCCGAAATTTAGTTGTTTGCGACCAATCTCTATATCTTCTAATGGTACCTCTAATAAAAATAGATCTGATTATCTTGATAATTGTTTTTTCGGTATGCATTTCCATTTTTCTGGCCAACCGGTTTTGAGAGCTGGAGGCGCTAGGAAATCCAGGCCCGTAGCCCACCTAATTTAAATCTTGCCCCCCTAAAAAAATCTTAAGTGTTATTTTAAAATATATACATTGAATTTAATTGAGTCTTGGTAGCAAGAAATGTTAAGAATTGCGTTTCCTAGTATCGAATTCTCAAAATTTCTCTGTGTTCATCCCGAAGTCGGTTAGACCCTAAAATTCATCAGGAAATCGTGTTTCCGGGAGTCAAATTCTCTAAATTTTCTAGAATAGATCCCAAAACTTCAGGAAATCGGGTTTCCAGGCTTCCAATTGGCGTTTAAGTTAGCAAAAAAGGTGTGTAATTCTCAAAAAGTTCTTAGTGACATACCTCAGACCCTATTCAATTAACCTTAATTCAACAGGAAATGTCAGGAAATCGCGTTTCAAGGAGTCAGATTCTCAAAATTTTCTATAGGTCTTCAAACTTCAGAAAACTTCTCATGCTTACGATTGCACTAATAAATGTAGAGAGGACACTGTTATAGCGTAACATTGCATTGCAAAAACACAAGTTTTCCATGAAAGGGGGAAGGGGATGTTTTTTGGTGGATACTTAAACTGTCCCCTTTATTGGATGTTTGCCCACCTAAAAGTACTTGGCAGGCTACGGGCCTGCGGAAATCACGTTTATGGCAGTGACTTTTCAAAATTTTCTAGGAGAGGACCCATTAACACCCCAACGCTCAGGGTCGTGCTTTCCCAACACACCTAAGTGGGCCGGTCACTGGAAAAAAGCCATGGCCGCGTCAACGCCCCAGTCCGCCCCTGGTCTCTGTTGTGGTCAATTCGCCACCTAATGTTTAATATTCCAATTAGTGTAGATCTATCAAATCTGTGTTTTTGTCATCAAGACAAAAAATTTCGAGAACAATGCTGATTATAATCAAGATTTAAAAAGCTTTTCATCATACACATATCGTTTACACGTTTTCTCGTATATTCGACAGGAAGGGTAGGCATTGGGGGTCAGTTAGGCATGGTTAGAATAGGAATAGGTTACCTCGCTAATCTGAAGGTTAATAGTTTGATCTCGTCTTGGAACTGCACGGAAATCACACAATCCCTTCAAATATCCTCTTAATAAAACTTTGGTGAACGTTCCCCTTTCAAACATACTTCTTTAAAGTTTACAGACATAATATTTGTAATAGATTTGTACTTACATGAGGCTTCAGTAATATAAACAGTGGTTAAAACCAGGAGTGCTAACAGAAAAATAACAGCAGTTTTCATCTTGTTGATTTTAGTATTCTTTTTAAAACCTCAATCTGAATTGCTTTCTATATTTCAATTCTGCCTTATATATTATTCTGGTATGAAAATGCAGCACTTAAAGCGGTAATTATTTTATAAAGTTTGTTTGTATGGAAGGGAAAATCAGTCATTATTAGATTCAATGCACTTTTGAGTAAGTAAGTAAGTATTCTACTCTAGTATAGTCTACGGTCTCGGTCTATGTTTTTATAATTTTGGCTTTTATGACTGAAGCAATGGTATTTTTTTTTATTAAGCTATAACATGAAATTACTGGTATGTCGTTAGAACAAGTAAAATCAAAATTTCTTTATATAGGCAGGGGCAGCCAACCCTAAGGCATTAAGTGCATTCGTATTTTATCAGTACGATGTTATCTGACTTCAATCCAATACTCTTCTTGAATTTGTGAACCATTTTTGGCGCGTAAACACTCTACAGGTCACAATTCCTGACAGATTTTGACTAAAACCTATTGATAATGTTAATATCAAAAAATATTTACTATGAATTATTGCCCTTTAAATTTTAGCACATTACTGGACGGATTTTGAAGAAACTTGGTGAAAACCTTAGTCTCAGAACCAGGAATCTTTTAGCTAATACAATCCGTAATAATGTTCCAAACTCTCTCTCCAAATTTAAGCCTTTAAATCCCCGTGTATCGATATATATTAGCGTTTGAAAGTCAAAAATACGACTCGTAAACAGAAAATGAAAGATAACTGTTAAGGTACAAGTATTATTGAAGTAATTGTGGATTTTTGGGCAGTTTTAGTAAATCTTAAGGCTGTTTACATAAATTCGAGGCACAAATCAATTCTAGAAAGTGCTGAACATTCCCCTTTAAATTATATTTCATAAATTGTGTTGACCGTTGATATATCCAATACTAATTTGCATAAAGTAACTGAGATTTAATATTGGTGACTAATTGTGTTAAATTGTTATTTTCTGTGCCAGATGCTATTACATGTAATTGACAAAGTCACAGAAACCTTGTCGTTCATATCGGTAAAACCCTGACACTACAAAACTGGCCCTTTACATCTTCAAGTTTTGCCCCTTGAAAAATTGTCTTTATTTACTAAACTAAACCAAACAAAAACCAAAGCGATTGAAAAGGCAGAGTTTCTAGATAGAACAATTTGCAAACAATTAAACCTTACGGCCTAAATATAACTTATAAATGTAGCATCAATTCCAATATTTAGCAGATATTTCGTGTGATAATGCCTATAGCAGCCCTGTCAAAATTTCTCTTATGGCACTCAGAAAAGTGCAGAAGAAAATTAGTACGTACAACTCAATTTATTTCAACAAATTTCTGTCTAAAATGGTTTAATGGTGGTCAGTTACTCAGTAATTTCAAACTGACCATATCACACCGTTGTATAGCTAAGGATTATAGGTGTGAGTAGTATATGTGAATATATAGGCCTATAGGAAGCATATTTCCCCCATTTCATTCCATGGGGAAATGTGCTTCCTATCTATAATCTCCCAAAAGACATCTATACCCTATACATTCCATCGATTCGCACCCCAAAAAGACCTATATACCCTACATTTCACCATTAAATTAACTCAGAATGAGTTCAATTCTAAAACTCCAACAGCATAGTATAAAAACCTATTCAACTTTTAACATTTAAAAATGGCAGATAAAAATTACAGATTAGATCTGTTGCTTCTGTCTGATGACTATTTCAGTTACGATGTCAAAATCAAAGAAGGAACTCCTTATCAGAATCTCTAAAAACCAACACGACGTTATAATACAATTTCTTCCCATCGTTATTTACTGAAATGGTTTTGGAATGCTGGTTCAAATCCCATAGAAACCACCAAACCATCACAATTTGACACAATGTTAAAAACTGTTCTCTATCCCAAAAAACTACGACTCAAGATGGATACCTGATGTTGGTAACGGATGTGTTTTAAAAGAACCAGTAAGAGCTATTACTGCTGACGCAGATGCAGGATACAATGGGAATCGTTGTTCGAAACGCATTAGAAAAAGTAGCTCGGGCAGTAAATCATGGATTTAAAAAAACGAGTAAATCAGTCTAACAATATTTTTGATGTTAATAGTTATGGTAATTACGTAATTTGGAAATTATATCTTATATTATTGTCTTTTAACACAGAAATTTCTATAGGATTATCATATAAAATTCATCGACAAAGAGAGTCAATGATGATAAGATATACTTTGAGGACAATAATTAAAAAAATGTCAAATTAGAAATAACGAATTTCCAACTTTTCATACCGGTCATAACACCATCCATAGAAGTAGAGACGAGAACATTCTCGCAAAGTCTAAAGATATTGAAATACGGTTAGTGTAAAATGCCCAACGCCCAAAAGCGCCCAACAGCAAAAAGACGTCTGGATAATCAAAACTACTGGTAGGGTAAAAAAATTGGAATTTTCGGTGAAGGTAACGAGAAACGAAAAAAAGGAGACGTTTTATATGATTTACTTTTTTATCGAGTGTTCTCTAATTGTGTTATAATAATAATGAGAATCGGTATGCTGATATATGATAATAATGGAAAATGAAACCTTGGACTCTGAGACTCTATAACAAGTTGTTATCATATCATGTCAATAATGTAAAAATCATAGAAGAAAAATAAGCTATTACTGCAGCTGCACTGTGCATATATATGAGATCATATTTCGAGCTTCTACCAAATGTAATTGGAAATATATGCATTTTTTTTTTACCTTTACATCCATTTGTTTTGTAAGTCAAGGTTCGCTAGTTTAAAGTTTGGCTTGTTTCAAAGTGAACGCTTGTTATCAATGTTGACAGTCGAGGTGTATGGAGTTGTTTTAATGTCAATATTCATTGGGCCGAATTTATAAAAGTGAGCAATTGCTTTTTCTTAGCTTTTTGTGAAATCCGTATAAATAATATAAAGCTTATGCTCGTTAGAAAAAGCATTTTCTAGCAAGAAATAGCTCAAACACCATCTTGTTAGACTTAGCTTAACTATTAAGTAAAAGCTTCAATTTTGTATTTATAAAGTTAGTCTCTGCCTTAATATTACAAGCAATTACTAGGTGTTTTGTGAGCTCCTAAATAGTAGCTTAACCCTTTGCTAATTGGACATTTTCCAAAAAGTTAATGCTAGGTTTACACTATGTTCCCGGTGGCCACGGCGCCCGAAACGTATTGCGCCGTGAATTTTTGGAGTTTTTGTCTCCATATTCACGTTTTGTTAAGTTGTGACTAAGTTTCCTCACGATTTATTTCTGTGTCCTTGACAAGCCGATGGGGCGATGAAGCGGTTCCACCAAGGTGCATCAAGGTTCGGGCCGCGGTCTACTTCTGATGCATGTTTGTTGCTTCCCGGTGTGATGCGTGCTGATGGGATCTCTCACGTTGTTCACGTTTTCATCCAGGTCTATTGCGTCTGTCAAGGTCTCCTACGGATCAAACGTGGAAGTTGTGGTGCTTGTTACACGTTTAGAGCCACGGTACAACGAAAACTCCCAAAACAATTTCAATCATACTAAACGTTTACACTATGTTCCCGACGGCCACGGTAATCAAGCCTCAGGCCAACGTGGTGTAAACGGCGTGAACGTGGGACGTCGCTGGGGGACGGGATATGCAAACGTGACAGTTTGTGATTACCGTGGCTGCCGGGCCAGATTTTTAAACTGTCAAAAAATTTGCCACGGCAGCCACGGTTCAGAGAAACGTAGCAGGCCGTATGAAACGGGGTAAACGCTACAAAACGTGACAGATCGTATTTTAGGTCGTAACAGAACTTTGTAATCGCTACAAAACGTGACAGGACGTATATTGGGTCGTTACAAAACTTGGAAGTGGTCCGTAATGGAACGGGAATCATGCCTATTCCACGGCGTCTGACGTTACTTTCCGGTTTTGTCAACATGTGTCCCGTTTTGTGAACGGTTATCAGGGCAAGCTAGGGTGAACAAAACCGTTTCATTACGTTTTAATACGTTTCATTACGTTTCAATAAAGGTGCATTCCGATGTGTGGCGTTTTTGCAGATCAGAGCATCACGGTTCATTGATTTCTGATACCCGGTTTTACTAAGGGATATTACAGTTCTCAAACCCGCCGTGGCTGCCGTGGCAAATTTTTTGACAGTCAAAATTCTGGTCCATATCCACGGCAGTCACGTTTTTCTATCGCGTTGTCTCGCGTTCTCCACGTTTGCAATGAAACGTGATTACCGTGACTGCCGGGAACATAGTGTAAACCTAGCATTAGAAAGAAAGGATTAATCGAGACGAGGTTTCAGCACTGACATATCGAAAATTGTTTCGGTTCAAGAAGGAAAATGTTCAATGGATTGCACGAACATTTTTGCCCGAAAACCTGGAGACAAGGGGTGGATGTCTATCTCCTTTGCAGTGTATGGAAGCATCACTGCATTACCTGGCAGACCCCGGCTCTTTCCAGTATTAGTGGTGATAATCTTCCTGGCTTGTTGAAGTGCTCTAACTTTCTTTTTCTTACTGCTCGGCAATTGACTTTTTTCAATTAGGATTGGGAAAGTCTTTGATAACAGAGATCATTATTGAATTTAGCTGTTCAGAAATTCCCAAAAATTGATTCAAAGTATCCATGATTCTAACTGTTAACTCTAACACCTGGGTTTTCAACTTGGGGGACATGTCCCAGACTGGGGACATTTGGACATTCTCCAGGGGACACAAACTGATATAAAATCTGTTATATTTTGTATTTTTGTATCTTGAAACTCCAGTGTCCACTGCCCACAACAACCACAATTTAAGTTTGTATTAAAAGGAAAAAACGCTGTGACTATATCATGCTTCGAAATTGCAAGTTTTCGATGCCTTCTGTGGACATTTCAGGGGACATGGTCATTTCCGTGTGCATTTTCTGGGACATTTGAGAGAACCAGTTGAAAACCCAGACTCTAACAAGTGCAATGCACTAGTGATGACCAGACAAATGTCAGACAACCTTTTGTTGTAATGATTATTAAGTAGGTCACAAGGAATTGCTTAAAACTTGTAAGAATTATGTAGTAGGTGAAGCAAAAGGTTATTTATAGTGTTTTTAGCAAAAGCTTTGACTTTTGCTTTTTCTTCATGAGCAAAAGCTTCTCCTTAAAGCCATAGCTTAAAAGTAAAAGCTAACTTTTATAAATTCTGCCCAGTGCCTTGCAAAGTGACAGAGTGTATATTTCGATTTGCTGAAGTGCATTTTTTGTAGAAGTGCAGAAGTTAGCAGTGTAGAAGTGTAGAAGGGTGAAAATACATTTGTCAAATTGTAAAAGTTCAAATGTAAATTGGTAATTTTGAGATTGATTTGTAAATGTTCATTTGTCGATTTGTCAACTTTACAAATGTAGAAATGTATAAGCTCGATGATGAAATGACGATTGTACAAATGTAGTTGTTACATTTGTCATTTTGGACCGAGAGTTCGGACAAGTATACAAATTAGTGGGTGGAGTTGACCTCTTACGGAAAAGTACGACTATTAAATGAGAAATTGAGTTAAGTTCAATGTAATTGCAGTTAAACTTTTTCAGTTAAACGAGTATATTAACTGGTATTATGGACACTAATTGAAAACTTTTTGTACAAAATCCTCAAAATCATTCTTATATTAAATGACCCATGGCGATTCAATGCTACTATACAATCATGTTCCTTCAGCAACGTTAGACATTGATAGCCGTTGCTAAAGGAACATGCTGTACAATCTGCAAAATAGTTGGACACGATAATTTCCAATGTAATGAATACATTAATATAGAAAAAAACACAGAATCAAATTGCAATTTATTTCATCAATTTAGGTAGACTGGCCGAAATATTAAGGTCCGTCGCAACATACAGGGCCACCAGTACATGATGGATAATGTGCACCAGGGCATAACGTAACATCATATACACATCTATTGTGTCCACAATTAGCGCAACACGGGGCTGAAAAAAAATTGAATAAAATAGAATGAATTTATATTAATTTAAACCGTCTGATGTTATCTCCTTTGTGGTCAATTCGCAACCTTATGTTTCCAATTAGTGTAGATCTATCAAATCTGCGTTTTTAGATTTAAAAAGCTTTTATCTTCATACACATATCGCATAATTTCTCGTATATTCGATAGTAGATATCGGGGTTCAGTTGGGTTAATATAGAAATAGGTTACCTCGCTAACATGAAGGTTCAGAGTTTAATCTCGTCATGGAACTGCACGGAAATCACACAATCCTCTAATATCCTCTTACTAAAAAAATGGTGAATGTTCCCCTTTCAAACATACTTCTTTACAGACATAATATTTGTAATACATTTGTACTTACATATGGCTTCTGCAACATTAACAGTGGTTAAAACCAGGAGTGCTAACAGAAAAATAACAGCAGTTTTCATCTCGTTGATTTTAGTATTATGTTAAAAACTCAATCTAAATTGCTTTCTAGATTTTAATTCTGCCTTATATATTATTCTGGTATGAAAATTATAGCACTTATAGCGGTAATTATTTGATAATGGTTTATTGTATGGAAGAGCAAACCACTCATTTTTAGATTCAATGCACTTTTGAGTAAGTAAGTATTTTGTCAGTCTACGGTCTCGGTTCTCCTGGTACATTTATGGCTACTCTAAGTACTAGTAACATTAAGATCCAACATGAAAGTCAAAGGATATTTGCTGGTTGATGTAGTTCATCCAATCCTAGCCACTATTACAGCTGGAGATGATTGACGTATATTTTTATAATTTTGTCAATTATGAAAATGGTATTTGCGCCAGTAAATGGAATGCTTAAAAGTAGCTGCTTACTGAGGGATGGTGTTTAATAGAGATACATGTATGGCAAACCCAGTTTAGAATTTGGTAATTTGTAATTACATGTATGTGTACATGCATAAAAGACAACAACATTTTTTTCAATTTAAATAGCATTAGCGATGTCCTATATAAATATATACTTTTAGAAAAATTTGTTACACTTTTGAATATTTCATTACTTATCTTAATAATCATTTACAACATTAATTATCAGTGTATGAGTAAAATTCATGGATTATAGTTGGAATGGGATGTGATTTTGGTAGCCGTTCATTAAAGGGTGTTGCTGAATACAGGTGACTGTTGAACCAAGTTTGACTGTATGCCAAATTCAGGATCAAACTCAACAATGTTTCTTAATTCTCAAAGGGTAGACGTCGTCGATGTCGTGTATAAACAAGGAACACTGCAGTCCTTAATGCACTGTACTGTACAAACCCACAAATGTTTTTGCAACCCACGCAATCTTAGACAGACTCTACGACCCCCTCTACGTTCAAAGTGAACGCTTGTTATCGATGTTGACAGTCCGAGGTGTGAATATCAACTGACTGATGGGTGTTGCTTACTTGGGTTTTATAGTGGGTTGGTGGCGGACATATTTCTTCGATTACTAGTCGTAAATAGTACAGCCAATGACTTTCTTTTTTAATTAATTATTTCTAGTGTAATTACAGCATGATAGCTTTAATCTATGATCTATAGCGGCTCATTGATATTGTGCCACAATCTGAAAAATAGTCGGACACGATAATTTCCAATGTAATGTATATATCAACATATAAGAAAAAAAACCCCAAAGAATCTTGTTGCATTTTATTTTATTCCATCATCAATTAAACCGACGGACGTCTACCGCAACATACAGAGCCCATACATTTGGTATACCAGTCACCAGTAGGACAGTCTTTTACATCAGCGACACATTTATTGCTTCCACAAGTTGAACAGCATTGGGCTGAAAATAAAACAAAATCGTTTTAGAATGAATTGATGTTAATTTGAACCGTCTGATGTTGTCTCCGTTGTGGTCAATTCGCTACATAATGTTTAATATTCCAACTAGATCTGTTAAATTTGTGTTTTTATTACTAAGACAAAAAAAAATGCTGAACATAATCAAAAAAGCTCCGTGCACATATCGCATCAATCTCGTTAAAATTAGATTACATTTCGTTTCGGTTATTTTTTGAGTGTCGTCGACAATCAAAAAATAACCGAAACGAAATGTAATCTAATTTTAATTAAATTGATATCGCATGAACGTTTTCTGGTATAATCGATAGGAAGGCTGGGATGGTAGATGTTGGGACTCAGTTAGGCACTCGCGGGGTCCAGTGTTGCATTTTGACACGAGTCGTCATGTACCACAAAATCCTATTGGACATTTATTTGCGTGATCATATTTGCATCGTTTAATGTTGTTTTCGAGTGGAAAAGGTCCACCAAATACCCTGGAATGACAGTGAGTGAGCCTAGCAAGTACTGGACTGAGGCAATTATCCCATGGAAAAACTAGTAATAGTACCACTTACTATCTTCTTCCTTTAGAAATTGTTAAACATGCGTTACTTGCTAACTTTTTCCATTGTCCATAGATGTTCCTCACCTGACTTACTATTTTTTTTTACAACTTTAGAAATCAGTTTTCCTTATTATTGGGCTAAAGGTGGACTCAAAAATGTATAAATAGTATTGCAATTAATTAACCCTTTCCTAATATTCAATTTTATATAAAAATTATAATTATGGTGTCCATAATTGGGACTTGCAATGTTTTGCCTTGGCATTATTCGTTGTAAGTAAATTTAGAAAGCCACATTAAATCAGGCAATTTAGCATATTTCGGGAGACCTGTGGAATATATTTCAGATCTATTAATAAATAATGTTTTCAATCCACAAAATACCCAATGGCAACGTAACCAATCTAATTAGAATTAGATTACATTTCGTTTCGGTTATTTTTTTAACATGGAGTCGACAATCAAACAATAACCTAAACGAAATGTAATCTAATTTTAATTAGATTGCACCGTAACCAACCTTTTTGTAGGTTTTTTTTTTGCTAGCTAACATGAAGGTTCGCGATTCAGTCTTGGCTTGGGTTGAGATACTACCTGCGGGTTTTCAACCAGGTTTCCAACTGTCATTAATGTGTGTCAAAGGGACTGACAATGAGAAAGCGTCTAGTCGTCCGGATGGGACCATAAACCCAGGCCCCTTAAGATACACACTGTGCACTTTGAAGATCCCTCAACAGTTGTAAATCGACGAAAAAAATGTAGGCTTACGCAGTTGTCCTGCATAAGCGCTACTCGTCGTCTACATTAACCGAATCAGGTGCACAAAAGATGGATCTAAAATTCATTTTATTTTTGGTAAATCGGAAAAATCTCAGTAAGTTTAGCTCAAGAGTATCTTTGTCAGAAAATATTAATTCTACTTTAAGAACATTCGTTTTTCAAAAAAAAAATGTGTAAATAGGCTTCAGAACTGCACGGAAATCACACAATCCCTTCAAATATCCTACATTTTACAGACATGATATTTGTTCTACATTTGTACTTACATGTGACTTCTGTAATATAAACAGTGGTTAAAACCAGGAGTGCTAACAGAAAAATAACAGCAGTTTTCATCTTGTTGATTTTGGTATTCTTTTTAAAACCTCAATCTGAATTGCTTTCTAGATTTTAATTCTGCCTTTTATATTATTCTGGTATGAAAATTCAGCACTTAAAGCGCTAATTATTTGATAATGTTTTTTTGTATGGAAGGGAAAATCAGTCATAATTAGATTCAATGCACTTTTGAGTAAGTAAGTAAGTATTCTAGTATAGTTTACGGTCTCGGTTCCCGACCTTTTGGACTCTTCGTATCTCTCCTTGTTCCTTTTTTGGCTACCCTAAGTAACATTAAGAGCCAACATGAAAGTCAAAGGATATATTGTTGCTTGATGTAGTTCATCCAATCCTAGCCACTATTACAGCTGTAGATGATTGACGTATGTTTTTTTTTATAATTTTGGCATTTATTACTAAAGCAGTGGTATTTTTTTTTAAATTTTAAGGTATAATATGAAATTACTGGTATGTCGTTAGGACCAGAAAAATCAAAATTTCTTTATATAGGCAGGAGCAGCCAACCCTAAGACATTCAGTGCATTCGTATTTTATCAGTACGATGTTATCTAACTTCAACCCAATACTCTTCTTGAATTTGTGAACCATTTTTGGCGCGTAAACACTCTACAGGTCACAATTCCTGACAGATTTTGACTAAAACCTATTGATAATGTTAATATCAAAAAATATTTACTATGAATTATTGCACTTTAAATTTTAGCTCATAAACACTGTAAGAGGCACAATACTGGACGGATTTTGAAGAAACTTGGTGAAAACCTTAGTCTCAGAACCAGGACTTTTTCAGCCAATACAATCCGTAATAATGTTCCAAACTCTCTCTCAAAATGTAAGCCTTTAAATCCCCGTGTATCGATATATATTAGCGTTTGAAAGTAAAAAATACGACTAGTCGTTTAGAAAGACTATGCCATGTAGCAAACACATTCATGTAAACAGAAAATGAAAGATAACTGTTAAGGTACGAGTATAATTGAAGTAATTGTGCGATTTTTGGGCAATTTCAGTAAATCTGAAGGCTATTTACATAAATTCGAGGCCCAAATCATTTCTCGAAAATGCTTAAAATGATATTTCATAAATTGTGTTGAATCGTTGATAATATCAAATAGTTGACTAATTGTGTTAATTGTTATTTTCTGTGCCAGATGCTATTAATTGACAAAGTCACAGAAACCTTGTCGTTCATATCAGTAGACCCCTGACACTGCAAAACTGTGATCTTTGTGTGCTTTTGACTGACGCTGCAACATTTTGGCCCTTTGCATCTTCAAGTTTTGCCCCTGGAAAAATTGTCTTTATTTACAAAACTAAACCAAACCAAAAACAAAGCGATTGCAAAGGCAGAGTCTCTAGATAGATCAATTGCAAACAATTATAACTTACACTTATACATGTAGTATCAATTCCAATATTTACTGCAAAGTGCAGTTACTTCGTGTGATAATGCCTATATAGCAGCCCTGTCAAAATTTCTCTTATGGCACAAAACAATACTATTGTTTTACTTTATTGGGACCAGATTACGATGTCGGATTACGGTTTTGAGGGGTTCCGGTTTATAGAGGATTTCCTTCTATGGATTATATAGTGATTTGGCCAGGACTTTTTGAAACCGTCGGTTTTGAGGGGATTCGGTTTTGAGGGTTTTCACTGAACGTACAACTCAATTTATTTCAACAAATTTTTGTCTAAAATGGTTTAATGGTGGTCATGTACTCAGTAATATCAAACTGACCATATCACACCGTTGTGTAGCTAAGGACTATAGGTGTGAGTAGTATATATGCTTCCTATCTATAATCTCCCAAAAGACGCCATGTCTAAAGATATTAAAATAGCTTTTCTTCGTTGTTATCATATCATGTCAATGATATAAAAATCATAGACGAAAAATAAGCTATTACTGCATCGTGCTTATATGAGATCATATTTCGAGCTTCTACCAAATGTAATTGGAAATATATGCATTTTTTTTTTTACCTGTACCTTATTTTTTTTTGTTTTGTAAGTCAAGGTTTGCTAGTTACAAGGTTGACTTGTTTCAAAGTGAACGCTTGTTATCAATGTTGACAGTCCGAGGTGTGAATATCAACTGACTGATGGGTGTTGCTTACTTGGGTTTTATAGTGGGTTGGTGGCGGACATGTTTCTTTCGACTGCTAGTCGTAAATATTAAATAGACTTTTTATTTAAATAATTATTTCTAGTGTAATTACAGCATGATAGCTTTAATCTATGATCTATAGCGGCTCATTGATATTGTGCCACTATCTGAAAAAATGAAATGAATGGAGTTTTACGTCCTACTTTCTGCACCTATATGGGCTAATTGAGGACGGGCAAACGCCATGCAGTGTGCAATGAGGGAAATTTTGCCAGGACAGCGGCATTAGCCTGCTCTTATTTTCGATTTCCAACTGTCGAGGGATCTTTAACGTGCACAGTCAATAGCACACGGGGCCTCGAATTATTGTCCCATCCGAACGACTAGACGCTTTTCCATGTCAGCCCCTCCGACCTGCATCACTGACAGGGGGAAACCGGGTTGAAAAATCCGAAGGTATCATCTCGGCCCATGCCGGGATTGAACCCTGGACCTCCAGGTTAGCGAGCAAGCGTCTAAATCACTGAGCCACCGCGGCTCCCCCACAATCTGAAAAATAGTCGGACACGATAATTTCCAATGTAATGTATATATCAACATAAGAAAAAAAAACAAAGAATCTTGTTGCATTTTATTTTATTCCATCATCAATTAAACCGACGGAAATATTAAGGTGTACCGCAACATACAGAGCCAACACATCCTGAATACCATTTACCAGTAGGACATTCGCTTACATCAGCGACACATTTATTGCTTCCACAATTTGAACAGCAATCGGCCGAAAATAAAACAAAATCGTTTTACAATGAATTGATGTTAATTTGAACCGTCTGATGTTGTCTCCGTTGTGGTCAATTCGCTACCTAATGTTTAATATTCCAACTAGATTTGTTAAATTTGTGTTTTTATTACTAAGACAAAAAAGAACAATGCTGAATATATTCAAAATTTTAATAAGCTCCATGCACATATCGCATCAATCTAATTAAAATTAGATTACATTTCGTTTCGGTTATTTTTTGAGTGTCGACTCTATGTAATCTAACCACTTATATAAGGCGAGCATCTTCAAAAAATAACCTAAACGAAATGTAATCTAATTTTAATTAGATTGCACCGTAACCAACCTTTATGTAGGGGTTGCAAACTTAAACCCATTTTTCTCAAAAGTATTAAAATGTTAGTTACTAGTAAAATAATGTTGCAGTGTCTAAGTTGTTAGACGCCTGCTAGCTAACATGAAGGTTCGCGATTCAGTCTTGGCTTGGATCGAGATACTACCAGGTTTCCAACTGTTATTAATGTGTGTCGAAGGGACTGACAATGAGAAATGCGATGGTTCATAAAAGTTGTATTAATAGTTTTTCAGTATAATTAAATGTCACAGGGTTCCAATGGTCCAAAATGTTGCAATGGAATTTAAAAGCACAAAGAGGTCAAATAACCACCGCCTCGCCTCATAATGAACGTGTTTTCAAGTCTTGTATTTGGAGAATGTTTTGGGGGATTTGTATTTGGAGATACTGTATGTATTGGAAGATTTGTGTTAAATTGACAAATATATATGTTGAATTCGTTTTACGCCATTCCAATTTCCATTCCGACGTCTGTGCTTCATGTCATCCCACTAAAACTAACGCGTTTTATGACGTCACTGACACTGATCTTCCGGAAACTACTATTGATATCTATGCAGATCACTGTCAATGACGTCATAAAACGCGTTAGTTTTAGTGGAATTGCAAGCATCTTACCTTGCCCCTGCAATTGGCCATTCTTTTAAAACTCTGGTCTACAACCTGTCCCAGACTTGGGATATTTGGATATTTTCCTGGATACATAAGCTGAGGCCTTATTCTTGAAATCTTGAATAAGATAAAATACAGATTTTAAGAAATCCAGTTATATGATTGGATAATAAAGCTATATTTAAAATCAATTTTAGTGATTGATCAATCAGATGACTGGAACACTAAAATCATTGTAGTAATAATACAAATCCGTACAAGCAAAACAATTCCATTAATCAAAAATCTCGTCCAGAGCAGATTATGTTTTCGAGAATAAGGCCCCTGAGCTAGAGGTCTGAAAAATTTTATACTTTTCATAATTTTGTATTATCTGAGTGGTATGCATCCAGTGTTCATTTCCAGCAACGACTCTTGTATACGACCACAATTGAAGTTCGTGTTAAAAAGCAAAATGCTGTGACTTTATCAAGCTTCGAAATTGTTATCGATGACTTTGGGGACAATTTTTTTATGGGACATGGTTATTTCATAATAGTACATAATCGGGGACACTTGAGGAAAACCAGCTGAAAATACAGGCTGTACAGTGATGAGGCAAATGCTGGGCAGAAACTCAACCAACAGGGCCTCAAGAACTGCGAAAAATCATTCTGGATTTATCAGATTATACAGGTGATATGTTGTATAATTATGACACAAGACAAGTAGCCAGTCTAATTAAAATCAGACCCTAATTTCATTCGAGGTCAGATAACGTCGTTCGAAATATGAATGCATTGTTGCTACATACTTATTTTAGCAGCCCATCAACAAACTTCATCGACATGATGAAAAAGTTAAAAAAAAAAGACAAAAATCGTTCATATATTGAGTATTGGGTTGAAGTCAGATAACGTCGTACGAAATATGAATGCATTGCTGCTACATACTTATTTTAGCAGCCCATTGAATTAATGGAAACCTCAATTTTAAATGATATTTCATAAAATAATTGCGTTGAATCGTTGAATATATCCAATATCAATTTGTATAAACTTATTTAATATTGGTGACTAATTATGTTAAATTGTCATTTTCTGTGCCAGATGTTATTAATTTGAACTAAACATTCCAAAGTCATTGACATATCAATGAAGCACATACACTGCAAAATTTTGATCTCTGTGTGAGTTTGACAGACACTGCAACATTTTCGACCTTTAGATCCCTGGAAAAAGTATCTATATTTCTAAACCAAACCAAAGCTATTGGAAATGGAGAGTTTCTGGATAGATCAATTGCAAACAATTAAAACTTACTGCCTAAATATAACTTGTACTTAAACATCTAGCATCAATTCCAATATTTTCTGTGCAGTTTTTTTTTGTGGGATACTTCCTACCAAAGTCGTACGTAATACTCAATTTATTTAACAAATTCTGACTAAAACAACCTCCCAATTATATAGTGTAATAGTTGTCAGTGTATCGGAAAAGATCTCAGAAATCTCAAACCGACCGTATTAATAGCCAGGTTTATAGGTGTGATGCTATCAGAGTTGTGATGTGTGATGCTATCAGCGTTTTATTAATAGATCAGGTTTATAGGTGTGATGCTATTAGAGTTGTATTAATAGCTCAGGTTTATAGGTGTGATGCTATCAGCGTTGTATTAAAAGCTCAGGTTTAAAGGTGTGATGCTATTAGAGTTGTATTAATAGCTCAGGTTTATAGGTGTGATGCTATCAGCGTTGTATTAATAGCTTAAGTTTATAGGTGTGATGCTATTAGAGCTGTAATCATAGCTCAGATTTATAGGTGTGATGCTATCAGCGTTGTATTAATAGCTTAGGTTTATAGGTGTGATGCTATTAGAGCTGTAATAATAGCTCAGGTTTATAGGTGTGATGCTATCAGAGTCGTAATAATAGCTCAGGTTTATAGGTGTGATGTTATCAGAGTTGTATTAATAGCTTAGGTTTATAGGTGTGATGCTATCAGAGTTGTAATAATAGCTCAGGTTTATATGTGTGATGCTATCAGAATTGCGTAGCCAAGGTATTAACACTTCTAACAAGATATCACAGATATGAATTTCTCTCATGTACATTTGCATTTTAAAGATTGTAGAAGTCGTGCGAAAGGAGATACCCGTCTTCTTGCTGTCAATCGAGTGCTAAATGATTAACTAATAGCACCTAAATTCCGCAATAACGTTGTTTTATCAGCATGAAGGATCTTGATGAGGATTTCACAAGCTCAATAAAGACGACTAGCCATGAAGAAGCTTTGTATCGACTATATTTCTAAAGAAGTTCAATCTATTTTTACGATTCTTGGTAATAAACGTTATCACTCCAACATCCCATTGAAATTACCATTTTAATTGTCTTCTTTTCTCCTTCTAAATTCTTTCATTCGGCTGCAAAGTCGCTTCAACATCATTGAAGTATGCTTCACAATGGGTATCTGCATTAGCAGTCGTGGGTTATTTGAGAATATTGGATAATAAATGATTGGCCCGGTGAATATATATAAGGATAAATTACATTATCGCTCTTTAGATTGACAGTTATAAAATATAAAATGGTAAAAATAATCTCATCTACATAAATTCTTTCTTGGATAACAGATAAAAAGTCAAAAACTCTCTTTTACTTTGACTTTTATTTTAATGAGGCAAATTGTCGCATACTATGCTTCTTCAGACAAGGATAAGACCTTCTTGAAAGCAAATAAATTCAATGGTATTTTAGAAGGTTTTCTTTTCCCTTATAATCGGCTTCGTTACATTTTTGGTACATGTAATAATTTACTGTTATATTGTCCGGTTGTCTGGTTGAAATTTCCTTTCATATTTATCAATACCTTCACATTACTACCCACTACCGTTTTAATTTACTGTTATGGATGGTTCATCTATTTAACTGTCCAATTATAAAAAAAACGAGGGAAGACGATTTCTGATTTTTTTAACGATCAAATTAAAGCTAATCAGTGATGGACCTCTTTCTATGCTTCGTTTTAAATACTATTTTTTCACCAACACGTTCAATTTCCGGTTTCATTCGTAGTTAGGAAATGGCAACATTTTCTGAAATTGGGGATAAAAGTTTAATTCATTGGAAGCAAGATACTTGGATGGACTAAAAACACCCCAAGGAACCGGTAACGACTATAGTGACCTCGGGAATGGATGTGTTTTAAAAGAACCAGTAAGAGCTATTACTGCTGACGCAGATGCAGGATAGGATGAGAATCGTTGTTCGAAATGCATTAGAAAGAGTAGCTCGTGCGGTAAATCGGACTAACAATATTTTTGATAATAGTTATGGTAATTACGTAATTTGGAAATTATATCTTTTATTCGGTCTAACACAGAAAAGTTTCTATAGGATTATCATATAAAATTCATCCACAAAGAGTGTCAATGATGATAAGATATACTTTGGGGACAATAATTCAAATGCCAAATTAGAAATAACGAATCTCCAACTTTTCATACCGGTGATAACACCATCCATAGAAGAGAACATTTTAAGCTATGTCTAAAGATATTGAAATAGCTTTTCTTCGTCGTAACACAGTGGTTAGCATGACTTTAACTGGTTAACCCACTACATTTCCGGGTCAGTGAGAATCGGTATGCTGATATAATGATGATAATGGAAAATGAACCTTGAACTCTTAGGCTCTATAGACAAGTTGTTATCATACCGGAAAACGAAAATTGCTGTTTAATTATTGTATCAATTATCTTACTAAATATTTCAACTTTCTACGTAATAATTTAAATAAACATGTAATAAAACAGAGTGCTGAAAGTCAATTTAATTCTCTGTTCCTGACGGCTGTTGGACGTGGAAACAATTCTGGAACTCCCACGAAATTGAGGACATATGGAAAAGTTAAAGACAATTTTGAAGAAGTCCTGCAATATCGAACAGTTGTCAACAACAGAGAACATAAGATAGCACCTTCAGCTCTCAGATTAAGTTGCCATCGCCTCCAAATAGAACAAGGTCGGTACTCAAATATTGCCGTACAAGATAGGATATGCAAATATTGCAATATTCTGGAAATAAAGGATGAGGAACACTTTCTACTTCGCTGTCAATACTACGATAGGGAGAGAAAAAATGTGCTGGAGCCACTTTTCGGTAATAATATACATCTTTCTCTCCAATCTCTTTTAAACCCCCCTGGAGATATTGCCAAAACAGTGGCATAATTTATTCATTCATGCTTCATGAAGCGTAACTCAAAGCCAGAGTAGTTATTCTGTTTTGATCCGTCAATAAGGTAATTTGTTGTAAGTTGTTTATCATGCTTCTTATCAATTGTATCATACTGTATAATTCTGTAAACTAATTTTCACTGCCATTGTTTTCAAATGATCTGCATGTCTTACTATTCTGACATGACTGTATCATTCATTTATTAAGTGTATAATGATGATCGAGGAGGGGGGGGGGGGGGGGGGGGGGGTGGGGGGTGGTTGTAGACATATATGTATTTTTCTTTTTACCCTAACAAAATTTTGCTATTCTTAATTTCAATTTTTTCATTCTTATCGTTATCTAAACGGTTTGCAAGTTTTAATGTTCTACCATGAATGTATTTATGATTTATGCATAAAAATATCATTATTATTATTTTTCATTTATTAAGTGTATAATGATTATTGAGGGGGTGTGGGGTGTAGACATATTTTTTCGTTTTTATCTAAATAATTTTGTAATTCTGAATTTCAATTTTTTTCACTCTTATTGTTATCTAAACGATTTGCATGTTTTAATGTTCTACAAAGAATGTATTTATGCAATAAAAATATTATTATTATCATGTCAATAATGTAAAAATCATAGAAGATAAATAAGCTATTACTGCAGCTGCACTGTGCTTATATGAGATCATATTTCGAGCTTCTACCAAATGTAATTGGAACTATATGCATTTTTTTTTTAACTGTACCTATTTTTTGTTTGTTTTGTAAGTTAAGGTTCACTAGTTATACAAGGTTGACTAGTTTCAAAGTGAACGCTTGTTATCGATGTTGACAGTCCGAGGTGTGAATATCAACTGGCGTTGCTTACTTGGGTTTTATAGTGGGTTGGTGGCGGACATGTTTCTTTCGACTGCTTGTCGTAAATATTAAATAGACTTTTTATTTAAATAATTATTTCTAGTGTAATTACAGCATGATAGCTTTAATCTATGATCTACAGCCGCTCATTGATATTGAGCCACAATCTGAAAAATAGTCGGACACGATAATTTCCAATGTAATGTATATATCAACATAAGAAAAACAAAACAAAGAATCTTGTTGCATTTTATTTTATTCCATCATCAATTTAACCGACGGAAATATTAAGGTGTACCGCAACATACAGAGCCAACACATCCTGAATACCATTTACCAGTAGGACATTCGCTTACATCAGCGACACATTTATTGCTTCCACATTTTGAACAGCAATCGGCTGAAAATAAAACAAAATCTTTTTACAATGAATTGATGTTAATTTGAACCGTCTGACGTTGTCTCCGTTGTGGTCAATTCGCTACCTAATGTTTAATATTCATAGTTTCTCCGACAGAGTCCGACACACTTCGACACTCCGACAAGACATTTGAGACTTGATATTCGCGAATTGAAAAGCACGTTTTTATCACGCAGACTGCTATAAAAAGTTGGAATGTTTTTTATTACGTATGAAGAAACGACACAATAAATAAATCATTTTTCAACATCTTTCGTATGTCTTTTGACAGAAAATATCACTGTGGCGAGTTTTAACGGGAATAAAAGTAAGCGCGCCATGTATTTTTTTTGCAGTGCGTTCGATTTCGAACGCACTGCTTTGTTTTCATAATGATTTTTTTTTTTTTCGAATTCTTCCCATCTCGCTCAGCCAAAACTACGCATGCTACATACTCACTGATGCGACTTCCTATTCACAAATGGTGGCCACCGTTACATGAATATAAATTGATGCATTTTAATCCAACCGGAAATGACGTATGACGCAAAAACGTATTTTAGGGTTTTTGAATTTACGTCTCAAATTTTTGTCCGATTTTGATCGGAATTTTTGGGTTAATATCTATAATCTAACAGCTACAAGATGACTTCTTACTAAAATTTAAAAATTTTATTTTTGACACTGATTTTTTTAATTTGAAATTTTTTGAATTTTTCAACTTCTACAATTTTATTTTGTTCGATTTGAAAATTTACATGCAGATAGACATTTTAATTCTAAATACAAGTCTGTCATTTAAATTTCGATATCACTTCCGGTTTTGACGTCATTCGCTCTCAAAGTTCAAATTTCCACTTCCGGAATTTTGAAGATATTCGAAAAATTCTTTTTGCAGTATGTTAAATATGTAGACACAATAGTATACAAATGATAAAATTTGACCCGGATGTAACAGATCAGTCGCCACCTTGAAATGGTATATTTTCATAAAACGCAAAATGAGGCCTCATGGTGTAATGGAATTTGTATAATTTTGATGTCTATACAATCTGCAGTCGATTGTTACCAAAACATGGGAAGCCAATTTTTGAATTTCAATTCTGAATTTTTCTAATTTCCGGTTAAAATAAATCAGTAATTGTCAAAACTTTCAAGGCCCATATTTCGTGACCTTGACCTTTCCTGACTTATTGACCTGTACAAAAATTATTGCCCTTGATGAGATGTAGCCAATGATATAATTTTTTCAGATGCCCAACGTTTACTTCCATTTTCAAAGCCGTTTGAAAATTGCAATTTTTAACTTTAAACAGCTCTGTCGCGTGACATAATTTGTCCAAACAAATGCTATTGTCAAAACAGTTGAAGGGAGAGAACTAACAAATCGTAAATCTTTTAATTATTCAGACCATAAAAAGTTGCCATTCATCTAAATAAGGATATCTCAATTTAACTTTTCTAATGATCATTTTTCATAATCATTTGGTTAATGCCTTATGATAGATGAAAGAAATTCAGGATGACGCACTGCTCAGCGCCGTTTTGGTACGGCTCTAGTATTTATTTTATTTTACTTGTGAGTTGAGATTTACCATAGGAAGGTGGAATTCATATTTCCGAAGAATTGTATTTTAATCACTGGTCCTCATATCGATCAAGTGTATGAGATAAATGATATTTCACAGACTGAAATAATAAACGGTGAGATAGCCTAGGCCTATTGGCCTATATGACCTTAATTTAAATTTTCTCGAATTTTAAGTAGGCATATTGTAGAATTGCAATAAAAGTGGAGCCTCAAATTTGTCTGCCTCTATACGCTAGTCTAACATTGTCGTGGCATAGGTAAGCTATAATAGTCCGAAACATACTATAGCCTAGCTATGCCACCCATGGGTGCAGATAGGGGGGGGGGGGCGTATCCAGGGGAGACAGGGGACACGTCCACCCCCGTCAGAAAACCTGGGGGGGGGGCATGATATCCTGGTTTCTCCCACAAATGGACAAGCTTAGCTGAGTAGAGTGTCTGTAATGGACGTAAAATAGGCACAATTTGGCATCAGAGAACATTAAAGTCTCTAAATGTTCCGTCTGCGGCGTTTTGCGAGACATCTCAACTCACAGAAGCATCGTCACCATGGGGCAAATTTTATCGTTCGCATATTTTCGCTAGAAAATTTAAATTTAGGTCATATAGGCCTATAGGCCTAGGCTATCTCACCTTTAGGCCTAACCGTTTATTATTTTAGTCTGTGAAATATCATTTATCTCATACAACACTTGATCGATATGAGGACCAGTGTTTATAAAAAAAAATTCTGCGGAAATATGAATTCCACATTTTAATAGTTAATTTGGAAATGCAGTCGCCGAAAAAATCTCGACTCATAAGTAAAATCAATAAAAAAACCAAAACATGACACGCTTACTTTTATTCCCGTTAAAACTCGCCACAGTCTATCAAAAGACATACGATAGATGTTGAAAAATGATTTATTTGTTGTTTCGTTTCTTCATACGTAATCAAACATTCTAACTTTTTATTGCAGCCAGCGTGATAAAAACCTGCTTTTTAATTCGCGAATATTAAGTCTCAAATGTCTTCTCGGAAGTGTCGGAGTGTGTCGGAATCTTTCGGAGAAACTAGGACATCGATGGATGTAATCTAACCACGTATATAAGGCGAGCATCTTCAAAAAATAACCTAAACGAAATGTAATCTAATTTAATTAGATTGCACCGTAACCAACCTTTATGTAGGGGTTGCAAACTTAAACCCATTTTTCTCAAAAGTATTAAAATTTTAGTTACTAGTAAAATAATGTTGCAGTGTCTAAGTTGTTAGACGCCTGCTAGCTAACATGAAGGTTCGCGATTCTTGGCTTGGATCGAGATACTATCTGCGGGTTTTCAACCAGGTTTCCAACTGTTATTAATGTGTGTCGAAGGGACTGACAATGAAAAAGCGTCTAGTCGTCCGGATGGGACCATAAACCTAGGACCCTTAAGATACACGCTGTGCACTTTAAAGATCCCTCGACAGGTTGGAAATCGACAAAACAAATGTAGGCTTACGCAGTTGTCCTGCAAAAGCGCTACTCGTTGTCTACATTAACCGAATCAGGTGCACAAAAGATGGATCTAAAATTCATTTTATTTTTGGTAAATCGGACAAATCTCAATAAGTTTAGCTCAAGAGTATCTTTGACAGAAAATATTAATTCTACTTTAAGAACATTCGTTTTTCAAAATAAAAAGTGTAAATAGGCTTCAGAAGGTTGAACGGATGGTGCACGCACCCCTTTCAAAAATATATCTTTTAAGTTTACAGACATGATATGTGTTATACATTTGTACTTACATGTGACTTCTGTAATATAAACAGTGGTTAAAACCAGGAGTGCTAACAGAAAAATAACAGCAGTTTTCATCTTGTTGATTTTAGTATTCTTTTTAAAACCTCAATCTGAATTGGTTTCTAGATTTTAATTCTGCCTTATATATTATTCTGATATGAAAATTCAGCATTTTAAGCGGTAATTATTTGATAATGGTCTTTTGTATGGAAGGGAAAATCAGTCATAATTAGATTCAATGCACTTTTGTGTTAAGTCAATTTGCAGACAGTCTACGGTGAAAGGATTGATTTGGACAAAATGCGATGGTTCATAAAAGTTGTATTAATAGTTTTTCAGTATAATTAAATGTCACAGGGTTCCAATGGTCCAAAATGTTGCAATGGAATTTAAAAGCACAAAGGAAAATTAAAAAACCGCCGTCTCGCGTCATAATGAACGTGTTTTCAAGTCTTGTATTTGGAGAATGTTTTGGGGGATTTGTAGTTGGAGATACTGTATGTATTGGAAGATTTGTGTTAAATTATATGTTGAATTCGTTTTGCGCCATTCCAATTTCCATTCCGACGTCTGTGCTTCATGTCATCCCACTAAAACTAACGCGTTTTATGACGTCACTGACACTGATCTTCCGGAAACTACTATTGATATCTATGCAGATCACTGTCAATGACGTCATAAAAAGTGTTAGTTTTAGTGGAATTGCAAGCATCTTACCTTGCCCCTGCAATTGGCCATTCTTTTAAAACTCTGGTCTACAACCTGTCCCAGACTTGGGATATTTGGATATTTTCCTGGATACATAAGCTGAGGCCTTATTCTTGAAATCTTAAATAAGATAAAATACAGATTTTAAGAAATCCAGTTATATGATTGGATAATAAAGCTATATTTAAAATCAATTTTAGTGATTGATCAATCAGATGACTGGAACACTAAAATCATTGTAGTAATAATAAAAATCCGTACAAGCAAAACAATTCCATTAAGCAAAAATCTTGTCCAGAGCAGATTATGTTTTCGAGAATAAGGCCCCTGAGCTAGAGGTCTGAAAAATTTTATACTTTTCATAATTTTGTATTATCTGAGTGGTATGCATCCAGTGTTCATTTCCAGCAACGACTCTTGTATACGACCACAATTGAAGTTCGTGTTAAAAAGCAAAATGCTGTGACTTTATCAAGCTTCGAAATTGTTTTCGATGACTTTGGGGACAATTTTTTTATGGGACATGGTTATTTCATAATAGTACATAATCGGGGACACTTGAGGAAAACCAGCTGAAAAAACAGGCTGTACAGTGATGAGGCAAATGCTGGGCAGAAACTCAACCAACAGGGCCTCAAGAACTGCGAAAAATCATTCTGGATTTATCAGATTATACAGGTGATATGTTGTATAATTATGACACAAGACAAGTTGCCAGTCTAATTAAAATCAGACCCTAATTTCATTCGTTCGTTCGTTTTTTTTTTAAATTCGGTTTTTTAAACACTACATTAGGTTCTAAGAACCAGGCGCGACAAGAAGCGCCCAACTCGGTTGAAACACGTTTTTTATTGGCTGTTCCATATGACGTCATAGAGATCTGATTGGTTAAAACAGAGGTCATTAAGTCTAGGTCAAAGTTAACATTAAACGCTTCTTATCGCGCCTGGTTCTCAGACCCTAATGTAGTGTTTAAAAAACCGGATTTAAAAAAAACGAACGAACGAAATTAGAGTCTAATTTTAATTAGACTGGACAAGTTGCCTAGTGAATATAAACTTTTATTAACCAAGTTTTTTTGCATTTTTTGCCAATCTTAGAGGTATTCCTTTCAACAAACTTCATCGACATGATGAAAAAGTAAAAAAAAGAAAAGAAATCGTTCATAAATTGAGTATTGGGTTGAGGTCAGATAATGTCGTTTGAAATATGAATGCATTGTTGCTACATACTTATTTTACCAGCCAATCAACAAACTTCATCGACATGATGAAAAAGTTAAAAAAAGACAAAAATCGTTCATAAATTGAGTATTGGGTTGAAGTCAGATAACGTCGTACGAAATATGAATGCATTGCTGCTACATACTTATTTTAGCAGCCCATTGAATTAATGGAAACCTCAATTTTAAATGATATTTCATATATTGTGTTGAATCGTTGAATATATCCAATATCAATTGGTATAAACTTATTTAATATTGGTGACTAATTATGTTCAATTGTTATTTTCTGTGCCAGATGTTATTAATTTGAACTAAACATTCCAAAGTCATTGACATATCAGTGAAGCACATACACTGCAAAATTTTGATCTTTGTGTGCGTTTGACAGACACTGCAACATTTTCGACCTTTAGATCCCTGGAAAAAGTATCTATATTTCTAAACCAAACCAAAGCTATTGGAAATGGAGAGTTTCTGGATAGATCAATTGCAAACAATTAAAACTTATTGCCTTTTTGTGGGATACTTCCTACCAAAGTCGTACGTAATACTCAATTTATTTAACAAATTCTGACTAAAACAACCTCCCAATTATATAGTGTAATAGTTGTCAGTGTATGATTTTGATTTATTTGTTTCTCTCGAACAGACTTTACATAAGTACATGCTAAATGGTAATCTGACTATAGTTACAGGTGATTTTAATAGCAGAACCAGTACATTAAGTGACTTTATTGAGCATGATAAACTGAGTCATAGTATCGAAAACATTCTATCAGATATTGTTGATTATTCAAATGATTCGAACGAAAATCTTGTTGTCCGATGTAATATGGACAGCTCTGTTAATCAGTATGGCAGAAGCTTGTTATCATTGTGTAAGGACTTAGAATAATTAATGGTAGGATAGGAAATGACACTAAAGGGAACTATACATTCTCTAGCTCAAAGGGGCCCAGTCTTGTTGATTACTTATTAATCCGAAATGAACATTTTTATGTTATTGAATCATTCGAATCAGGTTGTTTCAACGAGTTTTCGGACCACGCCCCACTAAGTTTTAGGTTAAACATTAGTGAGAACATCTCTCGGCTGTCCCCAACTTTAAGTAACAATAGTAACCAAAACTCAACAAGGTATAATAGAAAATGGTCAGAATGTAACATTGATAATACATTGAATCGTCTTAACAATAATCTGAGTGAGTTCAAAAAAAATAACTTAACGAATGGACATAATGTAGGGTTAGATTTATTCTATAGACATTTTAAGGATATAGCATCCTCTTCAGTAAATGATGATAACACTACTATTAGAAACTTCATTGCGGACCATGATAATTCTGCTACTAATACAAATGAATCTCTAGATAGGCCAATAACGGATAATGAAATTAATATCGCAATCAAAAATCTCAAACATAACAAAGCTGGCAGTGTGGATCACATGCTCAATGAATATTTCATACACTTCAAAAGTGTCCTCATTCCATGCTTAACAGAACTTTTCAATAATATTTTAAATTCTGGGTGTTTCCCGAGTAACTGATGCATTGGTAGAATCACCCCAGTTTTCAAAAGAGGTAATAAAGACGATCCAAATAATTATAGAGGCATAAGTATTGTTAGCTGCCTTGGTAAACTTTTTACATCTGTTATCAATAACAGACTATTAGAATTTGACAATCTAAACGAATGTATCACCCCAATTCAATTCGGATTCCGTAAAAATTTGTCTACTGTTGATGCCATATTTGTTTTACAATCCCTTATTAATAGATACCTGCGAAACAAGAAGAAACTGTATTGTTGCTTTGTTGATTACACCAAAGCATTCGATCTTGTAAATAGATATAATTTGTGGTATAAATTAATTAATCATGGTATTACTGGGAAAGTTTTAACTGTTATTCGTTCGCTTTATAACAAGATTAAGTGTTGTGTAAAATTGAACAATGATGTATCAGACATGTTTGAATGTCCAACTGGTCTTCTCCAGGGTGAAATTTTGTCACCGCTTCTTTTTTCATTTTATATAAACGATATCGAAAATCATTTTAAAGATTCAAATTGTCCATCAGTCCCGTTATTCTGGTTAAACTTATTTTCCCTGATATATGCCGATGATAAAGTCTTGTTTTCTGAAACCGCCTCTGGCCTTCAAACACTATTAGACTCTTTGAAAACGTATACTGATCAATGGAATTTAACTGTTAACACAGCTAAAACTAAAGTTTTAGTTTTTAGAACCGCCGCTAAACTCCCAATTAATCAAGTTTGGAACTATTCCGGTCATAACCTTGAAATTGTAAATGAATTTAATTATTTAGGACTTTTATTACATTATAACGGTAAATTCGCAAAAACGCAAAAACACTTATCGGAACAGGGCAGGAAAGCATCATTTTCAATTCTTAGAATATGTAACGAAAACCATTTTAATATTGAAACAAAATTATCCGTATTCGATACCTATGTAAATAGTATTCTATGCTACGGGTCTGAAATATGGGGGTACCACAAGGGGCAAGACATCGAGAAAATTCATCTTTATTTCTGTAAACGTATTCTTAGGGTTCGACAAAATACTAATAGTTCAATGATATACTACGAGCTTGGAAGACGGCCATTATTAATAACCCGAAAACTAAGAATTTTTAAATATTTTATTAAATTATGTTCTACTGATAATATTGTTTTAAGGTGTTGTTTACAAGATATTATTAATTCTACAGATCCATGGATCGCAAACATAAAAAATGAATTATTTTCTGTAGGTTTGGGCTACATGTGGGATAATTTTCCTAACTTGAATAAAATGGACTATATTGTATATAAAAATAGAATTTTTGACGTTTTTAACCAGCAATGTTACGAATCTATATGTTTATCTCCAAAATGTATTTTATATCAGCATCTAGTATTTAATTTTAGTCTTCAGTATTATTTAAGTAAACCTATTAATTGTAACTACATATCATATTTATCAAAAATAAGACTTTCTGCACATAATTTACATATTGAATCTGGTCGTTTTAAAAAGTTACCCCGTAATGAGAGAGTTTGTATGTTATGTAAATCTAATGAGATCGAAGATGAATTCCATTATATTTTAATTTGTCCAGTATTTTCAGATATCCGTATTAAATACATAAAAAAATCTTAATTAACAATCCGAGCGTTTTCAAGCTGATCCTGTTACTAAGTGTCCAAAATATTAAAGAATTAAATTATTTGGCCTTATTTTTATATCAATGTAATAAAAGAAGAAATAATTTATTAAATATTGTACATTAGAAATCTGCTCTCCGAACATTTATAGTATATGTATATTATGTATATATTTATATTATGTATATTTACCATGTAAATATTGTTTTATGTATATACTATATTGCCAATATTTTGTAAAATATGTATGTCTGATGAGTCATGGACTCAAGGAATAAACGAATTGAATTGTATCGGAAAAGATCTCAGAAATCTCAAACCGACCGTATTAATAGCCAGGTTTTTAGGTGTGATGCTATCAGAGTTGTGATGTGTGATGCTATCAGCGTTTTATTAATAGCTCAGGTTTATAGGTGTGATGCTATTAGAGTTGTATTAATATACTCCCCACTACCGTTTTAATTTACTCTTATGAATGGTTCATCTGTTTAACTGTCCAATTATAAAAAAAAACGAGGGAAGACGATTTCTGATTTTTTTAACGATCAAATTAAAGCTAATCAGAGATGGACCTCTTTCTATGCTTCGTTTCAAATACTATTTTTTCACCTACACGTTCAATTTCCGGTTTCATTCGTAGTAAGGAAATAGCAACATTTTCTGAAATTGGGGATAAAAGTTTAATTCATTGGAAGCAAGATACTTGGATGGACTAAAAACACCCCAAGGAACCGGTAACGACTATAGTGACCTCGGGAATGATTGCTGGATACCTGATGTTGGATGTGTTTTAAAAGAACCAGTAAGAGCTATTACTGCTGACGCAGATGCAGGATAGGATGAGAATCGTTGTTCGAAACGCATTAGAAAGAGTAGCTCGTGCGGTAAATCGATCTAACAATATTTTTGATAATAGTTATGGTAATTACGTAATTTGGAAATTATATCTTTTATTCGGTCTAACACAGAAAAGTTTCTATAGGATTATCATATAAAATTCATCCACAAAGAGAGTCAATGATGATAAGATATACTTTGGGGACAATAATTCAAATGCCAAATTAGAAATAACAAATCTCCAACTTTTCATACCGGTGATAACACCATCCATAGAAGAGAACATTTTACGCTATGTCTAAAGATATTGAAATAGCTTTTCTTCGTCGTAACACAGTGGTTAGCATGACTTTAACTGGTTAACCCACTACATTTCCGGGTCAGTGAGAATCGGTATGCTGATATATGATGATAATGGAAAATGAACCTTGAACTCTTAGGCTCTATAGACAAGTTGTTATCATACCGGAAAACGAAAATTGCTGTTTAATTATTGTATAAATTATCTTACTAAATATTTCAACTTTCTACGTAATAATTTAAATAAACATGTAATAAAACAGAGTGCTGAAAGTCAATTTAATTCTCTGTTCCTGACGGCTGTTGGACGTGGAAACAATTCTGGAACTCCCACGAAATTGAGGACATATGGAAAAGTTAAAGACAATTTTGAAGAAGTCCTGCAATATCGAACAGTTGTCAACAACAGAGAACATAAGATAGCACCTTCAGCTCTCAGATTAAGTTGCCATCGCCTCCAAATAGAACAAGGTCGGTACTCAAATATTGCCGTACAAGATAGGATATGCAAATATTGCAATCTTCTGGAAATAAAGGATGAGGAACACTTTCTCCTTCGCTGTCAATACTACGATAGGGAGAGAAAAAATGTGCTGGAGCCACTTTTCGGTAATAATATACATCTTTCTCTCCAATCTCTTTTAAACCCCCCTGGAGATATTGCCAAAACAGTGGCATATTTTATTCATTCATGCTTCATGAAGCGTAACTCAAAGCCAGAGTAGTTATTCTGTTTTGATCCGTCAATAAGGTAATTTGTTGTAAGTTGTTTATCATGCTTCTTATCAATTGTATCATACTGTATAATTCTGTAAACTAATTTTCACTGCCATTGTTTTCAAATGATCTGCCTGCATGTTTTACTATTCTGACATGACTGTATCATTCATTTATTAAGTGTATAATGATTATCGAGGAGGGGGGGGGGGGGGGGGGGGTGGGGGTGGTTGTAGACATATATGTATTTTTCTTTTTACCTTAACAAAATTTTGCTATTCTTAATTTCAATTTTTTCATTCTTATCGTTATCTAAACGGTTTGCAAATTTTAATGTTCTACCATGAATGTATATATGATTTATGCATAAAAATATCATTATTATTATTATTCATTTATTAAGTGTATAATGATTATTGAGGGGGTGTGGGGAGTAGACATTTTTTCGTTTTTATCTAAATAATTTTGTAATTCTGAATTTCAATTTTTTTCACTCTTATTGTTATTTAAACGATTTGCATGTTTTAATGTTCTACCATGAATGTATATATGATTTATGCATAAAAATATCATTATTATTATTATTCATTTATTAAGTGTATAATGATTATTGAGGGGGTGTGGGGAGTAGACATTTTTTCGTTTTTATCTAAATAATTTTGTAATTCTGAATTTCAATTTTTTTCACTCTTATTGTTATTTAAACGATTTGCATGTTTTAATGTTCTACCATGAATGTATTTATGCAATAAAAATATTATTGCAGTGCGTTCGATTCTCGAACGCACTGCATTGTTTTGCAATTGACTATTTTTTTTTTTTTTTTTGCAGTGCGTTCGATTCTCGAACGCACTGCATTGTTTTGCAATTGACTATTTTTTTTTTTGCAGTGCGTTCGATTCTCGAACGCACTGCATTGTTTTGCAATTGACTATTTTTTTTTTTTGCAGTGCGTTCGATAATCGAACGCACTGCATTGTTTTGCAAACGGCTATTTTTTTTTTTTTTTCGAATTTTACACTCGCTATTTTAGTAAGAAGGCAACATGCCACATACAGATTTGTTCAATTCCCTACGATAAATTGTTGACCATCAACTATTAAATATAAATTGGTGCCATTTTGACAAACCGGAAATGAGGTAGAACAAAAAACACTGTTTTGGCTTTTGGAATCTCACAGCTCTATTTTTGATCCGATTTTTATCAAACTGTTTTGAACTGTTTTCTATAACTGTTAGCTACTAAATAAGGATTTTAAACTTCTCAAATTTTGACTTTTAGTTGCCTATTTTCTTAATTTTAATTTTTGCTTTTTTTTCAATTTCTTCAATTTTATTTCGATCGATCTGCAAATTTGCAGGTGGATAGACATTTTGATTCCAAACAAAATGCAGTTTTCAAAATTTTGATACCACTTCCGGTTATGACGTAATTAGCTTGTAAATTTAAAATTTCAACTTCCGGAATTTTGAAGATATTTGAAATTTGTTTTTTGCAATGTGTTACAATTTGTTATAACAACCATTTGAAATAAAAAAATCCGACCCGGAAGTAACAGATCATCCACCATTTTGATGTGAGTAACTTTTGTAAAATTAAAAATGGGGCCTCAGGGTTATGAGCGGCATCCGTAACTTTAGTATTTTTGGAAACTACAATAGATTGCTAAAAAAGTCTAGGCGCCGATTTTTGAATTTTGATTTCAATTTTTTTTTTATTTTCGTTTTGATTTTTTATGCAATTACTAAAACTTTCAAGGCTCATATCTTTTGACCTTGACCTTTGGTGACCTTGGTACCTGAACAAAAGTTATTGCCCTTGATGTAATCTATCCAATGATGTATTCATGTTTGTGATCCGATGTATACTTCCGGTTTTATAGGCAATTGAAATTTGTGATTTTTTACTTTAAACAGCCCTGTCACGTGACCTAGCGTAAATACGTAAAAAATGATTTAACAGTCATATTATGCGTAATTTGCTCTTTCCAATGATGTACGACAATATACACTTAAATTAAAATTGCACGATTTAAAATTTGAACATTTTGTGCTAATTTCCATTGTAACTGTGCGTGTTTTTTTCAAATTTTATTTCAATCGATCTGAAAATTTACAGATGGAAAGATATTTCGATTGCAATCCAAAATCTGTTTTCGAAAAATTGATACCACTTCCGGTTTTGACGTAATTAGCTTGTAAATTTGAAATTTAAACTTCCGTAATTTTGAATATATTTGAAATTTGTTTTTTGCAACTTTTAACATTATGGTACATCAACAATTTGAAATAAAAAAATTTAACCCGGAAGTTACAAATCGGCCGCCATATTGATAGGCTAACTTTTGTAAAACTCAAAATGGGGCCTCAGTGTTACGAGCGGAATTCGTAACTTTGATATTTTTGGAAACTACAGTCGTTTGCATTCATAGCATAGTTAATCGATTTTTGATCTTCCGTTTTGCATTTCTTGCACTTCCGTTTTATTTTTTTCAGTAATTACCAAAACTTTCAGGGCTCATATCTCGTGACCTTGACCTTTGGTGACATTGTGACCTGAACTAAAGTTTTTGCCCTCCATGAGATCTATCCGACTATGTATTCATATTTAAAGTCCGATGTATACTTCCGTTTTTTTAAGCAAATCAAATTTGCAATTTTTTAATTTACAAGTAACATCCAAGGTTTCGCTAGTTGTGGTAGCTTTCTTTGTCTAGAAATAATACCAATACAGATCCTTTTAAAAACAGTTTTTAAGTAATTCCTAAACTGTTACGCACTGCTCAGAACCATGCAAAGCCTATGGATCTAGTTTTTTTTTTTTTTCGTTTTCTGGTCTCGCTATTTCGCTATGAAGGGAGCTTGTCACGCACAATCTGACACGATTTCCCACGATAAACTGCTGCTCATTGTGGCTTAGAGGGTAAATGACGCAGTTTTGTCCAACCGGAAATGAGGTATGACAAAACGTGTATTTTCGGTTTTTTATCATTTTAACTTACAATTTTCAACCGATTTTGATGAATATTTTTTTTGTTTATTTCCGTTGTGTCTTTTCTACACGATAACCACTTAAAAAGTTATAATTGTTGACTTTTGACCCTGAATTTTGAAACTATTTTTTGACGTTTTTTTCAACTTCCACAGTTTTATTTCGATCACTATGAAAACTTCTTGGCATATAGACATTGTTAATGCGAACAAAAATGTGTTTTCAAAATTTTGATATCACTTCCGGTTTTGACGTCATTTGCTTGTAAACTTCAAATTTCAACTTCCGGAGTTTTGAAGATATTTGAAAATTTCTTTTTGCATTATGTTAGAAATTGTCATTATGAAAGATATTTATGATAAAATTTGACCCGGAAGTAATATGTCAGGCGCCATGTTGTTGTGAGTAATTTTTATAAAACTCAAAATGGGGCCTCAGGGGATAATTGGATTTGCACAATTTTGGTGTCTATTTAATCCTTAGTCGATTGCCACCAACCTTATGACAGCGGATTTTTGAGTTTCGATTTAGACTTGTTTCTATTTCCGGACAAAGAATTTCAGTAATGACCGAAACTTTCAAGGCTCATATCTAGTGACCTTGACCTTTAATGACCCTTTGACCTGTACAAAAGTTATTGCCCTTAACGAGATCTATCAAATGATATATTCATTTCCGATTTCTGATGTTAACTTCCGGTTTTATCGCCATTTGAAAATTGTAATTTTTAACTTTAAAGAGCTTTGTCACGTGACCTAATAAACATACGTCACAATTTTTTAGACATATTTCCTACGCTAAATCTGCTTATTCAAATGATATATAACACAAAATATTGAATCAAAATTGCGCTTTTTAAAACTTGAAAATTTTGTGCCAATTTTCATTGTAACTGTGCGTGTTTTTTGGAAATTTGATTTTGATCGATCTGAAAACTTACAAGTAGATAAACAATTTTATAATGAACAAAACAATATTTCTGAAATTTTGATATCACTTCCGGTTTTGACGTCATTTGTTTGTAAACTTGAAATTCTAACGTCTGGAGTTCCCAAATTACTTAAAGTTTCTTTTTGCATCATGTTAGAAATGGTCATCAGAAACGATATAAATGATAAATCCGACCCGGAAGTACTATGTCAGGTGCCATGTTGTTGTGACTTATTTTTATAAAACTCAAAATGGGACCTCAGGGGATAATCTGCATTTGCATAATATCGGTGTGTATGAAATCCTTAGTCGATGGCCAACAGCCTTGTGCCAACTGATTTTTTAATTTCGATTTCTTTATGTTTCTGGAACAAGAATTTCACTATAGACTGACATTTTCAAGGCTCATATTTCTTAATCTATTAGTTCAAATGACCAGGAAGTATTCTTAGCCTGAAAGCTTCAGATAGGTGTTACACACCTCGATAGGATCATTCTTTGATACTATATCTGACATGTGAGAGTCTACGTTGTTATATTACAACATATCATTCACTCAGCACATCATACGATTAATGGTCAGTATGACAACATCTAGAATTTACCATATTGTTTCTTTTAACGCTTCTCACTGGTCAATGTTTTTAAAATGTTTAAATGCAGTTTTCTCCCTTCAACTGAAAAATGTTTGTTGTCTGTATGTTTAAATGCAGTTCTCTCCCTTCAACTGACAATTGCACTCTCAATGCTTAACATGACTTTCTTACATTGTAACTTGTATTTTTAACGTTTTAAATTATGTACTAAAATTATCAACAAAAACTCTAAAAGAAGTAGATAACGATCCAATGCCAAAAAAATAAAATCCGTTCTAGAAATCTGGTTCTGTCATTTATTAAAAAACAAGTTTTGAAATTGACTGTCTAAAAACGTTGACCATTTAAATGTTTTCTAAAAAATAATATTATAGAATTTTTACCAAGAATATGTCAAAATGATGATTTAAGAACTGTGCTGCAAGCTTTCTTGTATGGAGGTTAGCACTCAGTAATCTGATGTCATCTATATGTCATATCAAGAATGGGCTCAGTGGCACAGTGAGTTAGACGCTTGCTCACTAAGATGAAGGTCCAGGGTTAATTCCCGGCATGGGTCGAGATGATGCCTGCGGATATTTCAACCCGGTTTCACCCTCTCTATGATGCATGTCACATGGGCTGACATGGTAAAAGCGCCTAGTCGTTCGGATGGAACAATAAACCAAGGTCCCGTTCTCTATTGGCTGTGCACGTTAAAAACCCCTCGACAGTTGGAAATCGAAAATAAGAGCAGACAAATGCCACTGTCCTGGCAAAATTTCCCTCATTGCACACTACATGGCGTTTGCTCGTCCTCAGTCAGTCCATATAGGTGCAGAAAAGTCGGACGTAAAACTCCATTCATTTAATTTTTTTCATATGTATGATAATGCATATGAAAAATATTAATAAATATTTTTTAACTATTTTAATTCCTATGATGTATAAAAATGTACATATGACTTTTCACTACCGAACGTGAACTGTTTATTCTACTTTTCACTCCCGAATATAAACAATTTATATGCCGATTTTTATGTTCTGTAAATTTCGCAGTATGGATTGAAAACGCCATTTTTCACCCATGGACGAAACCGGATGCGCACTGCCCAGTATCGTCTCACGATTCTAGTTTTTTTTTTTTTTTTTTCGTTTTCTGGTCTCGCTATTTCGGTATGAAGGGAGCTTGTCTCGCTCAAACTGACACGATTTCCAACGATAAACTGCTGCTCATTGTGGCTTAAATGTTAAATGTTGCAGTTTTGTCCAACCGGAAATGAGGTATGACAAAACGTGTATTTTCAGTTTTTTATCATTTTAACTAACAATTTTCAACCGATTTTGATGAATTATTTTTTTGTTTATTTCCGTTGTGTCTTTTCTACACGATAACCACTTAAAAACTTATAATTGTTGACTTTTGACACTGAATTTTGAAACTATTTTTTGACGTTTTTTTCAACTTCCACAGTTTTATTTCGATCACTATGAAAACTTCTAGGCATATAGACATTGTTATTGCGAACAAAAATGTGTTTTCAAAATTTTGATATCACTTCCGGTTTTGACGTCATTTGCTTGTAAACTTGAAATTTCAACTTCCGGAGTTTTGAAGATATTTGAAAATTTCTTTTTGCATTATGTTAGAAACTGTCATTATGAAAGATATTTATGATAAAATTTGACCCGGAAGTAATATGTCAGGCGCCATGTTGTTGTGAGTAATTTTTATAAAACTCAAAATGGGGCCTCAGGGGATAATCGGATTTGCACAATTTTGGTGTCTATGAAATCCTTAGTCGATTGCCACCAACCTTATGACAGCGGATTTTTAGATTTCGATTTAGACTTTTTTCTATTTCCGGACAAAGAATTTCAGTAATGACCGAAACTTTCAAGGCTCATTTCTAGTGACCTTGACCTTTGATGACCTTTTGACCTGTACAAAAGTTATTGCCCTTAAGGAGATCTACCAAATGATATATTCATTTCCGATTTCTGATTTTAACTTCCGGTTTTATCGCCATTTGAAAATTGGAATTTTTAACTTTAAAGAGCTTTGTCACGTGACCTAATAAACATACGTCACAAATTTTTAGACATATTTACTATGCTAAATCTGCTCTTTCGAATGATATATAACACAAAATATTTGAATCAAATTTGCGCTTTTTAAAACTTGCAAATTTTGTGCCAATTTTCATTGTAACTGTGCGTGTTTTTTGAAAATTTTATTTCGATCGATCTGAAAACTTACAAGTAGATAAACAATTTGATAATGAACAAAACAATATTTCTGAAATTCCGGTTTTGACGTCATTTGTTTGTAAACTTGAAATTCTAACTTCTGGAGTTCCCGAATTATTTGAAAGTTTCTTTTTGCATCATGTTAGAAATGATCATCAGAAAAGATATAAATGATAAAATCCGACCCGGAAGTACTATGTCAGGTGCCATGTTGTTGTGACTTATTTTTATAAACCTCAAAATGGGACCTCAGGGGATAATCTGATTTGCATAATACCGGTGTCTATGAAATCCTTAGTCGATGGATGCAACTGATTTTTTAATTTCGATTTCTTTATATTTCTGGAACAAGAATTTTAATTGAGACTGTAATTTTCAATGCTCATATTTCTAATTCTATTAGTTCAAATGACCAGGAAGTATTATTTGCCTGTAATCTTCAATTAGGTGTATCACACCTCGAGAGAAACAGCTTTAGATACTATATCTATTAACATGTGAGAGTCAGCGCTGTTGTATTACAACGTATTATTCCCTCAGCACATCATACGATTCATGGTCAGTATACTAACATTTAGAAAGTTACAATTTACCATAGTGTTTCTTTTAACGCTTCTCACTGGTCAGAGTAGTATTTTAAAATGTTCAAATGCAGTTTTCTCCCTTCAACTGAAAAATGTTTGTTGTCTGTATGTTTAAATACAGTTCTCTCCCTTCAACTGACAATTGCACCTTGCTTAACATGACTTTCTTTCATTGTAACTTGCATGTTTAACGTTGTAAATTATGTACTAAAAAAGATAAACAAAAAGAAGTAGATAACGATCCAATGCCAAAAGAAGAAAATCCGTTCTAAAAATCTGGTTCTGTCATTTATTAAAATTGTCTAAAAACGTTGACCATTAAAATGTTTTCTAAAAAAATAATAATATAGATTTTTTGCAAGGTTTATGTTAAAATAACAATTTACGAACTGTGTTGCGAACTTTCATGTAAGGAGGTTAACACTCAGTATTCTGATGTCATTTATTTGACAAATCTAGAATTGGTTCTATCATGTAGGGAGCTGCGGTGGCACAGTGAATTAGACGCTTGCTCGCTAAGCTGAAGTTCCAGGGTTCAATTCCGGCATGGGTCGCATGCCTTCGGATTTTTCAACCCGGTTTCACCCTCTCAATGATGCAGGTCGGAGGGGCTGACATGGAAAAAGCGCCCAGTCGTTCGGATGGGACAATAAACCAAGGTCCCGTGCGCTATTGGCTGTGCACGTTAAAAACCCCTCGACAGTAGGAAATCGAAAATAAGAGCTGGCTAATGCCGATGTCCTGGCAAAATTTCCCTCATTGCACACTGTATGGCGTATTCCACTTCCAATGGTATAAAAATGTACATTAGTAAAAACAACGACTTTTTAATCAGATGACTTTTTACTACTGAACGTGAAATGGTTATTTACTTTTCACTCCCGAATATAAAAAATTTATATGCCGATTTTTATGTTCTGTAAATTTCGCAGTATGGATTGAAAACGCCATTTTTCACCCATAGACGAAACCGGATGCGCACTGCCCAGTATCGTCTCACGATTCTAGTTTTTTTTTTTTTTTCGTTTTCTGGTCTCGCTATTTCGGTATGAAGGGAGCTTGTCAGGCTCAATCTGACATGAATTCCCACGATAAACTGCTGCTCATTGTGGCTTAGAGGGTAAATGACGCAGTTTTGTCCAACCGGAATGAGGTATGACAAAACGTGTATTTTCGGTTTTTTATTATTTTAACTTACAATTTTCAACCGATTTTGATGAATATTTTTTTGTTTATTTCCGTTGTGTCTTTTCTACACGATAACCACTTAAAGACAGGGTCCAGCGCTCAACGATATTTTAAACTGTAACGCATTGGACAATTTATAAGACAATAAAAAAAAATTCATGAAAATCCATCCAGCAGTTTTTGAGAAATCGTTCCTCAAAGTGTCCATTTTCACCTGCCTGAGAAAAACTAATCAGTGAAAAGCCTAACATCCGGTTTTAGTTAAAATCCACGTGTGACGTCACTTGTGGAACACATCAACAATGACGTCTATATTGAAGCGGTAAGAAGGCTGTTTTCATATTGACATAAATTCATTCTCAATAGGCCATGTATTATTTTTTAACATATATTGTGATGTGGAATAGAATAGATAGAGGAATTTAACCATACCAACATCATACTTATTAAATTTAGGCCCCGATTCAGGAGAAAAACACATGGAAAGTCGTAGTGTTGATTGACCTACATTACATAGTCATAGACTGATAGACTAGAGTATGACGATAGGCCGGCCTCTCAACCTTCACGTCTTTAACAGCTCATACCAGAATCCATAAAATTCACATCAAACCAGGCCATACATCGTTAAAAGCGGAATTAAATCAGCTTTTTACCGATATCTATGAATAATTTTTATAGGCATGTGTTTCCGAGAAACGGCAATTTGAAGTCGAATTTTCGGCAGTCGGTCATTTCATCACCCATGACAGAGTGCGTAGACAGAAACATCCAGACATCTATCATCATTGTGGGCTTATTGACTTACGTCTTGTTGATTAAGAAACACATTACATAAACATTGAGGCAAAATGGCGTCTCGAGTTTGTTCACTTTTTTACGGGAAAAGTTTTTTACATATCAATTTTTTCTCGCGATTTGGCTCAACGAATGTTTTAAAAATTAAAGGTCAATTCTGCAAGTATACCAGGATTATAATTTCAGTGCAACAATATCTTATAGTGCCTTGAAATAATATGGAAATATTTAGCGAACTATAGACTGGGCCAAAAAGCTTTCATTCAATGTAGGCCGCCTCAATTACCGAAGCGGGAGGATCGTAGATATTCCACGCTATTTTCACAAATTTCACATGAAAGATCCGTAGTCTTAGTGGAATATGTATCCAGAAAAATTCTTTAGAATTAGAATTTTGTTTTTACAGTTCGACTTCAGTATATCAACCGGCGGGCACCGGGAAATTTCGAAGACGAGGGAGAAAAATGGAATGACATACATACGGCAAGCGAAATGTCAACTTCAAACTGAAAAATCTCGGCAATGCGTTCAGATAAAAAATATTTGAAAATATCTCTAAATAGCTGATTCATTTCCTCTTTTATGATCAGTAACATGCTTTAATGAGAATGTTTAGATTAAATGTAGGAGTTTTAAAATACGTGATGGTGATCCGTAGCGATCTCGCCATTTTACTTTGACTTTAGTTTTAGACCATCTAGACCCCAATCATATAAAATCGGAATTATATTGCTAGTAAATAAGTTTATATTTAGTAAAATGCATACCCACTGCACTAAAATTTAATTTATGGCAACAATCACGCCTTTGATACCGATTTATGATCATGTTTTCATTGTCTTATCGACAGTGAATTCATCAGCTACATGTAGTTACTGCAGTAGAACTCATAGGCTCAGTGTTACGTCTCACACAACTGACGTCATCGGTCAAAGGTCAAATTTCTGACTTTTTGATGAATTGATAAAGGTGAGTTTTGGAGTTATTTGCTAATAACAGGAGAATGGTTCAACCGATTCACCTAATTGCAGTGCGTTCGATTCTCGAACGCACTGCATTGGTTTGCAATTGACTATTTTTTTTTTTTTTTTTTTTTTCGTTTTCTGGTCTCGCTATTTCGGTATGAAGGGAGCTTATCACGCTCAAACTGACACGATTTCCAACGATAAACTGCTGCACATTGTGGCTTAGAGGCTAAATGACGCAGTTTTGTCCAACCGGAAATGAGGTATGACAAAACGAGTATTTTCGGTTTTTTATCATTTTTACTTACAATTTTCAACCGATTTAGATGGATATTTTTTTGTTTATTTCCGTTGTGTCTTTTCTACACAATAGCCACTTAAAAACTTATAATTTTTCACTTTTGACCCTGAATTTTGGAACTCTTTTTTGACGCTTTTTTTCAACTTCCACAGTTTTATTTCGATCGCTATGAAAACTTCTAGGCATATAGACATTGTTATTGCGAACAAAACCATGTTTTCAAAATTTTGATATCACTTCCGGTTTTGACGTCATTTGCTTGTAAACTTCAAATTTCAACTTCCGGAGTTTTGAAGATATTTGAAAATTTCTTTTTGCATTATGTTAGAAATTGTCATTATGAAAGATATTTATGATAAAATTTGACCCGGAAGTAATATGTCAGGCGCCATGTTGTTGTGAGTAATTTTTATAAAACTCAAAATGGGGCCTCAGGGGATAATCGGATTTGCACAATTTTGGTATCTATTAAATCCTTAGTCGATTGCCACCAACCTTATGACAGCGGATTTTTGAATTTCGATTTAGACTTGTTTCTATTTCCGGACAAAGAATTTTAGTAATGACCGAAACTTTCAAGGCTCATATCTAGTGACCTTGACCTTTGATGACTCTTTGACCTGTACAAAAGTTATTGCCCTTAACGAGATCTATCAAATGATATATTCATTTCCGATTTCTGATGTTAACTTCCGGTTTTATCGCCATTTGAAAATTGCAAGTTTTAACTTTAAAGAGCTTTGTCACGTGACCTAATTGACATACGTCACAAATATTTAGACATATTTACTATGCTACATCTGTTCTTTCAAATGATATATAACACCAAATATTTGAATCAAAATTGCGCTTTTTAAAACTTGCAAATTTTGCGCCAATTTTCATTGTAACTGTGCGTGTTTTTTTGGAAATTTGATTTCGATCGATCTGAAAACTTACAAGTAGATAAACAATTTGATAATGAACAAAACAATATTTCTGAAATTTTGATATCACTTCCTGTTTTGACGTCATTTGTTTGTAAACTTGAAATTCTAACTTCCCGAATTATTTGAAAGTTTCTTTTTGCATCATCTTAGAAATGATCATCAGAAAAGATAAAATGATAAAATCCGACCCGGAAGTACTATGTCAGGTGCCATGTTGTTGTGACTTATTTTTATAAACCTCAAAATGGGACCTCAGGGGATAATTTAATTTGCATAATACCGGTGTCTATGAAATCCTTAGTCGATGGCCAACAACCGTATGGCAACTGATTTTTTTTAATTTCGATTTCTTTATATTTCTGGAACAAGAATTTTAATTCAGACTGTAATTTTCAATGCTCATATTTCTAAATCTATTAGTTCAAATGACCAGGAAGTATTATTTGCCTGTAATCTTCAATTAGGTGTATCACACCTCGAGAAAAACAGCTTTAGACATTGTATCTTTAAATATGTGAGAGTCAGCATATTATTCCCTCAGCACATTATACGATTCATAGTCAGTATACCAACATCTAGAAAGTTACAAATTAACCATAGTGTTTCTTTTAACGCTTCTCACTGGTCAGAGTAGTATTTTAAAATGTTCAAATGCAGTTTTCTCCCTTTAACTGAAAAATGTTTGTTGTCTGTATGTTTAGATACAGTTCTCTCCCTTCAACTGGCAATTGCACCATGCTTAACATGACTTTCTTTCATTGTAACTTGCATGTTTAACGTTGTAAATTATTTACTAAAAAAGATAAACAAAAAGAAGTAGATAACGATCCAACGCCAAAAGAAGAAAATCCGTTCTAAAAATCTGGTTCTGTCATTTATTAAAATTGCATGTCTAAAAACGTTGACCATTAAAATGTTTTCTAAAAAAATAATAATATAGATTTTTTGCATGGTTTATGTTTATATGACGTTTTACGAACTGTGCTGCGAACTTTCGTGTATGGAGGTTAACACTCGGTATTAGTGAGGTTTCGCACTGCCCCGAAGTACGAACTACGGATACGAACTCCGGACTTCGTAGTTCGTACTTCGTATTTGGCACCAAGTTGGTTTCGCACAAGATCCGAAGTACGAAGTAGATGTCGCTACTGGTCCATCTACCAAAATGGCGGCAAACCTACTTGAACTATTACTTTTAGCCGGCGAATATGTGGAAGATCTTCTACCTCTCTTGCTTCCCGAGACTCGACCAAGTACGTACGACAAACCCAACAAAAAAAGGACTTTTGAAGACTTCACAGACGCCCAATGCAAGGTACTTTTCAGGTTTCACAAGATGGATATTCAGCGTTTGGCCATAGCCTTGAGAATTCCAGACAGATTTGTGCTACCCAATCGTACAGTAGAAGACGGAGTACAGGCACTTACAATATTTCTTGCACGATTGGCGTATCCATGTCGCCTGATTAATCTAGAGGACCTATTTGGAAGACCAAAGAGCACGCTTTCATTCATCATTCAAGCAGTACTTGATTTCATATATGATAACTTCAGCGAGAAAATATCAAGACTGGATCAGCCATTCATCAGTGGACAATTTCAAGAATTTGCAGATGCCATCCATGCAAAAGGTTCCCCATTGAAAAATTGTATTGGATTCATCGATGGTACTGTGAGGCCTCTATGCCGGCCTACTATCATGCAACGAACATGCTACAATGGACATAAACGTGTGCACGCTGTCAAATTTCAATCAATAGTAACCCCTAATGGACTGATAGCAAACTTATTTGGGCCAGTCGAAGGAAGACGACATGATTGTTTTATCTTACGAGAGAGTGGAATTATGCAACAGTTTGAACAAAATGCTTGGATGGACAGGGATGGAAACTCATTCTGCCTCTACGGTGACCCAGCCTATCCTATAAGGGGTTATCTGATTGCACCATATCGCAATCCCAATGCAGATCAACAGGCATTCAACGGACTACTGTCTTCAGTCAGAGTGTCAGTCGAATGGGAATTTGGTAAACTTGTTAGACAATTCTCATTTTTAGACTACAAGAAGAATCTCAAGTTATTTCTCCAACCTGTCGCTAAAATGTACCTAGTGGGTGGTATTCTGTTGAACTGCCATACATGTTTGTATGGGTCGCAGACTTCAGAATATTTCGGATTAAAGCCACCTGAACTGGAAACATATCTCCAATAAGACATTACGAACAATACACCCATTTAATATATGATAACAGTATTAAACTAGAACCATGAATGGTACCATGCAGTGCGCATCCGGTTTCGTCCATGGGTGAAAAGTGACATCTTTCAATCCATAATGTCAGGTTTACAGAAGAAAGCTTGTTTTACATTAAAATGCAGAAGGTGCAAAATTTTAAAACGCACAATTTTGAATTCGGTAGTGAAAAGTAGAAAAACCAGTTCACACACGGTAGTCAAAAGTGAAATAAACATTTCATGTTCGGTAGTGAAAAGTCATCTGATTAAAAAAGGCGTAATCACAGTTTGATATACATCAGTGGAAAACGCATATCACAAAATTTCTAAGATTTGTAAATAAGTTCTAAAGTGCAAGAAAGGACACATGAAAGAGCCAAATCTCAATTTAGAAACGGACTGCACAGTATTCATACTTCATAGTTTGAAATACAGATCGAATTTTATCAATACATATTTCATTCAAAGAAAATATATCTTAATGTTTCTTTTAAACAGTTACAATGTAAAAAAAAAGTACATTAATGATAACGTATCGCCCAAACGCAAGTTAATGGAAGAGGACGATCGCCCAAACGCAGCTTTATGTCAAAATGTAGTACTCTCCCTTCAACTGAAATTTGAATTTAATATTTTACAAGCAGATGGAATAACTAATTTTCAAAATTCAAAAGACGCTATTTTGATTTTAAAATATTGTGTTGTATATAATTGAAAAAGTAGATTTAGCATAATTAGATTTTGAAAGAATTTGTGACGTACATGAATTAGGTCACGTGTCAGAGCTCTTTAAAGCTAAAAACTGCAATTTTCAAATGGATATAAAACCGGAAGTAAACATCGGAAAACCTAAATGAAAGTATCCATGCATAGGTAACATTAATGCCAATGAATTTTTTCAGGTCACATGGTCACCGAAGGTCAAGGTCACGAGATATAAGCCTTTAAAATTTTGACAATCACTGATTTATTTTAACCGGAAATTAAAATGAATCAGAATTGAAATTCAAAAATCGGCATCTCATGTTTTGGTAGCAATTGACTGTAGATTCCATAGACATCTTAATTATGCAAATTCTATATCACCATGAGGCCCCATTTTGCCTTTTATAAAAATATACCATTTCAAGATAACGACTGATCTGTTACATCCGGGTCAAATTTTATCATTTGCATACTTTTGTGTCTACATTACAAACATACTGCAAAAAGAATTTTTCGAATATCATCAAAATTCCGGAAGTTGAAATTTCGACTTTGAGAGCCAATAACTTCAAAACCGGAAGTGATATCAAAATTTTGAAAACATATTTTTGTTCGCCATCAAAGTGTCTATCTACCTGTAAGTTTTCAGAACGATCGAAATAAAAATTGAAAAAAACACGCACAGTTTCAATGGAAATTGACACACATTTTTCAAACTTTAAAAGGCGGAATTTTGATTCAAATATATTGTATTGTATATCATTGGAAAGAGCAGACATAGCATAGTACGACGGTGAAAGAAAATAAGACATATGTAAATTAGGTCACGTGGTAGGGCTGTTTAAAGTTAAAAAATACAATTTTCAAACGGCTATAAAACCGGAAGTAACCATGGGGCATCTGAAAAAAATATGTCACTGGATACATCTAATCAAGGGCAATAACTTTTGTACAGGTCACAAAGTCACAAAAGGTCAAGGTCATAAAATATGGGCCTTGAAAGTTTTGACAATTACTGATTTATTTTTACCGGAAATCAGAAAAATTCAGAATTGAAATTTAAAAATCGGCTTCCCATGTTTTGGTCGCAGTCGACTATTGATTACATAGACATAAAAATTATGCAAATTCCATAACACCCTGAGGCCCCATTTTGCGTTTTATGAAAATATACCATTTCAAGATGGCGCCTGATCTGTTACATCCGGGTCAAATTTTATGATTTGTATAATTTTGAGTCTACATAACAAACATATTACAAAAAGAATTTTTCGAATATCTTCAAAATTCCGGAAGTTGAAATTTCAACTTTGAGAGCGAATGACGTCAAAACCGGAAGTGATATCGAAATTTTGAAAATTGCTAATTGTTTGCAATCAAAAGGTCTATGCATATGCGAGTTTTTAGGTCAATGAAAATAAAATTGAAAAAGTTGAAAAAATGGTCAAAAAAGGTGCTCCAAAAGTCAGCGACAAAGTTTTGAAAGTGGATGTTTTTAAAAACCTATCTTGTGGACAATCGATTAGAGAATGTAACAAAGAAAGTCCGATCAAAATCGGTAAAAAAACAGTGGTGAAAATGGTAAAAAACTTAAAATGGGTTTTTCTGTCATACGTCATTTCCGGTTAAACAAAAAAGCGCCATTTTACATTCGCGTAACGCCGTGCAGTTAGATTTAGTAGGTGATAATTTGAGATATTGTGTGATATGTTCCCTTCATACCGAATTAGCGTGACCAGAAGTAGACAAAAAAAAAAACTAGAACCATGAATGGTACCATGCAGTGCGCATCCGGTTTCGTCCATTGGTGAAAAGTGACATCTTTCAATCCATGATGTCAGGTTTACATAAGAAAGCTTGTTTTATATTAAAATGCAGAAGGTACAAAATTTTAAAACGCACAATTTTGAATTCGGTAGTGAAAAGTAGAAAAAACCAGTTCACACACGGTAGTCAAAAGTGAAATAAACATTTCATGTTCGGTAGTGAAAAGTCATCTGATTAAAAAAGGCGTAATCACAGTTTGATATACATCAGTGGAAAACGCATATCACAAAATTTCTAAGATTTGTAAATAAGTTCTAAAGTGCAAGAAAGGACATATGAAAGAGCCAAATCTCAATTTAGAAACGGACTGCACAGTATTCATACTTCATAGTTTGAAATACAGATCGAATTTTATCAATACATATTTCATTCAACGAAAATATATCTTAATGTTTCTTTTAAACAGTTGTTTACAATGTTAAAAAAAAGTACATTAATGATAACGTATCGCTCAAACGCAAGTTAATGGGAGAGGACGATCGCCTAAACGCAGCTTTATGTCAAAATGTAGTACTCTCCCTTCAACTTAAATTTGAATTTAATATTTTACAAGCAGATGGAATAACTAATTTTCAAAATTCAAAAGGCGCTATTTTGATTTTAAAATATTGTGTTGTATATAATTGAAAAAGTAGATTTAGCACAATTAGATTGTGAAAAAATGTGTGACGTACATGAATTAGGTCACATGTCAGAGCTCTTTAAAGCTAAAAACTGCAATTTTCAAATGGATATAAAACCGGAAGTAAACATCGGAAAACCTAAATGAAAGTATCCGTGCATAGGTAACATTAATGCCAATGAATTTTTTTCAGGTCACATGGTCACCGAAGGTCAAGGTCACGAGATATAAGCCTTTAAAATTTTGACAATCACTGATTTATTTTAACCGGAAATTAAAATGAATCAGAATTGAAATTCAAAAATCGGCATCTCATGTTTTGGTAGCAATTGACTGTAGATTCCATAGACATCTTAATTATGCAAATTCTATAACACCATGAGGCCCCATTTTGCCTTTTATAAAAATATACCATTTCAAGATGACGACTGATCTGTTACATCCGGGTCAAATTTTATCATTTGCATACTTTTGTGTCTACATTACAAACATACTGCAAAAATAATTTTTCGAATATCATCAAAATCCCGGAAGTTGAAATTTCGACTTTGAGAGCCAATAACTTCAAAACCGGAAGTGATATCAAAATTTGGAAAACATATTTTTGTTCGCCATCAAAATGTCTATCTACCTGTAAGTTTTCAGAACGATCGAAATAAAAATTGAAAAAAACACGCACAGTTTCAATGGAAATTGACACAAATTTTTCAAAATTTAAAAGGCGGAATTTTGATTCAAATATATTGTGTTGTATATCATTGGAAAGAGCAGACATACCATAGTACGACGGTGAAAGAAAATAAGACATATGTAAATTAGGTCACGTGGTAGGGCTGTTTAAAGTTAAAAATTACAATTTTCAAACGGCTATAAAACCGGAAGTAACCATTGGGCATCTGAAAAAAATATGTCATTGGATACATCTAATCAAGGGCAATAACTTTTGTACAGGTCACAAAGTCACAAAAGGTCAAGGTCACAAAATATGGGCCTTGAAAGTTTTGACAATTACTGATTTATTTTTTCCGGAAATCAGAAAAATTCAGAATTGAAATTCAAAAATCGGCTGCCCATGTTTTGGTCGCAGTCGACTGTTGATTTCATAGACATAAAAATTATGCAAATTCCATAACACCCTGAGGCCCCATTTTGCGTTTTATGAAAATATACCATTTCCAGATGGCGCCTGATCTGTTACATCCGGGTCAAATTTTATGATTTGTATAATTTTGAGTCTACATAACAAACATATTGCATAAAGAATTTTTCGAATATCTTCAAAATTCCGGAAGTTGAAATTTCAACTTTGAGAGCGAATGACGTCAAAACCGGAAGTGATATAGAAATTTTGAAAATTGCTAATTGCTCGCAATCAAAATGTCTATAAATGTGTAAGTTTTCAGGTTGATCCATATAAAATTGCAAAAGTTGAAAAAGTGGTCAAGAAAAAGTTCTCCAAAAGTCAGCAAGATTTTTCTCAAAATGATATTGTTAAACTTTTTTTCTCGTGGACAATTGATTAGAGAAATAAGCAAAGTCAGTCCGATCAAAATCGGTTGAAAAATAAAGGAGATAATGGCCAAAACATCAAAACCGATATGTTCACATACCTCATTTCCGGTTAGTAGGGCATGCGCCATTTTACATTTAAACAATACCGAGCAGTAGATTATCGTGGGAAATCTTGAGAGATTGTGTGTGGCATGAGTAGTTTTGGCTGGGCGCTCTGACCAGAAAGTGAAAAAAAAAAAAAAAAAAAAAAAGTCATTTGCAAAACAAAGCAGTGCGTTCGCTAGAACGCACTGCAAAAAGTCATTTGCAAAACAATGCAGTGCGTTCGAAGAATCGAACGCACTGCAATAAAGTTAAAGTTGAATGAAATTGTCAATCAAGAAAAGGAAGTATTTGTCTAAATTTTAATAGCCATGAAATATCATACATGTATTTGAAATTCGAATAAATATTTTTGATTTGTAGGTACTGTTTTAGTTCATTCATTCATTCGAATCTTTGGCGGTCTTTGTCACTGACTGCATAAAAAACTGCAACATTTGTGCCATGTTTTCCGCTTCGGTTTTTCGAATTTGCAGTTCTTCTTGTTTTAATAGAATTTCAGATTTGTTTTTTTCACGCAGATATTCCATGATATCCACCTTCCTTTTTTTTGCAGATGAAGTAAGTGGTCTTGCATCTTCATTTTCGGTTTCAATCTCGGCATCAGAATGTTCATCGAGATTGTTCTCTTTAGGGCGCTTTTGCTTCAGGCTTTTCATCGCCACATCCCGAATTTGAATTCCTTTTTTGTCCAAGTCCTCTTTCTTTTTCCCCGCTTTATCTTTCTCGCTCTTTTTTTCATCAATTAGGATCACCCACTCTTCTAGTAAATCCATCAATTCAGTATGATCTTCCTCAACACCTGATGCCCTTTTCGATTCTTTTCGCTCATTCTATAAGCCTTAAGCAAACTACTTGCCCGTTCTTTTGTCTGTCGTAATCCAACATGCTTATTGAATGGTTTCAAATACTCGTTCATATTAGATACCACTTTCATCCAGTCTGCAGTTGTTGACATGCCTCTGTCTGGAACTATTCCAACAGCGACGACTTCTCGTAACATTGCAACATCATATTTTAAGGCGTATTGAATTGGTGTTGTTTTGCATCCTGACGGAGTCTGGGTATTTTGTGTCTCCATACCGTACTGTGATCAACCTGAAAAGATCAGAAGCTGGTTATAAAAAATAACAAAATTCCCAAATATGTATTAAAGATACTTTCGAGAAGCTAAGTAGGCCTATTGTTGTAAACTTTTGTAAATCATTCACCAGCCGCGCCCCCATCCCCCCAGCCCCCCTCCCGCTTTCTTCCGACGGCACTGTTAAATTAAGTGACTAAATGGAAGTATGTAGTTTACATTCAATTGCAGTCTTGTTTCATTTTTTGAGCAACGATATTAAAGTTACAGTCGAAATTTCAACGGTAGGCCTAGACAAACAATAGGGCGCCAATAATCAATATGGCGATGATAGGCTAAGCCTAAGGCCTACTGACTCGTTGCACACCGCATTTTCTTATAAAACTGGGTGTTATCTAGTTGACTAAATAGACTAATTATGTCAAATGTCTATTCCCCATTACTCCAAGCCACGCTAACAACCAAATTCATTGGTTTTCTTTGATAGCATGATTAGAAAATAAAGATTTCGTACCTCGTTTTCTTGACACGAAAATCTGCAGTAATCTTCGTACTTGCCAGACGAACCGAAGGCCGCTAACATCGGTAACCACGCAGAGAACGATGACGTCATACGCATTTCGCGTTCGTAGTTAGTACTTCGTGCCAGTGCGAAACCTCACTATTCTGATGTCATTTAATCGACATATAAAGAATTGGCTCTATCATGTAGGGAGCTGACGCTTGCTCGCTAAGCTGAAGTCCCAGGGTTCAATTCCGGCATGGGTCGCATGCCTTCGGATTTTTCAACCCGGTTTCACCCTCTCAATAATGCAGGTTGGAGGGGCTGACATGGAAAAAGTCAAACGAAAAAAACAACGACTTTTTAATCAGATGACTTTTCACTACTGAACGTGAAATGGTTATTTACTTTTTACTCTCGAATATAAAAAAAATATATGCCGATTTTTATGTTCTGTAAATTTCGCAGTATGGATTGAAAACGCCATTTTTCACCCATGGACGAAACCGGATGCGCACTGCCCAGTATCGTCTCACGATTCTAGTTTTTTTTTGTTAAGTTATTGATAGGTAAACACATCACTGTGGTACCATATCGTTTAGCGCTGGACCCTGTCTTTAAAAACTTATAATTGTTGACTTTTGACCCTGAATTTTGAAACTATTTTTTGACGTTTTTTTCAACTTCCACAGTTTTATTTCGATCACTATGAAAACTTCTAGGCATATAGCCATTGTTATTGCGAACGAAAATGTGTTTTCAAAATTTTGATATCACTTCCGGTTTTGACGTCATTTGCTTGTAAACTTCAAATTTCAACTTCCGGAGTTTTGAAGATATTTGAAAATTTTTTTTTGCATTATGTTAGAAACTGTCATCATGAAAGATATTTATGATAAAATTTGACCCGGAAGTAATATGTCAAGCGCCATGTTGTTGTGAGTAATTTTTATAAAACTCAAAATGGGGCCTCAGGGGATAATCGGATTTGCACAATTTTGGTGTCTATGAAATCCTTAGTCGATTGCCACCAACCTTATGACAGCGGATTTTTAAATTTCGATTTAGACTTTTTTCTATTTCCGGAAAAAGAATTTCAGTAATGACCGAAACTTTCAAGGCTCATATCTAGTGACCTTGACCTTTGATGACCTTTTGACCTGTACAAAAGTTATTGCCCTTAACGAGATCTACCAAATGATATATTCATTTCTGATTTCTGATTTTAACTTCCGGTTTTATCGCCATTTGAAAATTGGAATTTTTAACTTTAAAGAGCTTTGTCACGTGACCTAATAACCATACGTCACAAATTTTTAGACATATTTACTATGCTAAATCTGCTCTTTCTAATTATATATAACACAAAATATTTGAATCAAAATTGCGCTTTTTAAAACTTGCAAATTTTGCGCCAATTTTCATTGTAACTGTGCGTGTTTTTTGGAAATTTGATTTCGATCGATCTGAAAACTTACAAGTAAATAAACAATTTGATAATGAACAAAACAATATTTCTGAAATTTTGATATCACTTCAGGTTTTGATACGATGGCCCATATACGACAAATTTATTTTTTTCTATTTTGAATTATAAACTTCTGTTTTTATTTAAAAACTTGAATTTCTATTTAAAAACTTGATTTTTCACCTTGGTGGAAAATAATATTCACCTAGGTGATAATTCAATGAATTTTTATTTAAAAACTTGATTTTTCACCTTGGTGGAAAATAATATTCACCTAGGTGATAATTCAATGAATTTCTATTTAAAAACTTGATTTTTCACCCTGGTGGAAATTAATATTCACCTAGGTGATAATTCAATGAATTTCTATTTAAAAACTTGATTTTTCACCCTGGTGGAAAATAATATTCACCTAGGTGATAATTCAATGAATTTCTATTTAAAAACTTGATTTTTCACCCTGGTGGAAAATAATATTCACCTAGGTGATAATTCAATGAATTATGATTTAAAAACTTGATTTTTCACCCTGGTGGAAAATAATATTCACCTAGGTGATAATTCAATGAATTTTTATTTAAAAACTTGATTTTTCACCCTGGTGGAAAATAATATTCACCTAGGTGATAATTCAATGAATTATGATTTAAAAACTTGATTTTTCACCCTGGTGGAAAATAATATTCACCTAGGTGATAATTCAATGAATTTTTATTTAAAAACTTGATTTTTCACCCTGGTGGAAATTAAAATTCAAAGTTTGTAAACTTGAAATTCTAACTTCTGGAGTTCCCGAATTATTTGAAAGTTTCTTTTTGCATCATGTTAGAAATGATCATCAGAAAAGATATAAATGATAAAATCCGACCCGGAAGTACTATGTCAGGTGCCATGTTGTTGTGACTTATTTTTATAAAACTCAAAATGGGACCTGAGGGGATAATCTGATTTGCATAATACCGGTGTCTATGAAATCCTTAGTCGATGGCCAACAACCTTGTGGCAACTGATTTTTGCGTGGCAAATCTTTCGATTTGTCACGCTTTGTTTTCGTTATGTTTATTTTTTTTTTTTTTTTTTTTTTTTTTTTTATTTTTTTTTTTTTTTTTTTTTTTTTTGGGAAACTTTTTAGAGAAAATTGAAAATGGTGTAGCATAATTGTATCCACCAAACATTATTAAATGACCTGGAATCAAAAATGAATATCTAAAACTCAGTTTTTGCTAAACCGGAAGTGGGCTATTGCATAATATGCAATTATTTTGCACCTAGTCTGTAAGGTTTATTTATGAACCGATTTGGCTGAAATTTTCTTCAATATATTCATTGAAATAAGAAGTATCAAGTGCGGTTGGAAAAATTTCAATTTTAAAATATTTTTGTAAAAAAAAATTGAAACCAAAATTGTCAAAAAAGCTCAAAATTTTTAACTCAGCCGCTAATTATCCGATTGACCTGAAATTCATAGGTCATGTACAGAATGTCCATAAAAATAAAATTAATCAATCAAAATGTTTCTATCACTTCCGGTTTTGACGTGAGAACTTCCGGTTTTTCAAAATCACGCCTAGCAGCCTCACTTCCAGTATAAATTTCAGATATTGACAAAAACTATATATATTGTCTGTCAGTCATAATTAGAATGCACTAAGCATAAAAAATCCAAACCGGAAGTGATGCATAAGCTGCCGTCACAGACTGACACATTTCAGCAAAAAATCAATAAGTCCTCTATTTGTTATCCGATTTTTATGATTTTGGTGTCTATCAAAACCTTGTAACCTTGTCTACAGTTTGTTGGAACAGAATTTTGAATTTCGAATTTGAAATTTTTTTATGTTCGTTTGAATATTTTGAAAATTCAAAAGGCCATATTATGTGACCTTGACCTTTGATGACCTTGAAAATTTCTATGAAGGATGTCCTTGACCTCAGCTATCCATAGGTATGCTGATATTAATTGAAAAATATTAACTTCTGGTTTTCTGGACATTTGAAAATTGATATTTTTGTCAACTTTGGACATCTATATCTCATTCTCTAATCTACGCAGAGAATTAAATTTTTCAATTTTGTAATGCCGATTTGATTATCTTTTAAACGATATATGACAATAACCCATTAAAATATGTTTTCAAAATATTGCGTTTTCTTCGACTGAGGGTTCTAACTTACAATGCAATTATCTAATAGCAATACGGTGTGTATAGTCCGTATGTACTAAATTTTCTCTTTTCAACGACATATGACATGAGCAGTTTAATACAAAATCCATTAAAGTGAACATAGGCATAGGATACCCTTTTTCTGAGAAAAAATTAAGTAGAGAGGATTAAAATGAGTGACAGGGTTATAGCAGGTTATATAATACAGTAATAAAACTATCGGCATGAACTTTTCACATGGAGGTGTGAAGTATTTGAGGTCATAAACAGATTAATCTGATTATGTAATCTTTTAACACTCTAAACAATATATAAAATTTATTCATTTTTTTTGCAAAATTTTCACTTATATTAATTTTACATACAATCGATTAGAGCAGTGAATTTTTGATACATTAACCTGTTCGAATTTTTTTTCTACCATTGACAAAACTCTTTCTACAAGATAAACACCAATTTTCTTTTTGTTGTCTGCTAAGGTTATTATAGGTCATGAACAAATTAGTCAGACTACATAATCTTTTAACTCTGGACTCTAGCAGACAGCAATTAAAACTGTGTTACGTGTATGAGCTAATCCGTTGCAATAAAAAGTAAGTGCTAAAACTGGTTTTTTTATCGTCTGCTAAGATTATTATAGGTCAAAAATGAATTAATCTCATTACACATTGTTATAACTTTATAAAAATTAACATGTTTTTCGAGTGTAGTGTTTGCTATATTTGATATAATATCAGATTTTTTCTTATTTTGAGGGTGATTCTTACCCACGGCACTAAATTTACTAACACACATCAATTCAACTGGCTACTGACTGCTCCAATCCATTGAAACAAAAGACAGTATTTCAACTCAGCATTAAAGGAAAATATTTACGTTTACACAGTTCGAATGTTGGGGAAGGGGGTATATCCCCTATACAAAATGGCCCCTAGTCAAAATGGCCATAACAGTTAAATTTGGTCAAAATGGCCATTCACCATGGCCCCCTTGACATGTTGGTCAAAATGGACTGGTCACCATGGCCCCTATTTTGGTCAAAATGAACTCTGTATTTATTCTTTGATTTCAACCAATTCTTTGGTAAAAATGGTCCCTGATTTTTTTTTTATAAATTGTAGATTATATGATCATAATCAAAAGAATAAATGGAAGCTATTTTAACCCTAAGAAAGGTCACTAATTTTGACTGAAAATTGTACTCTTTAACAAAAAATTTTGAAGACATAAATTGTGTTCCTATTTATATTTTCATCAAAGCAAAGACATTCTAAGACTTACAATATTAATTTGAAGTTCAAGTTCCAATTCTCAAAAAGATTATACAAAAAATATATTATGTAATTAAAATATTATTTTGAAACCATTTTGACTTTTTCGAAAGACTATAACTTTTTTTAGGACCATTTTGGCCATTTATCAGGGACCATTTCGACCAAACGAGGGGCCATTAGCGTCTGCGATAATCCGCTGCAATAAAAAGTAAATGTTTAATCTTGCCAAAGTCAAAATGGCCATAAAGTTTAATTTGGTCAAAATGGCCAGTCACCATGGACCCTATTTTGGTCAAAATGGCCTCTGAATTTCCTCTTTGATTTCAACCAATTCATTGGTTAAAATGGCCAAAAAAATAAAAGTCCAAGACATTCCAAGACTTACAATATAATTTGAAGTTCCAGTTCTCAAAAAGATTATACAAAAAATATATTATGTAGCACTTTATGTTTTGTTAATTTGTAACATCATAAATAAAAATATTATTTTGAGACCATTTTGACTTTTTGGAAGGACCATTTTGACCATTTATCAGGGACCATTTTGGATACCAGAATTTAGGGGTTTGAAGTTCAAAAAGTCTTACAGCTATCAGGCAAAGTATCACGGGCCACGCTCAGTGCTGTTCACAGCTCTAGTTTAATTTCGATTTCTTTATATTTCTGGAACAAGAATTTTAATTCAGACTGTAATTTTCAATGCTCATAGTTCTAAATCTATTAGATCAAATGACCAGGAAGTATTATTTGCCTGTAATCTTCTATTAGGTGTATCACACCTCGAGAGAAACAGCTATAAATACTATATCTAATAACATGTGAGAGTGAGCGCTGTTGTATTACAACGCATTATTCCCTCATCACATTAAACGATTCATGGTCAGTATACCAATATCTAGAAAGTTACAATTAACCATAGTGTTTCTTTTAACGCTTCTCACTGGTCAGAGTAGTATTTTAATATGTTCAAATGCAGTTTTCTCCCTTCAACTGAAAAATGTTTGTTGTCTGTATGTTTAAATACAGTTCTCTCCCGTCAACTGACAATTGCACGATGCTTAACATGACTTTCTTTCATTGTAACTTGCATGTTTAACGTTGTAAATTATGTACTAAAAAGATAAACAAAAAGAAGTAGATAACGATCCAATGCCAAAAGAAGAAAATCCGTTCTAAAAATCTGGTTCTGTCATTTATTAAAATTGCATGTCTAAAAACGTTGACCATTAAAATGTTTTCTAAAAAAATAATAATATAGATTTTTTTGCTAGCTCAATGTTAAATTGACAATAATTTACGAACTGTGCTGCGAACTTTCATGTATGGAGGTTAACACTCAGTATTCTGCTGTCAATTATTCGACATATCAAGAATTGGCTCTATCATGTAGGGAGCTGCCATGGCACAGCGAATTAGACTCTTGCTCGCTAAGCTGATGTTCCAGGGTTTAATTCCGGCATGGGTCGCATGCCTTCGGATTTTTCTACCCGGTTTCACCCTCTCAATGATGCAGGTCGGAGGGGCTGACATGGAAAAAGTGCCGAGTCGTTCGGATTGGACAATAAACCAATTGCGCACGGGACCTTGGTTTATTGTCCCATCCGAACATGCTGTGCACGTTAAAAAATCCTCGACAGTTGGAAATCGAAAATAAGAGCTTGCTAATGCCGCTTTCCTGGCAAAATTTCCCTCATTGCACACTGCATGGCGTATTCCACTTCCAATGGTATAAAAATGTAAATTAGTAAAAACAGCGACTTTTTAATCAGATGACTTTTCACTACTGAACGTGAAATGGTTATTTACTTTTCACTCCCGAATATAAAAAATTTATATGCCGATTTTTATGTTCTGTAAATTTCGCAGTATGGATTGAAAACGCCATTTTTCACCCATGGACGAAACCGGATGCGCACTGCCCAGTATCGTCTCACGATTCTAGTTATTATTATTATTATCATGTCAATAATGTAAAAATCATAGAAGAGAAATTAGCTATTACTGCAGCTGCACTGTGCTTATATGAGATCATATTTCGAGCTTCTACCAAATGTAATTGGAACTATATGCATTTTTTTTTTACCTGTACCTTAATTTTTTTTTTGTTTTGTAAGTCAAGGTTCGCTAGTTACAAGGTTGACTAGTTTCAAAGTGAACGCTTGTTATCGATGTTGACAGTCCGAGGTGTGAATATCAACTGACTGATGGGTGTTGCTTACTTGGGTTTTATAGTGGGTTGGTGGCGGACACATTTCTTTCGATTGCTAGTCGTAAATAGTACAGCCAATGACTTTCTTTTGTAAATAATTATTTCTAGTGTAATTACAGCATGATAGCTTTAATCTATGATCTATAGCGGCTCATTGATATTGTGCCACAATCTGAAAAATAGTCGGACACGATAATTTCCAATGTAATGTATATATCAACATAAGAAAAAAAACCCAAAGAATCTTGTTGCATTTTATTTTATTCCATCATCAATTTAACCGACGGAAATATTAAGGATCACCGCAACATACAGAGCCCATACATGTTGTATAAAATTCATCAGTAGGACATTCGTTTGCATCAGCGACACATTTATTGCTTCCACAAGTTGAACAGCATTGGGCTGAAAATAAAACAAAATCGTTTTAGAATGAATTGATGTTAATTTGAACCGTCTGATGTTGTCTCCGTTGAGGTCAATTCGCTACCTAATGTTCATAGCCGTAGGGGCCCACGACTCAACAGGGGGGCAGACCGACTTATTGCCCGAATTTTATTGCCCCCCTGCCCCCCTGCCCCCCTGTCTCCTACGGCTATGATGTTTAATATTCCAACTAGATCTGTTAAATTTGTGTTTTTATTACTAAGACAAAAAAGAACAATGCTGAACATAATCAAAATTTTAATAAGCTCCATGCACACTTCGCATCAATCTAATTAAAATTAGATTACATTTCGTTTCGGTTATTTTTTGAGTGTCGACTCTATGTAATCTAACCACTTATATAAGGCGAGCATCTTCAAAAAATAACCTAAACGAAATGTAATCTAATTTTAATTAGATTGCACCGTAACCAACCTTTATGTAGGGGTTGCAAACTTAAACCCATTTTTCTCAAAAGTATTAAAATGTTAGTTACTAGTAAAATAATGTTGCAGTGTCTAAGTTGTTAGACGCCTGCTAGCTAACATGAAGGTTCGCGATTCAGTCTTGGCTTGGGTCGAGATACTACCAGGTTTCCAACTGTTATTAATTTGTGTCGAAGGGACTGACAATGAGAAAGCGTCTAGTCGTCCGGATGGGACCATAAACCTAGGCCCCTTAAGATACACGCTGTGCACTTTGAAGATCCCTCAACAGTTGGAAATCGACGAAAAAAATGTAGGCTTACGCAGTTGTCCTGCATAAGCACTACTCGTCGTCTACATTAACCGAATCAGGTGCACAAAAGATGGATCTAAAATTCATTTTATTTTTGGTAAATCGGACAAATCTCAATAAGTTTAGCTCAAGAGTATCTTTGTCAGAAAATATTAATTCTACTTTAAGAACATTCGTTTTTCAAAAAAAAAAAGTGTAAATAGGCTCCAGAACTGCACGGAAATCACACAATCCCTTCAAATATCCTACAGTTTACAGACATGATATTTGTTATACATTTGTACTTACATGTGACTTCTGTAATATAAACAGTGGTTAAAACCAGGAGTGCTAACAGAAAAATAACAGCAGTTTTCATCTTGTTGATTTTAGTATTCTTTTTAAAACCTCAATCTGAATTGCTTTCTAGATTTTAATTCTGCCTTTTATATTATTCTGGTATGAAAATTCAGCACTTAAAGCGGTAATTATTTGATAATGGTTTTTTGTATGGAAGGGAAAATCAGTCATAATTAGATTCAATGCACTTTTGAGTAAGTAAGTAAGTATTCTAGTATAGTTTACGGTCTCGGTTCCCGACCTTTTGGACTCTTCGTATCTCTCCTTGTTCCTTTTTTGGCTACCCTAAGTAACATTAAGAGCCAACATGAAAGTCAAAGGATATTTTGTTGGTTGATGTAGTTCATCCAATCCTAGCCACTATTACAGCTGTAGATGATTGACGATTTTATAATTTTGGCATTTATTACTAAAGCAGTGGTATTTTTTTAAATTTTAAGGTATAATATGAAATTACTGGTATGTCGTTAGGACCAGTAAAATCAAAATTTCTTTATATAGGCAGGAGCAGCCAACCCTAAGACATTCAGTGCATTCGTATTTTATCAGTACGATGTTATCTAACTTCAACCCAATACTCTTCTTGAATTTGTGAACCATTTTTGGCGCGTAAACACTCTACAGGTCACAATTCCTTACAGATTTTGACTAAAACCTATTGATAATGTTAATATCAAAAAATATTTACTATGAATTATTGCCCTTTAAATTTTAGCTCATAAACACTGTAAGAGGCACAATACTGGACGGATTTTGAAGAAACTTGGTGAAAACCTTAGTCTCAGAACCAGGACTTTTTCAGCTAATATAATCCGTAATAATGTTCCAAACTCTCTCTCAAAATGTAAGCCTTTAAATCCCCGTGTATCGATATATATTAGCGTTTGAAAGTAAAAAATACGACTAGTCGTTTAGAAAGACTATGCCATGTAGCAAACACATTCATGTAAACAGAAAATGAAAGATAACTGTTAAGGTACGAGTATAATTGAAGTAATTGTGCGATTTTGGGGCAATTTCAGTAAATCTGAAGGCTATTTACATAAATTCGAGGCCCAAATCATTTCTCGAAAATGCTTTAAATGATATTTCATAAATTGTGTTGAATCGTTGATAATATCAAATAGTTGACTAATTGTGTTAATTGTTATTTTCTGTGCCAGATGCTATTAATTGACAAAGTCACAGAAACCTTGTCGCTCATATCAGTAGACCCCTGACACTGCAAAACTGTGATCTGTGTGTGCTTTTGACTGACGCTGCAACATTTTGGCCCTTTGCATCTTCAAGTTTTGCCCCTGGAAAAACTGTCTTTATTTACAAAACTAAACCAAACCAAAAACAAAGCGATTGCAAAGGCAGAGTCTCTAGATAGATCAATTGCAAACAATTATAACTTACACTTATACATGTAGTATCAATTCCAATATTTACTGCAAAGTGCAGTTACTTCGTGTGATAATGCCTATATAGCAGCCCTGTCAAAATTTCTCTTATGGCACAAAACAATACTATTGTTTTACTTTATTGGGACCAGATTACGATGTCGGATTACGGTTTTGAGGGGTTCCGGTTTATAGAGGATTTCCTTCTATGGATTATATAGTGATTTGGCCAGGACTTTTTGAAACCGTCGGTTTTGAGGGTTTTCACTGAACGTACAACTCAATTTATTTCAACAAATTTTTGTCTAAAATGGTTTAATGGTGATCATTTACTCAGTAATATCAAACTGACCATATCACACCGTTGTATAGCTAAGGATTATAGGTGTGAGTAGTATATATGCTTCCTATCTATAATCTCCCAAAAGACGCCATGTCTAAAGATATTAAAATAGCTTTTCTTCGTTGTTATCATATCATGTTAATGATATAAAAATCATAGACGAAAAATAAGCTATTACTGCATCGTGCTTATATGAGATCATATTTCGAGCTTCTACCAAATGTAATTGGAAATATATTATGCATTTTTTTTTTACCTGTACCTTATTTTTTTTTGTTTTGTAAGTCAGGGTTTGCTAGTTACAAGGTTGACTTGTTTCAAAGTGAACGCTGGTTATCGATGTTGACAGTCCGAGGCAGTGCCTCGTCTAAGGAATTGTTAGTGGGCGGCAGTTAATTGAACAGGCGAAGTTGAAAACTAGATCACCGGAAATGCAATCAGTGAAACAGACATCAAATAGTCTCTATGAAATGCGGCGATATTTTATATTTATTTGAAACTAAACACGGTGAAAAAAAACAACAGAAGAATTATTCCGAAACAGCATATTATTCTTATTTCTGTTATGTTATGTTAGATATATTTAAAATTTCGATTGCTAGCGATATTTTAACAATATAGGACTGCCGACCGGGACTGACTTTTGTGTTCACTGGGCGGCAGAATACCGCCACTGGGCACTGGTCCGAGGTGTGAATATCAACTGGCTGATGGGTGTTGCTTACTTGGGTTTTATAGTGGGTTGGTGGCGGACATGTTTCTTTCGACTGCTAGTTGTAAATATTAAATAGACTTTTTATTTAAATAATTATTTCTAGTGTAATTACAGCATGATCTATAGCGGCTCATTGATATTGTGCCACAATCTGAAAAATAGTCGGACACGATAATTTCCAATGTAATGTATATATCAACATAAGAAAAAAAAACCAAAGAATCTTGTTGCATTTTATTTTATTCCATCATCAATTAAACCGACGGAAATATTAAGATGTACCGCAACATACAGAGCTAGCACATGTTGTATAAAAATCATTAGTAGGACATTCGCTAAAATCAGCGACACATTTATTGCTTCCACAAATATGACAGCAATCGGCTGAAAATAAAACAAAATCGTTTTAGAATGAATTGATGTTAATTTGAACCGTCTGATGTTGTCTCCGTTGAGGTCAATTCGCTACCTAATGTTCATAGCCGTAGGGGCCCACGACTCAACAGGGGGGCAGACCGACTTATTGCCCGAATTATATTGATATTTTGCCGGATTTTGGTGATTTTTTGCCCGAAAACATAATATTTGGGGGGGGGGGGGGGGGACAACTGCCGCCCCCCCCCCCCTTACCCCCTACCCCCTGCCCCCCTGCCCCCCTGTCTCCTACGGCTATGATGTTTAATATTCCAACTAGATCTGTTAAATTTGTGTTTTTATTACTAAGACAAAAAAGAACAATGCTGAACATAATCAAAATTTTAATAAGCTCCATGCACACTTCGCATCAATCTAATTAAAATTAGATTACATTTCGTTTCGGTTATTTTTTGAGTGTCGACTCTATGTAATCTAACCACTTATATAAGGCGAGCATCTTCAAAAAATAACCTAAACGAAATGTAATCTAATTTTAATTACATTGCACCGTAACCAACCTTTATGTAGGAGTTGCAAACTCAAACCCATTTTTCTCAAAAGTATTAAAATGTTTTAGTTACTAGTAAAATAATGTTGCAGTGTCTAAGTTGTTAGACGCCTGCTAGTTAACATGAAGGTTCGCGATTCAGTCTTGCACGCACCCCTTTCAAAAATATTTCTTTTACAGACATGATATTTGTTATACATTTGTACTTACATGTGACTTCTGTAATATAAACAGTGGTTAAAACCAGGAGTGCTAACAGGAAAATAACAGCAGTTTTCATCTTGTTGATTTTAGTATTCTTTTTAAAACCTCAATCTGAATTGCTTTCTAGATTTTAATTCTGCCTTATATACTATTCTGGTATGAAAATTCAGCATTTTAAGCGGTATTTTTTTGATAATGATTTTTGTATGGAAGGGAAAATCAGTCATAATTAGATTCAATGCACTTTTGTGTAAGTCAGTTTGCAGATAGTCTATATACGGTGAAAGGTTTGATTTGGACAAAATGTGATGGTTCATAAAAGTTTTTCAGTATAAATAAATGCCACAGGGTTCCAATGTTAAGCAACAATGGTCCAAAATGTTGCAATGTCATTCAAATGCACAAAGAGGTCAAATAACCGCCGCCTCGCGTCATAATGAACGTGTTTTCAAGTCTTGTATTTGGAGAATGTTTTGGGGGATTTGTAGTTGGAGATACTGTATTGGAAGATTTGTGTTAAATTGACAAATATATCTAAATAGACAAATGTTGAATTCGTTCAACAAAAGTTAATTTTATTTTTCTTAAGACAATTTCAAACTTCAAAATTAGATTTTGACTTACAAATGTTCAATTTAGTGTAAAAATGTTACGTTAAGCCTGCAAATGAAGGAATTACAATTATGAAATGAGAATTAAGAATAGTGGATTTTCAGATGTTTCGTCTTCCATTTGTCATACCTTATATAATTAATTTAGACCAAAATTTAATGTTCAATAATTGACGTTAAAGGGATTGTAAAGAGTATTTTGTATCGGGGACACTGATAACATCAATTTGAACCATTTCAATTTCCATTCCAACGTCTGTGGTTCATGTCATTCCACTAAAACTAACGCGTTTTATGACGTCACTGACAGTGATCTTCCAGAAACTACTATTGATATGCAGATCACTGTCAATGACGTCATAAAACGCATTAAGTTTAGTGGAACTGCTAGTTGTCAGTGCGGGCATCTTACCTTGCCCCTGCAATTGGGATTTTGTGACGCGAACAATTGGTGCATTCTGAAGTGCCATAGTCTCGTTTTCTCGTACTGTGCCGAACTCGGTTGAAACACGTTTTTTATTGGCTGTTCCATATGACATCATAGAGATCTGATTGGTTAAAGCAGAGGTCATCAAGGTTAGGTCAAAGTTAACATAAACGCTTCTTATCTCAGACCCTAATGTAGTGTATAAAAAACCGGATTTAAAAAAAAACAACGAACGAATTTAGGGTCTGATTTTAATTAGACTGGACAAGTTGCCTAGTGAATATAAACTCTTATTCTTGTCTTTTGCATTTTTTAACAATCTTATAGGTATTCCTTTCAACAAACTTCATCGACATGATGAAAAAGTGAAAAAAAGAAAAAAAATCGTTCATAAATTGAGTATTGGGTTGAAGTCAGATAACGTCGTACGAAATACGAATACTGCTACATACTTATTTTAGCAGCCCATTGAATGAATGGAAACTTCAATTTTAAATGATATTTCATAAATTGTGTTGAATCGTTAAATATCCAATATCAATTTGCATAAACTTACTTAAAATTATCTGTCCCAAGTAACAAAAAATATTAAGGCAAATAAAGTTAGAAACTTTAATTTATGTGGCCGATAATATTATTAATAAATAAACGAATGAAATTTTAATCATAACAATCCGCCTATAAGAGATTTCAAATTCTTAAAAAAAAATAGACTGTACTTTACAAATCTAAGTAAACTAATGACCAAACACCAAGACAGAAGAAATCTATTAACAAATGGTCACTAAAGTGTTCAAGAGATTAAAATGACCAGAGAAGTAAATCTGAGTAATATTATAAAGAATTGTAATTAGTCCTGAATTAAACTGAACAAAATAAGAGTGAATTATACTTAAACATGTATTAAACTATCAAGGAGTGAGTGTTACAAATGTGAAACGATAATTAATCATTTTAATCCTAAAATTGTAAAATTATCTGTCCCAAGTAACAAAAAATATTAAGGCAAATAAAGTTAGAAACTTTAATTTATGTGGCCGATAATATTATATACAATATCAAAATATAATCAAACTCATAACTAAATGCATTAATAAATAAACGAATGAAATTTTAATCATAACAATCCGCCAAGCCGAAGGCCACTTAATATTGGTGACTAATCATGTTAAATTGTTATTTTCTGTGCCAGATGTTATCAATTTTAACTAAACATTCCAAAGTCGTTGACAAAGTCATCGAAACCTCGTCGTTTATATCAGTAAAGCACATACACTGCACAACGTTTATCTTTGTGTGCTTTTGACTGACACTGCAACATTTTCAACATCTAGATCTTTGATGTATGCCGCTAGAAAAGTATCTATATTTCTAAACCAAACCAAAAACAAAGCGATTGGAAATGGAGAGTTTCTAGATAGATCAATTGCAAACAATTAAAACTTACTGACTAAATATAACTTATACTTATACATAGAGTATCAATTCCAATATTTTCTGTAGAGTGCAGTTTTATCTTGGGATAATGCCTACTACAGTCCTGTCAAAATTTATCTCATGGCATTCAGAAAACAGTACAAGAAAAGTAGTACGTAATACTCAATTCATGTAACAAATTCTGACTTAAACAAAAATCATATTTTATGGTGTAATAGTTGTCAGTTTATCGGTAACAGAACTCAGTATTCTCAAACTGACCATAACTGAATAGCTCAGGTTTATAGGTGTGATGCTATCAGAGTTGTGATGCGTAATGCTATCAGCGTTTCATTAATAGCTCAGGTTTATTGGTGTGATGCTATTAGAATTGTATTAATAGCTCAGGTTTATAGGTGTGATGCTATCAGAGTTGTGATGTGTGATGATATCAGCGTTTTATTAATAGCTCAGGTTTATTGGTGTGATGCTATTAGAGTTGTATGAATAGCTCAGGTTTATAGGTGTGATGCTATTAAAGTTGTAATAATAGTTCAGGTTTATAGGTGTGATGCTATCAGAGTTGTACTAATAGCTTAGGTTTATAGGTTTGATGCTATTAAAGTTGTATGAATAGCTCAGGTTTATAGGTGTGATGCTATTAAAGTTGTATGAATAGCTCAGGTTTATAGGTGTGATGCTATTAAAGTTGTGTTAATAGTTCAGGTTTATAGGTGTGAAGCTATCAGCGTTGTATTAATAGCTCAGGTTTATACGTGTGATGCTATTAAAGTTGTAATAATAGCTCAGGTTTATAGGTGTGAAGCTATTAGAGTTGTATTAATAGTTCAGGTTTATAGGTGTGATGCTATCAGCGTTGTATTAATAGCTCAGGTTTATAGGTGTGATGCTATCAGCGTTGTATTACAGCTCAGGTTTATACTATTATAGGTGTGATGTTATCAGAGTTGTATTAATAACTTAGGTTTATAGGTGTGATGCTATCGGAGTTGTAATAATAGCTCAGGTTTATATGTGTGATGCTATCAGAATTGCGTAGCTAAGGTATTAACACTTCTAACAATATATCACAGATATAAATTTCTCTCATGTACATTTGCATTTTTAAGATTGTAGAAGTCGAGCGAAAGGAAATACTCGTCTTCTTGCTGTCAATCGAGTGCTAAATGATTAACTAATAGCACCTAAATTCCGCGATAACGTTGTTTTATCAGCATGTAGGATCTTGATGAGGATTTCACAAGCTCAATAAAGACGACTAGCCATGAAGAAGCTTTGTATCGACTATATTTCTAAAGAAGTTCAATCTATTTTTACGATTCTTGGTAATAAACGTTATCACTCCAACATCCCATTGAAATTACCATTTTAATTGTCTTCTTTCTCCTTCTAAATTACAATTTATTCTTTCATTCAGCTGCAAAATAGCTTCAAGATCATTGAAGCATGCTTCACAATGAGTATCTGCATTAGCAAAATTATTGTCAGTCGTGGGTTATTCAAGAATATTGGATAATAAATGATCGGACCAGTGAATACATATAAGGGTTAATTACATAATCGCTCTTTCGACTGACAGTTTTAAAATATAAAATGGTAAAAATAATCTCATCTACATAAATTCTTTCTTGGATAACAAATAAAAAGTCAAAAACTCTCCTTTACTTTCACTTTTATTTTAATGACGAACATCTTCGCATACAATGCTTCTTCAGTCAAGGATAATACTTCCAAAGTGAACAGAATAAGGGTTGAGTCGTTATCCCCAAAAATAAGTAACGTTTATAAATAATTACATAATTAATGTACGACAAAGATATATACAAGTATCTGAATTTTTTTCTTGAAAGCAAATAAATTAAATGGTATTTTCGAAGGGTTTTTTTCCCTTATAATCGGCTTCGTCACATTTTTGGTAATAATTTACCGTTATATTGTCCGGTTGTCTGGTTGAATTTTCCTTTCATATTTATCAATACCTTCACATTACTACCCACTACCGTTTTAATTTTATGTTATGAATGGTTCATCTGTTTAACTGTCCAATCATAAAAACGAGGGAAGACGATTTCTGATTTTTTTAACGATCAAATTAAAGCTAATCAGTGATGGACCTCTTTCTATGCTTCGTTTCAAATACTATTTTTTCACCAACACGTTCAATTTCCGGTTTGATTCGTAGAAAGGAAATGGCAACATTTTCTGAAATCGGGGATAAGAGTTCAATTCATTGGAAGCAAGATACTTGGATGGACTAAAAACACCCCAAGGAACCGGTAACGACTATAGTGACCTCGGGAATGATTGCTGACAGTGAAATGAAGCAATATGGCGTATTGGAAAGATGTCAATGATTCTCCCTCTACATCAATATTCTAACAGAAGAAGGTCGTTTCTAGATAATAAATATGACCCAATCAAACTGTAAAGAGGATCCCAAGGGTCTCATCTGATCATTGAGAACAATTTGTCGGAAATAAAACTTTGTTTAACCCGGGCAAGAACTATGATTATTACCAAGAGAGTCCAATAGTACCAAGAAATAGTTCTGCCATCAGGGATCTGTGAAATATATTGGTTTTCGCACAGAAATTTCTGGACAAGAATCATTTTCCTTCTTTTACCATGAACGTGCTCGTTAATTGGAAAGAAACTTCATTTTTAATAACGAATTTGAACTGTTACTTTGGCGTAAATTACGAATTGACCGAATCTAGATTGATAAAGTACGACTTATTTAATTAAGTTAGACAGCAGTAACTGAAAAAGTTTTGGCCCAATTCTTTCAATCACCAGATCAATTACATTAATTTAGTTTTAATGTATGTTAAAACCTTCTGAAAACATACAGCAATATCGATTGCAGCAATGCGTGGTATTAACTCAACATTATATGATCTTATCAACTTTTTATTGCTTCAGTTTGAAATGACGCAATATGAGAACTATCGGAAGGAAGTAAAAAACGATGTCTGATATGCTTGGACACGTAAATGACGACAATCTTGGTAAAGGTCCAAACTATCCTATAAATATCTGCTTAAAAAAAGATTGCAGTAGATCTGTTGACAAATTTTGTTTTGTTTCTAAGAACCCCGTGCCATTGTATCCAGGCACAAGAGTCGCAAAACTCGGAAAACTCCAAGTTGAAGATTGTTGGTTAAATTTTACTTGGGATTCTCTCCATAATCCTGTTATCAAATATCATCATATTGTTTCTTAATATATCGGGTGCCTCAAAAAAAGGCGAGAAGTATCTCAGCTGTAGGTAATCTGATCTCTTGCAAAATTCTCAAATATATAATTCAAAATGCCATTGTCTTATCCTGAAATATGCAATCCATCGATTTAAAAGATAATAGAATCGAATAACAAATACACCGATTGAAAGTCGTTTAATCTGTTTTGCGTTTCAGGTTCATTTTTGTCCGCAATTATTCCGTATTCATCATGCTGCTAGAGTAAGTGGACCTTTAAGAATTATCCGTGATTATCGTCACAGTTAAAAATCTGACAAATTTATTGGTTTTCTTCCAGTTGAACTAATTGATGTGAGAGTGCATCAACTAGAATGAATGAACTTACTAATAGAGACGGTAGCAGCGTGTCTATTATCAAAGATTGATCATTACAGCCTGCTTAAAAATGTAAACATTGAAGAGGCACGAATAGAAACCAACTTAATTCACTTACTGTATTGGAAATCTTCATTTAACGCCAGTTTAGAAAGAAACGAAAGTAATTTATTTTGTAAATTGTTCTTTTGTTCTTAACACTCAGAGTGAAATTGGTGTTCCGTTGATTCGCCATGCGCAACCTCTAGTGTTTTTATTGTTCTAGGAATTGCATCTCTCAAAAACTTGGAAACAACATGTGTACAAACAATAATGTATTTTATCAGTTTTTTTATTTCCAAATATCTAATTTGTCGCCTATTACAAACACAATGAAATTGTCTCTTAAAAACTCATAAAATTTCGTATTCAGACGAATTACATAAAATATTTTTTTTGTGTTCATTTAATCTATTCAATGGATACGTTTTATGTTTCAATTAAAAAGTTTAAGAACTTGATAACAAGTCTCGTTCGCTTTTGCTACTCAAATCACCCAAATAAGCTTTTGTATAAAATCTAACTTGAAAAGTCACAAAGACTCAAGAACAACACAGATTTATGTATTGAACATAACAGCTTCCAAAAACTTGTTAACATTACAAGTACCGTAAATCATCAGCGGCGGTGGATCCCGTATCCAGTATCTTCCTTCCAACGAATCGATGTCTTCAACATGTTCACCAACAATTCGACTAATAAAATGTTAGTCTTAGAACTTGGATTTTTTTAACTTATCTAACCGTAATAATGTTCACAACTCTCCCTTCAAATCCCCATGTATCCATAATTAAAAGCGTTTTGAAAATCACAAATACAACTAGTAATTCATTGAGACTATGCCTTATATAGAAAACATATAAACAGAAAATGTAAGATAAATGTTTAGGTAGGGGTATAATTGAAGGGATTGTTCGATTTTTTGAACAGTTCTAATACTTCTGGAGGCCATTTACATATACTCTGAGTCCAAAACGAACCTCGAAAATGCTGAACATACCCATTTAATAGAAGTTCTTTGATGTATTTTAAAGAGTATAAATCAAATAAGAAAATAGATATACAAGCTGATGATAAAGATTAAAAAAAGAGCTGTCTTCAATGTACACACACCATAGGTTTGTCTGATATAAATCAAAGAATGTGGGTGACATAAAACATTACTTTTCAATACACAAGTAGGGCACAAGAAAACTAATGGCTTTCGAGGTAGGATTAAAATATTTTCTAATTTAATAGTCTGTTACTATTGACAAAATGTCTGAAACGCGATTCCCAAGAGAGAGTTCTGGTGAATAAAACCATGATTTGAAAGTCCATCAGTTTATAAATATCAATGTGATAAACAGGAAGCCAATATTACATTTGGCACGACAACAAATTGAAATCTCTCTTATATAATAATGGTTGAGAAATATATTAAACGAAAAAAATATGTGCACCGAGTCCTTAGCCTTTGAGTATATGCTTGCAAGACACATCGACATACACAAACAGAGTGCTATAGTATTGTGTTTTACACCCATTTTGCTGATTCTTATTGGGTTAATATAAACGGATTAAACATGAACAGCATTTAGCACTTTGGTCGATACCAGGGAAGAAAACAAAATAAGAAAATCCTACTTCCTTCGAGCAACAATCAACCTATAAAGTTCTTGTCAATTGTATGGACTGAAATTTGCTCCAGTGACGCTTTATCGAAGATATTACTTGATACAATAATTCATCACAATAGAAGTTATTATTACATTGATGGTTGTAAACGATTGACCACAATAGACCTTGTTATCGTAATTGGGGTTGTTACCACACTGGAGGTTGGAAAAATAATATCAAGTTTATCACAAAATGGGTTAATATCGTGTCCCCCTTTGAACTCAGAAGGGGGGGGGGGGCGAATGGGTATGCCCCCACAAATTTTTTTTTATTAGTAAGAAACTTTTTGAAGAATCGATCAGAAGAAAATCAGAGTAGGAAGTCCCAATAGCCAACTCGAATCCCGAAATATCTTTCATAATGCACCAAATTGATACCATTTTCCATTTTTCTCTCTAGGGCGAGGACCTTCTGTTTGGGCTTACGGTTGCGACGTACTTGGACTCTACAAACCATCCTGGTTCGTTTGGACAAATCCACGCCCTTGACTGGTGGTAATAGTGGTCATAAGCAAGCATTTGCACAAGTCATTTAAACACACATTAATAGTCGAGGTTTAATCCAGACAAAGATACTAGTTAAAAGAAAATAATACTCTTTAACAGTAAAAATTCACATCTATTTCCAGTTGAAAGAAGTGAAATGTGAGTTCATGTAGTTTGTAGCATTGTGAAATGACACAAGTGGGAAATAGTAATCTAGAGATGTAATTTGATGAACAATTCAATTGTGTCTGAGGATGTGTTTAATCACTGCCTTATAGTTACTTAACACGACACACATAACTTCTTTTTTCACACAATAAACTGGTCTTAAATAGTCTTTGAGAAAATTTGAATTGTCTTTTTTACTTAACGCAATCGATATTGCACTCCGATTGAGGATTTATTTCAATGAGATTGTTTCATCTCCAAAGTCAAAAGGCGTTTGAACTTGTTATATTAAGGTCTAAAGTTGACGATTTCTTAAAGCAGAGTGTCAAAATGTATAACAGTCAAATACCCATCAAATCAAAGCTCTTTTTATATCTTTAAAAGAAAGCTCTTTCATAAAAGAGTTTAATTTCATTAAAAGATTGACTATTGAAACCATTGTCTATTGTCATTCCTCAGATAATGAAATAATCTAAATGGTAAAGACGATCTGAAATAGATTTTGACATTTGCATTGTCTGCGATTCTCTCCCTTAGTGGTGATTTTTTTATGATAATAACTCCATATAAAGTCTAACTTTAAAGTTGGCTTTATGATGTAAATCATTAACGTCATTGGCGTAATATCTTCGAGCAGCAGAGGCGGGTGTAGGGCCAAGAGGGTTATGCTAACTATTCTAGACACCTGATAACACTTTTCGTTTTGATATATTTTCTCATTTATTGATATACATCCCCAAAAGTTCATTAGCTGCTTCCAATGTGTTTACGTGGATTTCGAGATTTGTTTTACGGTTGGAATCGTTCGTGCTTGGTTTTTAATTATTCATTCTTCAGTGATGCAGTTCTGTTACGGAAAAACATTCTAGTCGTACGGATGAAGTTTGTAACATTGGTTTACTTTGTCGAATATATCTCTCAAGATGGTTTGTTACATGATTACAAGTAATGTATAATTGTAGTATAGATGTACTGGAAAAACTAAAATAAGACGGAATTAATCTATCCAGTCCCTTCAGGCTTCCAATTACTTGTCGGAATTTGATAAATCAGACATCAGGTCTAAGTTGAAAGAAAACACTATGACTAAAATCAGTATATAATTCAATATTTTTCTTTTTACATGACAGAAAAAATTCGACTGTCTCTAAACCATATTGACTTTATAATATGATTTTGTTTATCGACATTACTATAATAGTTATTTTATCAGACGTAAGGGGTCTGGCGGGAATATTACATCCAACGAATTTAAATTCTCCAAATAATGCCTGGTGTCATAACTATACAACAGATTACCTAAATAATCTGATAAATCCAGAAAACTATGTTTATTTATAGTCAAACAGATATTTCGGCTCATCCGGGTACCGTCAAAACATATACAAATCCAGTCCATTGTATTTTCAAGGGTATAAAAGTATCTTATTTAGAGGGTTGTTTGTTTGGCAAGTAACAGCAACACCCTTGAAAATATAATGGACTGGTTTTGTATATGTTTTGACGGTACCCGGATGAGCCGAAATATCTCTGTTGGACTCTACAATAATTGAAAAACCCTTAATCGAATTGAAGGCGTTTATCAATAATTATAACCTGTTATTATATGGAAATTTACATAATTTTATGGGTTTTTGCATTCTGTGTGTATACTTTGGACATCGTTGATGAATAATACTCTGATTGACCAAGTTTGAGAACTTAATTTTTTTCTAAGAGGTTGTATCGCTTTAAAAAAGAAAACTCTGTCAAAAAAATAGTTTTGTTCACTGTAACAATTGGGTCAAAACTTTACGGGAGATAACTCTTAACGACATTTTGCAGTTTAAAGGGGAATGTTCAGCAATTTCGAGGGTCGATTTCTGTCTTTAATATGTAAATAGCCTCCAGAAGTTCTAGAACTGCACAAAAATCGCTTCTTTTCTAAATAAAGCCTAGTCTTGCTAAACGGCGAGTCGTATTTTTGAGTTTCAAACGCTCATAATTATAGCTACAGTTGAGTGGTGGTGGTAGATGACAAGTTAACATTCGCTTCCAGCAGCAGCTGATATCGGAAACTAGGTAGTTGTTGGTAGTGGTAGTATTCGTAAGATCTTGTCGGGTCGAATGACATGGCAGTGAAACTCGGCCCTGAGTAGTGTGGCGTTAGTTACTCGATCTTCTTCATTCTTCCAAACTCGTTGTGATCATGGTTATTCTTCTTGATGGTGGTAGTTGAATGGTAGATGTTGGTTTGGTTTGGTTAGATTATATGATGGATGTTGGAGTGAAGTTGAGTATTGGTCACTAGAGTTTATATTAATTAAAAACCTTTACATTGTTGTTGAACTATTTCTGAGTGATTTCATTTCAGAAAATATTAATTGATTTGTAGCGAAGTGACATCGATGATTTATTCTGAACTTGATCGCTATCCTTTAATTCTCTTAAGAAAAGTTAAAATTTTCAAATACTGGTTTAAGTTGTTAACTACTGAGAATATTTTATTAAAAACAATTTTATTTGAAATGATTGATAATAATGATAAATGGATATGTGAAATTAAGAACACTTTGTATGGTATTGGATTGGGTAATATATGGGATGATTCATTTTATTGTATTCAAAAATCTGACATGCATACTATTAAGACCAGATTGATTGATATTTTTAAACAAGAATGTTATGAAAGCATATGTAGCTCATCAAAATCTTACGTATATAGACATATTATTAGTAATAATTCTTTACCTTTTTATCTTACTAAAAATATTAATTTCAATTTTTGTAAAGAAATAAGTAGAATGAGACTGTCAAGTCATAATTTGCATATAGAAAGAGGGAGATATAATAAAACTAAACGTGAAGACAGATTATGTATGTATTGTAATTTACTAGATATTGAGGATGAGTATCATTTTATTTTAATTTGCCCGTTTTATAAAGATTTAAGATTTCAATATATCAAGAAATATTATTTTCACAAACCAAGTGTTTTTAAACTGATTCAATTATTTAATGTCCATAATATCAGTGAATTAATTAATTTGGGGAAATATTTATTCTATGCAAATAGAAAACGCGAAAAATTTTCACCTTAATATTTATATTCATTATTAACTTTGTATTTGACAAAATAAGCATAATTGTAATATTACTTTGATTACTAAGTAATCTAGTTTCCGTTGCCGTCCTTCTTGTTTTTGTATTGTTTATATTATGTACTATATTGTAAATATATGTAAATATTGTTTGTGTCTTATGAGTCATTGGCTCAAGAAATAAAGAATTTGAATTTGACAGTGAGTGATGGTGAGCAGTACTCACATGAGTTCATCTTATTAGGTAATCTACTCATCTGAGTGATCCAAGATTGGTGAGCTGTTAATGAGTGATGTTAAGTTTTGGTCACAACAATTATTCATAGAGTATTAATTATTGGTAGATTGGTGATCACTTAGTGAGTGATGTAGATAAAACCTCACAAGTGCTCACCAACGTGTTATTAAGATACAATTCGTAAACTTATTCTGAAATCTACTTAGCTCAGTGATCCCATTTGGTAGAATAGTTTGAGTATGTGTCACTATAGCTCATCTTATTAAGAAGACGAAGGCAATATTTATCAAATTGGTTAACTGTTTCTGAAATCTACTCATTATTTTGAGTTTGTTAAGAGATGTTGAGTGATGTTAAGTTTTGGTCACAAGTAGATTGGTGAACTTCGTAAACTTATTCTGAAATCTATTAAGCTGAATGATCTCATTTCATTATTAATTGTTGGTAGATTGGTGAACTGTGAGTGAGTGATGTTGAGTTTTGGTCACAACAACAGTTAATCTTTTTAAGATAAATTTCCAATAATTATCAATTTTGTGAACTGTATGAAATCTACTCATTTGAGTGATCCCATTTCATATTGATGATCAGTTGGTGAGTGATGTAGAAAAAACTCACAATAGCTCATATAGTGTAATTATGATACCATTGCCATGATTGGTGAAATGGGTGAACTAATTCTGAAATCTACCTAGCGGATTGATGATCAGCTAGTGAGTGATGTTGAGTATTATTCAATAGAAATGATGTCGAGTTTTACGTCAATAGGAAATATTATATATTATTTTCACAATCCAAGTGTTTTTAAACTGATTCAATTATTTAATGTCCATAATATCAGTGAATTAATTAATTTGGGGAAATATTTATTCTATGCAAATAGAAAACGCGAAAAATTTTCAACTTATTATTTTTATTCGTGTATTTGACAAAATAAGCATAAATGTAATATTACTTTGATTACTAAGTAATCTAGTTTCCGTTGCCGTCCTTCTTGTTTTTGTATTGTTTATATTATGTACTATATTGTAAATATATGTAAATATTGTTTGTGTCTTATGAGTCATTGGCTCAAGAAATAAAGAATTTGAATTATTTACCAGGCTGATCAAATAGGTGAACTACCTCTTAAACCAGCTTAGTTAAGTAATCATATTTAATTTAGATTACGATTGTTAGTAGATTGGTGAACAGTTGGTAAGCTATGTTGAGTATCTGTCATCATAATTACATGATAAATTTTAATGTTTAAAAATGTGAAGTGTGCTTGATTTCTACTCAGTTGAGTGAACAGTTAATAGTCAGTCGAATAACCTGTATGTGCTAATGAGAACGGACAAACGCCATGCAGTGTGCAGTGAGGGAACTATTGACAGGATATCGACATTATCCTACTCCTACTCTTGATTTCAAACTATTGAGGGATCTTTAACGTGCACAGCACACAGGCACACAGGGGGCTCGGTTTATTGTCCAATCAGAAATAGTAGATTTTATTTTCCATGTCAGTAGCTCTGATCTGCATTTAAGGAATTCAATATTAAAATGGTTTAACTTGCTTGTGTATTCTAAAAATGTCAAATGCACAGTTTTCAAATTATAACTTAACCAGTCCTTATTATCCAATTCAGATACAGAAATTTCATTTTTTACATTACCTTAAAGAAATCTTCAACTTAAATTATTCGCTTCCCTCGAGATTGAAACTATTGTAAGAAGTTGGTATGGTCGTCTAATTGAGTGATATTATTCTCATTTTGGGTTGTCAGAACTGATTTCCTCTTTGTTTAGTTTTTAAACACGCAATGTTGAAAAGGTGAAAGTCAGAATAAAACTGATTGAAGGAAACTAACATGCAAGACGGTCGAAGATAATCAGACTATTGACCGAGAAGGTGTTGTGTTTGCGGTGGCCATGAAGAGGCGTAGTTGATTTAAACTATAGATTTATTACAAATGAAAACTTTACAGACATGGCGGTAAGCCCGCTAACAATCAAAGCCGAATGATGTCATGTGACCTCGTGCAATGTAAGCATGCCGAAGCGCACATACTGTTTAGGCGTTACATATATTCGAATCTAGACACAACATATTTTCCCCCCTTTTAGCTAAGCACATATATGATTAAACACTATCAATAAACATAAGGAATCCTCAGAGAAACTAAACAATTAACATCACTGTCTGTGAAAGATTCAAAGTCCTATGAAATAGCATGCATTTACTTTAAACACTAAATTAAACATAATCGTTCAAATAGGCAGGTCTATGCCGAATTCTTTGTGGATGATTACGGACTGGAAGAACTCGATTACGATTTCGCCGATTGTTCTGATTTGGAATGTCCGGAGGAACATTGTCATTTGGTAGCACATTGTCACGATGATTATTGAAATCGAAGTAATATGGATATGGTTCATTTTCTTCGTGATTGTTGGTCTGATATGCGCGTATACATCTTCTTGCGTTCCAACAGCTACCATCACTTAAACGAAACGTTGATTTTCCTAGGCGTTGAGTAATAGATTTCGGATTAGACAATGTTGACTGTAGTTTGTGTCGTTGTACCGGTCTTTTTGTTCTGACGTAATCTCCAACTTTCAGATTCGTTTCTCTGGCATTTCTCCTCTTGTCAACGTAAGATTTCATCTTATCTTGTCTTGAAGCGATATAAAGTGATCTACTTTCGATGTCTGGAGGAACTGGATCTGGAGGTTTTAGATTTTCTAAAGGTAGTTTGATTTGTCTTCCGATCATTAATTCTGAAGGAGATTTCTTGGTTAAAGAATGCGGTTTAGCTCTGTAAGTTCTAAGAATAAGACGTATAGCTTCTGCAAAAGGTTTACCATCTTGTAAGTGAGCTTTTAAACCTTCTTTGATGACTCTATTAAATCGTTCTACACCACCATTACACATAGGATTATATCTAGCAGCAAGTCTATGTTTAATACCTTGTGATCTCAGATAAGTTTCAAACTCGTACGAAATAAATTGTGGTCCATTATCAGTAATAATTACTTCAGGTATTCCCCATCTTGAAAATAAATTCTCCAAAGAGTCAATTATCACTTTTGAAGTAATTTTAGAACATTTAATAATTTCAGGCCATTTGGAATGTAAATCATGTATCACAAATAAAAATCTAGAATCTTGAGGAGCGACTTGAACTTCTCCAAATATATCAATTTGAATTTCTTTCCAAGGAGACGTAGGCCATGGTATAGGTTGAATAGGAGGCTGAACGGGTCTAAGTGACTTTTCACTTAAAGCACAAGATTGACAGTTCTTTACAAAATCTTCAATTTGATGATCCATGCCTGTCCACCACACAGTTTCACGACAACGTTGTTTCATCTTAACTATTCCTGGATGTCCTTCGTGAGCCATAGTTAAAACTCTTTCTTGTAGACTAACAGGAATTACAGCACGGCAACCTCGAGATACACAGAAATTATCCCAAACTGACAGTTCATCTCGTAGACGATAAAACGATTGTAACTCATTTGCAACAATTTTAGGCCATCCATTTATAAGAAAATTTCGAACTTGCAAAAGATTATGGTCAGTTTCTGAAGCACTTTTAAGTTCTTCTCGAGTAACTAATGAAAAATCAATTTCTAAGACTGTAGCGGAGTCTATTTCTTGAATGTGCTGACTATTTGGATTATCGACCACTAATCTACTTAACATATCAGCTACTAAGTTTTTCGAACCTGTTACATATTCGATTTTGAAATCATATTGATGTAAGCGATCTGACCAGCGGTAAATACGCAAAGGTTTGTGACCCGAACCTGCAGTTGCTAATAACGTAGTTAATGCTTGATGGTCAGTTCGTAGAGTGAATTTCCTACCATACAAATATACATGCCAATGTTCACATGCTAAAATACAAGCTAAAGCTTCTCGTTCGCCTGTTGAATATTTTCTTTCAGCTGAAGATAATGTTCTAGAATAGAAAGAAACAGGACGTTCTCTGCCATTAGAATATTGAGACATTACTGCACCAACAGCTATACCGGATGCATCTGTAGTGACAAATGTAGGCAAATCTGGTGAAAAATGGGCTAATGTAGGAGGTGAAGCGATTTTCTGCTTAAGTAATTCAAACGCAGCAGTATGTTCACGAGTCCATTGCCATTGACTATCTTTACGTAAAAGACAACGTAACGGTTCAGCTATATCAGCATAATTTGGCACGAATTTCAAATAAAAGTTAGTCGTACCTAGAAATGAAGCTAATTGTTTATTGTCTTTAGGTACTGGCAGTTCTAAAATAGAATTCACATTTGATTTTAGAGGTAAAACACCATCACCGGAGACTCTGAAGCCTAAAAAATCAATTTCCTGTGTAGCAATCATACACTTATCTTTGTTCAAAGTTAAATTATAGTCTTGTAAACGTCTAAGAACCGTTTCCAAACGTTGATTATGTTCATGCATGTTTCGACCATGAATAACTATATCGTCTAACATATTAAGTGTTCCTGGGCATCGGTCAAGAACCATGCTTAGAATTTTCTGGAAAGCACTTGGAGCGCTAGATAATCCATATGGACATCTTTTATACTGGAACAATCCATCGTGAGTTATAAACGTTGTTAAATATTTAGCTGATTCCGCCAAAGGAATTTGTAGATAAGATCTACGAAGATCTAATTTAGTAAACACTGTAGATCCATAGAATTCTGCTGACAATTCTTCCATTGTCGGTAGAGGATACTTATCAGGAACAATAGCTTTATTAACATCTTTAAGATTGATGCAAAGTCTGATTTCTCCTGATTTACGTCTTGCCACGACTAAATTCGAAACCCATGTCGAAGAATCTACACGTTCGATAATATCTGCGTCCTCTAAACGTTTAAGTTCCGTGGAGACTTCTTGTCGGACAGAAAATGGTAGACGTCTAAGCCTTTGTGAGACTGGTGGAACGTGTTCTAGCACCTGTGGGTTGTGCGAGAACTTTTTAATCCTTCCCAAACCTGAAAATACTGTTGGGTACTTATGTAATATATCTGAAGCTACAGTTTGAATTTTTTCACCATAATGAGACAATTCAAAACCTAATCTATTAAACAAATCAAGACCCATTAAACTTGTACCAAATTTAGTAATATAAAACTCAAACTGATCTAAAGTCTGATTTATATTGTACAGAAATTCTAATAGTCCCTAATACCTCAATAGATTTACCATCAAACGTAACTAAATTCTTAAGAGGCCTATGTAACTTAAAACGTTTAAAATACAAATTATATAAACTTTCATTAAGTATGGATACCTTTGCACCCAAATCAATTAATAAAGAACATGGAATGTCATTAATACGAACAACAAGTCTTTTAAAGTCTTCGTAAGAACCATTTTGGCACTGACGAATATGTTCATTTTGTCGAATTGTACAAATTTCAAAGTTATTATCAACAAATTTATCTTCATTATCGTTGCTGTTGAAACCTTGATCCACAACATAACTAACTGAATTCCGGTCTTGAAAACGTCTTTGTTGACCCGAACTATGAGACTGTCTTATTGAACGACAAGCTCGAGCGAAATGATTCAGTTTTCCACAAGAATTACACATTTCTCCACTTGCAGGACAGTTATTACTATTAAATCTGTGCGATGATGATCCACAATTAGTACAGTGTTGATTTCCAGCATTGGAATGATTTCTATCATAGTTCTGAAAATTTTGACCACTACTTGATTTTTGTTTTGGCACATAATTGTTTCCGTAGTTTTGACTTTGAGTTCTTTGCCTCGATGGCGCGCCGTAGTTTTTCTTGCGTACACCTTGAACTTTGTTTTCTTCTGACGTTGTTGACGAATTTTCAACTTTTTCAACTTTTTGACCATTTTTCGTCATAGCTTTGCACTGGAAATGTGCATCTTCAACTAGTTGGGCTATTTCAGTTGCTCTAGCTAGTGTAGTATCGTCTGGCTCTAAAAGCAGCCGTTCCCTAATTCTTTTCATGGAAGTGAAAGTAATAAAATGTCCTCGAATGATTTCATCTGTCAAATCACCATATTCACAATATTTAGACAATTCTTTCAAGGCAGTAATAAATTCAATTATTTTCTCACCTGGACGTTGAACTCTTTCTTGAAAAGTGTTTCTAGCCATAATGACCGACTTTCGTTTTCCAAAACGAGCTTTGAGGGCATCGAGTGCATTTGTGTACGTATCTGTGGTAGCCAAAGTTCTAAATATTCGTTGTCCTTCATCACCCAAACAATGAAACAATATTGCTCTTCTTCTGTCATCAGATACATCTTCGCCGTCTAAGGCGTTAGCAATGAGATAATTCTTGAAACCTTCTATCCATCTTTGATATGGAATCGGTGGATCGCCGGGTGAAGCGAGAAAAGGTGAAGGAGGAGGCAACGAACCTACTAAATTACCAGCCATTCTTCTTCAGGTTCATCCTCGTCGCCAATTTGTTGTGTTTGCGGTGGCCATGAAGAGGCGTAGTTGATTTAAACTATAGATTTATTACAAATGAAAACTTTACAGACATGGCGGTAAGCCCGCTAACAATCAAAGCCGAATGATGTCATGTGACCTCGTGCAATGTAAGCATGCCGAAGCGCACATACTGTTTAGGCGTTACATATATTCGAATCTAGACACAACAGAAGGAAATTGGTATTTGCAATTTAAATTTCAGTGTAAATATTTTCTTTATCAGTTTGTAAAGGTCGGTACATATTGGAACATATTTTATCATGAATTATATCAGTGCTTCTCAACCGGGGTTGATATGCACCTCAGTGTTGAAATTGAAATGTAAGGGGGTATTATTTCGAAAGAGGGTGATTTGGGGGTGAATTACATTCAAAGGGATGAAATTTTAAAACAATTTCAACGAGCTTAATGTGTTAACCTGTGATATTTAAATAGAAGTTTAAAAGCAACATATTAGAAGTATATTTGCAAATAATGGTTGAATGGAGGGGGACATTTCACAAGAGCGGAAATGGGAAAAAAAGGTTGAGAAGCACTAAGTTATATGTGTATCCATTTTTGTGGATGGATCGTAAGTTTGTATCGGGATTAATTTTTTAATCATGACAAGTAGATGCCAAAATGGGTGATGTCATGGTGTATATTTCAGACTTCATTAAATTAACTTAATGAATACATTCCTCAAAATATATATACCGAGATAGTCTAAATGACCTTTGAAGCTGAAACAAAACAAAATGATGTTACACAATCTTAATCTTGTTCCAATGATCGAGTTGTGGGCAATTGCAAGCTCAAAAACATTTCTGTCTCTCAGTATAAGTAGTATTACGTTCCTTTTTGACTTAAACTCGTTAAGGACATCAATTTTCTGCTATAAAAGACGTTCTCTTTCATAAAACCGGTGGCAGAGTTTTAACGAGTGTATGAGGTATTTGTAGCTAATAGAACTTCATCTACAGACAGAGACAAACTAATCAAAGTATACAAGTTTTATAGAATAGTCAATAATTACAAGAGTCTAAATGACAATATTATCAGATTGTATAGACAATATTAAGAATGTTTATGATTCCCTTTTTATTGGATTAACTCAATATTGAAGTTGCTTGAAGATGATTTTAGGCAATTATTACAGAAGAGATTCGACACTGCAAAAGAAAAGTGCAATTATTTTCAATAAAATGTATAGATAAGTCAATGAGGATTTAAAAGTCGATATTATTTGCCATCAATACAAACATGAGGGGAGTTTGAAATAAATTTTGTATATGAAAAAATGTGCATTATTTTAACTGCATAACCCTTCGAAATTCATGGAAAGGCCGATAACTTCTTTTTAACGCAGTTCTCAAATGCACATCGGGAGGACTGGCCAGACAGATGCGACTAGTCGTGCATATAGGACAATAGACCTAGATCCTTCAAACGTTAGAAATACAAAAGATTCCAAAATATGGCTGAACATTCCTTTATTTTGTCTTAAAAACCGAGCTATTGCAGTCCACAATTACCGTTAAGGTAATTTTAACTTCCAAAAATTATTAAGATTAAGAAGAGTGGAGAGGGTCAAACGACGTTTTGTTAAATCACTTCATATTGTATTTGTCCTCTTGATTTATAATACTTGATAGATTTCAACAAGGTTTATCAGTTGACTCATTAAAATAACTGATCAATAAAACAAATCTTCTCTAATTTCGTGCAGTACTCGATGGTAATCTGCAGTAACACGATATTTTCTGTCATCTAAAGTTACAAAGAGTCTCTAGGGAAACTTTACTGAATTGTGAATGACAAAATGAATGAACTCTTTGCTGAAGTATTTTTGTTGCTGAGGAACTGGGAAATTATATCGAAATTTGTAAAACATGAGATGTCAGTTTTATTTTTTGTTTTTAGACAGGTAATTCTTAATCAGCTTTAGACAGAAAGAGACTTGATGGAATGCTTCCTTGTTAAAAAATGTCTGGCCACTATCTGGAAGGCATATTTCTTAAAGCTTCGTCTACACGATCAAACATTTGTTCAAAACATCATCATACATTTGTATGACGGTGTTCAACCTTGTTGGGAAAACGGTCTACACGATCAAACATTTGTCCACGAACACCGTCATACAAATGTATGATGATGTTTTGAACAAAATGTTTGATCGTGTAGACGAAGCTTTAGAATTTCCAGCTTTGCTTGTTGTTTAACTGATTGATCTAGTTTCAATTTGCAATATTGCACAATGTTAAACGTTTCTCGTCTCCATTTATTCCCTCTAATGGGTCCCTCCTCTTTTGTTCTACTCAAGGTGCTGAATTAATATATATTACATGCCCTTATATGGTCCTAAATATGTAAAATGTTCATCGTCTCTAATAGCACAAAAGTCATCTAGAGTTACAAAGGGTCTCTAGGGAAACTCTACTGAATTGTAAATGACAAGATAGCTTGCCAGGCAAGGTAATATACGCCCACTGGAGGCTTTGTTTCAAAAAGAACATTCGGCAGAAAACAGCAACCATCACAACCATGAAATATTCAACCAGTAGTCATAGGCCTACATTTCGTACAGAACTTGAATTAAGTGTTGTCTAAATATTTTTTTTTTCTCGATTTCATCAAGGGTTCAGCATTCATCAGGTTTAGTCAAAATCCTTCTTCCTTGTAGAGTGTTTATGAGCTTAAAACTGAATGTATTTCAAAGAAGAAGGCCATTAACTCATATCAAATATTTTTTTGATTATTGATAGGGATTATCGTGTGATAATAAACTATTTCAATAGGTTTCTTTCAAATCGATGTGCCTTCTAGGGTGTCAACGAGGCTATATATCAAACGCGTTTTAAAGAACAAGGGCAATAATTCATATTTTATATTTTCAGATTTTTATTGATTTTAAATATTAGGGTTCATTCTTGGGTGATAATAAACAATTTCAGCAAGTTTTGTCAAAATCTGTAAAGAAATGTGACTTGTAGAGTGTTAATGAGCTAAAAATCGAACGCGTTTTAAAGAACAAGGGCAATAATTCGTATTAAATATTTCCGAATCTTTTGATTTTCAATAGGGTTCATCCTTGGGTGATAATAAACAATTTCAGAAAGTTTCGTCAAAATCCGTAAAGAATTGTGACTTGTAAAGTGTTCACAAGCTAAAAATCGAACGCATTTTAAAGAACAAGGGCAATAATTCATATTAAATATTTTCCGACTCTTTTGATTTTAAATAGGGTTCATCCTTGGGTGATAATAAACAATTTCAGCAAGTTTCGTCAAAATCCGTAAAGAATTGTGACTTGTAGAGTGTTAACAAGCTAAAAATCGAACGCGTTTAAAAGAACAAGGGCAATAATTCATATTAAATATTTTCCGATTCTTTTGATTTTAAATAGGGTTCATCCTTGTGTGATAATAAACAATTTCAGAAAGTTTCGTCAAAATCCGTAAAGAATTGTGACTTGTAGAGTGTTAACGAGCTAAAAATCAAACGAGTTTTAAAGAACAAGGGCAATAATTCATATTAAATATTTTCCGACTCTTTTGATTTTAAATAGGGTTCATCCTTGTGTGATAATAAACAATTTCAGCAAGTTTCGTCAAAATCCGTAAAGAATTGTGGCTTGTAGAGTGTTAACAAGCAATTGTGGACGGACGGACCGACGGCATGACGGACCGACGGACATGGGTGACGGCAATATACGCTCCACATTTCATGTGGGCGTATAAAAATGAACAGGAGTCATTGTAGTAGTTGTCAGTAGGATGCCTGTTTCTAGGGATTTGAGAAAAAATAAGAGATTTGTAACCATAGTTTTATTTATTTATCTTGACATTCGCTTTGTGATATATCTAATAAAATTAATATACCAAAATAATCTGGGTTAACTTTGTGGACTCTCTGGAAGGATCGCCAAGATGGTATCATTAACAACATTCCGTAATGACTAGCAAAACATAGAACTGTAAGGTAGTGAATAATAACATAAGATTTATGCTTGGCACGCATGCGTAGAATTTTGAGGACTCTATTAACTTCCGGTTTCTGCAATAAGTCATATAATTTAAAATGCTGGTTAAAAGGATCTAATTAGACCGGAACATCCAGTCTCTCTGTCACAGTATTACTTAGAGTCAACTTGTCGCCAAAGGAGAAACTAGGTCAACCATAAATTGAAACAGAAGTTCAATAGACGATGTGAAGACTTGGACTTTCAGCCCTATTCTATTTTTATGATCAAAATCACCTCCTCTAGCTACATCCGCCACACGCAGATCTCAAAGCCTTTTGGTTGCAGAATGATCCTACCGTCTAAAAATATATCAATATGAGTTATGTATGAGTTACTCCTCGAAAGAGATGTCGATTACAAAGATCATGCGGAAATAAGGAATACCAGTTTAAATTCCAGTCGAAGCACTATAGCGCCAGTCATAAGGCCAGACAGCAAATACAACTGCAGACGAGACACTGGTCATACTGAACTTTCATTTAGCCTGGTTGGACTTGCAGTACTGGTATGACCTTACTGGGAACTATGACAGTCATACACAAGAGGTCATTCAGATGAGATAATATTTAGTTAATGGAGAGTTAGGAATGATGAACTAAAGTTACATTGTCTCAAGTGACGGTTAAGCCACAGACTATTTCAACATGATTACCAAGTAAATTAGATGAATTACCGACAGATTAAAAACTACCGATAACATTTCTGATCACGACCCGATCGTTATGTTCTGAAAGTAATGCAGTCAAGTTATGATAATAGTATATGGATAGTGAACCAATTATGGTTGGCATGACTGGATCTTTAAAAAAAACTGCTCTCTCTATAATCTATTTTCGTTTGAAATTTTAGAAATATCAAAATCATTTAAACAGGATCCGAAACATGTTGTTACTCAGAGTTTTCTGCAAGGTTTGACTGTAAAGAATTATGTAACAGATTTTTGTAAGAACCACATCCAAAGGGTGCAAATAGGAGCTTTACATATTCCTGATGAAACAGTTGTGTTAAGGGCAATCTAATTAAAATTAGATTACATTTCGTTTCGGTTATTTTTTGATTGTCGACTCCATGTAATCTAAAGACTTGTATAAGGAGGTCATCTGCAAGTGACGAAAATTTCAGCCAATCAAAAACTACCTTCAAGATCGCGGGTCTATGAATTGATATGCATTGTGGGAAAATTATGACGCAATACAAAATATTCAAATATAAACGGTGTTCTGATTGGAAGAGGGGTGGCACGTGCTATAAATAGCTTATTCGTCACTTGCAGATGACCTCCTTATACAAGTCTTTAGATTACATGGAGTCGACAATCAAAAAATAACCGAAACGAAATGTAATCTAATTTTAATTAGATTGTGTTAAGGGCTGTTTGTTTGATGCCTTTGAATCAAGTAATTCTACCAAAACTTGAATATCACGCCACTAACGTAAGTGCTCCAAAACCACCCTTTGAATCCCTGAATAAAATGAACTCTTACGCATTTTTCAATAAAAAGAATTTTCCGGATAGTTTATGTAAATTTAACATCACCTAGTGCAGCGGTTCCCTACCTGGGGGACATGGGGCATGAGGATGTATATCCTTTTTTTTTATCTAGCCCAACTTTTATTTAATTATATTTTGCTGTGTAAGGTCTGTAGTTGCTTGTGGTCAACCTCCTGATGATGAGGAGGAACAAGAAAACAACCCTGGAATGTTCATGAATTTGGGCCACGGCTTGAAAAAGGTTGGGAACCACTGACCAAGTGTATTGGTAGTTTCAGAATAACTTGAATCAAACTTGATCAGAATATAAAGTTTAAAATTCATACACTTCTTCCCGAGTAATTGGAACCGCAATGCCAGAGACAGCAGAAATTATTCCTGAAAAAAATGATTTTAAAATGATATGTTTCGAATATTATATTGTCTTCAACGTAGTCATACTAAGATAATCAATAATATATATATATATATAAAAAAGGTGATATTTCTACAATCAATTTGAAAAAAAAATTTCGTTCACTGTAAAAAAGAGTGAAATGTAAAAGGTCTACATGAATCTAGTTCATTGCTTAGTAGCAGGAATGAAAATTCAATTCACTTTCATTTCACTTTCATGTCTCCTGTTTTTTACTAATCTTCTAACGTTGTTCAAATTGACTTTGATTTGAAACAGACTTATACCAAGATAACAATTAGTCACAGTAAATGTATTAACAGTCCGAGCTTTTTTAGACACTAAACTATCACCATGAACTGAACATTTCTATAAAAGATAGCTTGCCAGGCAAGGTAACATACGCCCACTTCAGCAAATTTGAATATTTAAAAAAGTTGATTGCACCATCGCACTTATTTGAGCTTATATTTTAATGAATCAATTCGAATGAAAACTCTAGCCTCTATTGTGTAAACAAGTTAATTTCCACTAAGTCTAGGGCAATAACTCATAAATCACGACTAGAAACGCACGATTCTCGAATTTATCAGAGTTATTATCAAGATGAATACACATACCAAGTTCATTTTAACGTTTTTTTCACGAAGTCAAGGGCAATAACTCTTAAACCAACGACTGGAATGGCGCCATTTTCAAACTCATTCAAGATATTATCAAGATGAATACACATACCAAGTTTCATTCAAATCGGATAAAAACTCTAGCTTCTATCGCGTACACAAGTTAATTTAAACGTTTTTCACTAAGTCAAGGGCAATAACTCATAAATCAACATCTGGAATCGCGCCATTGTTGGACTTATCCGAGATATTATCAAGATGAATACACATACCAAATCGGATTAAAACTCTAGCTTCTATCGCGTACACAAGTTAACTTTAACATTTTTTTCACTAAGTCAAGGGCAATAACTCATAAATCAACATCTGGAATCGCGCCATTGTTGGACTTATCCGAAATATTATCAAGATGAATACACATACCAAGTTTCATTCAAATCGGATTAAAACTCTAGCTTCTATCGCGTACACAAGTTAATTTTAACGTTTTTTCACTAAGTCAAGGGCAATAACTCATAAACCGACGACTGGAATTGCGCCATTTTCGAACTCATCCGAGATATTATCGAGATAAATACACATACCAAGTTTCATTCAAATCGGATAAAAACTCTAGCTTCTATCGTGTACACAAGTTAATTTTAACGTTTTTTCACTAAGTCAAGGGCAATAACTCATAAACCGACGACTTGAATTGCGCCATTTTCGAACTCATCCGAGATAATATCAAGATGAATACACATACCAAGTTTCATTCGAATCGGATAAAAACTCTGGTTTCTATCGCGTACACAAGAAATTGTTGACGGACCGACGGACGGACGGACGGACGGACAGGGGTGACGGCAATATACGTCCACATTTTCATGTGGGCGTATAAAAAGATGGCTAATATTTTTAACGTGTCAATTGGCATTAAACCGAGGCTCCGTGTGCTACAGGCAATAAGATTAGGCTAATGCCGCTGACCTGGCAAACTTTCCCTTAATGCAGACGGCATGGCGTCCTCAAACTAAAACTCTATTTTATATCTTTTCCTGGTGGCGATTGCATTTACATGTACATGTATAGCATGACGATTCGACAGAGTCATTAATATTATCAGAAAAGTTGAAAACATTTTTTAAAATAACCTTAAATGATATGAACAGCCTACATAAAGACAGACAAAGCAATGAATCAAATCACTATAATATATCTTGTTTCTTTTCTAAAAAAATATACAGGCGCGACGATCTCTTTATATATTGATTTTTCAAACTGGATATTGTATCAAAATATGACAGAGAGAGTCATCATTATTATATATTATTAAACTATAGATATATAAGTATGGATATCATAAATTTTGTCACCTAAATAACAATATGATTATACTTATAACATTACACTCCACAGTCGGTGTGCTGTATATTATTGTTGAAATGATATTGTTACAGTTAAAACTAATTTCAGGCAAGAACATGCGGTTTCTACTAACATTCTTTTTGACTCAATTGAAACCATGGTCTTAACCCTTGTAAATTAATCGTTGTGATCCTACCTTGTAAATGCAGAGGTACACATTACAATCAGAATACTATAACAGTTTAAGATTTCACAGCAATAAAACAATAAGTCTGCTGATGCACAAAAATTCATCTTCCTTCAGTTAAAGCCAGTTCGCACGACCCGAAGGAGGTAATAAGGATCAGAGGCACCGCCGCCGAGAAATTATTTTTTTTTCTCAAAAAACTCCCTACTAGAGGCTTGTGTTTTTCGCTCTTGCATATTTGGAATTTAAACCCCGACTGTTGTAACCCCCATTAATCAGTTAACCCTCTGTAAGTACACCCAGTTCTAGAAGGCTGACAATGTTTAGTTGTGCTTCTACATTAGGGATAGAAGACGAGAAAAAATCACTTTTAAAACAGTACTGATAAGTATTGCACAAAAAAGGAATCGTAAATATTCTAGAACAAACCGTGTTTATTGAATGCAAAAATTCTCTTTAAAACACACATTAGTCATTGAATCGTTCCCTGAAAGACAAACAACTCATTAACACAGAAAACTATTCATGAACTTCATGCATGCTTCCCGTTACTAAATCTAATAATATTGAATGATTGACTGAAGATTCTGTTTAAAAAACACTCCGATGACCAACAAATTAACTGTAATAGAATCAAGTTGGCCATCTGTTTTTAATCAAAATGAGTTATAGTGGTGGACTGTATTCAGAAATTATCAGAAAAAACGAAGAAGCAAGAATCCAATACATTTTAATACTTCGATGTTTTCAACAAAACAGTGAATCACAGATTCCCAAGGAACCAAAACATTCAATATTAGCATTATGTTTAGCATGATTCAGAGCCTTGACCCAATAACTTGTTGGATTATCTTAAGATATTGCATGGAAGTACTCTTGCAGTGTTATTTTGAACTTCATGTTGAACGACCAAATGTATAAACCTTGGCAAAAATATAGCATAATCAGTCATTCTATGACACAAGTGAATTGAGAAACACGTGGGCGATTATGTCGCCACATTTTTTTTTCTGTCGTTCCGCTCACTGCACACCTTGCAGTGCACAATGTCATATTTGGCGTCATCACCTTCATGGTTTGCTTTTCTGAATTCTTTCAGATCAATTTAAATTGTTTCTTAAAGGTATATGTTCACTAACTGTTCGACCAATAAATTTTTTGTCTCAGAGCCTCGAATTTTTTAGCTTTTCTAATCCATAAACTCTCCCTCGAAATATAAGCATTCATATCTCTGTGTAGCTATAATTATGAGCGTTTGAAAGCCAAAAATACGACTCGTCGTTTAGTAAGACTATGCCTTAATTTAAAAAACACAAGTACAGAAAATGAAAGATAAATGTTTAGGTAAAGGGATTTTGCGATTTTTGTGCAGTTCTAGTACTTTTGGAGGCTATTTACATATATCCAAGGCCCAAATCGACCTTCGAAAATGCTGAAAATTCCCCTTTAAAACAAAATGTTTTGTTTGACATTTCCCAACAGACTTCTATCAGCAAGTTAATGATTATCCATCTTCAGACTTAGTCATAATGACGAACACTTCGTGATCTGGAATCTCATGAAAGATCTAACATAGTTGACAATTGCTAAATTATCTAATTCATTTTCGTAAATATATAGAGACATATTCCGCGGATTGAACGACACTTGAGACATTGGCAAATCATTTCCTCTCTCCTGACTCTGCATTGATAAAATATCATCCGAGCTAATTACTCTCTCATGTTGGTTACGACATTTTCAAAGGTCATTTAACATCAAAGCACCGTGGTATCTTTGAGAAAAATGAGACTTTATGGTTTCTTCCTGTGATTTGTAAGGATATAATACAGACGGAAATATCAAATAAGAAGTCGTGTCTTTACATCTTCATTAGCCCCATAAAGTGCATCGTTATTTGTCTGATCACTTCAGTGTCTGTGTTCGCCAATAACAGCAATTAACGAAAACGTCTGATTTAAGATGCATGCTATATGCAAATTTATCGCAACTGCCTGAAATTTTAAAATAATCTTTTTAGGCGAACAAATTTAAGAAATTAAAAGGACATATTTTGTCCATAAAGCACTTTCATTACTGAAAACCAAAATGGAAGGTAATGATAGTGGTTCACGCTTTCTGCTTCCGACGGGAGAAAGACGGAAAAACGTCTAACTGTGTGCGATGTTGCAAATTGAAACTAAAACGAACGTATCCATAAGTGACAAAATAAGGAACTGCGAACAAAGTTGAAATCTCTGAGTAACGAGAAATGTTTTCAACAAAGAATCATCCCGTGAATTCGTTTCCGTCTAAACGTGAATTAAGAAGTAACGTGTCTTAAAAAAAAAAAACTAAAACTGTCATCTCATTTTTACAAATTTCAATATAATTTCCCAGTTCCCCAGCAACAAAAATACTTCGGCAACGAGTTCATTCATTTTGTCATTCACAATTCAGTAAAGTTTCCCTAGAGACTCTTTGTAACTTTAGATGACAGAAAATATCGTGTTACTGCAGATTAGCATCGAGTACTGCACGAAATTAGAGAAGATTTGTTTTATTGATCAGTTATTTTAATGAGTCAACTGATAAACCTTGTTGAAATCTATCAAGTATTATAAATCAAGAGGACAAATACAATATGTTGTGATTTAACAAAATGTTGTTTGACCCTCTCCGCTCTTATTTATTTCATGGGGTTCTATAGCATAGTCGTGCGTCGTTCTTTACAACATGTCGACGGCATTTGCTTGCAAATGGGGGTTGTCGACCGGATTGTGTAGTCCGATGGCTATCCAGTCGACCCAGCTGCAAGTGAGTAATGATAATCTTGGAAAGAGGGTTGGCCAAGGACCATCTGGTCGAAAGAATCCTCATGGGACCCGAAGTTGTTATCATTGTAAAATATAGATGTTTCTTCTTGTTTGGGCTGTACCATCAGGTTTCAATGACCTATATTTTGCCACGTTGTTTCAATTTACCCGAGCGTCCTCTACTAGCGAGGTTTCTTAACGTCGATTATAGCCTTGGTTTCAACTACTCTACTGATTGTTTTGATTAAAACCAATAGCAATATTTGATTATCTTTGAACGCTGACAGCAAGGTCTTTTAATCCAAATAAGAGTACAAAAAAACATCTATATTTTACAAGGATAACAACTAAGGTTCCGCGAGGATCATTTCTCCTAGCTGGTCTTTGGCCAAACCTCTTAGCATTGATCTTTCCAGGATTATCCGTACCCATTTACAGCTGGGTGGACTGGAATTATGAGTGAAGATGACTTATTCATATTTTCACACCCTGATCGAGAACCGAACTCTCAAACAAAACGACCACCATTTTCTCGAGTAATAACCCTATGCGTTTATGGAAACGAGTTGTACATGTGCTACTAGAAACACTAAATCTATCCGATAGGAATAGAAGCTGTAGGTGACTACACTTATCCTAAATTGAATTCCAGATCTTCAAAACTGCCATAGACTTTTATCTTTCAATTTAAAATTGTGGCACTTTCTTTTTACAGTGTCGAATCTTGTCTTTAATTGTAATAGTTGTCTGAAATCGTCTACAAGCAGCTTCAATATTGAGTTAATCCAATAAAAAGGGAATCATAAACATTCTTATTATTGTCTATACAATCTGATAATATTGTCATTTAGACTCTTGTAATTATTGACTATTCTATAAAACTTATATACTTTGATTAGTTTGTCTCTGTCTGTATATGAAGTTCTATTAGCTAAAAGTATCTCATACACTCGTTAAAACTCTGCCGCCGGTTTCATGAAAGAAAGAGTCTTTTAGAGCAGAAAATTGATGTCTTTAAAGAGTCTCAGTAACAAAGGAACATAATTCTACTTATTCCGAAAGACAGAAAATCACCATCGTCTTCAATGAGAATTAACTAATTTCCATTTTAGATTTCATGAGATACATCTGCATGTAGATGAGTTTGTCCAGTCAGCTTATAATGCCGTCTGCAAACATATGAGCTAATTACATTTTTAAAGAGGGTAAGGAGTGGGGTGGGGGGGGGGGGGGTGTTTCTCCGAAATGTACAAATACTTCATTTAGAAATGAAAAACAAGGCCGTGGGTTTGTCCAAAGTTTTGTTGGGGGCGAAGCGCCACAGACTCGAGCCCCACCAAGAGGTCCTCTATCTGGAGAAAAAATGGAAAATAGCTCAGATTCGGTGCATTCCTAACTGTATTTCGGGGTTAGAATGCTGAGGTCGGGATCCCCACTCTGATTATCATTTAATTCTTCCAGAAAACTTTCTAACCAACCATTGACCAACATGTTTTCGTCCCTCTTAAATCGTATTCTCTGATGATATATTTACTTTCTTAAATTTAATTGATCTTTCTGTATTCAGGGTCTCGAACGACTTGGAAATGTTGCCTTAGGACGTTTATATCAATTGTAACTCGTATCTGCATTACCAAAAAATACCGAAATTATTGTATATCTACATGTAGATTACTAGTAGTGCATTGTTTGACGGTGGTCACATCAAATTGTTAATGCATGTCAGAATAACCAATAAACAGAAACTTAAATGTTACTCTGGATATCTAACAACTCTTTTGTAAGACAGCTTTTGTTGAGGTAACATTACCCCGATGAGCACTGCATTATATTGAACGTCTAGCCTATATTATTAAAGGGGAATATTCGGCAATTGCGAGGGTCGATTAGCCTCCAGTAGTACTAGAACTGCTCAAAAATCGCATAATTCGTTCAATTATATCCCTACATTTAGCTTTTATTTTCTGTATATGTGTTTGTTTTTATAGTCTTACTAAACGACGAGTCGTATTGTTTGACTTTCAAGCGCTCATTATTATGGCAATATAGAGATTGTAGGCTTATATTTCAAAGGAGAGATGTGAACATGAGATTAGATTGATTAGAATATCTAAAAAAAAAAATTCCAGGTTACGAGACAAACATTTTATTGGTCGAACAGTTAATGAAAAGGATGCATTTTACTCAAAGCATGAAAAAAGTTTTATCATATATGGTTCAGCATTGGATATTCTCTAGATAGCAAGAGCTTCAAGACCTTCTGTTCTCATAGAAATAATACAAATTGAAGTCTTATCCGTAAGAATACATCTTTCATTGTGTAATGTTATTCCCAATTATCTACTTGATCATTATCTTGTCTCTGTAACCAAAGCTTTCTTCCTTGTAGTTAAAGTACATATTAACTTCTGGTTTAAAGTGCATTAGTAGGTCATTTGTCTCCGTCAAACACACGTCCAAAAGACTATTGGGACTCGTTATCTGTGGATATTTGCGAAAATTCTTCTGTTAATCTTTACCTTTGAAAATTGATGACCCTAATATTATGTCACAAGTTTTGGAAGGCTACCAAATGCTGTTTAAAAAGTAAACAGGTAATGCAAATCTATGTTCAAGATTGAATTTAAACAGTTTCCGAATCATCCAAATGATCGTGATCCTAACTATACAACGACCACAAATATCAGTTAACTTCACCATCAAGAATACCTAACGTCAGGTGACAAGTCCGCTTGTGAATTATGCCTCGACCTTTGATACTTTGACGGGGTTTGTTGTTTTTTTTTGGTGGGGGGAACTCGATATAGCAAGGGACAACATCTGAAGCCTACCCTTTGAAACATTGACTGGGTTAGACAGAGGGTCGTGGTAATGAAAGGTACAGCATCTGATGTCAACACTATCCGATTTCTAACTTTCGAGAAATCTTACCAGTCTGAAATACGTGAACACATCTGAATTCTACCCTTAACTCGGTTTGACAATTTTGATGACAGGGGGACTCGGTATAGCAAGGGACAACATCTGAAGCCTACCCTTTGAAATTTTGACTTGGGTGACTTGGTAATGCAAGGTAAAGCATCTGATGCCAACATGATCCGATTTCAAACTTTCGAGAAATCTTAATCTGAAATACGCGACCATTGGTTGTCAGTCACAACCGAACGACTAATACTGAAGTAATGTACATTTAAATAGCAAGCGTCTGACTCTCTCAGCTTCTGAGGTTCTTACTATCAATTGTGAAAGTATATTTATTTAATAAATGGTTTGAGGTTGTTAAAGGTTACAAAAGTCAAAATGGTATTATATTAGTATTTAATTATGTTTATAGTAATGGCGGAGTTGATTATAATTTGATATTTACTTGATAATTAGTCATTTTTCATGATTACTAACTACCAAACAGTAATTAACTAGTCATTTGTGGTATTTTGATTTCAATGTAACTACTATACTAATAAACTAATAAATACAAACACTTATTGTGTCGGTTTGAAAGAAGCGAGAAGTGGTTAACATATTTCCATCATATTCACAATAAAAACTTACAATACTATGATAATGATAAAATGAATACCTAAACTCGATCTGATATACAAGCTTATTGAGATTTTGCCTTGTTTTATTGTCTGCAGGAAATTATTAGCCATTCAATTGTTTGAATGTCTAAATGGATGAAGGGATTCTTGTGTGTCTAGCTAAATATTTTCTCTATGTCTACTGAATGAAAAATATGTTTCTCTGAGTCTGACTAAAGAAAGGGTTTCTCTATGAATTATGAATGAAAAGTATGTTTTCTGTATCTGACAAAATAACAGATTTATCTTTGTCTACCGAATGACTAGTAAGTTTCTCTAAGTTTGATTAAAAGCATATTTCTACCGAATAAAAATATATTTTTTGTATCTGACTAAATAACGGCCTTCTTTATGCCTATTGAATAAAAAATGTTTTCTGTATGACTGACTAAAAATTAGAATGGAAAATATGTTTTTACGAGTCTGACAAAATAACAGATTTCTCTAAGTCTACTGAATGAAAAATATGTTTTCTGTATATGACAAAATGAATAACAGAGATCCTTGTGCATGAACAAATCTCAGTGTCTCACTTTCTTAATGAGTGGTTCCTAACTTCTGAACGAATAACAAGTTTCTTCCATGTCTGAATGAATAAGGAATTTTCAGTATTACGTTCTGCACGTTTCTCTCTTTAAATACCAAGCTGGAAGTTAATTTCCAATTCATACCCGATCTCAATAAATAAACATAGTGTTATCATCTTTGATAGAAGCAAATGACTATTAATGGATGGAGTATATTGACAATAATTTAGCCCCAAACCACTTAAAGAAAGAAATATAAACAGGATAAGCAATAAATCATTCCATATATAGCATTATTGGTTTAGACATATCTTTAATATCATAAATATACTCAAATGTGTCCGGAATGACAGAAAGCAATATCTCGTTGTATTTAGTGTCCATATGGCTCTAAATATTCATGGTTTGTATTATGGTTGTTTATAGGAAGGAGATCTTGAACTGTGTTTTATGTTAATTTAATTCCAAAGCAAACTAGTTCTGACATCTTCTGTTTTCGTATTTTATGACCCTTGAGGGGTTCCAGTTAAGTCTAGCTTTATGCGTAACATGATGGCTATTATGATGGTCTAGTCATGATCTGTACAAGTTTTTCTGAAACCAAAGACAGTGGATCTGCATTAGTAGAATTTTAGAGATATCCCTAATCAAAAAAGGCCCTTTTCCTTTGTATTTGGTCTGAATGGTATTGGCGATAGTGATATCAAACGTTCCAAAAATTTCACATTGGAATAATGCAAAATTGTTCTCATGTACAAGCATAGACGGGTTAACCTTCTTTGAACCCTTTATCATTTGATATACAGTGGGGTTTATTTCCTGTTTATTTAAATAACACTTAGGTCATTTCAAAATCATATTCATAAAATATCATAGAATATTACACAATACTATATCGACAACAATACAAGAAAGTTGACATTATTGTGATGGTGACATACTTCAACCTACACTACAATAGCATGCACTAACTACTTTACTTAAACGAGTGGTATTCCCAACAGATAGATTATGAATACTATTTATAATTATGTTAAATATTACTCAGCAAGGGGATTCTGTTGACTTTTCAATATCCTCCAGTGTCCAATTTATATCTCAAGATACAGATATTAAGTCGACTAATGGAAGTATTATTCAGTAAATTTTGATATGTTTCTATCTCAGCACTCGTGGGATCATTACCATGTTCTGTTAGAGATATGTACTTCTTAGATATTCTTATTTGACTCGTTCTTATACTTATTCCTATAGTCCTAGGAGTAATATGTTTCGGATTATCCTGTCAGCAATGCAGTTCACAGGGCCTGACACGTGTCGTTTGGATTGGACAATAAACCCAGACTCCGTGTTCTACAGATGGACAATACATTTCCAACTGTCGAGTGATCTCTCACGTGCACAGTCTGTAGCACACAGGGCCTCGGATTATTGTCCCATCCGAACGACTATGCTTTTTCCATGTCAGTCCCTCCGAGAAACCGAGAATAGGTATGGGAATGGAGAAAGAGTATGGCAAATGCCTAAATAATTGATAGGATGTAAAACTACACATAAATTCACAGTAAAGCAAAGTTCACCAATTCCAAATTAGGTAATACCGAAATAATGATAAACCAAATTTGTATTTTGACTTATTTTTGTATTCATTAGGTTATGAACTTAAAATGCAGCCAAAGTGCAAAACAGACGAAATTGAAATGTTCGTCACATCCTACTTTGAATGATCATGCTGTGAAGGTTAAAAACATTTTTAATACGCCAGAAGATTTTTGGACAAACACACCATAACGGTGGCGGTCATGTATGCAAGGAATGCACTTATAACAAGAATATTGTTCCGCAAGCATACTACCTGTAATTGAGTTGAATATTTGAAATGCATTTTGTATGCTATCAGAAGCTGTGGAATGCTCTTAAACTTTTGATACAATAGCTAGTCCGTACTCGTACTCGTGTGGTATTTAGCTGCATGAAATCTAACCAAGATACAATGTATGTCAGACCCCACTTCAAGTACAGCGTCAAGAATAATATGGCATTTCAACATACATGAACATAAAGTACCAGTTCAGATTAAGATCGCCTTTTCAGACCTGTGATCCAAATTTGTGAGTGATTTTGACAGTGGACTTCATTTTGGTTTAAACATTTCATCCCGATATTGAAAAGGTTAATGCATAAAGGCCGGCGCACATTTAACGATTTTTGGACGGAATGCCTTACGATTTTTTGAAGGCGTCCAGTTATCGGAGCGTGCATTCAAAGCACACTTACCGACTTTTTATCGCGACTGGAGCACTTCTAGCGGTCGTTTTCTGAGATTCTGTCGTAAACAATATGGCGCCCAATATATACCTGAAATTCAATTGGTTGAGTTTAATCCAGGTCACGATAAATTATCGGAATCCGCACACTAGCCGATCAGCCACGTCAAGACGTTTTTCGATTTGACATGTTAAATATCTCCCGATCACTCCCGATTTTGTCGTAGGGCTGTCGTAAGCCAACGCACATTGAACGATTTCTTGACGCCGTTATAGTCGGCGTCAAAAAATCGTTCAATGTGCGCCGGCCTTAACGGTGCAAATATTATACTTCACTAAGTAAGTGAATGGAGACGGCGTTCGTTTACAAGAATCACAGACTTAATTACTCGTGGTAGTATAGAGGTTAAATACAGTTGAGCTGATGATTGCATACGGTATCAAGATCATAATTAGACGACTGTAAATAATATCTATAGGACATATTCCTATATTATTAGGTAGTATTTGCCCAACTTAGAGAAATGTTCCTCAGCAAATTGACTGAAAACCCCTCTTTCCGAACCTGTTGAAATCTGCACAAATTCCTGGAGATTTGAAATTTTTCGTTTTGTTCCATACAATCAGTGGAGCAATGTTAATACATATTATTCTTACTTGCGATAATGCAATCGAAATTGTCATCGTCAATTTAGTTCTTTTTTTAGTAAAACAAACCATTACCCTAAAGTGCAGGGAATCATGAAATTTTCCGAGAACCATCTTGGTTTTATTGCCACCCTACTTAAATGATATTACATGTTAAAGTGCCCTTTTGTCACAAATCGCCGTTAAAATAAGTTTTCGTTCGAACTTTCAATGACTACTGCTGTTTCAAGTTGTGTTTTAATAAAATACATTGTTTCGATTTTTTTATTTATGTACTGTCGTCCTTGCAGCAATTTAATTTTACTTGTCTATGCATTTCACATTTACATCTCCGCTATGCAAATTCTAGGAAACACAAACGCCTTTGAAGAAACATTACTTGAAGAAAGTAGACGCGATTAAGACACTTTATAAGGAAAGCAATTAACACTTAAAGTAGACTGTCTAATAAATCCAGCATCTGAGTCCTGATTTATGTTGGAACGGTTAACTAGAAATTGTCAAGGGATATAAAAGCTCAACGTAATAGTGTGTCATAAAACAAATACATGATGCTTAACCCTTCACATTTACTTCTCGCACGCAACAAATAAGAATACATAATGTTTCTAAGTGTTAGTAATTGCCCTGTCTGATCAGCATTTTCTTAACTAACAGTATATATTCACTACTCTAATTGGTTAAATGACTGCGTTTTGGCTTCTCAATGGTTATTGTCTGCCAACAATGAAGAAAGCTGTTAAGTCTTTAAAATAAATGAAGGTCAAGTCGACCCTTTGTATCACAGAAGACGTCAAATCATCGCCATTAAAATATTTTCGGTTGAAGTGTTTGCCAGTTTCATAAAATCAGGAATACTGATCTCCCAATGACCAGTATACAGATTAATGACAATAGGCAGAGCAATATTTGTTATGAATGCATAAATTATTGTTGCAACAGTTTGATTTTTCAAAATGTTTTCATCATTACATTCAGTTTTGAACTCTGCTCATTTTACAGACAAAGTATTTTTTTAAATATTTCTCCATTATATTTGGTAATAGTCTTTTTCGACTCACGATTTTGTAAATTCGTCTGTAGTTCTTTGGAAATGAATACATATAGATATACTACTTCAGATTTGCTTTGTTTTTTGTGCAGTTTAAGTTTAACAGAATTTTAATGTGACATTGAGGAAGTAAACAATTTTCTCAGCTCCATAATTACTAGTCCTTCAGAAAAAGTAGGATGAAAAATAATCAACTTGAATCAATGATCGGAAAGTGAGACAATGCCCCGGAAGCGGTCTTTCACTTTAATGGAAGGAGACGCAGAATCTAATCGAGTTTCTTTGGTTGGTTGTGTACAGTATATATATGCAGGAAGACTGTCTGTTTAACGGGATCCCCATATTTTAAATCTAAGTTTAAGAGGCTTAATAAAGGAGACGCTTGCTAATTTGCTAACCACTTGGTACTCATTTTGATAAACCTATCAAAGTTTGGGAATGGCGAAATGTGTCAGTACAGTTGCATTAGCCTTCTCTTTTTAGCGATTTCCAATCGTCTGGGGATCTGAAACGTGCACATGACATGGGCATCTGTTTACAGTCCGATTCGAACGATTAGACGCTTTTTTGTGTCAGCCCCTCCTACCTGCATCATTGACAGGGGAAAACCGCGTTGAAAAACCAAATGTATCCCACGACCTATGCTGTACCTTCAGCGGCAAAATCATCAGAACAACCTGGACTTCAATACAGATTGTCTGATTTCTGTGCTAGTCACTGTTCTTGCAATGACAAATCCTAGACGGGAAGACATTAAATCAGGCATTAAAATTTGGAAGACTGGAACAAGCAGTAACAAAGCTCTATGATAACAAGCAATTAATTTTGATTTCTCATTTCATGGCTATTTTATGAGTCATAATGGTGTTTATCTATCTATGTGTACTAACATTAAGGCGAATAGATTCAGCTAGTTTTCTAAATTATGGTGATTATATCCATACCCTATATAGAATTTTATGATATTTTACATCACTAAATGTCAATATCTATCTAGATGATTAATTGTCATTTTCCTCCATTTTATTGCCCGTTTACTAGCCATAATTCGCTCGGTTAAAATCTAGTTTAATTGCATATAATAATTTAGAAATGTATTCGTTGTTTGATAGTACACATTCCAACGATGTGCAACCTTTAGAGGCATTTATCATTATTATTTTCTCTTTCAAAATTTGACAGTTTTTTTTATCTGCACCTCTTGACATCAACTTGTGAGTAGATAGAAATAAGACACTAAATATAGACCTATGTATAATATATAGACCTACATTTTACAGTCATTGGATAAGCATCAAAAATGTACGATTACGATTTTGTTGGCATTACATCTATTGTAAATAAATAAAGTTATTTTCATATCTCTTCAGCTGCTATAACAGTTTGCTTTCCAAAAGTAGGCAACCCTGCATGGACGTAGATCCCGGAGGAGACAGGATTCGTTCAGTAGAGTGTTCGTAATGGACGTAAAATAGCCACAATTAGTCGCATATTTTCGTTGATCATATGTGATCACTTCAAATGACACATTAAAAGGCGATCTGCACCCTAGCAACCCTAATGCACCTGGTGATAGTGGACCAAAAACAAAGCATTGAATTTCTTGTGGTGCTTGTGGTGCTTCTGGTTTGCGTCATGTACATCTTTAAAAACAAAAATCTTTCTTTTTTATTTTAGACTGAACAGTTCTCTCAACCAAAACCGGAATGTTACAACTGTGCTATCTTTGGTTGAAAATCTTAATATCCAATCCACTCTCAAGTTTTTATCTTCTGAGTTTTAATTCAACTTAAGTAACACTGATTGGTGATAATTGGTCTAATCAGTCGGCACATTCTGAAACACAGAGTCACGGTTTCTTCGGAATTACTTGCATCTAACATGAAAAAAATCATTGATTTTGTGAGAAAAAATATCGATTTGGAAATAGCAAATTTCTGAGATGTTTTGTAATAGAAGTGTTTGCCTGCTTCCAAAAATATGGACTTTGTTGACCTTTACTTTTTCGGTTATGACCAAAAAGGTTGTGCAAGGCTTCTTAAATTTGTGAAAGTTATCATTTGGACTAATGTTCGCGAAAAGTTACAATTGCCTCGATCAACAAGGGTACAGCTTGGGTTTTAAATAGTTGTAATCTCGTTCATCCAGGCGGAAATCATGGATAATTGACAGACTTTTATCTCTGTTGGGGTTTAGTTGAGGTGAGCTTATCGGTTTTACCTTTCTGGTCAAGGGAATTAACGCAATACCCGACTTGGTCAAACCATGAATAATATCAGTAAAGGAGATTTCTAGTTAAAACACCATATTTTTACAATATTTCTGAGAGGGTATTCCAAAAGTTTGTTATTCCTTTGGGTTGTATCAGTTCCCTAGGTCGAGAGTAGTGGCCCAACTACGTTGTTGATTGCATCCATCAGTTGTAGAAATTCGTAATATGAGATAGATGTTTTTTTTTTAAAACAATATTTATTCAAAATTTACAAAATATGTAATACATAAATACAATATATGGTTTCAGAAACAAGCCGAAGCTTATATTAATCCGTTACCATTTAATTATAAATGTAGATGTGGTTTCTATCTTCGGCAGCCTGTTTCAAATTTCAACTTAATCCTGTATTGCATTGGATCCTTAAGAACCAAGATATCACAAATTATGCCCAGTTATAAAATAACAGCATTTAATACTTTGCTATGATTTGGGTGTGAAAGTCCGGTGACCATGAAAAAGTCATCTTCACTCATAATTCTAGTCAATTCAGCTGTAAATGGGATCGGATAGTCCAGGAAAGATGCCAATAGGTTAATAGGCCAAGGACCAGCTGAGAGAAAGGATCCTCAGGGAACCTAAGTTGTTATCCTTGTAAAAAAATAAATGTTTCTTTCTTTTTTAATACCCTACTGCTCGGTTTGGTTGGCCAACAATTTAAATCTGAATATACTATGCGTGTACTTTTGTTTGCAACATGTATTAAATAACCCAATTGATTCTATCTATAATAGTGCCAATTTTCTAAACGCGAGAGTGTAAATTACTTCTCGTCATTAAGCAATAACTTGTGCAATAAAACGTATCCAAACCTACTCACTAATAATCTGTAAATATAACCTGGTCGGTTAAGCCACGATTTTTCATTTTTCAATATAACGCTGTTCATTAATAAAACAAGCTAACTCTACTGAGCGCGGTTTAAATTTTGTATTTTGCTAATAGCTTGTAAATATGAGATTGACACGTTATCCTAAACGGTTGTCTCAGAAGCGGTTTCGGCATAACCGAATGCTATCGATTTTCGGCAATCCAAGTGAACTGTTGGTTTTCATTTACAAAGCGATGTCAGTAGTCTTTATGAAATATCCTCTAACCAGTGCATTTTTCACTTAATGCATTTTATGGAATTATCTCGATCTATTTTCAAGTTTTAAGACTTTCTGCACGTTTTTATAAGGTAAGGTTCTTATATTTTCTATTATAACGTTAATGTACACGTTGAATATGACTTTTTAATGCTTAACAAACATGTATATAGCATAAAGCTCTTATTTCATATACGAGTAAGAAGCTCGATCTTTTTTGAAAAAAAATCAGATTGATAAAATGTACACAAAGGTCTTAATAGAGGTGTTCGATGTTTTTCGAAATTTCAAAGTAACTTTATGTTAGTTTTCTCGAACCTTTGAAATACATTGCATAGGATGGAAATTCATCACAGGAAGATGAATGCTATTGGTAGCATTTTGTTATGTAAGCCATATTGGCATTTTTTTTTTTTTGTAAATGATAACCCTGTAAGTTACCGGATTAGATAAAAATTAAAGACCGTAAAAAAATGTGTAACCCACTAACACAATCTAAATGAAATGTGTCTATTACTTCAAGAATTGCATTATATTTTCATTTTAATGAATAATGCGTATTGAACGATGTTTCCCTTCAAAAATTGCATGCTTGTACCCGATGTAACAACTACCACATTTCAAGGTGCATTCAATCAGCGGAGACAACGTTAGAAAACTTAAAGTCGGTTTAGATTTATGTGATATAAAGTGTCCACCCACAAACGATATAATGCACTTAATACAAGTCTTCACTTAGTTTTTCCTAATTTGCTCTGCAAAACCTAGCGATTTACTTTCAAAAAGTCAACTTCATCTCGAGGTAATTACTAGTCTCCAAAGAAAGATATAAGACATAACACCAAAAACTAGCAATGTTCAAAACAACAAATGTCAATTTCAGAATATATCAAATCTTTATTAAGTTTTCAAATGATAAGCCTTTATTTATTAATTTCAAATTTGGAACATGATGAAAATGAAATAAAACACACCCAGCAATCTTTCTCCGAAAAACAGTTCTAATGAAAAGAAAATCTTCATTCTGTTTTTACATGAAATCTTCCATTGTCAGAAAGCAAAAGAGCTAATTTAGCATTTTTCCAAAACTTTGTTTAAAAAAATACCGCAATGAAACGACAGACACTGCAAATGCTTACCTATCTACCCTATTGCAGAACACACTATACCAAAACCTATTCATCTTCCAAAACATAGTCAAGAGAAAATAATGAAACGAAAGACACTGCAAATGCTAATTTATTTTAAAAATAAATATACAAATTACAGAACACAAAACCTAGCAATTATCTAAAACCTAGCAATTTTCCAGAACCTAGTCTTAAAACAATCAAATGAAAAGAAAACCACTTGCTAAAGATTTCACGACAAATCTTCATTTAGTTTTTCTAATTGAGTTTTTACTGATATCGGTAATTGATTGTTAACAGATCTAAAGGTTACTAGAAAACTGACATTAAGACTGATTTGTTTGTTTGATGTAATGTGATTGCAAGTTAACATGGTTTTTTAGATGTTCAATGCTTTCCTTGAAATGTCGACAAGCCTCAAAGGATTATTAAAAAGCTTGGATAAATCGACTTAAAGCTATTTATTCTGTGTAAAGTATTAACTTGTTTTGACTTAAATTCTTTCATATACTTTTTATAATTACCTATTTGATCGACTTTAACTTTGGCTTTATTTTTTTTTACTGTTGAGAAACATCTACGTTGTTGAAAATTTTGTCAGATTATCTTGACAATTGCTGCTTTTTAATCTATATTGTGTGGTTTTAAAGACAACAGATGCTACTTTTTGTTTATGTGGATCAGAAATTTGGACAGGGGTAACACGACAATGAAGATTCCGCTTGTGGAGAAGATGTGCACCAGGGTTTTTTTTATAATCATTTTACTCTTTGCAAAATTAATTACAACAATTATTGATGTACATTTCATAATAGTTATGCAAAGATTAAAATTACCTATTTGAAACTAAGTCATACCTGTAAAGGTAGGGCTTAGTATTGTGAAGGGGGGAAAGACTCTTTTGATCATCAGAACATTATAATTTAATTTATGGTATGTAAATGATCCATCCAGACCACTTTGCATGGTTTACATTTGAATCCTGATACCAATCCAAACGTTGTGATACGGTGTTAGATTTCAAAACCGAGTTGAGATTCTTAAGGGCTTAAAATATGTCAATATCGATTAAGAGATACCTAACTTTTCTTTAGATCCATAAAGCGACAAATTAATTGAATGCGATCCACTCTCTGGTTTGAGCTTGATGTGTGCTCGGTTTTACAGAACAATTGCAAAATAATCAGCTGGTGGCAATTGAAATTTTCATGCGTGGGTGTGCTTGGGTTGACCACATCCACAATCCTTTATTAACATGTCATGTAGACGTTCGAGTGTATGATGTAATTGGTATAAGTCTTGCTCTATAAATGGGAAGATAATGATTTGTGGATTATTATAGTCTTCTTGTAATAATAAGGAGCTATTTTCACAATTTCTTGGCTGAAAATAAATGATTATCGACTCCGAACTGTCTCGCACTGATTTTCAAGTGGAAAATTGATGGGAGAAACTCAGTGTAGATTCAATTGTTCCTTGGCTTTAGGATATATATCGAGGCCGCAATTGCTCAGTGAGTTTGACCCTTGTTCGCTAACATGAAAGTCCAGCGTTTAATCCCGGGGTCGAGATACCTTCGGATTTTCAACCCGGTTTCCCCTGTCAGTGATGTAGGTCGGAGGGGCTGACATAGAAAAAGCGTCTAGTCGTTCGGATGGGACAATAAACCGATACCCCGTGTGCTATTGGTTCAAACGGTCTCCGTGAAAGTTACGCTGGCGCTCTGCAACATATCACGGTAATGAATGGCGGCCATTTGGCCGGACTACATCAATGTTATCACGTAATCTAGTGATTCTGGTAGTTCAAACATCAGAGACGGGTCATTCGAGGCTACAAGTATTTGTAAACAAATAACACGAAAACAAACAGATATGTATTTAAAATGATGATAAAATGCGTAAATGGTGAACAAATAGTCACTAAGTAGCATTAAATGCACGAGCAGGTGTCAGAAAATTCCTCCACAGATTCTATTGCTATGAACTATATCTATGTCGCGACGTTACAAGCAAGTAGTAAAGCGTCAAAGTAAAGAGTCTCGCGCATGAAAACACAACGAAAAACACCATTCATTACCGAGACAGATTATGGTTTACGGAAACTGCCGAGGATTGCCGATTGCTATTGGTTGTGCACGTTAAAGATCAATTGGAAATATAAAATAAGAGTAGGCTAAATGACACTTTCCTGGCAAAATTCCCATCATTGCACACTTCATGGCGTTTACCCGTCCTCATTAGCCCATACAGGTGCAGAATAGCAGGACGTGAAACTCCATTTCATTTCATTTAAGTTATATATTAATACCAACTCGTATGATATCTTGGTTCATTTGGAAGTCTCGCATGGTTTTCAAGATTGTGGGAGTATTTGTGTTAGATGGTCTGAAATTTCAAGAAAATTACAAATTCAATTTTACGACCGAACGTTGTTACTCCTTAGAGAATTGATCTAAAGATTTATTCTCTTGTCGCTTATTATATGTTAAATTGAGACAAAGAAGTAAAGTCTGCTCATGTCCGGGTAGCCATGGTATTCAGTGATTTCTGGTTTCGGTGCGTCATTTGTTGATTGAGCCACAAACAACCTGGAATTTCACTTCACTAACTGATTTAATCTGCGTCATTTCCAGCCATCTGCTATATTTCATAAAAACATTTACACCGGAAATATCTGCATGATGGTCCAAGGATAGACTCCGCATACGTTAAGACAATATCTTTGAGTTTTCCGTCCTATTCCCTTAGTTTGTCTTACATGGCACGTCTAGTCGTAAAGGCAATTGACTGAAGTTCCGATATGTAAAGAAAGGCATATTCCTGACATTATCCTTAGACGAAGTATACATTGCATTAAACGTCGTCTCATGTCCAGTTTTCAAGTGCGAAAAACAGCAGGACTGAAAACGCTTCTTTCGATCTGCGACATGGAAACTGATATTGACGTCGGCGGACTGTATGTATCAGAAATTTGGTTACATCTAACATAAGGAATCGTTCCAAATTGTCCTGAAGACAAAGTGTATCCAATTGGAACTAATGTCCCAGCCAGATTGTAACGATTAACAAATGCTACAAGTTATTATAGAAGACCATGCTTCATTACACTGCGACATATTAATCATAATTTGTAACGCACTCGTACTCATTGACACGTAGTCGTATGTTAAATATTGACAGTGACATGTAAATAGCGTACAAATGTGAATTTGTGAAATTTATAGGACAAATGTGCATTTAAAAAAAATATGTAACCTTACAAAATGGCGTCAAATCCATTAGTATCAGTAGTGTTTATATTCACTGTAAATGGTGGGCATTTGGAAGATTTTGGAATGTTTTCTAAGCTTTTATGGATATCGAGGAAACTAAAAGCATCGAATTGCACCATTCCATTTAAACAAAGCTGTGTATGACTTCACTCTGCAAAAGCTGTTTTATTAGAGAAGATGACGCCATTAAAACTATTAGATTATTATGTGAAACTGCAAGAACCACAGAAGTCTTAATGGAATTCGGAATGGTGTATATTTAAGCTTTTAATTTCTTTGACAAGCTCCCATCCCACCTCCCCCACACTTTCAAATTTTGAACATTAAAGGTCTTGCATACTTGGTGCTTTTAGACCCCCTTCACAATCTCCTAATAATTATAGAAACGCCGCCGCTTAACAATCCATTCTGCAAATTATTAACTTTTACAGTTCATTAAACCGCGACGCATTAACAACAGTCAAAACATTTCACCATTGTTGATACATTTTATCTGTCAAAGCGATTTCAACCTATCACCAGTGGCAGACTATTGTTAATAATTATTGAGGAAACATTTGAACAAATTGTCGATGACATTTATGGTTATTCAATAAATGAAGCTATATTGCAATTTACTTGGCGTCACTGGCGGTAATGAAGTTATATGTATAAACATTGGTTAGCCTCCAAAAAGATCGCTAGATTCATTTTCTCATTTACCGTAGACTAGATGGTATTGACGAACTGTCTGGGTCTCTATTCCATCGAGACTAAAAAGTTCCATTTAAATCTAATCGTTATACTCTAGTTTTGACATAAGGGAGAAAACAAGAGAGAAAATTAAACATTCGCTCTATCAGTAAAATGAGATCGGTTTAACAAAACAAGCAATCCAAACAGTAGTTCCAAGGATTAGTGTCTGTCGTAGACCAATGCTTACTAACTATTATTATTTTTATGAAACTCAGACCAAACTCTAAGCTCTCTAGGGTTCTTATCAGTTTGTTCTGACTCTAAGAGACAGAAGACAAATTTTCCCGTAACATAATACTAATACCCTCATTTTTGAATATCAGTCATTATTCAATTTGACCAATTACCGATCATCTTACATTAAGGGTATGGCCTTTGTTTTTATTGCAAGTTATTGGTTGTCATTTTTGACCAGTCAAATTTATTAATGCAATAAATCGATCCTCAGTCTTAGAATGACATTTGATTAATTTAGGAAATAAGTCGCCACCCTTGGGACCCTGCTACAGGATTTTTCTCTATTAAGGTATTCATCGGGTAATGAATTAATGTACCTTAATGCCTTATAACACAGAACGTTAATATGGAGAATTGCTGACATGACGCCATTGTCAGAAGCACAGGGGTACTCGGGACTTTTTATTCTTAACTACGTTCTTGATAACACTCAACTGGAATGCTCGGTTACGCTGGTTATACTTTCACTTTTTTGTATGTTTATATTTGCCGCTATTTTGTATACACCGATTTTGTACTCCATTTGTGCAAAAAGCGGGCCATTTTTTTCTCTCGAAACTTCATTGTTCTGTTCTGTACAAGAATGTTGTTGCGAATACGACGTAACTGTATCCCCCGAAATATTAATCGGATGTCCAAGTCAGCAAATTTTAACGTTCCATTCCAGAATTTTAAAAAATTCCACTCTTTAATATCATAATGAAGACGTTCACAGAGAACCTCAGAAGAAATTTATTCGTTTTCCTTTTCGTAGCTTTTATATAGTGATTTTAATTTACCACGCACGAAGACAATTTAGATGGAATCAAAGGGATATAATTTCCTTCAATTGAAACTATCGTGCAGCTCATACATCAGATCTTCTGTCATGTTCCGGAAAATTAGACGTGAAAGACGAAGATATCGGAAATAGTGTTTGTTCCAACATGGTCAGATGGCCATCATTTTAAATGACAATTACTTCACTATATCTGAACACTTTCCGGACACGTTAAATACCACTGGTCTGTAAGTAACTTACTGCATGTCCTCAGAGAAACCGAGGAAATTTGTCCATTTAATTTGATCACGCTATGTTAAGTTAATGGTAGATTTTATTCACGGTGGCCTCTAAACGAATTTCCTAGACTTGGTCTTGGCTTTTATATTCAGATTTAACATGGAAAAAGCGAAAAACAGTTGAAAAATAGTGAAATCTCTATATGCATGGCTTTGGTTTCTTTATTCAAGCAATGGTAAGCATGCCAGAGAGCCCTCCGATTCTTCGACTCTTCCTCTAATTGCAAAGCAGAATTCGCCGAACGTAAGTTCCAGTATACCGAATATTTTCTTGTCATCTACATTACAAAACCCACTCATTTTAAACTAATTGGATAATTTTTTAAACTAATGTATTGTATTAAATAAACGTTCTGACAGATTCCATGATATTTTTGCAAATGAATTAATATCCCGAACCTAAAATAAAGCTGAATTCGTGTGAAGACATATTATTTCTCCTTTGTTTTCTATTAAACGGATGGTTTTAACTTGGTTCTTTAAGTAATTAAGTGACAGTTAAGAGAGGCGACAGTATTTTAACATATTGATTTTGGCACGATTCTGTAAATCACAGTGACAAGTCCGGATCTTATAATAATATGCTAGGATAACGCTATAATGGTATGCTAGAAGAAGGCTATAATAATAATATGCTACCAGAGCACTTTAATAACATGTTTACAGTTTTCACGATTACGAAATATTTTTGCATTTATAGTTGTTTAAAGGGCGTAATATAATAGCTTAATGACTATATTTTAACGCTTTCTCAAAAACATTTTTTTTTTAATCTGAAAATGTGTTATCTCTTTTTTAATATCATTTATCATTTCCTGTGCAAGTGTACCAAATATTTGATTTAATTTTTTTTTATGAATATAAGAAATAGTTCCTCAAGTTTTGAGAATACGTTAAATGGAATGTACTTTTCTAATAATGAATCAAAGCTTCACGGTGTGCAACGTGTAAGAAATCTTGAACTGCCTCTAACTATAAGCAATGACACAATCGTCGTTGTTTATGCATTTATCGCAAAACCCCCAATTCTAATCATTTCGTTTTTATACGCCCACACATTAATGTGGGCGTATATTGTAGTCGCCCCTGTCTGTCTGTCTGTCTGTCTGTCTGTCTGCCTGTCCACAATTGTTGTGGACACGATAGAGAGCTGGTTTCTTGATGGATTTTGATGAAACTTGCTGTGAGTGTTTGTTATCACCCAAGGATGAACCCTATTGAAAATCAAACGAATCAAAAAATATTTCATGGGTTATTGCCCTTGCTTTTGAAAATATGTTGTGGACACCATAAAGACCTGATTTCTTGATGGATTTTGATGAAACTTGGTATGAGTGTTTGTATTGACATTAGGATAAACCCTATTGAATATCAGAAACATCGAAAAAATATTTTATGAGTTATTGCCCTTGTTCTTTAAAACACGTTAATTTTTCAGCCGTTACACTCTCAAAGTTGTGGACACGTTAGAGAGCTGGTTTCTTGGTGGATTTTTATGAAACTTGCTGTGAGTGTTTGTAATCGCCCAAGGATGAACCCTATTGAAAATCAGACGAATCAAAATATATTTCCTGGGTTATTTCCCTTGCTTTTGAAAATATGTTGTGGACACCATAAAGACCTGGTTTCTTGATGGATTTTGATGAAACTTGGTATGAGTGTTTGTATTGACATTAGGATAAACCTTATTGAATATCAGAAACATCGAAAAAATATTTTATGAGTTATTGCCCTTGTTCTTTAAAACACGTTAATTTTTCAGCCGTTACACTCTCAAAGTTGTGGACATGTTAGAGAGCTGGTTTCTTGGTGGATTTTAATGAAACTTGCTGTGAGTGTTTGTAATCGCCCAAGGATGAACCCTATTGAAAATCAGACGAATCAAAAAATATTTCCTGGGTTATTGCCCTTGCTTTTGAAAATATGTTGTGGACACCATATAGAGCTGGTTTCTTGATGGATTTTGATGAAACTTGGTATGAGTGTTTGTACTGACATAAGGATAAACCCTATTGAATATCAGAAACATCGAAAAAATATTTTATGAGTTATTGCCCTTGTTCTTTAAAACACGTTAATTTTTCAGCCGTTACACTCTCAAAGTTGTGGACACGATAGAGAGCTGGTTTCTTGGTGGATTTTTATGAAACCTGCTGTGAGTGTTTTATGCATATTTCAGTGACATATTTGTTTTTTTCCAGGAAACTTGAACCCATGGTTTTACTCTTGTAAAAAGTGAAAATGTCATTCTCAGAATCTTTCATTTACTGACCACTCTTGTCAACACCCCGGACGAATTGGCTGCCATTATAAAAGTGGGCGTATTACGATGGCCATCGCTATTTTTTTAACTGGTAACGTCTGTAATGGAACTTGGACTTAAAGGTTGTAAAGATTTGCCATTGTCCTAATGGGTACGAACCATGAAATGCATGACTTTGTCAATTAGCCCAAGCAGCATAAAAGTCGGACGTAAAACTCAATTTCTTAGCAATGAATTGAACAATTTGTATAACAATACCTCCTCATTTACTTTTTTGTTCATTTATTATGTTAACTCTTTACTTGATGTTATCTTCACCAGACACCAAGAGAGCTCTCTAGAGTTGATTGAATTCGATTAAACACATACTTTTCACAATGCTAATTTCCTTTTAGTATCTTTTTACATGACTAGCAGACAATTTGTTAGAATGAATTGACAATGAGACTATTTAAGATCATGTTTTCAGAATCTAAAAGGTCGGCAATTGCATGAAAGGAATTGTGTTAACTTGGCAAAACATGGGTTTACGGGAAAACAGCCAATTTCCGACTTGTAGAGAATGAACGATGTAGTCGGCAACATCACGTATAATACGAACCTAATATACATCATTTGGATTGTCCAGCTTTGTATACTGGTATATCGTATGACAGTCTGTCTGGCCTGTATTTGATCAAGTTTTGAAGGCTTTCCAGTTCAATTTGACACGTAATCATACAAGTAGTCATGATAGCACATACAGCCAGTTTGTTATACGGCGTTTACTTACTTTATAATAGTGCATGTTCTTCAAGTCTCAAAAGTCAAATGAACTTCATTTCATACACACGAATATTTCTGAATTATGCCATGAACGTAACCTGTTTTCAAAGAGATACACATTGTGAGACATAATCAAACAGGTAGGAATTGTGTGACATAATCAAAGAAACTTTATGTGAGACATTATCAGAGATGCAGAGATACCTGCATTTTTTTGTAAGGTATTACAAGAGTGACATGCGTTGTGAGACATGATCACAGAGTTTCATGAATGTGACTTATCAAAGAGACATGCGTTGTGAGAATTGTCGAAGAGATTTATGTTGTGTGACTTATCGATGATATATGTTAATTGTGAGAAATTATCATAGAGGCATGCGTTTTGAGACTTATACTCTTATAGAAAATACATGCATTGTGAGACTTACCCATCCAAGAGACAAGCGCTGTGAGTCATATCATACTCATAGAGACATGTGTTGTGAGACTTATCGAAGAGACATGTGTTGTGAAACTTATTAAAAAGACATGTGTTGTGAGACATATCAAAGAGACAGTGTTGTGAGACTTATCGAAGAGACGTGTGTTGTGAGTCATATCATAGAGACATGTGTTGTGAGATTTATCGAAGTGGCATGCGTTGTGAGACACATCAAAGGGACATGTGTTGTGAAACTTATGAAAAGGCATGAGACTTGTCAAAAACGGACTATTAGATTACATTACTACTATATTAGTAACCATGGTTAAAATTTGAATAAATCTCGATTAAGTCATCATACTTACTTCCTCTCTGACAAGTGTATAGAGGCAAAAATAATATTGTACTGAAGTAACTGATGACTTTTTATTTCAATTCTTTTCATTTAGCAACTTTTTTTCTTCTTTTATTTTTAGAACCAACCTGAAAAAAACTTCTGATGTGGCAGATAATTACAAACAGGCATCAGGTGGCTGACTTAAATACTTGACAGGATGTATATTAAAATTGAGAATTATATTTTATTAAGAACTATTCTCTACAAAAACTATAGTCCATGACTTATTGGATTTTATATATTGATGCTTAACAGACTTGGCATGAGCATCATTATAATACATGACCTTTCTGTTCTTTGGAAATATCAGTCACCCGCTTTTCAATCAACAGGAACACGATGGCTCAGTGAGTAAGACAATTGCCCGCTAACCCGAAGGTCCATGGTTAAATCCCGTAATGGGTCGAGATGATACCTTTGGGTTTTTCAACCCCGATTGCGTCAGTGATGCAGGTCGGAGGGACTAACATGGAAACAGCGTCTAGTCGTTCGGGTGGGGCAATACATTTAGAGCCCATGTGCTTTAACTGTGAACGTTAGAAATCCCTCGACAGTTAAAATCGAAAAAAAGTAGGTTTATGCCGTCCTCATTAGCCTATTCATTTGAAGAAAAGCAGTACGTACAATTTTATTCCTTTTTTGAAACAATCAACACCATTACTACCTTGCTAAAATGTTCAACGTTATATAACCTAACAAAAACAATCATCTCACTATAATAAGTCACTGCCCGGCATTCAATTGTTCACTTTGTCAAGCAGCTTAAAAAAATATTTTCTTGCTTTGTAAATTGAAGGATTTGAGAATATGCCGCTAGTATCGTTATCGTTATGCCAACAGCACTGTTTCGGCCTTCTGGATCTGAGGAGTGCTGTTCTGATGTTTGAGTTGCGATGATCCCATGCCAAGGTGCTCACACTAACAAGCTACATGCAGTGGTACATCATAGAGTGCTCTGTGAGCCAAGAAGCATGTACAGCATGTATGTTTTGATAAATTATTTCTTTTATTTTAATATCTACATGTACTGGCATTTGAGACAGAAGATATATGAATAAGTAAACAAAACGTAGACACAAGTCTGTAGAGTTTCTAATTCAGCCTAAACGTTAACTTGAGGTCAAATGAGATCAGGGACCAGAGAGCAAAATTAGATACTTAGGAGAATAATGCTGTTACCAGTTAAGCACAAAAGGATTTGTAAAGGCATTGATAAGTTTAATGTTAAGAGGAGAAAACTCGACCAATATATCGCTTTGTGATTTGTCTGAGGCTCATCATCAGTAAAATCAATAGAATTTAATTCCGTTGATACAGTATAGAATATGTCTTAAGAATTCTTTATTATCATCGGGAGATATATTAACCAAATTTCTTACTTAACTTTGATATTAACTAACTAATAGTAAATGTAGGTGAATATTTTTATAATGGATATCTGTTGTATTATAGTGTAAAGCCTGTTTTGTTCTTGGAATGATCGCACTTAAAAGAAATAATGGGATATTTCTCTTGCCAAATTATATCAAAATTTGACAGAGAGATGTTTAATGTGTTGCTTTTGATCAACTTCCACTTGATAGTGAAGAAGGTTGAAGGGACTGATATGCAACAGGCACCAAGCCGTTCTACGTTTCCACACACGGGGCATGTTAAAGACCTCGTTTTAAATTCCCAATTTCCACCATTGGAAAAATGTTGGCAATCCAAACTTTTTAAAATGCACTATGCATGTCGTTGAACTCAACGTACTCATTGCAGTTCTTGTTGCACTTTTCTGACACTATTTTCCTGATTACAGGCTCTTGCCATATATAATATGAATAGCAAGGAATAACAATTCCTGTCATTCATCATGCCAACCAACAAAGAAAACTGCCATTTCATCCATGACCGATCATTGACAATTTCTTAGGAAATGTCATATTTTTTCTAGAAATATTATCATCTGCACTTTAACGAGTTCTTTGTCTTGCTAGTTAAGTTTGTTTCATCAAATCACATGTAGGTCTGAACGCAGCATGGGTCTAAAAAGTACTTTGGCTAAATATTTTTGGAAAAAATGTGTTGGAAATAATTTTGTAAAATGTATTTGAAATAGATAAGGAGGAAATAGTAATATGTGCTAGTTTTCTTAGGGAATAGCTGCACCCTTACCGTTCAGGAAGGAGGGGCTCTCGTGGATAAAGCCCCTAACCATTTTAAGAAGTGTAAATATCAGACCTCTGTTCAACATCACAGATCATTTCATGGGAAAGTCATGGGAAAAACAAAAAAATTGGAACAAATTTGAAGGAATAAAAACTTCGTTTACTTTCATGACATTCAAATGCGATATGTGTAGTTCAGTGGCAAAGTGCCAGAGGATTGGTTGAACTCAGAACCAGAAACCCCAACCCACGATCAGGGGCGTCCAGGAAGATCATGAACTCCCCAGTCAGAATTTTATATGGATGCCCCTGCCCACGAATCGAGATAGAACAGACTTCAGAGGTTTGCAACAGAAACACGACACTGTTTATCGTTTATCTAACAGACTGAACAAGAAAAAGATAACGGACATTCAATTCTGTAATGCTGCAGGATAAACGTCTGTTACACGAAACTTTAATGGACTGTCTTCTCTGTTCACATTTTTTGTTATTTCTGAAGCGTTATTGGACAAATGACCGAAATTTAATGCTGACATTTATATTGTTAAGTGATGTATATTAATCTATATAATTTCCTTTAAACTGTCTGGCCAGTGCCCACGATGACTCCTTACGCCAACATAATAGCCGTGGGAAGATATAGGAGTTTTGCATTGCATTATTATAGCTTTATCTTTTGCTTTTCAACACACCTACTCTGTTGTCATTTCGTACATGAAAGTAACTCTGCGCAATGTTTCCTCATAGATTTCAGAGGGCCAAGTTCCTTGCATTGTTATCTCTTTTTAATAAACGTTTTTCGTTGCAAATCTCGATCTCGATGTTAAAGTTTTTAATTCAATCTTTCAACCAGGTATCTTTTACAAGTAAACACCATTAGAAATTGAACATTTACTAGAGCTTCTGTACTTATTCCTTGGGTGAATTTACCGAAAGCACGTTTAGAAAGTTATACAAATAAGCTATCCTGTAATAAATGCGCAATTATTAATATAATTATATTGATGACTAGAAAAATGAAATAACAACCCCAGTATGACCTTTATATTTATTGATATACAGAATAAATCAAATATATTTGGTAAATTTACACTATATTCATCTATATCAGCCCACATAATAGATTTATCACCCTGTGACAATATATCATTAGCTTGCGAGAATGTTTCTCGATATTTCTCAGAATTATATCATTCCATATTTCATAATATACTATATAAATTGTTACAACTATTATTGTGGTTACAACACACATTGTCAACCTCTATTGTAGCTACAACCCCTATTATGGTTACAAGCTCAATTTTTATATCTTTTATTATGGTTACAAACGCCTACTGTGGTTACAACACGCATTGTCAAATTTTAATGTAACTACAACCACTATTATGGTTACAACAGTTATTGTGGTTATATTATGTATTGTGGTTACCACATCTATTGTGGTTACAACACACATTGTCAACCTCAATTTTATTTTTATTATGGTTACAACCTATATAGTGGTTAAAAACCTCGATTGTGGTTACAACCTGTATTATGCTTACGACATCTATTGTTTTTACAACCTCTATTGTGGTAACAAACCTCTATTCTTGTCACAACCTCTATTGTGGTGATTAAAACCCTATCTGGGTACAACATATATTGCCAACCTCTATTGTGGTTACAACTTATATTATGGTTCCATCCTATATTGTGGTTACAAACCTCTATTGTGCTTACAAACCTCTATTGTGGTTACAAATCTCTATTGTGGTAAACACAGTAAAATATAATGACGCAGTAACCCTTGTTATAACCCTGGTATATGTGATATATCAGCTAAATCAATCCCTAACACTGTTTCTGTGGTAAATTTGTCTAACTACTACCTTTGTTATAAATCGCAACACATAAAGTGGTCAATTTGCTCATAACCCTATTCCTATTGTGGTATCCTATGTTAATTTTACCACGTTTTCCACAAGAAATGTTGCGATAATGATAATGAAAATTATTTTTTACAAGGGACTTAAAGGGATATGTTCACTAACTAATCGACCAAAAAAAAATGTTTTAGCTTATCTAATCCGTATTATTGTTCCCGAATTTAAGCCTTCAAACACTCATGTACCCATAAATATCGGCGTTTGAAAGTCAAAATTAGTAAGACTATGCGTTATAAAGAAAACACATAATAATACCGAAAATGAAGGATATATGTTAAGGTAAGGATATAATTGAATGAATTATATGAGTTTCGTGCATAATTAGTACTTCTGAAGGCTATTTGCATATAATCAAGGCCCAAATCGACCCTAAAAATGCTGAACATTCCACTTTAAACAAGCTTAAAAAAAACTGAAATTTTATAGAGAGCCAACAAAAAGAACTCGAGTCATTGAAGTTTAAAAATACACTTAATTTATATGTTTAAATGACTCCCACAAACTCATTTGTAATCTGAAATGTGATTTAGAATCACACAAGAAAAACCTGGTGACATTTTAAAAATACAGTTCATTTCTGTGTTAAAATAGCTCTCATCTCATCTTAAATCTTAAAAACTAAAATGTGATTGAGAACCAAAAAAGGGATCATGAATCGTAGTTTTAAATAAATTAATTTATGTTCTCTAACAAACTCCCACTAACTCGTCGAAAATCTAAAAAAAAAAATGAAATGTGATTGACGACCAAAAAAGAGATTCATTGAATCGCAGCTTAAAAATACAGATAATTTATTAACTTACAATAACTCGAAATGTGATTGAGACCCAAATAAAAAGGACTCGTTGCATTGTACTTATTGCATTATAGTGTTTAAAGCGATACCACCTCTTAAAATAAACCAAAATAAAGTTCTCAAACTTGTCCAATAAGAGTACATGTATTATATTCATTAAAGGTGTTTATATACAAACAGAATCAATTAAACCACAAAAAGTAGTAATTTTCCATAAAATTACACGTTATTATTAAAAATGCTTAATAAAACGATTATTATTGTGTATATCACTTAGTAATTATAATAAATAAGGTAGTTTTCATGTTTTATAAGATCATACAGTATAGTACCAGTACCAGACAAGTTGCCTTATAAAAATACACTTTATTCACCAAGTTTTAGAATTTTTAGAATTTCTAAGAGGCAGTATTCCTTTAAATAACTCCATCAATCATATCCCTGAGGACCAAGTCAGCATGAAGCCGACAATAATACAACAGATGGTCATTCTCATTAATGTAACCAGATGATTCAAGGGGACAAGATTTCCGGAAGTAAAATGGCCACACAACCTCAACACAACAAGGACACATTCCGCTGCTTTCACTTCTAAATTGCACAGTTTGGCAAGTTCCCGGAACATAATTTGCCAAACTTCTCCAATAGCCATTTCAGACTATGTTAAAGGGATTGTAAACAGGTTTTTCTAAATTGTATGTGTATCTAGGACATCAATTTGCACCATTCAAATTTTTAATTAGACGTCTGTGGTGCCAGCTATTCCACTTAAACTATGTGTACATCACAGACGACCTTAGCAGGCTTGTCGTGGCACGTATATGAAATTGCTTGAACCACATACGTCTGACTGAAAATTGATGCTATAAGTGTCCTCAATATACATACACAATTTAGAAAACCCCTTTGCCTTTAATGTTTTAAAATTGCATATCAAAGGTCAATTATCACAACAATATATGAAAATTTGTTGACTTAATATGGTATGTTCTTTGGAAATGTTCCAAGCTGTGCAGTTAGTGTATGATATATTTGAAATGAATTACACGACAATCATCAGATAGCTGACTCCATTTTAGATTCAATTTAAAACTAAGAGATCTTTATGATAGATATTATTCTATTAAATACAGCGAGTGCATTCCAGATCGACATTACTAGATTGTTTTTCTATAGACAATAACCACTTGGGATTATTGTTTACCACCATTAGCCATCCAGCTTCCCATGGCGCGACTAAATTAAAGAACTGTCTTACGCAGATAACATCTTAATAGTGTGCCATCGTTAAGTTGTACCAGTTAGTTTTATCCAGTTTCCTGCAGACAATTAGAACTGTCGTTAATTTGGATTATAGACTACGTGTGTAAACATAGCTACTAGTCGGAAATTCCAAAGAGGTAGGATTTGCACGTTTTTGCGATTTCAATTTTTTTTTTCGCCCTTTCCAGACGAACAGTAGCCCAAAGTTAAGGGTATGTAAAAATTGCCACGAAACCATTTCTCGTAAGGGGGACAGAGCATCTTTAATGATGAAATTCACTGTCATTATCAGTAGACAACGCCGCCAATGAAGTAGTTGGGCTGTAAGTGAGGATGCAGTACCGAAGAATTGAATCCCTCCAAAGGTGAGACATCTTTCTACGTTGGAGAATTTTACCCCTTCGAGATAACCTCGAAAAATCATTAATTCGTTACTATTTCAATGTTGACTTTATAATGGTCTGTTCTCAGTTCAATGTGATTTCTAGCTGTTATTGATGTAGGTGATAGGAGCTGGGGAAAAGCGTCTGTCCACTGTCACGTAACAGAAATACGACACCAAATACGAGATGCAAATTATGTATTTTAGAGATTCCTTTGTGGAATACTGCATTAGACCATTCATTATCAGCTAAGTAGTACGTGCATTCGTGCACAATTTCCTATCATCTTTACATCATGCAAACAAAACCGGAAGTCCTTAGGATACACTTTTGAAACGGAATACTGCTAGATTTCATAGCTTCGAGCGATTCTATTTACAAGTTAAAAATTAACTTAATTCATACGGTAATTGCAAGATGATAAGACGAGTTCGCCTATTTTCAATTAAACTTTCTTTTCCTCTGAGACACGACTGATGACGTAGAAGAGGTTATATTTGTCACCATTATATAGTGGTCTTGAAGGAAATTATTTTCTCCTATTCTTCCTCTTGGGAATCTCAAACTTTTGATGGACGATTTTACAAATCATTTACAGCAGGTCTTGCTCGATTTCTTTCTTTGAATATGGAATAATTTTCTGTTTGCTAGACTCTAATAAGGCAATATGCATTTATTGGATTGAGTTAAAAGAGAAATGTCAGATAGACAGAAAAGGAAATCAAATAAAAGGTTGTTTGGTGTCTGGATTGTGCAAAGTCGTTAGGCGATACATGAGTTTTTAACATCTTCTTCTGTGGTGGAGACCAATATAAAGAGATGGAAAATATTAAGTTCCTGATTCAAAGCAACAAATTATGTATTGTGAATTCTACTCAAAGAAAGTGCTCTGATTGATATCGCTAGAGAGTATGGCATGTTGACAATTATTAAACGCCTGATGCCACTATCCGACTGCGTTCGTCGACGACAATCAGTACTGAGAGTCCATAGTATTATTGTGTATTCAGATATTCATTTGAAGCATGCATACCCAAAATACGTTATAATGTATATTATCAAGTAATTCTTAAATAAACGTTCTGTGTTCGCTACACTGTCCATTTTGGTAACCGAATATAATAAACCGTTTTGAAATCCCTCAAAAACCACGAAGTTCCAATTCCCCAACCATTTTTTAACGTTGGGAATTTTAAACGCGTTATTATCGCAATGAAGCACAGCTTGGTTCCGCAGTCAGAAACGATGGCAAACCTTTACTTCCGAACTGAAATCTGGCTCACAGTCGCCATTTGAATAAGACACAATTTTCTGCTACGATTTAATACATACATAATGGCAATTATACTTGTGTTAATGTCTGTGATTTTAAATGTTAATGTTCACTGAGAATTATGTATATGTGTCTTCACATGGCATAGTAATGATACAGTTAATGCAATTTACAGATGTAGGGCAAAACAAGAGTAAGACTTTCGTCACCGTTTGGTCCATCCGTTGCATCACGACATCTTGTATTTTTTTTACGATACAAAGGGGAAACAAAGTAATAAAATATAAAATGTAAGAATTAAATGTGGAAACATAATAACTTAAATTCCGTGAGGATCCTTTCTCCTTTTTTATTTTGGTCCTTGGCCAAACCTCTTGGCATTGATCTTTTCCAGATTACAGCTGGGTTGACTGAAATTATGAGTGAAGATGACTTATTTAAGGTCATCGGACTTGCACATCCCGAACGAGAACCTAACTCTCAAACAGAACAACCACCAAGTTAAAAGTTGATTTTAATGAAATGTACAAAGCCGACGGAATGTAACAAATGAAATACATCAAGCACGGAGACGAATCGGCTCCCAAGCACTTATCAAAAGGAAAGAATAAAATCCTATAATTCTCCGTGGAATTTTATCAACAAATGATCTTAAAATGGTTCCGGCACAATTTTACGCGAAATATTATAACACATTTGAACCGATTTACATCAGCGTGTTAATCACGAAATGCTTTGATACAGGTTAATACTGCTTTCTATGAAATGATGGAATTTCATTTACGGCCACATTAGATAACTTTATAAAAAAATATGTACAGTGCAGAATTAGATGAAACACACGATAGTATCTATTTACGTAACTCACAAAAATCATCAGACGAAAATACGAAATTAATTTCCATCGACCACAGATTTGTATCTTGTAGTTAAATGTGTTTTTAGAATGAAATGTAAAGTTGTCGATAATGTTTGATGGGATATTGGATAGTGAATACACTGGTATAATAGAAGGTCTATATTCCACTAGACTGATTAATACGTTCTTTTCAACGCTTTAACTAACCGTAAAAACGATGATGCCAATTTCACGCGGGTTCTCAAGGTTGTGATTACCAATTTAAGTTCTGATGGTCAAAACGATTAATATCAAATATTGGATTAAGAGCGTTCTGCGAGGGATGGTTGAAAGACTTTAAAGGGATTGTAAAGAGAATGTTTAAATTTTGTATGTGTATCGGGGACACCAATAGCACTAATTTACAACTTCCAATTTCCAATCAGACGCCTTTGGTTCCAGCAATTTCACTAAAACTAAGTGTTTGATGATGTTCAAATCCCGAAGACATTATGTGAATTCCAATTAGTGACATCGTCAAACACTTGGATTCCTTAGTTTCAAATCTCCAACTGCAGCTATCAATATCACATATTATGAAATCTGACTCAAGGTTCGTCTTCAATGAAATAACAAACGACGGAGGAGTAGGCCTATATAGTCTACTACGGAGGAGAGTCTAACCGAAAACGTTGCGAGATGAATATTATACATCGTCTTGGAACCTTAGCAACTGCAGGGATGAACAAACAGTTCTCCTATTTAAATTAATCCTTCACATTAATATCGCATTTCCTTGACCTATATTTTTTCTTTCTTTTATATACCGATTATCTCCCTTGAAATACATTTTTTTATTACCTAACTCAGCTAAGTTTCCTATTTTTGTCAGATTAGTGTTGTTTCTCTTAGGGAAAGGAAACGTAGTTCCGAAACGTAGCTACATTTACTCTCATTACTCTCGACTTTTTACCTACTGTTTGCACGTTTTGGTGTATTTATTTTTTCCTAAATTTCCAGATCGTTGTTCCCATAATCATATATAGCATTAACATTACGACATTGACAATATCGACACACTTTTCAAACATGGCAACTTTTTTCCAACTTCAGCACTAAACATTTCAATGAACCTTCGACTATCGATAAAGTCACAACGATCTCTAAATTGTTTTTGTGAATAAAGAGAAGTAATTTCAATGGTTCTGAACCGGGTCACTCGATCAATCCAGTTCATTAATATTCTTGGCAAGCTTTCCTTCTTGTCACATTGTATTAAGTATTGCCTTTTCGGATGAAATAAAGATCCTTTTCAATTTAATAGTCGTGTTTCTCGGCCACCCCTTGTATCGTCTCAATCTCTAATATTTTCTTCGTAACCTCAACAGTAACCCCGCTATAAGAAAAATAGATAATTGGTCTATTACAGTAGAACTTGTGTATTTAACGCTGATAGCCGGTAAATTAAGACTGAAACCCCAGATAAATGAGAAGTCGGTAAGGGGAAGGATTAACATTAGTACTCGAAATTACAACAAAATAAAAAAAAAAACAGCCCATACAGGTTCAAAAAAGCAGAACGTACAACTCTGTGTTATTTCATTTTTTACAACAAAAAAAAACCCCAAAAAACAAATACGACATTAGCAATTTTAAAACATTGAGCTCGTTTCTGTCGTTCGGATGAGGCAATAAACCCAGTACCGGGAGTTAGAGATTTTACACATTTTTTGACAGTTGCCTACCAAATAGGAGTGTAGGCCGCTGGCAAAACTTCACTCGTTGCAGCCTGCATAGCCTTACCTATCTATTTCAGCCAAATTATTTTGGAGCAATAAGGAAAATTAATACAGCTCTAAACTAGGTCTCTGAATTAGAGTTATTTGCTTCGTTCAAGGGCTACACATATATATTGATAAATACTGATCTAACTTGACATTCAAAGCAGTTGATATTTGACTAATTAAATTGAAATCAATAACACTGTATTTGGTGTAAAATTTAACAATGTTTTCTATGTTACATTTGCTAGACATATTATATAGTCATTTATAAACATTTGTTTATTCAATGATTTCTAGAACTCTTTGTTGCCGCTAAATAAAGTACATCATATTAAAGGGGGATTTTGTGACTTAATCGTAACTTCCGAGAGTGTTAAATACTATACAGGTTTTTAATCCTGGTTTAAACGTTTCTTTGAATAGGGGGGTTTTTTGCATTTTTTTGCATAGGCTGGGGAATCAAATCCAGGTCAGATTTTACAATTCATACCTATTTAATTGTTCTAACAGAAACATGTAATAAAACAAGGAAAACATTTTGCTGCGATAAACGTTTGAAGATTTTGTCGTTGATCTACTCTCATAGCCAAAGGTGTCGATTTAAGTGGGAAAGATTTTGTGAATAATAAAAATTGATCAGATGAAAATCGGAGCAGGAAGTTCCGATTGCACAGAATACACATTCCAATTCCGAAATATCTCTTAGAATGCACCAAATTGATGCCGTGTCTTCATTTTTTTCTGGAGGCAGTGGGTGGGGGGGGGGGGGGGGGGGCTTTTGTCGAGAGTGGTGGTTGCGGCGCTTGGCGACTTACTTGGACCTGGATCGTCCCCTACCTCCCAAAAAAACAATTTTTGGAGAAATCCACTCCTTTGATCATAGCAAAGTTGATTGAGTACCAGCGACACGTCCGTGCCATTGTCGATCTCCCTACTTCCGCCCTTGTATCTAATACTGATAAATTAAATGAACTTTTAATACCGAGGCTCGTAGTCTAACTTGGACTTTGATCTTATGGCAATAATTACAAAGCAGAATGCCTGTAATGGACGTTGATAGTTCATCTAATTACAGCAAGTAATTAGTAACAATTATCTGGAGATAATTATCTACATGAAGTAGGTTTATATTGCTCACTTATTTAATGTCGTGTGGTAATGTATTCTATCAGTATCAATGTTTCACTAGAATCACTACTATTGTCACGTACTGTGTTGCTAGCGAAGGGGTATGCTCGCTCTATCAGAACACCTAATGTTACTCCAAAACTATTTAAATAACTACTGGTATTCTTTTAGTATAGAATTTTGCTAGTGAATGGCTTGTCACATGATAGGTCATTCTTCGCTTACATATTGTCCAAGTTCATAGCTTAACCCATCGGTCTTCAAATCACAGGTCGCGACCCAAAATTAGGTCGCTAGCATAACCTCAAAGGGTCGCAAGGTCTGTCTAGGGTCGCAAACACATTTGTGGGTTCGCACGGTAAAGTGCAATAACAAAGATTTTGGCGATTATAGTAAGTAATGATGTTAATGGTAAATAACTGTATACTACTCTTGATCTAGAATATGCCATATTTCAGGGTCGCTGAACAGTAAGGAAGCTTAAATTGGGTCACAGAGAAAAATGGGTGAAGATAAGGAGCTTAATCGTAAGCATCGCAGACATTTGAATGCCAAACTGTATTAATTTTGTCGATCATGGATCATATTTCATATATCCAAATGAAGAAGGCCAGAATTAACCCCAGGTATAAGGAATTGAATTAGCCCAGGTCCATTATACCAATAGTAACAAAATAAGTTAAGTGCCTAGCGTATCTTTAACATTGCTATGTCTAATTCGTTATATGTTATCTCCGTGAGTTAATGAGATTTCAACTACTATTTATTACCTTTCAACATCTGGGGTATATTAGCCACCTTGTTTCACCTGTATGCTAACTTATTGGTAACCTTAGAACCTTTTACTTAAAAAACACAGAAATATCTACCTTTCATTTTCTTTAACGAGTCGAAGCCTTTTGTTTGTCGAGCCTCTGGGGTGGTTCAGTGAGTCAATCGTTTGCTTGCTAACCTGAATGTCTACGGTTCAATCCAGGCATGGGATTTCGGATTTTCCCCACGGCAGTGATACAGAAAAGTCGTTCGAATCGGAAACTATACCGAGGCCCCACATGCAATAAGCTGTGTACCTCATTGTTCGAAATTCAAGCTGAATGACGTTTACCTGTCCTGATTAATAATTAGCCCAAAAACTGGTGCAGAAAAGTAGAATGTTAAACTCCATTCCATTTCAGTAGTCAATAGTCATTCTGATTTTCAGTGGAATCTCTAGATTATAAAGGTAAACTTAATCATAGGCTTCAAGGTTAATAAGGCAAATTTGATTTTTTGTTTATCATTGCACACTGCATGGTATTGTCCGTCTTCATAAGACCTATCAGGACGAGAAAAACGAACCCCATTTCATTTCATTAAACAGAGATTTCGAAGTAAATTGAAATAAAATCCCATTAGGGAGCAAAAAGTTAGTTCTTTGGTGGAAAAGATTTGGTACATATTATTGCATGTTGTCGATTTAAACAAAATCATTGCATTTGATACTTTAGCATTTATTTAGTTAATAAAATGTCCTAGAATCCCGCGAGAGAAAACTAGCATGTTTCAGCAAATTATCGATAAAGGCATTTCGTTCCACCATGTCTGGAAGTGTGATGAATTTGTACGAACATCATGGTTATCATCTAAATTCCATTTAAAATATAACCTCAATTTAAATTGGAGATTTAAATTTGAAGTTTGATGTATTCCCTCTCGTATTTCACTGCTAGCTGATGTTATCGGCTGGTTAAGATAGAAATCACAGACATCAAATTGAGTTTGATACAAAAACGATATCTTTATTTCTGATTTCCATATCTAAATGTTAACAAGAATTACATGTCTTCAATGCATGGAAGATAATTTCCTTTCGAATTATCTGGAAATTTGATTATTTAATTGAATTTGGAGCTGCCAGAAAGGCGTATTCAATGGTCACTAAGGCATTCCTAACGTCATTTCTGTTCATAACTCTGCTGTAATTATTCTTGTGGAACATTTCTAGATAGATGGACTATTCACATGCAATCAGCTGTAATAAGTGTTTAGCATTATAATTGAATAACACTCATTAAGAATCAAGTTGAAATCTTCATTTTGGCACATTTGTAAGAGAGTTCTTGAGTTAAGAACATTTGTTCAGTATTTACAAACGGATATTAGATTCGTATTTTATGCATTTCCGCAGTTAAAGAGTAATTTAAATGTTTTCTTGGCGAAGCTAGTTCGACAAATAGGAACGGGAAACACAAGATTAACAAATTTAATGGTAAATGTGCGACTCATTATTGGTTTGTCTAGATCTTAGGTTTGTATCTTAATGCTGAAAATATCAAAGACTGAAAGGTCAAAGTAAATATTGGTACATGTGTTATAATACTTGTGGATTTAAAATGATATGGCCTGCTTAGTTGTTGTGGATGAGAGTTCCATTGAGATTCGAAAGTCCGATGACCTTGAATTAGTCATCTATAATCATAATTCCAGTCGACCCAGCTGTACATGGGTACGGATAATCCGGGAAAGATCAATGGCAAGAGGGTTGGCCAAGGACCCACTGGAAGAAAGGATCCTCACGGAACCTAAATTGTTATCTTTTTAAAATATATGTGTTTCTTCCTTCCTTACTTTCTCCAGCTTCGACCAGCAAGTCTGGTATCAGGTTCTTTTACATTTAGAGAAAACAAATAGTCATCCAACAGTTACAATTTGGAAATATGTTCCACTAAAAATGTTACTGATCTGATGACACCATTGATAAGAACAATAATAGCTGCCCATATACTTAGATACCTTGACTTAGGTGATTACCTTATTCCTTAATTTTGGACAAACTATACATTAGATTTCTTTTTGACAATTGTTATGGACATCTAAATTGAGAACTATCGTGGACATCTGAAATTGAGGACCATCGTGGACATCTTAAATTGAGGACCATCGGTATAATTTTTTTTTTTTTTTAAATAACTATACACTCATTTTTAACCTGATTTTCCTGGTACGTGCATCGTTATTTGAAAACGAACTAGACGACGGGATTTTAGTCTGAAAATCAAACATCAAATAAAGACGCAACAGCGAAAGTTTTCAAATATAATGTAGGTGATATTAAGTTAAACAATTAACAAATTGTATGTCTGGAACATAAAGTGAAGTTTATACTAAGTGTAGAAATAAAAAAGATGCTGCCAAATATAACGTGGTGCCAAAACGACTATAAAAGAGCTAAGTAAAGACGTAAGTTAGTGATATACCTGAAATGATACCTGCAGTGTTGATTAGACTAAATGATGTTTTCTTAATTAACTGAAAGTATTTGACCCGGTAGAATCTTGTTATAGAATCACTTGACTACTTAAATACTTCTTCTTGTTGAAGGAGGTAGACATTGTAAGTATGACAATTAACATATAGGCAGACAATGAATGTATTCTTGAAAATGATAAGAAAGAAACAACCATATTTTACTAGGAAAACAATTTCAGTTCCTTTCTACTAGTTGGTCCTTGGCCAAACCTCTTATCATTGATCTTTTCCGGATTGTCCCTAACCAATTACAGCTGGGTCGGCTGGATTTTTGTTTATGGCCATCATACTTTACAGTGGTCGATGTCCCAATGTCATTTGAGATCGGCGTTACCAAGAAAATGGCGCCATATAAAGAGCAATTTTACAATTTGAATGAACACTATTTAATGGAAAATTTCATCAGATCATAGTTGGTGAGTGTGAAATCCAACAGAAATTTCAGACTAGTGTTATTTAATAATAAAACGTATGTCAAGCGATAGACAAGTGGGTAAATATGTCATATTATATTTATATATCACCGTGTTACGGTTCAATATGACTGAAAATAACCAGGTTGATATCTCATATTCCTGTCTTATTCGTAAAGCAATTTACAATTCAAATTTGCTATAATTTGATACAATAACGTTTGATCTTCAACTTCAAAAAGAAATGTATTCAGGCTTTTTTTTATACACTAACATAACGCTACTCATATCTATTAGTATAGCTTCGCTCGTATATTTTGTTGTAATATTATTTGTTCGTTTGTCAGAGCTGTTCTTTTAGGAGAATTAGAAAAGTTAAGGATAGGTAGATTCATACATATATCATTGGTAAACAAGTGATTTTTGGATTTCCTATTTTGCCGCTTACGTCAAATCCGAAAATCAGTTTTTCGGATGGAATTGCCCCCATCTTTTAAAAACATCAACCCACCTGTAAATAAATCATGAACTCTGCATCATACATTACCTCTTAACTTCCATTCAATCTGTGTAGGTAATTGAAGGTTGTTTCTTTAACCCAGCACTGTTTTCAATTAGTGACTCGTACCAACAAAACACTGCTGTGAGATGAAATAAGACTAGAATACCGTTAGTACATATACGTGATTCTGTTGCTTGCTATTATTACCGGCATTAAACGCCCTTAAGGTTAACTTTTGGTCTCGAAATGTACTTATTTCTAGCCAATGTGTTAGAATTTGCTGATTCCCCAGTTCGGAAGGTTCATGACTTCAAGAAATCGATAAAGGAAACAATTGTTGGGTGTTAAATAGCACGACACGAATAGTTTAACTTATCTCAAATTATTATTTCGCTAAAATGGATTTCACTCACCAAGGTAAGCAAATATTTTCATGTTTGACATTTTTCAAAGGCTAAATAGTAGCTCTGTGTGATATTTTGGCGATTTTGAACTGTTTTCTTTTCAGGTGTATTTTTGTGTAATTATCGAAAACTTTTATTGTTAATCATGTATCCGAAAACATCGTATTATCAAAACTTAGTGAAACTGTTTTATCTGTTTTCTTTTGTGTGAAACCTTTTAATGTAGCCGACATATTGAAGGACTGCATACACCTTCCCGCCGTTGTACTAGTAACTAAAGAAATTTGTCCTCTTTCCCGTTCTTCTCAGCTGTAAACGGAAACAGATAATTCCAAAGTCATTATTGTTAAGACATTATCGCCATGGAGAAGACGACAGAAGTAATACTTCTATTCATTGAGTCAACTAACTTTGCTCAACGTGTTAGTCATATTATTATTGAAACATAACCCCTCTACCAGGTAATTTCCTTGTGATGTTTTTATCTCCGAAACACGTATCGGCAGAAAGAAATGAGCGTTTCAGAATATATGCTTCTCCGTGAACCCATTGATGGGAAAAGTCAACTTTTCTGAGTTTTGTAAGTCTAGAATTTAAACGAGCCTTTAGACAGGGTCTGTCTTTGACAGTTTGTAGTCCATACGCAATTTCCTTGGTGACGTAGATAAAATGACCGTTTACTGGTGCTCATCTTGATCATTTTTGTTGTAAATAAGTATGGATAATTCATGTCGAGAGGTGTGGCCACGCACCAGCTGGTAGACAAAATCCTTGATAATCGTAATTGTTATGTATGAAAAATGATTTGCCCCTTTTAACCTCATATTGTGCGAAATTGGGTGCTTGGAACCAAAGATGCTTCATTCCATAAATTCGAAAACGTTTACTTTTATTTATGCCAAACTTTCGATTCGAATTAAAAACAACACAAAAGGTTATTTAATCAGCGATGTAGACAATAATCGTATCTTTGTTCTAAAATGAAAAGCTAATATGAACGAGTTACGTCTAAGCGAGTTATCAAAATACCATAAAGCGTATTGAAATTAGTTCGTTGTCTGCGTTATTACATGCTAATATTAGCCATTTGATTAAAAATTGTCGGCGATCGTTCATATTTTTCTAACATTTCAAACATCATTATTTTGTCTGTGCATTTTATCTGATTAGTTTTTATGTTGTCTGAAATAATGTTTGCCAGTTTGTATAAATCGCATTTATTGTATTGGAAATTGTTGGAAATTAGGCGTGTACATTGCTCTGGCTAGTTTCAAGCGTTCGCGTTGTTAGTGATGCTGTTTGGAAGGGCGTAAGCTGTGTTCGGGGTAAGAAATAGAGATCTCTGTGTGGCCTATTTTGTATGCATGTTAAAGATCTCAAGCTCGACAGTTGGATATCGAAGGAGGGTGGGCATAATACCACTGTTTCGACCAAACTTTGTCTGTATTAACCCGATTGCAGAATAATATGTCGTAAATTCTTTTCTGACCATTCCAGCTTATGAGAGTCAAAAAGTTTATCCATGTAATGTTTGGCTGACTGTGATTACTTTAAGATTCACATGGCTAGTATCATAATACACTTAGTATCTTAGTGCATTCACAGTATAAATAACTAAGGGCTTTATTGGATTGGATGTTCAAAGAATTTCATCTTGTCCGTCCTAAATGACGTGACTGGAGCGAAAACTATTATAGTAACTGTGATCAAGTTTCAGATTTCACGAACGAATGAACTGGCCAAATTAGCGCGCCCTTCTTGACAAGCATGACGTCATTTGCCTTAGATACGAGCAAATGAAGGTCGTTATGTTTGAGAGTTCGGTTCTCGATCAGGGTGTGATAGTCCGATGATCTTGAATAAGTCAAGTCATAATTCCAGTCCACCCAGCTGTAAATGGGTACGGATAATCCGGGAAAGATCAATGCCAAGAGGTTTGGCCAAGGACCAGCTGGGAGAAAGGATCCGCAAGGAACCTAAGTTGTTATCCTTGTAAAATATAGTTGTTTCTTTCTTTTTCTTTTTTGTCTTTTTGCTAGAAGTATAAAATGACGCCAGCTGTCAACAAAATTCAGACTTTCCCAATTCCTCCTTTTGCTGTTACTCTTTGAAAACCATTTTCTTTTCTGTAGTATTCTGTCAGTTAACGGAACCTATCTTAACTTCTCATAATGTTCACAAACGACAAAACCTTCTGGGATGATATTATTCAGTAAGCAGGATTCACGTGGATGATAACATAATAATTGGGGTGATACTTATTCTACTGACACGATGTTGTAATCATCTGGTATTAAAGGAGAATGTTCAAAATTCGAGTTGATTTGGGCCTTGAATACATGTTAATAGCCTCAATACGTATTAGATATGCACAAAATCTCACAATCCCTTCAATTTAACCCGTATCTATACATTTATCTTTCATTTTCTGTACATGTCTTTTCTATACACAGTCACACTAAAGTACAAGTCGTATTTATGACTTTCAAACGCTGATATTTATGGATACGCAGGGATTTTAAGGCGAGTTGTGAACATCATTATGGATTAGATTAGCTAAAAAATTGCAGGTTCTGAGAATTTTCTTGGTAGAAAAGTTAGTGAACATATCCCATTAAAATACTCTCTAAAATAAGAATTCTTTCTTACACTGGCACTTACTGAAGTTATAAACTGGCAAAGATAAGAATGGGTGTGATCGTGCCTACCAGTTGATAATTATACTGACAAATATTTTATATAATTACCTCTTTAAATATTATGAAACTGTTCTTCTGTCAACAAATTATCACATTGGAGTATTTAGTTTTAGCATTTTAAAGCTCTACTATCATCGTACCATGTAAGAATGCTCGAACCAGTAAACTAGTGAATTACGGATACACTCTAGCTAAAATGGCACAATTTGGCCACCTACGTTGATTGGAGCCAAAGAGCTTAACTTAATATTTATATAATTACCTATTTAAATATGATGAAACTGTTCTTCTGTCAACAAAATTATGTGTTCACACCCAACAAATAACACATTGGAGTATTTAGTTTTGACATTTGAAAGCTCTGCTATCATCGTAGGCCTACCATGTTGCCTACCGTGCTCAAATTTGATCACTGGTGAGCTCCGAATAACGCTATGGAGATTTTGGTACACGCCAAAAAGAGTGCTTAACAGCCAAGGAGCGTAATCTGGAAAATATGTATATAAGCTTGCTAGTTTGAGCACTCTGGCATAGTACGATCACTATGTTGGATCATCTAAAGCGTCTATAGAGTCAAACTTCCACCGATGAGGCCCAGAAGGCTGAAACAGAACTGTTTGTAGTTAATTACCTATCTAAATATTATGAAACTGTTCGTCTGTCACCACATTATGTGTTTACAGCCAATAAAAAGTACAGTTCTACAAAGGATAAACAGAATTGACATTTTGAAGCTGCTGCTATGTTTAGGCTGTGTTTTCGTTAGGCTACTGCACAGCAAAGTAACCAAAACAATAACATAGAACATCTGGCAACTGTTATGTTATCAGATTTAGATGATGATGAAGAAGTGTTGAAACGACTTGTGTGGTGGGAAACAAAATATCTCTTAATTGCTTTAAAATAGTAATAGGTATCGCTTATATTTTGTGTCCTATATTGTACACTCCTTAGCGTGTGTATTGTCACCACGTATTAAGTTGTAGAGTAGAATAGATGAACTCCTTTTCATCGTTTTCATCTTGTTTTGCGATGTTCAGGTATTCATAGGTCCCTACTTTTGTAGTTGGTAATGATTGCAATATATGCAATTCGTGCATTCTGAACACATGTTTAAAAATATGTTACATGTACAAGAATCTCAGAAATACAAGTAGACACATTCTTGAAACACGAATTTCTACTGTAACCTTTAGACTACGTAACAGATTGGAAGCTAAACTATGATACGATCGACATTTGGCACTTATAAATGTCTATTGTTCGGTATATATCTTCTCGTTTGCCAATGGTAACAAATTGACATGTCTATCTTATATTGTTCTGATTTGGTCAGTGGCGAGTCTGGAATTTGTGGCACCTAGACGGTGAAACTTATCGATGACCAAGTTTCGAAAGTTGGTATAAAACTGGTCAGGATTTTATTTTGAGGGTTCAATAACAACCGTAATTCTGTATGCATGAGAAGCTGCGTGTCCCTCTGTTTCTAATATCAATATCATTCCCAGCATTAAGGAATACCCCTAACCCTTGTATAGTATTTTCTTGTACACAAGAAGGACTGCAGAGCTCAGTCAAGAGTCGTGAAATCTTTACTCTGTGCAATACACGCTGTGTTCGATTACCCGAGGATCCCAGCAAAGGTTTGTATTTGCACACGTTGTTCTCTGCCAGTGTTGCAGGTCTAAAAAGTTCAAACAACAAATTGAAGCCTTGTTTATAGGCAGTAAGCCTTCAGGATTCCTATCAAAATTTCACCAATTGAAGAATGCAAAAAATATAAGACGTAATGCTTCAATTTCATATAATGAATAATGACAATAGCAAAACCAAGTGATTATAAAAAGCGATGGAAATTTTGACGTTTTTTGTTCACACAGTAGAAAAATTTGACTCTTTGCCTTTAGTTCTATGACATATTCGTTAAACAAAATTGTCATAAAATAAGTTTCTTTGACAGTTGCTATCTGAATTATTTTGAAATAGAACTGTATGAAAACACTGACCATAGAGACCATTTTATCGATTAAACGACACGAGTGGTTAAAATTCCATTTAAGTCTTTCTTGATGACAGTGAAAAATCTTCTCAGTTATGACCCATGACTATTGATATTGCGAACGGAGGATATAAAAAATTCAGGGTGGGAAACTTTTATAGGAAAATGATATGTGATACCAGTAATATCATTTTAGTTGACTACGTAACATTCGCTTCCAGTGGATGCTGATATCGCAAACTAGGTAGTTGATGGTAGTCGTAGTAGTTTGTAGTTGGTGGTTGAATTGGTTCAAGTGAGTGAAACTGTGCTGTTGCGTTGGCAATGAAATATCAGAAGATCTGGTCGGGTCTTCTTCATTCCTAAAAATCGTTATGATTAGGGTTTTTCTTGTTGATATTGAAATACCGAGGGTTGTGAGGTCAACGGCTTTAGACTATTTTAGTCACAGTCGCTAAAACATTGCAAATGTTCGTAGTTCGATGTGACGGAAAGGTGGCGAGTTTGGATTCCTTACACAGTTCCAAATGAGAAACCATCAGCTCACATCAAAAGATTACTCAAGAAAAGAGTCCGACTTGCTATTCATCAAATGCAACACCCAATCTCACGGTGTTCAATCTCGATGGTGTAATGTATTGCGATTGATGCCATATACAGATCGGCATGGTAATCGAGAAGAATAGGTCGCTGGAAGTTTCCATAGTGTCGTAATGGATCATCGTTATGTATTCTAATATAGCATGTCCGTCTGGGTGTCAAGTTAGACTTATTACTGAACGATTCTGAAATCCAGATAAGAATAGAATATTCAATTCTGTTTCAATATGTTTATAAAATTGAACGTCTGACAGTTTGAATTATGTCCCCGATTTTTTTTTTAAATTTGGAATTAAATTGTATTCCTTAGATAGTTCGTGAAAGAAAAGGGCGTGATTTAGAGGCTAAATTCGAATATTTCATGGCATGACATGCTACCACTAGTTCTACGGTAAAAAGTCTCAAGAATTAACTGAAGACATGCATAAAACATCCCCTATCCTGATATACCATCTTAGTGGCTTTATGGGTACCCTGACAACAATTACAATGCCAGTGACTTCATGGTTTTAACTATTTCAGCAAGGCATTTCAGTTTTAACTATTTCAGTGTGACTTCCCTAACTGCTTAGTGTCCTTCAATATATAGATTATTTCAGTATGTCTTTACAGTTCTAACTATTTCAGTGCTACTTTACAGTTCGTTGTATTTCAATCAATAGGTTATTTCAGCATGACTTTGCAGTTCTATTTATTTCAGTGTGACTTCACAACTCAATGTCCTTCAATCTAAAGGTTGTTTTGGCATCATCTCTCAGTGTGACCTGGTATTTTGAATAGTTCACAGTGACTTCATATTCTGGTTGTCACAATATGACTTCACAGTCGTGATTATTTCTGAGTGACTTCACACTTCTTTGTATTTCAGTGTGCCATTCCTCAAGGAGTTCGTGCTATTTAAGGGTGACTTCGTCGTTCTTGGTGACTTCACAAACTTTCTCTTCGGTGTGACTTCATTTTATTCCTTCTATTTCATTTTAACTTCACGCAGCTAATAAAACATAACAGAATTTAATTAAGTTTATAGAGAGTCTGTATAACTATGTAAATTGCAAGCGAATCTGAATAAATTTAGACTATTGTATATTTTATACCATTTGTACCTCTTTATTATTCTAAAAAATTATTGTCTATTCTGCATGAACAAAATAATTTCCGTTCTAATCATTATTTTGACACTTTTCAAGGCGCTAGAAATCTTTGATCACGATAATTTTGGCTCATACATGAATAAATATTAAAATCTTATCTTAATACAAATCAAAATGCATTGTTTTGTCATGCAATAGGGAATAATTTTATTGATTTTTATCTTAGATGAAACACAATACGAGCTAACAACCGTCTCCAACATACCATTTATTTCGTTATATTGTATTCACAAGGAATAATTTACATAAGATTCTATGTTATTTAGTTGGTAAAGGGGTTAAAGACTACTTCTTCATTTACAGATATTGTTGATTTGATTTGCTGATTTCAAAATTACCCACAATGTATTGTGAATATCTGCTGCCTCGGCGAGATGGCTTTGAATCCCTTAAAATAGCCTTTAAAAGATTACATTGTATCATACCCCCATTTCAACCTTGTTTCTTTATGTTTGTGAGGCAAGTTTGAGGGGTTGACATCGCTTCCCTGTGTGCTGCATTGGCATGAGTAAAAGATAGTTTGGAATCAACATTCGATCAATGCAGGTATGACTGTTCTGGTAGATATACCTACAGCATGTCCTTCCTAGCTAAAAAGGGCCAAAAGCTTACATTTTTTGCTGAAAGTGTCTAAAAACAGTTGATAACAGAAAAAAAAACGCTTAAAAAATCAAATGCCCCTCATTGCACACTGCAACCAAATGCTAGCATGGGGTGGAGCGTTTATGTTATTTCTGAACATTCTTGACTAGACTATCAGTTTGAACTACAAACAGAATCGTATTGGAAATTTAGACCTGAATTTATTTAAATAATTCTGACCACAGGAAATAGTGATTTTATAATGAGAATACTGATTATTCACGTTGAATACTAAATTAAGACTTCCACGACCTTGTGATCGAATTGACCTAGCTAGACAGTTTAAAATTATACCAGTCTTTCGTTTCTCTAAAACTCTATGGATTATATTTCGCTCTTGTTTTGTTTGTGAAGAAGCTCTTTGTTGCTCAAACGTATATTGTCTAGTTTTTAAAATTTAATCTACATTTAAAAAAGGGCGTTCTGTAGCCAAAAACAAGAATCGCATTTCGGCAGCATGGAATGAACTCATCCATCTTTGTACGTAAGTTTAATAGTAGATGTCGAACAAAGAATTACTGTTGGTAACGCATACGTACAATTGAAATCTGGATCTTTAAAACACCAATTTACAATGAAGTGATCAAGCAAAGAAGAGGTCGTTTTTATTTAAGCACACAATCCTTTTAAATCCATTGTGTAACCACGACTATTTTGACATTACCAACTGTTGTTATGTTTTGTCACTATAATTGTATCTGTAATTCCCAATCGAATCTATTAGTTTTTGTTGTATCTAAATGGGATATCAAAGACAGTAGAAACATGCATTTGTCACTCGACAACAAGCTTAATATAAATATATTGTAATTTTCGCATGCGATCGTTCCATTACAAACCCATTACATTTTATTGAGGCTGCATCACTCCAATCTCATTCTCTTTTGAGAGAAAAAAAAAGAATTTGTTTTAATGTAATTGTATTAGAGAAGCACATTTATTTCGTTCAAATGAATCGTCAAAAAGAAAGCCAAATGAATCAGAAGTAAAAAGATTCTCACTTTCAAAACGCCACGTGGAAGAGAAAAGCCATTACTGACTATAATACAAGAAGTACTTTTTTCTACATGAACAGAGAACAGTAGCATTAAAGCGATACTACTTCTTAAAATGAAAAAAAAGTTCTTAAACGTGGCCAATAAAAAATATATTATCATCAAAGGTGTCTACAAATAGAATCAAATAAACCACGAAATTAAGTAATTTTCCATAAAATTCTAGTTATTCTTGAAAAAACGCTTAATAAAACGCTTTATTTTTTGTATATCTTGTAATTATAATATATAAAGTAGTTTTCTCGATTTATCAGATTATACAGCATAGATATGACACCAGACAAGTTGCCCAAGGAATATAAACTCTTATTCACCAGGTTTGATAATTTTGTTTTTTTGATCATTCTAAGAGGTAGTATCCCTTTAAAGAGAAGCTCTTCTCTTTTTTCATGAACATCTAAAATATGATTATATCTTCAATGTATCTATTTAATTGATTAGTTAGTGCTTTTTGATAAGTAAGGTCAAACCTAGTTTTAAAATTGGTCATTACAATTTTGATATTTTTTAGAATAAATAAGCGGCAATTTTTTCTACAATAATTTGGAGTTTATTATCAGTTTTTCAACACCAACATAGCAAGTTTTAAAACGTCAATGTTAACCTTTGTAAGGTTTTTGGCGTTCAAAATTCAAAAATTGACTCCAAGACACAATAATTCTTCGTATTTCGGTCTATATTTTTCATTACTTCGAACAAAAGAAATCTCTAACCTTAAAGAGTAAGATCTTCCCTTTAAGAACTTCTTATATTATTGTTAATGGTAATGGATTAGATGATCTGTAGATAATAGTAGAAAAACATCAGATTCACACAATAATAACTGTAAATTATCTTTCATAGCCCTCATGTCAACCATTAACTAAAAACATTTCTTAATATAACAACATCGTGCCAATAGGCCAAGTGATGTTTAGTGTTCTGTAAAGATTGTTTTGTTATTGAAAAATAAGCTCGTATATAAGAACGTTTAAAGGATTACACGACGATGCTTTAAATGTAAACACGAACATTTTAGCTCTATAAGTAGAAAATTGTAATAGTAACTGCATACAAATGATGTTCAAATATATTGTATGAATTGTACAAATTTTCTTCAGAATATATTATAGAACTTTGAACCTTGTGCAATGTGTATGATTATACATTATCTTTGCATTACGGATATAAAATTTGTATCGTTCAAGACTCCTTTGAAAATATGTTTTGAGAGAGTTCTCTGAATTTCAAACATAGCGCGTGGTACAGACTCAACAATATTCATGGTAACTGAAATTAAAATGTTTGGTGGAATGTTTTATGAAGTATACATGTGCAAATCATGGCAACTGATTTTCATTAAAAAATAAAGCACACAATTTCAACTGATTCTTGGCGCACCAGACTAAAAGTAAATTCAGACACCCTTTTTTTAATCAGGAATGTTGGCAAGTCAGTTTAGGGTTATAGGAAATCTAGCTTGATTTGTTTTTGTTTTGAAATTCCAAACATTGATGCATAATTTTTAACGTAAACAGTAAGTTGCTGTTATGTCAGTTATTTTATATCTTTATAAACCAGCGATAAGATAGACAGGGATTCAAAAGATGTTTCTGTACTAAATGTGTAAATGTCAACCTTACCCCACAAATCGTTCTTGTTAATATAATATAACTGTAAGACCAAAGTGATTTCTGAAATTTATTTTTTATGTCATGTAACCATATTCGAAATACAAATTGAATCAATTGCCAAAACGTCTTTGGGTCCATAAAATAAAAGATTATATGAGTTTTAATCGGAGATAAGCATCCTTCCCTCACTGAAATTACACATTTTGAACTGAAATCCCCAATATTAAATACTGGTAAATTATTTTTTCGTCACTTGATATTTTCATCACCTCAGACTATCAACAGCCCACAAATAGATAATTCATATAAAAACAATACACAAAGTATTATTTTTGGAAGTAGTAGTCATTAAATACTAGATTTTTCATACTCTCCTAGAATGTGCAATGAATGATTCGTAACGTTATCGATTGCTAATTTGAAAAATCAGTCCACAGAAATGCTATTAATTCCGAGGGTCAGAAAAGAAGGTTAGTTTTTTTCTATCAGTTTGTTAGTAATGTCAGATATGTTAAACCAATGATCAGCAAGGTATTGAAGATTTCACACGATTGTTCTGTGAAGCAAGATGATCGGAGATAAAACAATAATTAACTTGTCAAACAATGCTTTCCTAACATTGATCAAATCACTCGTCTTATTAAGGTTTTAACCATGTTTTTGTCGTCTTCCATTATCACTATAACATTCATTTTATTTCTACTGATATTGAGTAGGTCATCTGAAACGTTATTCGTTTGTATTATTGCAGAATTATGAAATCTGAAACTTTACCGTGGTTACTATATTTTCAATTAGATGCCGACACTTACTTGCTGGCTAATCTGAAGGTCCAGTGTTAAATCCCTTCATACTTTTCAACCCGGTTTCACCCCGACATTGATGCAGGTCGGAGGGGCTGACATGGAAAAAGTGTCTAGTCGTTCGGATGGGATAAGAAACACAGGTCCCGTGTGTTACAGGCTGTGAGCACCCTCGACAGTTAGGAATCTAAACTATGAGTAGGCTAATGTGGCTGTTCTGGCAAAATGTCATTGTACGTTGAATGACGTTTACCCGTCCTCATAAGCCCAATAGAACGTTATTGGAGGTACACAATATTTTCAATGTCAAACCCTAGAACCTATGGGAAATCTTTTTTCTCAATTTAAAAAGCTTAGAGTGTTATTGAGCTTCAATAGTTCACTTTTAAGAAACTAGAAGAACGTGAAGCCTGGAAGTTATTGGGAATACTTTGATGTAAGTTAAATGCTATTTTGATTATTGTATTTTACATTTGGAAGAATACTTCGTTTGCATAATTATATTTATTATGTTACAATAAGTCTATATTTGAATTTTCATTTTGACCTACTTTCGTAATTCTCAAATTTAAAATTCTTGTCTTTTACAAGTTATTTCCCTTGAGATGAAAATATAGTATTAAGGCCAGTTATTGATTTAATGATATCATAATTATTGTTTAAGGACATCCAGACAGCAGGCGACGCAGTGTCGTTTATGTACTATCTAGGGACCGTATGCTAAATATTTCACTGAGTGAACTTGTCTGCCTTCAATGACCTCTGCACGTTTTGGTGGAATGTGTGGGATATTATTGAAGACGCTCGAACACCATGAAGTGTGACATGAGACTAATTTGATTTAGACAACGACATTGGCCGACTCTTATTTTCAAACTGTCGTTGCTCTTTAACACATGATATCTCGAGTTGATGTCCCATCCGAACAACACAACTCTTTCCCATGTCAGCCCTCCTGACTTGCATCACTGACCGGGATGAACGCCAGTATGGAAATCCACGTTCGCCAGCAAGCATTTAAACTAACTGAGCCTCTGCATTTTTTTATCTCTTGGAGAGAGATTTGTCCATAATTCCAGTTTTTAATGACCCTCTCCAATTTTAAGGTTTATTTGCTAAAAACAGCTTAAATCGAAGTCGCCATCGAGGTTAATGCGGCATTAGCTTCATTTACTTCCTGTTTTTAATGATGGTTACAGAATCTAAATTTCAAATTAGTCAACTCTTAAGAACCTAAAAGGTTAAGGCTGACGTGTGTACTGAAAGTAGGTAGTTTTAATACTATCAGACAGTCTGTCATATGTCTAAAGAAAGGTACATAAATAAACTGGAGTTTAATATCACTATGTCGGTCAATATATCGTGTCATAGGAGAACGCTGGACTTTGTCAGTTTTTATGACTAATTACTCTGGACTAATATTAAAGATAAATTCAATGTTCAAGCTAGAAGCTACAGTAAGTGTAAAGGATACATTAATGAACAAAAGTCTAGACGATGTCCTCAAATGAGCGTAAACTCGCAGATCAAACTTAGTAAATCGAACATAAGATATTGAATTAGCTGGCTTACGATTTGTCTGACAAAGTGACCATTGAGATATACTGTAACCGTTCTTTGCTAATTTCAGATCCCAATGCTTCCTCGTCGCTCGACACAAATTACTTCACAAATATGATAAAACGTTCAATATTTGTGCTCACAGACCATAAAATTGTTTCTAAAGAGTCTACTTCGTCAAAGTAAACAAATAAATGGATATAAGATTCCACGACAGCACTCGTTATTGATGTATTTATATAGCTATTCTTACCAGATGCGCCCAAATTGGCTGTCATTATGTCTGGACACAACTGATATTGGAAAATAAAATTAACCAGTATTCATTGTATGCATGCTCCTGGGAATCTTATGCCGATGCTATGATTGATATTCGTTATGTGGAAATGTCTGGTTTAACCACTGTTACTTTGAAATATTTTAGATGATGTTAAGAGACTAAGCTCAATTCCAACCGTCTTCGTTATTTTAAATATGAAAATTCAGTGACTGATTCGTGTTATTTTCATCAGTAATAATCTGTTGGGGCCTTTTTAGACTCGTCCATTACGTTTTTGTTCTAGAATACACCGCTGGCACAAGATGCAGCGGAAATGGAAATGAAATAGTGATACGTTACCGAGAGTTTGGTTCTCGATCGTGGTGTGGAGGAATAATTGTAACCCAGCTGTAAATGGGTACAGATAATTCGGTATAGACCAATGCCAAGAGGCTTGGTCAAGGATACAATTGGGAGAAAGGATCCTCAAGGAACGTTAGTTGTTATCTTTGATGAATATATTAGAATCTCTACACATACGATAAGTCTGGAACAGTACAGTCATAGAATGTCAAAAGTTACAACAATAAAATTTACACGATTTCAAGTAACCATGGACATTATAGAAGATGATTGACGTCACGATAGAATTCACAACTGGACAAGGTATAAACGACTTATATGGACTTTTATTACTTTGGACACATAGTAAATACCTTGACATTCAGTTTCGTCAACTGCAAGTGATACATTTTATTCAATTGCACTGAACCAAATTGCTCACACTGAAGAGACCCAAAAGAAGCTTTCTCGTGCCTGGTCTTTGTAAATAAATCCTAGGCTCTTTTATTTCAATTGACAAAGGATCTGAAACTAAATATAGCCTTCTAGTCACAACCGGGTTTTACCTGGGAAAAAGCGCATATTCGTTAGAAATGACTATAAATCAAAGGGTCATTCTGGGTTTTTTTTAAAAAAAGTTTCCATTATCAAAAAAATCGCAAATGCTACCTGAGAGTATTTTAAAAGTATGCTTATTGTATCTCTATACAAACAGGGAGTACTTATTGTTAAATAAGCAATTTGACCTAGTTTTGGTGTTTGCCCTTTAAATGGCTCAATATTTCTAGCTGAAACTTTTTAAATACACAAGAGGGACATTTCTCTACAATTAGGCGTTTATTTTACTCCAATCCGTCCTGTAGTTTTCTATCAGCGTCCAAAAAACATAACACACTAAAAAACCATACGTAAGGTTTTTAAAAATGTTAGCACGTTAAGAATTAACGGCTGGATTTTTTTTAGTTAAAACTTTGAGATACATTAAAGGGTACATAGTTACAGATTTTGGTGTAAAGTTTTCACAAATTTGAGCAAAAATAATTTTTGACCCCAAAAAAATTCAGACTGTCCCTTTAAGGACCATTGTTGTTCTGGCAAAACTTCACTCACTACACATTGCATTGAATTTTGCACGTCACCATTAGTCCAAGTAGGGCGAAAAACTCCCATTTCATTTCGTGTACAACTTGCGGGTTGGAAAATATGATAGATGTCTGTAGTTAAAATGGCCCGAAACCTTGGGTTAGAGAGCAAGTGACTCGCAGATCGACTTCGTCTATAGCCAATGGTAATTTAGTACAATAAAGAGCAATAGACTAATATGATAAACCGTTAGTAATTATACTAATATACAATATTCCTATTTACAAAATAGAATAAAACTCTTGGTTATTATTGATACACAATTATTGCCTTAACCCTCAGGTCCTATTCTGATAATTGTTCATTTAAGGAGATAAATTCCACTACAGTGATCATAATAGATGAATAATACATGTTCTGGAATTGATATGGAATAGTACTTCAAAGCTATATATCTTTGAGATCTGTTATTTCGAGTGAAAATATCATATATCATGAACGATACAATTTAGATTAGGTCGATCAGGGAGTAATGGGCCGATATGCATAAAATATCGTTGTCAACTGGACATCCTTTTCAGGGAGTCTACATAGCTAATAGGCCTTCATGCATATTCACATGAATTAAATACCAGAAGATGATGGTATCAGGTGTTTTGAAAGAGTGGGAATTCTCTACATCGTTCACCTCTATGTACATGTACTTCAAAACTATCTTTCCAAAATATAGCTTCAAATAATCTTCCTGCAGTATGTCAAATAGCTTAAACCCCAGAGCTTTCGGGGGCTTCACTCCCTGGACCCCCACCAAGCTCATGTAGGCCTCTGGACTACACCCGTTAGTAGCTTCGCTCGCAATGTCAAAATTCTGTTGGATCATCTTTACCACTGCCCCTGGCTACGCCACTGACTAAAAAATGGGGGGGGGGGGGGGGGTCGTCTACATAGCTAATACATGCATTAAATACCAGAAGCAGATTGGTATCAGGTGTTTCGGAAAAGTTGTCATTACCTATATCTTTAACTCCTTTATAAATAATTTTACCAATAATATACGCTGCCTCAAAGTTTTAAGTAATTAAAAAGTAAAATGTATTCCCTATGGCGCTATAGAAGACATTTATTTAACTTATAATGTATGACGCGATACATTACCACCATATAATTTTCATTGGAAATCTCTATATATCTTCAGTAATAACGAAGTGGCTGTATCTACATTAAGAGAATGGCTTAGCATTTTCTTGCTGATTATATACTGCAATAGAACATTTTTTGTAGGATCTTTAAGTTTTTTCTCTACCAGGAAAGCTTCTCCAATCTATCTCGCTAAAGCCATATAATTACTAACAAAAAATTATGAAATTGCATACACAATCTAAATTGCTATCTGAAACCAAAATAATGTCACATGTTTTGCATTATATTTTGTAAATTGCGGGGTTTCGTATAATTTAAAAGACAAGTGAACATTTATCTTGGGTTTCGTTTAAATTATATTTTTTCTAAAATGCAAACTTTAAAGAATATTAAAACAAACAGAAACCATTGTATTTTATACTCTTTTACCCGTGAAGAAGCCTTTGAATTGGTCCAGAGCTACCGATATTGTCGAAGTCGGTTTCTGAGTTTTTCTTTCAATAGTTCCGACCTCGCCGCAAACAAATTCAAGATCAGCGGTATCAAAACTTATCCAGTTGAAGCACTTAATGATGCGAATGTACATAACGCTGACTCCCATAGTGCCATTTTCAAAAACGTTACTGGATTGTCGATCCTACGTCTTGATGTACAAAATTTCTGTCATCTGATTGGGCAACCACTTAATTCGACATGAAAATATGTAGTTCTGTATCTTCCTAAAGCGTGGTTTCGAACTGGGTAATTGATTATATTTTGGGTAAATTAACCCTTGTTGCGGTCTGTGCATATTTATAAGTATTGCGTGGTGTCAATTGCACTGAGCTCATTTTATTCTTTCGACATAATTATGTTTCCTTGAAAATATCTTCACCAAGACAGCTGTTTGCTTTTTTCCACATTTACTTATTAGCAATCTGACTGAACAGTTATATTTTCGTGACTTTAGATACTACTGTTGATTCTTTAACACTGTTAAATTCAGGGACTGTAGGCTTCACTTTTTCGAATTTCGACGGAGCGTGATCTTTAACGCTACAGCCTGTATAGGGTTATTCTCATTCGACCTGACGCTTTTTTCATCCCCGCCTCTCTGTTCAGCATCACTGACAGGGAAAAAGTGACGGAAGGTTTTATCCCAAGCCTTTTCAGGATTGAACCCTATACCTTCAGGTTAAATGGAATAATATTGATTTTTACGTCTTACTAATGAAGAAGGATTAACGCTATGGAGTTTGGAATGGGGGTAAAAGTGTCTAAATCACAGGTCCACTGCTCAGAGAAGACTGGCGAACTTAATAAAAATACCCATGGCATGGCATGGATATTATACGTATATGGAAACATAAAGATATACACAAAAGATATAATATAAAAGATATATACAATGATAGTTAATACAATAACTCGGGTCTTGGTGAGTCCTGTATTAATTGCAATTTTTACAGATGAGCAAATAAATTAATATAAATGAAATTGATGATATACAAGCTGGGATGGTAACAGCTGTACAATTCAATACGTTTCAAATGATGACAACCATTTAGCTATAACCGTTATTATATCTATCTCAATACATCATGTACATACAAACAGATAAATTCCTACACTCATTGTAGGTCAGTTCGAACAGTTTTATTCACTTATCGTAAGTACGTTTTACGTTTATTTTGCACGGCAATAAAAGGCTACTTTCGGTTTTTTACTGTCTTGGAAACTGGAAAGTCTTAATAGGGCAGAGACCTCGTAATTTGTCTGAAAAGCTTTGCCATTTTAGACACCGCGATGGGACTGTTCAACGGATCGTAATGTCGGCTTATGGGAATGAGTTATTACTATTGTGGTGTTTGTATGAATATATTTTGATTCAAATTTCCACAAAGGTTAATATGCCAATTATTACAATAATTAACAAAGTTACTTGATAATTATGAATACTATGAATTTTTTAACGATTTACTACGCCTTGTATAGTTATAATTTTTGTGTTATTATGTTGTTCTGAATGCACTTTAAGTTCAGCCCTAATACGGTATTATGAACATCACACAGCTCAAATTAACTGTTACCACACTTACAAGCAAATATTCAATGAATGAATAGCGGAATGCGATGCGCAATGAGGGAAATTTTGTCAGGAAAGCGGTAATAACCTACTCTGATTTCCAAATGTCGAGGCATATTTTACGTGCACAGTCTGTATCACAGGTTTTATTGTCCAATTCTTAAGACACGGAAGTGTTTTTCCTGCGACCTGTATCCCTGATGGGAGTAACATAATATTGAAAAATTCGAAAGGTTTTATATCAACCCAAGTCGGGTCTGAACCCTAGACCCTCAAGTCTCTTTGAGCCCCAGCAAAAATTTAAAGGTGTCATCGTGTTTTTGTTTTGCTGTAATGAATGGATATGTTTCTTGTCTAAAACTATGATATTGTTAAAATATGTGTAATGTCTCCAGCTATTTTATTTAATTTCTATCGATTGGTTTACACTAATTCAATTGAAAATTTCTTTAATTTCATTATTAACAGATTATTTTAACATTGTGTCGTCATCTCTATAGACATTGAAATTTTACAAATCTCTTTGAAATAACATAAATTTAAATAGCATGTACCACATTATAATTGGTATAAGAAGAGTGTATACAGTTGTAATCGGATTTTGATTAAACTTGATTTGCTTATGTATGATGTTGAGTTTCAAAATATGTTTCCACATATAAGAGTAATAGAAATATTAATAAGATTTTGATAAAACTTGATATGCTTGTGTATGTTGTTGGGAGTTTCAGAGTATGTCCCACATAAAAGGAATGGTAATACGATTTTGATGAAACTTGGTTTTATTGAACTCGGAATGTTTGTGTATGTTGTTGAGTTTCAGAATCTGTCCCACATATTGGAGCAATAGTAATGGGATTTTGATGAAATTTTGTATGCTGTTTAGTAGTAGGATTTTATTGAAACCTGGTTTGTGTATGTTATAGATATCCCGAAAATGTTTCAGAGTATGTTCCATATAGTGGAGTAATATTAATAGGATTTTGATGAAACTTTGTATGCTTTGATTTTTGTTGCATGCTTTTGTTATTTCATCAAATATAAAGGGATTCGTCTTTTTGAAAATTAAAAGTGAGGTTGTATTGAACATTTTATAACAACAACATAGTAATACCTTCTTTACCTATGCAGAGATCGAACCCCATATCTTCAAACAAGTAAGCAAGCATGAAACTAATTGGTCATTTAAAAACACGTTCATCACCCAATTATTCTGAAAATGCAATTAGAAATATTGTCACTCATTAGACGTGATAAATTGCCCGTTATACCGAGCCTTGATAGATATAGAATGTAACCATTGAGCCATGGAAATTGCCATCGATCTGATATGAATATTTTTAATTAAACTCGATGGTTCTAGTATAAATTCTCATAATGAGTAAATAATGGAATTTCAATTATTGTTACAATTGACACTATATGAATACCTATTGAACCATGTATATTAAAGGGATTATAAAGAGTTTTACTAAATTTTTTATGTGCATCACGATAACATCAATTTGCACCATTCCAATTTTCATTCCGAAATCTGAGATTCCAGCAATTCCACAACCAAGTCATTTGGTGGTATTACAGAAGGCATCATCTCGACCCAGTCTAATTAAAATTAAACCCAAATTTCGTTTCGCTTTTTAAATTCCAGTTTTTTATCCACTACATTAGGGTCTAACCACGTCGTTGAAACAATACCGTCAGATTGAACTCTGACCTAACCACAATAAAATGGCATGATAAACTAGTCTATAGCACTTTGTTCGCGTCACAAAATCCCACTGCTGGAGAAGGCAACAATCTGATTGGTCAAAATTGAGGTTAGGTCAGAGTTCAACCTGACAGTATTGCTTTTAACGAAGTGGCTAGACCCTAATGTAGTAGATAAAATCAATCGAAATGAAAAGTAGGTCTAATTTTAGTAAAACTGCATCCCAACCTATGCTTGGAATGAACCCTATACCGTCAGCAAATGTCTAACTCGCTGAACCACTGCTCCCTAAAGTTTAGCAAAAAAAATAGCGAAGTTCAATTTTGGTATTGTTTTATTGTCTATTGGAAGTAATAGCCAACAATATATCATCAGATATGTTTGATAAAAAAAAAACACTTCTGCGTAATTAAAAAATATATTAAAATTTTGTCGTAATAAATCATTTTTTGACATGTTTGTATCAAACAGTTGAAATTGGAATTTATGTATTAAATCTTATCTTTTTGTTATTTTATCGCAAAGCTGACGAATTTCTCACAAATAATTGATTGAACGGATTCAAAGGTGCTTTGTATATCTTATTACTGTATTGTGCCGCTGCAGTCATTTATGAGGGATGCACAGTTAAACATTCGGAAAATGGAATTTATCGTTTTGGTTAAACGTTTGATATGAGATCACAAACGTAAATTTGGTGAACATGAATGCACTTGTATATTTCATGATCGATCTGAAAACATTGTCCACCTTTACCGTCAACTCGACTACAGATTGGGTGCATTGTGGATAACAAGTGTCATCTTGAAATGAAATGAAATGGAGTTTTACATCCTGCTTATCTGCACTCGTATGGGCTAATGAGGGCAGGCAATTAATGTCATGTGCAGTGTGAAATGACGGTAATTGGACAAGACAGCGGCATTAGCAGACTCTTATTTTCAAGTTTCAATTTTCAAGGTTTTTGCTTTGTATTTAACTCTTGACCATCAAATGACTGTTAATATATCTATCAGAGCCTGGAACAAATGCAACTTATTTTGAACTAAAAACTATTATAATTTTTTTTTTTTAAATACAATAGTAACCTAAAATGTTCTATTGTCATTGACACTATTTCCCTCATCGACTTCAGCTGTGAACCATTTTTTTTCTTTTCAAAACAAGGACAATATATTCGTCTTTTATTTCATTTCAATATTTCTGAAGGCTATACAAACAGAAATGGTAATAATTTTAGAATCTTCGAGATTAAAATAGTGAAAATCACCTGCTCTCCGATGTCTATTGATAGTTGATATATATGTCTCTCTTTCTCTTTTTCAGAATCTTTAGTCCTTTGATGACATACAAGGATATAAATAGAAAAGCGATGACAACCAAGTCTGACAACAGATGATTTTACCCACATAAAGCTGTAACGTTGTGACATCATGACTCCGTGGGGAAATTGTCAAAGATATTGTTGCACTCTTGTGATTCCTTTCATCATAATGGATGTATGTGTGAAAATGATGACGACTTCGCTTAAGTCAACCAACAATTAAATCCTTCCAAGGTGCGTTTTGGATATCAACGAAGAGGGGGTAGTTCAACGGTGTATGATGTTACCAAAATTTGCAAATTTTGATCCAACCTTTTATGGACTTTATTGATTTGTGAAAATGGATGTATGTGATATTAAGTGAAGTCTTTTCAATGTGTTTGACATAGTGTTCGTGGATATCAAAAGTGGAGAACGACACTGAATTGTCGGATAACTAAAGGATAACCGTAGCAGCTGGTAATTCCAATAACTTCCAATAACAGGAACCATGTCTCCAAAACGATTTCTACTCTTCCTGATATTTCTCTTATCCATTTTGTGTCGTTCGTGTTGTGCCCGAATTCAGGTCAACCTTCAGGCCTTGGTACCGAATCACTTTGTGTGGTCTGAAGAATTTAAGCGGATAATCTTGACCAAATTAATGTCCTTCAAACGTGATCGACGGTATCGGACGGTGTTCCGCACATTCCACCCTCTAGTGACAATGACCCTACTCAAACAAGACAGTCCTAAAGAAATTCTTGGATCGTTTTGTGATGAAATATTTCCGTCAAATACAACAACTATATTACATATCAATAATCCTATGTCTATAAGAAGACGCCCTGCAGCTAGTCAATATGTGAAAAGTTTGGGTGTCTATTTTGGAATACCTCTTATAACATGGGATGCAGAAGATTCCGGGGGATCAACGGTAAGCAACTTATTTCTATGCTGGGGAATTGGCGAAGCAAACGCTTGCTCGGTAACTTGAAGATAAAAACATAAGCATGGTTATATAGGTCTTTCACTAGCTACAGACGACTCCAAAAAATAACACAAACTCTTTTATTTCTTAATACTATCCTGTAAGAGATGCAGGTTCATGGAGAGAAGGTGGGGCTGCTGCCACTGATGATGCAGAAAAAGATACGTAAAAGGCCTCTCGACAGTTGTAATTTAAAAATAAGAGTAGACTAATGGTCACTGTCTTTTCGTTGCTTTTACAATCTTGAACAGAAAAGTAGAATAATATAAAGCCCAAATGTATTCCATTTTCGATCATATGATTAGGCATCGGGAATTAAATATATATTCAACTGCACATTGGGTAAGGTCAAATCTCGTGTTAGCGTTCCGTGTTAGTGTTAACATGAATTTAACACAACATTTTAACTCATTTTTCGTGTTGATATAGTACTTTTTGGGAGTGAACACGCGAAACCAGTATATCTTTTACCTAATTAAGTGTTTCAATATCAATCAAATAAGGAAATATTTGCATGTGACTCAGTCCAAATTCTGTACTAACACCAGTGTTAACACTAACACGGAATTTGACCTCACCCATTGTAAAGAAATATATTATTGGCATTACAACATCGAAGATCCCTGCAATTCAAACGTCCAGGAAATCTCTATTTTCGGCCAGTCTAAGTTTAAATATCTTCATGCTGTTTTCAAATTTACCGTCCTTACACCAATAGTGTCTGGTCGTCTTCCACTTGGCAGTCAGCACTCAGTTGTTATTAATATGTGATTAACTTGATTACAGAATAACACGTCCATAATACGTTTTATCTAAATATGGCTCAAAGCCTGTGACTTAATAAAATGTTTGATACTTTTTTCATAAAATGTCTAGAGCTTCGTACAAATGTCATGAATTTTTAATGTCTTACTTAATTACAACGTTACTCCGAAAGATTCTTTTCAAATCTAGAACCTTCAGTGAACAAATGAATTCAAGAACTAAGTTAGGAATTAAGATTTATTTCAAACGAAGTAGAAAGTTTAGCCTTATAGAGAGACATTGGGTGAAAATTGAATCTAATCTCCCCTAAAAAAAATGCATTATAAACGCAGATATTTAATTGAGTTCGCGAGAGTATGTGATGTTTTTGATTTATGGACACAACTTTTCAGATCCATCCAAGGGATGTGTGTAGGCTTATATTAGAATGACGATATCGGCATTATTCTCAGATTTAAGATTTAAGGGTATTGATTGGGCTAGCGTTCGAGAAAAAAACACGATATGGCATTTTTGCGAATTACTTATTATTTTTGGGCTCAGATTGTAGATAATTATTATTACTTTATTTGTAAACTATATAGAATGAAAAAAAACGACAAGAAATTAGGTATTTCGTTAGTTTTTGCTAAAAAATTAGGAAAAAGTAGAAAAATGTGTCCCGGTTGGTACAAGATTTCTCAGCCATTTTTTATTGGAAAATTACGATCTTGGTCTTGATTGAAAGCTTATTCAATAAAGAAGAAACGTACAGAGAGTTTTTTCGAAAATTCTTATTAGTGCTATTATGCTATCGTGTGTGTCATTCGTCACATTGATATGATTAATATGACTTATAAAATGATACATTGTGTTATTTTTGCTAATGAATTCGTCAAACATTTATTGCAATATGTTACCAACGATTTAAAACAAATTTTCAAGGTCTACTTCCTCCACTTTTGTAAAGTATGTCTATTAAAGGGATATGTTCACGAACTTTTCGAGCAAAAATATAATTTTAGTCTCAGAATCTGGATTTTTTTTAGCTAATCTAATCCATAATGATGTTCACAACTCTCTCTCAAAATTTAAGCCTTTAAATCCCTGTGTATCCATAATTATCAGCGTTTGAAAGTCATAAATACGAATCGTAGTTTAGTGTGACTACACATTATAATAGAAAAGTATGCAGAAAATGAAAGATAAATGTTTAGGTACAGATATAATTGAAGGGATTATGCGAATTTGTGCATATCTAGTACGTCTTGAAGCTATTTACATTATATTCAAGGTCCAAAATACCGAATATTACCCTTTAATACAAAGTGAAATATATGTTGGACAGAAAACCAATTTAATATATTATACCATAATTCATAGTACTGACAGCTATAGAGAGTGAAAATTCATTAGTATTTTTAATTTGTGTGACATTTTAAAACACGTAGGATGTAAAACATTAATGTTCCGTCGAAATCAGCTTCTTTCTGTCTGTTTTGCTGACATCTTGACTTAAAGGTATTAATGTTGATTTAACATTTCAATCAAAGTTATCTGTTAAAAATTATCATCTTCATCAAGAATAAAATTGGTAGACCTACGATATAATTATATAACCTTTGTCCTCTTAAAGAGGAATGTTCAGCATTTTCGATGTTCTTTTTGAGCCTTTAATATATGTAAATAGCCTCCAAATATACTAGAACTGCACAAACATTTATATAAACGTGTTTTCTATATAATGCATAGTCTCACTAAAATACGAGTCGTATTTTTGACTTTCAAACGCTGATAATTATTGATACACGGGGATTTGAAAGCTTGCATTTCGAAGGAGAGGTTTGGAACATTATTACCGAATAGATTAGCTAAACAATTCCAGGTTCTGAGACTAAAAGTTTTTTGGTCAAACCTTTAGTGAACATATCCCTTTAAATTTCGAAGGAAAAGTGTGAACATTATTTTGTATTAGATAAGCTAATATATTCCAGATTCTGAGACTAAAATTGTATTGATCCAACGGATAGTGAACATATCCCTTTAAGCTATTTGTTCCCCCGCAATTCCATAAAAAAAAACTTGCTGTCTACGTCTAAAATGTCACATTCATCCGACGTTAACTTGCCCACCTGTTGTTGAATTGTATTTTTCAACAGAAAAGTTGTAAGTAATGATTCTTGTTAAGAAAGATAGAATATTTTGTTAAGTAACTAGAATCTTAAAGATTATTTCCAAGTGAATTGGAATATCAACATCAAAATAGAAATGGTATTCTTGGCATCACTCTGTGTTGTTACTTTGATGTTAGTTCAACATTTTAAGAAACACACTACAATCTTCAGAAGAAAATATCCTTGATTTTGACTGAACGCACAGTTATTTTCACTAGTACCATTACCATTTAATGTATATAATATGTTCACTATCCGTTCGACCAATAAAATCTTAATTCTTGTGCTAATCTTATCCGTAATATTGTTCACGACTCTCCCTCGAAATTTAAGCCTTTCTTGAAAGTCAAAAATACGACTCATAATTCATTAAGACTATTTCTTATAAATATATTGGTAGGGGTATAATTGAAGGGTTTTCGTGCAGTTATAGTACTTCTGGCGGCTATTTTTGTATTCGAGGCCCATATCCATCAATATTGCCCTTTGAAAGCTGATATTCCAACTCATGTCTAAAACCGGTAAAATTCGATTTATCAGCTGAATTGTTAATCCAGTCGTTAGTTTTCTCTGTAAGCCTGTGTTACAAGACGTTAATAAGAAAAGAAATCAGTGAAGTTGGTCTACATGTTGCGAGTAATAAGTACTTAATGCCACTAGTCTTGTCAATGATCCAAGATAAATACACTTCTTACAACTGATTTGTAATGACAACTCATTGACTGTAACAACAGATGTTACTTAGTCTTCTAGAACATTAACTTTCTCTTACAAGTTCGATACTTGACGGCTTCAGATAGACTTTGTTTTGTCTTTTGTCAGTTCTGATTTAGATCTAAAACCAAAATTCAATGTTGACAAAATCGGCCATATCCTTCAAGACTCAATATGCATCCCAGAGAATGTCTCGTGTTTATTATAATATTGTTAGTAGGCATCAATTTGTATGGTTAAAAACCCCAAAGTTTCCATTACGTGCGTGCATGCATATGTGCACCATCCCTATTAAACTTTCAAGCCAGCTATTACAGATTTCTTCCAAGACAAAACTTTAAATGATTTTTACGAGATATTATCATATAATACGATATCAGCGAGATGATGTACCGGTAAATGAAAAGCAGAACATTTTAATTAAGTTCACATTGCTAGCAATTGAGTTGCTTTTAAAACAGATCCAAAATTTCAATCAGAAATTCACTTCACCTTTGTGCATGATCCGTCATCTCATGATTTATTATTTTAATATCTAAGAATTGAGATTTTTCTCGATGTTTTTTTTTTGTAATTTGATAAAAGTGCACAAGAAATTAAAAGGTGTATTGCGCGGAACATTTGTGCTTTTACCAGAGTCAATGTAGCCGAACAGCATCATTATGTGTTCAATGAGAGAACTTTGTAAATACTATTCTTCAACTTTTGTTGAAACAGTCTGTGGTTGTGCCTGGGGTTGTTGTCATATCCCAAAGATTCAAGGCCATCTTTTACATACCCTACTACTGTTGATATAAGCCACTGGCATCCCTTTCCTCGCAATGCTAGCCACGGTTTTTCATTGCTGTCCATTGCAATTTGTTTTTGATTTTTTTTTCAGAATCGAATAGAATCGAGAACCTTACAAATAGCACCCACCATTCATCATCAAACCAAAGCTATGTTTTCATTGTTACAAAGATATAACTGGACCTTATTTTCTATAGTTACATCTAAAACAGCGGGTCATTTAGATTTCATTTCTTCATTACGAGCATTAGCAAAATCAACCAACAAACAGGCAACGTCTACATTTGGAACCAAACCGACCAGGTGAGTTTCAGTCAATATATTTTTTGTTTGAAGATCGAATGGGGTATGATCGTTTTAATATTTGTATCTCCTTGGAATGAAGTCTTGATATTTGTATCTCCTTAGAATGAAGTCTTAATATTTGTATCTTTTTGGAATGAAGTCTTAATATTTGTATCCCCTTAGAATTTAGTTTTAATATTTGTATCTCCTTGGAATGAAGTCTTAATATTTGTATCTCCTTGGAATGAAGTCTTAATATTTGTATCTTTTTGGAATGAAGTCTTAATATTTGTATCCCCTTAGAATTTAGTCTTAATATTTGTATCTTCTTGGAATGAAGTCTTAATATTTGTATCCCCTTAGAATGAAGTCTTAATATTTGTATCTCCTTGGAATGAAGTCTTAATATTCGTATCTTCTTGGAATGAAGTCTTAATATTTGTATCCCCTTAGATGAAGTCTTAATATTTGTATCTCCTTGAAATGAAGTCTTAATATTTGTATATCCTCAGAATGAAGTCTTAATATTTGTATCTCCTTGGAAAAGAACCCAATTTAAATTGTCTTTATATGTGAAAATATGACGTATTGTACGTCTATAATTGACAAACTTCTTTTGATAACGACCAGTGCTATTTCAATGAATAATGCACATTAATTTTGAATGTCAATAACATAGGACTTTCGTTAGAGCTCTCCTTACGTTTTTCATAAATAACGTACGAAGAAGAATTTTCCCTTCAATAAGTACATGTACTTCGGACAGCTAAAATAGACAAAATTTGACGACTGTGTCACTTATTGAAACAGAAAGTGTGTGACATTTTCATAATACACGTAATGCATCATTACCAAAGTATTGTGTTTTTCTCTTGTACAAGATTAAGTAAATGTCGTTTCGAAAGAAACCAACAAAGGACTTAATGAAAGTTAACGCTGAATATAGATATTGAGGATGTATGATCTTCTAGTTCATTAAGAATTGCTTTACGTCTGTATGCTTTTGACTAAATCGGCATAAGTAATATGTTTTAACAATATACACGGTTAATGTAATTGATTCAAAAATTACCCAAGAATATGTTCTTAAAATTTGTAGGAAAGTAATAATCCGAAAGTTACGAGCCATTTCAAAAGAACAAATACTCGTATCCCCTTAACTTTCTTTTAACGGTTTCGTAAAACAATACCCATAACAAAATGTCCTAAAATAGTTTTAAAAGTTAGGATCCTAGGACATCTTAGGTTATGAATGTCTAACCGTATATTACGTGAGTTGATAGCTTGTATCCAATAGTATGTTTTTTGTATCCAATTCCTTTGAAAAGAATGTGCAATGTTTGGTGTAGGGTCTCCTTAAATCATAACAATCCGATGATTCGTTTAATTAACCGGTTTTTGATCAGATGAAAGTTTTTAAATAGCTTAATATTGTCTAAATACCAATTTTCTGCTTGATGAAATACGATAATGTAGGGTAATTGTTTTAAGCTACGGAAATTATTAGATTCTAATTGGGAGTATCTTCATAACTCTCCTCTCGTGGGAGTCGTATACTTTTTTTTTATTCGTCGGTATGACATCATGACTAGATGGACGTCATTATCACTTCATTTTTTCTGGTACTGTACTTTTAAATAATACACCCTTAAAACACTTTCGACAACATGTTTATACACACGACAACATGTTGGGCAACTTGTTGAAGAATGTTTTCGAACTGTTCACATTGACAAAATTTTAGACCAGGCCTTCTTAAATGGCGGCCCGCGACGCCCTTGAGAATGGCCCCTCATGACTTAGCCCTTTTCCGCTAAAACGCATTGCTCACTATGCAAGCTAAACTCTATTTGGCTCTTATATTTTTTTAGACAACATGGCACTTCGGCAGGCACCATGTTGGCCAAAATCTTGTCGAAGATGATATCAATGTGTACAGTACTTTAGTCTCATAAATTGGAATTTTTCAGTAATCAGCAATAGTGTTCACAACTCACCATCAAGAGCTGTGCCATAAATAGTGCAGCTACGCCATATTCAGAAAACACATTTACATAAATTAAAATCTATAGTGTGAGGTATATTTGATGGGATGCAATTTGGATGCAGTTCGGGTACTTGTTAAGATTATTTACGTATATTCAAGACTCAATCAATTTTGAAAATTCCAACTGTTCCTATTTAAAATATATTCTTAATATATTAATTGTAGACCATTTAAACTATTTAATCAGAACTTTCGTATTGTGTGAAATTCAGTCAACTGTTTCCTTTCAGTCTAAAAAAAATCAGTTGTCTGAAGATCGTACAGCGTGAAACTGCGAATAACACAGCATGCATCAAGTTTGATTTTAAAGGGGAATGTTCGGAATTTTTGAGTATCGATTTGAACCTTGAATATAATATGTAAATAGCCTCAAGGAGTACTAAAAATCGCATAACCCCCTCAATTGTATCTCTACCTAAACATTCATCCTTCATTTTTGTGTATATGTGTTTTCTACATAATGCATAGTCTTACTAAAGTACGAGTCGTATTTATGACTTTCAAACGCTGATAATTATGGAAACACAGGGATTTGAAGGCTTAAATTTTGAGGGAGATTTGTAAACATCATTATAGATTAGATTAGCTAAAAAATTCCAAGTTTTGTGACTAAAATTTTCTTGGTCGAAAAGTTAGTGAACATATCCCTTTAATATGTTTGATATTTATAATTTACATGTACATATGGCCTTTTGTTCTGATTATATAATATAGTTACAATTTGAATAAACAGTGTTATGAATGTCAACTATATCAATGTAGGTCTATTGTTATAGTCCCAATGGCTCTATTAGAGTACATTTTAATATTTGAATAAGAGATCAAACGTGGGTTTATTGTGCAGCTGCACGACATAATTACTTGCAATTATCTTTGAATAATGTGCTCTGCACAAACTTTCCATAACATAACACAAAGATAAATACACGTAACACTTGGTAACATAACACTGAGTAACATAACATAGCAAAGAGGGATTTTTAATCTTTAATTGTATATTATAAATAATACATAAAAGATGTTTGCCATAAAGATTTCGTCATATCTCATTCATTCAAAAGGTTAAATCATTTCAGCGATAAATTGTGTTTGAAATAAATCCACTAACAGTTTTCATAAAATGGTCATAACAATGTTTATTTTTCCTTTTCAGAATCGAAGTAGTAACTCACATTATTTTGAGGGATACGAAAAACGCCACCGAATCCAAAGCAGCATTATCACAGTTAACAAAATTTGACAGTCGTGTCATATTACTTCATGCGGACAGGTAAGTCATATATGAACTTTTTAAAAATATTATTAAAAACAGAGATGACACTAAAAACCACGGTGAACAATAAAACATAAAATAATACCTTTAAGTTGCATTGTTGGCATAAAGTAAGGATTTAAAAGCGTCTAGTAGTTTAGGTTGGTTGGTAGATGACAAGTTAACGTTCGCTTCCAGCAGCAGCTGATATCGCAAACTAGGTAGTTGTTGGTAGTGGTGGTAGTTGGTAGTTGATTGGTTCAATTGGATGGTACTGTGCTGTCGGTTTGGTAATTGGAGAATTCGTAAGATCTGGTTGGGTCGAATGACATGGCAGTGAAACTCGGCCCTGGGTAGTGTGGCGTGAGTTACTCGATCTTCTTCATTCTTCCAAACTCGTTGTGATCATGGTTATTCTTCTTGATGGTGGTAGTTGTTGGTTTGGTTTGGTTAGATTATCTGTTGGATGTTGGAAAACTGGAAGACCTGAAGAGGAAGATGTGAGAAAGGAGAAGAAGAAAAAAAAGGGGGGAAAAGCTTTCAACGAAAAAAGGGGGAAAAATGTTCTCTTTGTCGTTCAGGTGGGAACCGCGGCCACTTGTAGGTACGGTAAAGACCCATCGACAGCTGGAAATAAGAGTAGACCGATGCTACAGTCCTGGCAAATTTCCCTCATAGCACACTGCATGACATTCACTGGTATAATATAAGCAAAAACGAAGGACGTAAAACTCATTTCATTTCAAATTAAGGATTATCCCATCTTTTAACATACATGGAAAAACAAATTATTTACAATGTACCCCAAAAGGGATAAAAATCTGTACTAAAGAATTCTAATTCCTGCTGATTGTAGCTTGAGCCTGGTTTTATCAAATATTGGAATTAAAAATGCATTAACCTACTTTCAAAATAGCAATGTTTAAAGTAATTTCCCTTAGGATTTGAAAAAAATCCCAGAAAAGTCTGTGTTACTCGTAACACCTCAAAAGATTCATAGCGATTGTTTGATAAACCAGACTCTCCAACTTGATTTAGATTTGAGCTTAGCAAATAAGAGAGACTGCAATAAGGATATAGACAAAACCCGATGCGTTATTGACATTCAAAATAAAAAAAAGAGATGGTTTTGCCAATGTTTTGTTACATTGCACACTGAATTTCTTTGCTCTTCTATATCAGTCCTATCCCCGGTTGCCCCTGTCAGTGATGCAGGTCGGAGGGGCTGACATGAAAAAAGCGTCTAGTCGTTTGGATGGGACAATAAACCGAGGCCCTGTGTGCTACAGGCTGTGCACGTTAAAGATCCCTCGACATTTGGAAATAAAAGTAGACTAATGTCGCTGTCCTGACAAAATTCCCCTCATTGCACACTGCATGGCGTTTGCCCGTCCTCAATTAGCCCATATAAGTGCAAAAAAGCAGGACGTTCCATTCATTTCATTTCATTTATATCAGTCCTATCAGGAGCAGAAATGGCAAAAACTTAATTGCTGGTCTTTTACAAACTTTTGTATTTTCTTGCAGTTTACAATCAAAATATATCATGGATTATGCTCATGAATTAGGCATAGCTGGACAAGAATTTGTATGGATACTGAGTCAAACAGCGATACCAACGGCAACGTATGCTCCAAGATCATTTCATTATGGACTGCTGGGTAGGTACATCAATCATTCTTTTTCTAGATGAAGGTAGATGCAATCCATGTACATGTATGTAAAGAAATGAGACACAGGAGTGCGTATTAAGAATTTTGAATTCATGCAGATATAATTTCATGCTAATTGCTTTCCATAATGTTTACGGAGTATGGCTAATGCCAAATCTACAATTTCATACGATAAACGTTTCTTTCTTATGTGTGACCTGTTGTTCTAAAATAGTATCCATTGGGGTTTACATTCATCCGTATGTATCCCTTTCAAATAAGTCAGGGTTTAGAAAATTTATGTTTATTTACAGGTGTCTCATATGACCATGGTAAAGAAGCAATGATAGAAGCTATAAAGATGGGCACCACAATTTGGATAAATGCATTAAATGACGTGGCTACGACCAGAGGTTTACATACCAAATATAAGATGTCACCTGATTTAAGTTGTGAAGGAATTGGTAAAATGTTCTGGAAAAATGGATCTGTATTTTACGAGTAAGTATTTGATATAAAGAGTAAAGGCCAATTCTTACATCGGTTGTATTGTATCATTCTATATTATCAACTTTTTGTAATCAAGTCAATAACGTCTTGTATTGTGTATCAGTAACGTCAATCAAAATCATCAGTTGTATCAACAGAATCTTGTATCAGTTGTATTAACACGACCTTGTATCAGTTGTATCATCAGCAACATGTATCTGTCATATCAACATCACCTTGTATCAGTGATATCAACAGCATCTTGTATCAGTTGTATCAGCTACATCTTGTATCAGATGTATCAACAGCATCTTATATCAGTTGTATCAATGAAAACTTGTATCAATTGTATCAACATCTTGTGTTTAACTTTTTCAGTTATTTAAAGAATGTAACAGTAGTTGGTCCACCAAGTATAAAATTTAATGAATCTGGTATATTAATGACTACAGATTTAAAAATTCTAAATATCCAGAGAAGAGATGGGAATAAACGGATATGGGAGCAGGTATATAATTGTTTGACAGCTTTAGGTTTTGAAATATTTAATGTAAAATGATGATTCCACAATATAAAAAATGCAATACATAATACAATGCAGTTCACCAACTTAAACGATGTTTTTATTAGAAGGATTTTGGCTAAACAGTGCACCATCCACTAGATCTATTTCATATGACTTATAAAAAATGAATGTTCTCTATGTAGGTTGGTTCATGGACAAACAAAGGATTAATCATGAAAGATATAACATGGCCTGGTGAGGCAGCAGCGCCTCCTCGTGGTAAACCAGAGCGGAAGTTTGTTAGGGTGTTAACATTGCATGAGAACCCTTACGTCATTTACGAAGAACCACAAGACGGTGACTGCAGCAGATCTCAAGCGCCATGTCATGTATATGAACGAGATGAAAACAAAAATAGGTAAACAATATTACTTTACTGAACAATAATTGTTGCACGGTGCTCAGTGTAAGCCATTTTGATTTACGACCCTTCTTGCTATATTCATAGAGCTTTAACCGTTTATCAAGAAATCAGGCACTGTGTCCATCCAACCTCAAAAGTGTTGGAAATCTAAAACTCTTGTCTGCAAATCACCAAAATTTTGAGTTGACTTGTATTTGTCGCTTTGTTAAAAACCAACATGACGTGCCTAGCAAAATCCCATTCCGAACCTTTTTAGATTGGAAATGTGTGTTCTTGGCAATAGACTGCAATACCTCAATTTTTTGTTTTTATCTATGTAGGTTATCCAATGATACAATATTGAAATGCTGTGTTGGTTTGAGTATAGATCTATTGAGAATACTGAGTAAAGAACTCGATTTTGATTATGAGTTGAAAGAGGTTGAAGATGGACAATGGGGTGCTTTTAATCCTGTAAGTATTATATAGCATTCTCAAACTGATCACTACCAACTGGGAAAGCAAATATTTAATGGTGGTATCTCAACTAGATCCCTTCAGGGGTTGTTCTTTGCCAAATTAGCATACCAAGGCGTGGCAGGATGAAACCGGTAAAGCTGAAGAAATCAGAAAAGTCCAAGAACTAAGATCATAAAAAATTTGATGTAACGATTGAGCTGATATATATGAGTTATGACTTGTGATTTATATGGATCACTGCACAGTCGAGACATTTGACAACAAAAATCTATATTGAACTAAACGTTTTACCGGGAACATCTAGATCTTTTACAAAAAAACGATCAATGTACCAACTCTGCTCTTACCTTTGTGCTTGTATGTTTGCAGGAAACAAAGAAGTGGAATGGTTTGCCCAAGGCGTTAGCCGACGGGAAAGGAGACTGGGTGGTAACATCGTTAAAGATCAACCCAGAGAGAAATACCATAGTTGATTTCTCGGTACCTTATTTAGAAACTGGTATCACTATTATTGTAGCTATACGAGAAGGTGCTATATCAGCTACAGCCTTTCTGGGTAAGACAATGCTATTTTCATTGACGCAGTACTGTTCAGTCCAAAAATGAGTTTTTGAGCACACACATCAGTTGGCCAAAAATAAGGGGGGCTCGATTCGGGGAAGCCTCCCTTGGATCCGCCCCGGCTAAGCAGTAGCTCTTCTAGGTTTCTACCAAATACTAATGCTAATCCGCGTTGATCGAAATCCTGTTGGCATTATTTGCCTTGAATATGGATGCCCGGGTCTGCGGGCAATGGTAATCTTTGAAAGATCAATTTTAGTGCTGAGGACCAGTTGGTAAACGGTTTTGGAGCCTTAGATCTCTTCCTTTAAGTGTATGGATGTTTCTTTTTCAGAACCATACGATTACCCATCTTGGACATTGATTCTGGTGTTTAGTGTACACGCTACTGGAGCATCTATATTTATATTTGAATGGTTAAGTCCATACGGTTTAAATCAAGGACAAACTACTTTGCGAGGTAACTGAGGTAAATCTTATAACTGATATCAAGTAAGGGGAGACCACTAGCTTTTCAGTAGAAATTTTATAGCAGACGTGGTCCCATTGCTGCTTTGTTGACTGATTCGTTTAATTAGGATTATTCAAGCAGGAATTGCTTCTTGTTAAATTCTGAAACTAAACCTTATATAGCTTCTGTGTCTCATACAGCATGGCTGAGGATTTGAGTCTCCAAAATTCTTCTGCATCTAAAAATCTCGTCCAGATCTCGTGTAAATAATTCCTAAATCTCTCCTAAATCTGAATATAATGTTGTCAAATTCAGGCATCAAAACCCAAATTTACTTTGAAAATATGGCAGAAAGGGAGTCTCTAGGACTGCAAGTTCTTAATGTGACGGTTTCATGTGTGAATGCCTAAGCAATGTGTGATGAAAAGAACTGTCATTGAGCTAATGTGTCTGTAAGCCTGTCTGATCTTAATTATACTTGACATTTTCTCGAAATAATCCCTATTGTGTATTGAGGGATATAATATACATGATATTTGGTTGTTCTTTTCCAAGATTAGGTTAACCTTAACATTAAGAACCTTGATAATGGCGCTAATGTAGATACTCTAGACCACAAACCAAAATTATAATTTAACTTTTAACCACTTTAATACTTTTCTGATCCGTGACATTTTGACTTTTTAACAATTTGGACTTATTGGAAAGAACTCAACTTAAGAGCTTATGCTTCTGATACAAGTTTGGACTGAGAATAACATTGTGAAATGTGGTGCCTTAGCAAGTACAAAACTGACTTTTGTGTTGGTTTCATGTTATGGAAAGATTAAACATAAAAAGCTGATCTATAGGATGTTACAATGAAAGTAAATAAGCCAATTTGTTTGATTTCAGAACACAAGTTTTCGTTATTCCGATCGTTCTGGTTGATATGGGCTATGTTATTCAGTGCTGCCGTATCAACAGATACACCAAGAGGTGTGTCCAGTCGCTTCCTTGCCAATATGTGGGCTCTGTTCGCATTAGTCTTCCTAGCCAGCTACACTGCCAATCTTGCTGCATTTATGATAACCAAAGAAGAATATTATGATTTATCTGGTATTCAAGATTATAGGGTAGGTTTGTTTTAGAGAGATTCGTACATTCAAAATTCATTAGGTAACATTAACTGTTTACAGAAGTTGACGATGTTTGCGGCAAAGGGGTCATTTTATCGGATTGTCACTGGGATTGCAGAATGGCCATTGATTACGCTATGAAAATCATCTTCAAACCTCAGTGTTGTTTAAGTTGAGCCAAATTGCCATTGTAGTTTCTCATTTGGTGAACAATTGTTCTTGAACATGTGTCCGATAAGCAACTGCTTGTACCCCGTTGTCAAGAACAGTTCTGGGGAAATTGAATCAGACTTATATAAGTATCATTGAACATATTGTATTAAAAATCTACAAGAAAGACAAAAGCAATTTGAGCAAAATGAGTCAAAAATGACGGAGAGGTCTGAAAACTTTCCCTCTGATGAATTTAAGCTAATTTAATACTGGTATTTTGATCAGCTGAGGAATCCACATGCTCTGAAGCCACCATTTAAATATGCCACCATACCAAGTGGAAGTACAGAAACGAATATTAAAAAGAATCATCCAGACATGTATGCATATATGAAGCGGTATAATGTACCAACAGTTGAAGATGGTATTATGGCGTTAAAGAAGCAGTAAGTACATTTGAATAATTTCAAGAATTTCAGGAGGTGTAAGGCGGTGTTTGGCAAATGTTTTTTTTAATATTGCTCCTTATTTAATTAAAATACTTTTTTTTAAAGATTGATGTTTCATTATTGACATTATTGTAAAAGAGATTGTCCAAGGAACTATTACTGGCTTCTTATCCAAAAATAACGGCATCTGGTATGAACCAGGGCCTAGTTCCTAGCTTGTGCTTAAGATCAATTTCTTGCTTTTACGCAAGAATTAGTACGAAAATATCAAGTCGAATATTGGACTTAGGCTAAGTAAAATGCAAGGAACCGGACCCTGGTAGCTCGTCGGATCCTTAACATTCAAGATAGCAGTGCAGACAGACCTTGTCATTCTCCAAAGTTCTGAACGCCTAAAAATGAGTATTTTGGGTTTTTCTAATGTTTTCCGGAAATAGATTTGAATTTCGAAATGTCCATTGCAATTACAGTTCTTTAAAGAAGATTTGGTAATTTTTTTTGCAGAGAAATTCAGGCTTTTATTTATGATGCCACAGTATTAGAATATTTAGCTGGTAAAGATAAAGGGTGTAGATTGATCACTGTGGGTAAATGGTATGCTATGACTGGGTATGGTATAGCTTTCCCCTATGGATCACCATGGAAGGATAAGATAAATAAAGTTTTATTACAACTTCAAGACATGGGTATGTAGACTTTTTACACCTTCGACCGTTTGCATAAAAAAACCTCGGTCCATAGGCATAAGGTAAACATTGAGCTGTAGAGATAACAACGGCTGAATGATTCGTAGTGCCACATACCAGAGCAGCTCTGTACACTTATGGACAAATGGATCTTTAAAGGGGAATGTTCAGCATTTTCGAGGATCGCTTTGGGCCTCGAAGTTATGTAAATAACCTTCAGATATAGGCTACTAGAACTGTCCCAAAACGCACAATCCCTTCAATTATACTTCTATCTTAACAAACATCCTTAATTTTATGTATATGTGTTTTTTATATAAGGCATACTCTTGCTAAATGACGAGTCATATTTTTTGACTTTCAAACACTTATAATTATGCTTACACAGGGATTTGAAGGCTTAAATTTTGAGAGAGAGTTGGGAATAGTATTACGAATTAGATTAGCTACAAATTCCAGGTTCTGAGACTAAAAAGAATTTGTATAATATATTTGTAGACGTATTGCTACGCTCTGGACCAACTCTTCCTTGACCCTACTTCCACTCTAAATATGCATGAAACTGGACATATGTTATGGAATTAGGCAGAAGCAGTAATCCTTTGACATAAATTGCCAATTAGAGAACAAATCATTTAAAGCATTTATATCTTTCTCGTTGCAGGTGAAATGGAAAGACTGCAAAAATACTGGCTATCCGGTGCCTGTAACAAGAAGAAAAAGAGAAAAGGAATAAAGAGTCATACTTTAGGAATTTTAAATTTTACTAGTGCATTTATATTACTAGCTCTAGGAATGATGTTAGGTGCTATTTTGTTAGGTTTAGAACATTGTTACTTCCGGTTTGGAAGAAGTAAATTAAAGAAATGGGATAAATGTGGTTGTTGTGCTTTAGTTAGTTTGGTAAGTTGAATACATTTTCTCCTGAATTCTCTAAGAACTTCTTTGAGACAACTTGGGGATTCATTTCCCCACTAGCCAACTTAATGGACAGTGTTTACGAATGTTACTTTGGGTGTATGGGTTGGTCGTTTTCTTTCCCATTTTCATTTTGACAAAAATTTCCAAAGCAATTAAAACACATAGAACGTCAAGGTGTCACTGCTTGCACTACCAAAGTCACAATATAAACAATGTGCAACCAAGGAACTTTGCTAAGCCATTTTTTTTTAAAATCTGAGGTGATCATTGGATTTTTGTTAATGATGAATAGGGTTACTTAGTTCTTATGTTGAATATTGTTTGTTACAGAGTATGGGTAAATCATTAACATTTGAACAATCTGTATTAGAAGCTATACAATCTCATCGTAAACGACGCTGTAAAGATCCTCTTTGTGAAACTCAGTTATGGAAAATCAAGCACGAGTTAGATTTAGCTTTATTAAAAATAGATAGATTGGAAGATAAGGGGTATGTATTTTTTATGTTATTGATATTATTAAGAGTTATGGTGGCTTTGAAGGCTTTCTGATGCTTTACTTGTTGAAAATGTGTCTGTTATTATTTGTTTTATCATTCTTTTTAATTTTAAACAATAAATAATCTTGGTATATGGGATAAACCCTTAAATTTGTGTTTAACGGTGAAGGGTTATCTCACAGACGTGGTCATTCTGAAGCTGGTACACATTGTCGTCTAAGAGATATTAAAAGAGCCAAATTATTTTAAGGCCATTTGTGGATTCCTCATTGATTCAATTGAGTCTTATTCTTACTCATTATCTGGTTTTCAAATAACGCATATTTGTTTTAACGTTTTTAGTGGAAAAGACACAAAAATAGAAAGTGGAAACAATGTGTGGAGGTATAACCCAGTGAGTGTTAATTTACGTCAACCCAATGGTATTCCTCGTAGAAAATCTTTAGATAAACTAATGAAAGAAAAGGAGGGTGGATCCTCAGAAAGACTTTTAGCTAAAGAAACCGAAGACACTCGTAGTGAAGGGTGCGTTACGCCGCGTAGACGGGCAATTTTACGGCGATCGCCGAGTTATACAAACGCTATAAGTATTAGTGAGTATGACGACGTGGAAGCCGCACAATCGGACAAACAGCGCTACCATGAGGGTAAATGTTATGTAGGAGTACAGAATGAACCAGAAAACGAAAGTATCTTCTGATATTTTTTGTCCGTTTTTTGTTTGTTTTTCAAACTATCGAATTCAGTCCATGTAGTGTTAATATTACGATGTACAACGCAGTGCTGTTTTTTATAAGAAATGTCATTGGAAGCTATTGTGAATGTTGGATATAGGTTATGCTGCTTTCTTATTCAGGATATGGGAAAGATCTATCCAGGATGTGGGACAGATCTATTCAGTATGTGAGAAAGATCTATCCAGAGTGTGTGACAAATCTATCGATGATTTGGGAAAGATCTCTTCAAGATATGTGAATGATTTGGTACATGATTTTAGAAGAAATAATTTTACATTTTGTGGTTATATACAATGTACTGTACTCATGTGAAAAAGATATAGTTTTTAGATTTACTTCAGTATTTTGCTTGATTAAAGAATTGGATGAAAAATAAGTAATTCTTAGAATGGACACGTTGGAAGTTTCTCTTCCTCTTCGGATGTCTCTGAATCATTAGTACATTTGGAAGATGCATTCGTCACTCTAGAAGTTTAATAAAGTAAAAGGAGTGAATTTACCACATGGAAATAAAATTTAACGTTCTCAATGCAAGATTCATAGGGTACTGCTCCCTCTGCCATCAAAACCTTTATTGTCATGACCACAAATTCTCAGGGGCGTTGTCTGGCGAATAGATTTATGGACCCGTTTTCAAATTTTTGCAGAGCAACGATGATAAGTTATATTTCAAACTGACCAAAAGTACAAAATGCAAACGAAATGAGAAGCTTCAGTGGGGTTGTTTAAAGGGACTCCGAGCTTCCAATTCTGCGTCCCTAGTAAAATTTGTTTTATATTGAATTGCATTACATTTATTATCTATTTGATATTCAATGGTATAATGGCGTATTTGCCGAAAGAATTATTATTGTGGTTGAAAGGATTTGTTTTGGTTTCTTTCATATGTTATCAATCATATATTTAAACTGCCCATTTAACATTTTTACGGTAATTATTTTAATGCGGATAGGTTCATTAAGGACTGCTTATTGGAATGAAGTTTTTAGTTAAGCGCCGGTGATTTCAATCAGCGACAAAATTTGTGTTTATTTTGTATCTTGTTTGATCAGCTGATCTCTAATGACTATTTGTAAGACTGGCAGCCATCTGAAAATAACTACTGTGATCATTTGAACTTTTATCTATAAAAAATATGCTTTTATTTGCCCATTGTCGTAACGAAATAATAATATGTAGAATTTGCTAACAAATTTTATTTAATATATCTAATAAAAATCCGTACAAGCAAAACAATTCCGTTACTGAACAATAATTTAAGTCCTCCTTTTTCCCTCGTTATGACTCCCTGGGATCAACGCAATGACTTAACCCAAACTTAAGTTGGCAGCGGACGAAGAAGGTTTCATCTATATTACTCTTTTATATATAAAAAAAATTAAAACTGTTATAGTCTATACATAATAAATAGTTTATTTCATGTTCATCATAAAACTACAAAAGATTAAAATACGGGTTGTATTGTATTTATGTATTTATTATAATTTATTATAGGCATGTCTTAGTAGCAAATCAAAAGAGCATTCCTTTATTACATTCGATCATGTTCCAAATGCTATGTATTCAAACGCATAATTGTGCTTCCATGTTGTTTTGTGAATAGATTGTTATATAATCATCATCTTGCCATCAAAATTGTACAGTTTTGTTTCTTAAAAAAACTTTATGATAACCTTATGGAAATTCGTGTTAACGAAGAACTTGTTAGCTTATGGTCAGTCCGCATTAATAAACCATAAACCAATATTTAAAAATAACAACTATTACAAGAAAATATGAAAATTTTGTTTTATTTGTAATTATGGGTTTGATCATCATGAGATCTCAATGGTTGCGAGTCAGTTTTTACTTGATATAGACCAATGGGATTCATTTGAAAGTGATCAGCGATTTCAATAGTTACCCTAAACTTGTTACGTAATACCAACAAAAGGGTTCAGTGCTGAAACTGACTCGCAACCTTTGAGATCTCAAAATGAATGTATTTTCCTCACGAATTCAAGGTGAAGTGTTATACAATTTATTACAGTAACAATATTTATTACATAGCGTTAACTCTTAGTAGATTTTAACTTTTCGTTATTATATTCCATTCAGAAGAGTCTATTATCATGTTTGTAATATGCAATGATATATTATTTGCTATATTACAAGTACAATGTAATAGTTATCATGAATATCATGCAAAAATGTGTTTTGCTGAAATAATCTATGCAAGTGTGAACGATTCATAAATTATTATTCATAGATTTATACTCGGTAGAATTAGATAATATATGGAATTTAAGATATAGTTTTAAATAAATGTAGCCCCTGAATTAATTTCTTATATAACCTTATTATAATATGGGATATGGGGTTTAGTTTCCGCTGAAAGATGATGGATCAAAAAGTAGTGCTGACTTATGAATTATGAACTTAATATTATTACTATGAATATCTAGATTAACTCTTGAGATTCTGAAAAAAAGACCGCAGATCTAATGCTACTGGTATATTTATAGAAACGCCAAGAGTAGCTGAAATTCGACAATCAATCGCTCAAGATTCAGCCTCTTGGAAAATTCCAACAGCTTTCGAATGGCAGAAGTTTATATTAATATCGTGTTTCCTTAGAACATCGAACAATTATCGATCTTTAGATGCTTCAAATACTGATTACCGAAACATGCTGAATTTGTTGATTGCTTTGGTACATTTCAACAGTTCAGTGACTCTGGTGATTTGGAAAGGATAATAAAGACCTTGGTTAGACCTTGATACTGTTTTTGTTAATGTTAGGTATATAGTAGAAATTTCCCTTTCATAATACATGTATATGACTTATTTTGTTTCTTCATTTTCAACATATTTGTATAATGTTTCTTAATTCTGCTTTACTGTCATTGCTCATTATTTGTACAGATATTAATGCAATTGTTATCAGCCGTCACGTTTTATTGAAATTGTATAATAAATTTATACTAAACATAATTCCTTGTATTTTTTTTTATCTGATTTGACGTTAGTGAAAAAGGATCCATAAAGGTACAAATAAGTCAAGTCAAGCAATATAGAAGCATCTTTAACCGCTCTGGGCACCGTCTATCTCAACTGTATTTTGTTGAAAACAAACAAAGTTATTGAAAAACATTACTCTTGTTTAAAATGCAGGGACCATGGCTAATCTGAAAATTGAGTGGCCAAAATCCGAGGAGTTTTGGTGGTGAGGGTGGGGGTAAGAGTTGGATTTTGAAAATGTTCAACCAAGGGCCCCCGCACATCCAAAAACGCTCCGCGGCCCATGAACTTCAACCTACAAAATACAGGTACCGCCTTCAATAACATAATAACATATCAGTTATTCCTGAAAATGTGGTCCAGATGATGACATCGCTTTTACCAGCTTCCTTGTTTTGTGCTACAGCTACAGGTCATGAATATCCATTGACAGTTTTAAGTCCACAAAGAGTAAGCCACTAACGCTGTTCCGCATACCGAATATATACCGAACAGACAAAGAAACGTCGCAAAAATATAAATTATCAGAACGCAACCGGTATTATCAGTTGAATGTTAGTCAATGAACTTATTATTGTAGAAATTTTTTTTATTTCATTTCAATTCCCCATCCCGTTAATTAATACTTCGCTCGGCCCACCGTGAGATAAAAGTTCATTGGACTTAATTATACTGCAGTTCAATAAGGTCGAATTCATGGGATAACCTGGATAACTTTGTAATCATCAACGAAATTAGACCGGTAAGGTTAAACAAAATGACTTATGTGCACTTGATACAGAACCCATTTACCACATGTATTTGATTTATCCAGAGGTCCATCATACACCAGATAATCATAGGCGTACGGGGCGGTAGTTGAGCGGGTGGGCAAAAACAATTTGCCCGACAAGGAAATATATATGCCCGACAACGAAATATATATGCCCGACAAGTCGACCCCCACCCCAACCCCTAATTCCAAAAACTTCTCGCCAACTGCCTGATCACATCATTTCCGAACGATTTTATTTTTTTAAATTTCCTTCATGAAAATCACTGGGTGGGGGGAGGGGGCGGGGGGGCAATTGCCCCCTTGCATCCCCAGCCCGCACGCCTAGATAGATAGATATTTATTGTATCATTACGTACCATAAATGACACCATACAATATACATACATGTATATTCATTAATATTAATGTTACAAAATCAAATATATACTACACAGTTTTCTATAGACAGATAGTAGTAAAAAACCTTAATATTCAATTAACAGAGTAAAACGATATAATAGTATGAATACTAAAAACTGTAGTATATGAATATGGAAATATATTTTTTTATTTACATCAATAGCAAGTATTAACTGATAAACACATTACGCCTATGACCAGGTTCCCTATGATTCAAACGGTTCAAATTTACGATCATAAGAACCCATGTCAAACCGTTTGTTCAATCACGGGTAATTGGGATATATTTTGTTTCATGGGCATTTGCCCCATGAAGAACCTCGACAAGTACTCCACAGGTTATTTTGGTGATTGTACAAACCTGATGCCATTCTGCGACCGAATTTAAAAACTCACCAATTCTTTCAGAGAGTTTTTATTGAATATACTTTACATTACAAAATAAAATGTTACAAATCCAAAAAGTGATCGATGTTCCATCGGACTTAACGTCTTTAGGGAAGTTGTTTCCATAGTAATGGCTCAGGTATTTCTGTTATCATGAGATAGACGTACGACCAAGCCTCAATGAGACGGCAATACCAAACTCAGATTGGCCACCATCTTAAGTCCACAAAGGTATTCAACTTGTTGTAAGTTCGCATGTTTTTAATTTGTTAACTAACATCGTTGTTAAATTACGTTTAACTTTTCTGATAACATTATCATATTGATACTTCAAGTGACGTCATTTAAAGATGAATACCCACCTTATCTCAATTTTGTTATCAAATTCAATATCTGTAATAGTTTGTTAGTCTGTTAGAAGGTAAAACTATTTAGAAAACCGGACATTGCAAAGGTAGATGTGATTGAAAAAGTATTGGGAACTTTTTAAGAAAGCCAATCAGTAATACAAAAGTGTTCATTGCTGATTGCATTCAAGCCTTCAAATCCACGTGTATTCCTTATTATCCGCTTTTGAATGATAGAATTTCGACTCGTATTTTTATGAGACTACGACGCATAATTATAGAAAAGAAATATATAGAAATACATAGTATGTGAAATTGATTACTTAGTATGTATCAGAAGGAATTATATAGTACTTCTGAAGGCTATATACATAATATATTCAATACCCAAATCGGCCATAGAAAATGCCCCTTTGAATGCACTAACCAAATGTCATATGATGAGTATAAATACTAATTAGGGAAACCATATCTTTAATTTTGAACTACTTATATTCGCCTATAAATGGACCGGACATCACAATCATCAAAGTTCAAGAGCTGAGATTTCTTGCAGTTACAATAGAAGAAGTTATCTTTTATCTAGTATAATGAAGGACCTAGAAATGGACAGACAGGACTCAGAAGAAGACGTTAAAGTGGTAGTCGAAACGCCGCTATGTAAGGCACTGTTGTCCACCGACCTGCCTGAAGATACAGATAGGATCGTACTCGATTGCGGAGCTCAGGTGGATGACTTTTCAGACGATACGGACAATTTGTTGGAAGTATGCAAGTCCAAACCAGTAAAAGTTCTGGATTTTATGATCAACAATAAGTTAAAACCCGTGGAAGAATTTGGTATGGAAGAGTTGTTCGAATGCTGTAAATCTTCAGTAGATCCTTTAAAGAAGCTTAAACTGATAGCTGATGCAGGAGGAAATATCTTTGTTAAGGATGAAGCAGAAAGAAGCCTTCTTCATGTAGCATGCGAATATGGGTCGATGGCAATGATCAAATTCTTAGTTGAATCTGGACTGCAGCCATGTGACATAGACATTGATGGCCATACACCGTTGTTTTATTGCTGTAGCTCAAAAGGAAACCACATCGAACAATTCCAATATTTATGTCTCAATGGTGGTGATTTAAGAATAGACCAAGGCGAAACTCTTCTACATAAAGCATGTTCCGATAGCCCACTGGAAACCGTCAAATATCTTTTCAATCAAGGTTTGGATGTCAACTGTACCACGTTAACTGGCGAAACACCACTGCATTGTTGCAGCATGAATCCCGTGGATCCATTAGAAATTCTGAAATATCTAGTTTCAGTTGCAGCTGATATTGACGCAGTGAACTTTTTCAACGTAGGAGTTCTTCATTCTTTTTGTCAATGGGGAAATTTAGCCTGTGTTCAGTTTCTAGTGCAGAAGGGACTAAATGTGAGTTCTTTAGACGATAACGGTCGAACGCCATTACATTATACTTGTGAATCAAAGCTTCAAGCTCTCGAAAAACTGAAATACTTAGAAGGGGTTGGTGGCGACTTGGATGAAAAAGATATCCACAAACGAAGCCTATTGCATGTTGCGTGTGGATTTCAAAATCTGGAATTCGTGGAATATTTATTATCTCGGAAATTAAGGGTAAATGACATTGACTTGTGGCATCAAAATGTACTTTCATATTGTTGTAAATCCGAGGTGGATTCTATGGAAAAATTGAAACATCTCATCAAAATAGGAGGAAACATCATGGACACGGACGACCAAGCTGAGACGTTGCTGCACTTTACATGTCGTTGGTGTAATCTTGATCTAGTGAAATATTTCGTTGATAAAGGACTGTCAGTAAACTACGAGAATAATTTTGGATTCACGCCCATGTTTTCATGTTGTCTTTCAGAAATAACACCCATAGACAAAATACAATATCTTCTATCTCAGGGAGCACGGATTACGGAAGAAGAAAGGTTGTTCTTTATAGAAAAGGCAGTTGATAGTAAAACTAAAGAATTCTTTCAGAAAACTTCTTTTGCTGTGAATGCAAGTGAACAGTGAAAACTTTTACGTTGTTTTCTTCATTGATATTGTCATGCCATCTGTATATTACTCAATAAAAACAAATGCCATGTTATACGTTGGGATTATTAATAAAAAAAACGGAAATGAGAAATAATGGCCAAAACACAAGCATAGGTTCGTGAATTGGTCCTTGGCAAAATCCATTGGTATTCATCTTTCCTGGAGTACACATTTGCAAATTCAGTGGAGTAGCATTAAAGCATTGTAAACATGACTGTGCTTCTAAGTTTTGGCAATGTGTTTTTACTATAATCGTTTCTTGAGAGGCATCCATTTTATGATGGTCAAGATCACACAATTTCTGTCGATCCTACCAGTATATATTGATATTTGACTCACAAACAAATTATTGATTCAATAAAATGACATCTGGTACAAACGAAAACCTGACACCAGAAACCCATATCTCACTGATATAGATATATATATGCAACCAGTCATAATATGCCATTATAATATTTATTGATATGTTACTGAAAATCTCCATTTTAGATAATCCAATGATGATATGGGTTGATATTTTTCTGATTCATCCAAACATGTTATGACAAAATCATCATCAGGATGAATAAAAAATGCTATGGACTGTCTCCCTTTATTCTTTAAAACTTCACTTTCAGGAATGAGCACCCGATGTTTCTGAAATGTAAGAAGGGTTAAGATTTAGTCGCTCATAGCTCATCGATCAAAACTCTTTTTATATGCAGGGCATAGGCTTCTTTTGAGCAGTTGAGTCTGCCCGTTACAATTGATCACAATACTGGAAATGGGTGACACTGAATGAACTTTACACTACTTCGGCCATTGGATCGACCCCTAATACCGGGTCTCCTAGAGGGAAACAAAACACAAAGAAACTTATAGGCTTAGACTGAAAATGATTAAGGTATCTTACAGTAGCTACTAGTTTATCGGCTGTCCATCTCTGCATCAAGTCACCAATATTCACACAAATAGCACCAGGTACAGGAGTAGCAGCTATATAATCACCATTCTTGTTCAAAACCTGAAAACGTTACATTTCTTTTCCTTTAATCTAACATGTTCTGCAGTTGTTGATTTACTACTTCTCGAGACAAAACAATCGGATCAAAATTAACAACCAAATATTGCGGGTTCGAAGCAAAACTTGCTTGCCCAAGCGATATTCGGAGGGACAATGATGCACTGATGATATCATTGAATTGTGTCATTGGCATAACAAAGCTATTGAAAAGATCCTGATCAAATCAATTTGATTTAAGATTCTAGATATCAATGTAAGATTCAATTTTCAATTTGGGTAAAATTATTAATAATAAAAAATGAACCTCTTTTACCTCTAACCCACCAATACCATCTTGAAACAGTAACGTCAGTGAACCGTAATCACTATGTTCTCCACAACGAACTTGGCCTGGTTTTATGCCTAAAAAAGTATTACTTGATAATAATAGAATGGTTAACCAATGCAAATGTACAACTTGAAATGAATTGGAGTTTTACTTCCTATTTTTATGTTCATGACATAAACCTATTTTCCCAAATTTCGAGATATGCATCCAAAAAATAGAATACGTGACCTCGCTCTACTGTCTTACGACGCTTTAGTCACCTTCTCCGACTAAAGACTAACGGAGTCCGACTAAACAATTTAAAAGCCCAGTCGTTTGCTTAGCATCTTGAACAGTTTGCACATGTTGTTTTTATGTCTTCTTTCTGGACTGAACTAATCAGCAGCTATTTGTGAGATTGGAAAATTAAAGTTTGCTGGTGTACTTACTTCCATCTGCTGGTAATGGTGGATACCATAGTGATCTGATAGTAGTACTATTACCATCACAACCAATATGTTTATGACTATTTCGTAGAAAATTTCTATCCTACAAAATCGTTTAGAAGCCTTGAGTTTTTAAGTAGGTTGAATGTACACACAGATGATTGCGTAATTCAATGTTGAATTTACTAAGCCAAAAATAGCAACTTCCTACGGCATATCGAAAATTCAGCCCATGAAAAATCTCTTATAAAATAATTTAAGCAGTCTGAAATTCACTTCCAATCTCACCTTACTAATGGCGATTTTCAAATAATTTTCTAAAGTTTTTAGGGAAAGAACAACTCGTAACCATTTTCCCCTTTATACGCCCTCTATAGGCCTACGCATTTGCCTAGGCCAAACAAGTTCTAAATCTCCCATTCTTATTTATACCTTGCCATTTTGTGTTTATATATTATACAAGTATCCCTTCTTAAAAGGATTATAAAGAGGTTTTCTAAACTTTGTATATGGATCGGGGACATTGATAGCATAAATTTGCGCCATTCCAATTTCCATTCCGACGTCTGTGGTTCTTGCAATTCCACTAAAACTAACCCGTTTTATGACGTCACTACCAGTGATCTACCGAAAGCTACTATTTAAATTTATGCAGATCACTGGTAGTGACCGCAGATGTCGGAATGGAAATTGGAATGGCGCGAATTGATGCTATCAGTGTCCACGATACACATACAAAGTTTAGAAAACCTCTTTACAATCCCTGGATCATTGCCTGATTAAGACAAATGAAATCTAGTTGAAAGATTAAAAGTAGTATAAAGATAGTAATTGTTTTCTATATAAAGGTGTCTTATTCAAAAATCATATCAATAACTAAATAGCGTTTGAATAATGAATAATATTAGTCAAGACTTACCTCAAGTTTTAAGCCTAATGTAAAAACATCAAATATACGAAAAGCTATTTGTCTGCATTGATCATAAAAATTTTGTAATGTTTCTTTCATCTCTGTAACTTCTTTATCTGGCCAAAACTATAAGAAAATGATAAAGTGGGTTTCTTTTATACGTTGTATATGAACCCGTGACGGATCTTGTATATTCCCTTTAAAGCGTAATGTTCAGAAATTTTCGATTTGGGCCTTGAATAAATGTAAATAGCCTTCAGAAGTACTAGAACTGCACAAGAATCGCACAATCCATTCAATTATATCTCTACCTTAACATTTATCTTTCATTTTCTGTGTCTTTTCTATATAAGGCATGGTCTCACTAAAGTACGAGTAGTATGTATGACGTTCAAAAGCTGACACTTATAGATACGCAGGGAAAAAAAATCCAGGTTCTGAAACTAAAATTTTCTTGGTTGAAAAGTTAGTGAACATATCCCTTTAAATGCTTGATTTTTTCAAGTTTGATTGCCAAAACATGAAATTGTAGTATCATCACGTGAGTCCCTAAAAATGGCACCACCGACTGTGGTCGTCATTATGCTATTGTCACCAGAACAGCTCATACTTACAGCTATCACTTACCTTGGCATGATTTGGTGTAAAATTAAATGCTTCTTTACGATCGCCTGGTCGTTCTGGATTTAAACTGAAAAATAATTAGATCTGTCAAGCCCAATATAACTCTTAGATAAATAAACTAAAAAGGTGCAAAAATATGTTTAGTTCTTGGTTGTGTAAGGTTTGGTGGACACGATTTGCAATATATAAGAATCTGATAAAGAAAAAAACAACTAAGTTTGAAAAGAAATCACCAATACCTTCCCTATGGATATTTAGACAAACCACTTGACAGTGAGCTCTTCTCTTAATAACAGAATACTGTTGACTTTTATTTGACGTTGATTTGTCATATTATATCAACCAACTTATTCGAAATTTAGGGGCCCTTGTAGCAAATGACAACGCTTTATCCGCTTTATCTAAGCTATAGCTTGAAATACCTTTCTCTTCCCATTTCTACATATCCATGGTTGTCTGCAGAGTCTTGGGGACGAACGTATTTCAATTTTACTTCAGTTGGCAAGTCAAAAAACGTTTTAGAGACGCCAATTACTTGCTCAATCTGAAACGTAAAAAACATCGTCGGATTGCACATTTTGTAAATGAAATGGAGTTGCGTATCCTACTTTGCTGCTGCTTGGTTGAAAAACGAGCTGTCATTTCCCAATGCAAACTACTGTATTCCCATTTCCAACTGTTCTTGTGTCTTTAACTTTCTTGCTGCAGCACTGGGTCCAGAGCTATTATTTGTAAGCTTTTAAAACGAGTTTTGAATTTTTGATGGTTTTTAATTGTAAAAAGGTACCAAAAATTAGTGCAAGACTGTACTTATTGGAAAATGGAAATTATTTTGTCATCGAGTTAACCAAAAACATTATATCGACGAATTGGCTGGTAATCTCACAGAGGTCAAGAGTTCATTGAGACAGGGGTCATTGGTTTGACCTATGAATACTAATAGTAATAATTATACTGAAGTCTATTTAAGTCTTCACTTACTGAGAAATGTTTCAAAGATAAAGAAAACATGCCTTCATTGTACTTATATAGCCATTGTACTTATAAAGCGAAATAAAAACATTGGAACAAAACTTGGTATACGTTGTGTTGGCCTTCTTACATACACTATGATAATTATTCATAAAAAGCATACCGGAATCTCTGTTTGAAATATCATCAGCGTTTTCCAATTGTTACGTTTCGTGAATTTGTCGGATCATGCAAGGATTCTGATGTATAGTTATGAAACCAGTTAAGTTTACTCTCAATCTAATTAAAATTAGATTACATTTCGTTCCGGTTATTTTTTGATTGTCAATCAAAAAATAACCGAAACGAAATGTAATATAATTTTAATTAGATTGGTTTACTCTATGCTCTTATTGACCAATTTTGAAAATAGGTTTTTGTTTTGTTATAATGCATTCTTTTGGGGAGTTGTCTGTGGCAGCAGAATCTAGATCAACGAAATACATGACCTGGGGTCACCCTCCATCTTGTATCACATGCTTAATTTGAGAGCTATCATTGGTCTACATTTCCAAATGTGAACATGAGATGAGCGCAAGTGACTGCCTACGTGTTAGCTGTATCATACCATTTTGACTTTTGTTTTGATTGACTATTTGGTTTGGAATAGTGATGACAGCAAACTGGTGTAACCTGGTACAACTTGGCCAATTGTACTGCCATGCAGCCACTGCGTGAGACAAAGGGACCCCGGGATCAAAATATGCCAAGAGGCATGGGTGGGCGTACATCATAAGCATAAGCATCAGTTGTCTTCGGACTACACATCAAGATGCATAGTGTACAATCCTAAGAAGTAGTATTCCTTCAATGAACGTTAACAAACCGTTATAATATGAAGATATGTATACTTACTAATTCTTGTGGTATACCATGATTTATAATATAACAGAAACCAATAGAATCAAACGCTGAAATAAGTTCATCTCCAATTTTCTTTAAATTTCCATTGCTTATTTCTGATTCAGTTTTAATGTGTAATCCATATTGTTGAAAGTCAACAACGGGTATGGAGGTCGCCATATTGTGCTCACTGATCTATATCGTTTGCCCACTGTCTCACTGACCTTATCGGCCGTGACATATTGAGTAGACTCGGTATGCCAGTAAAACTCTCCCTGAGTGATGCTTGTTAACATAAGTTATAGTATAGTAATAACTTCTTACTTTATGTACCCATACGAACCATGGGTCTCAAAGATAATCCCCCACCCTAAAACAATCATCATTTGTTAGGTAACGTAAATGTAAAAGGAAAAAAATCGTAATTTTCAAATTTTTCGATCGATGTTTCCCTGAACTCTCTTAAAGCTCAAAGATGTTACCGTCTTTTTAGTGTCGCAAGTCGTCAACAAGAGAACTGTCAGAAAGGTCTCAGATGCAAGGACGTCAACTTTAATTTTCAAAATTTTCTTAGGGTGAAAATCGTTCAAACCATTTGTTGTTTTTTATGACCTAAGATGCAAGGTAATCAGCTCTAATTTTCAAAATGTTTTTATGACATTTTTTAAATGATTTTTTTAAAAAGTAATAAAAATGCTCTGTATCTGAGTAGCCCGAACAATAATATACCTATATATCGGTTCATAATGTATTTTTGTAACATGTTATATTTCATAATAATTAACGTGACACACTATAAATATACAAAGTTGATTTAAAAATTGACACGCTTGGTTAATAAACCATCCTACATATTCAATGGTCGATGCTATTGTAATATAGAATATAATTCAGGTCAAATGATACCCAATATAATTGACTGTATTCGACTCTTCGACCAATTGACTTCTGCCGTGAATTTCGGGGGGGGGGGGGGGTTGCAATTGGGGCCAATTTATTGTCGGGGGGTGGGGGGCTACCAGCACCAAGTATCCGTATGTAACATTATACGAATTTCAAAGTGTGGGGGTGGGAAGGGGGGTCAAGCCCGGGCCAGCCTAAATTCTGAAAACATTTTCTCTAAATTCTTATAAAAGGCTTTAAAAAGAAAAGAACAAAACAATTCCGTTTGTTCGAACGGATAGTGAACATTCCCTTTTAAGCAACTTGTATATTTTGATATTCAACACAATTGTGACAATTTGAACTAATTTATTTTAATATGCCCAGGTTGATCTTTACACTGTCGTTGTCATTAAAATATTTGAAGATGTTCTTTTCAATGATATGTTAATGAAAATCTTTTTTTCACATAATCCAATGTTAAAATAGGTTCATATTTATCTGATCCATCCAAACATTTTATAACACTATCATCGTCAGAATGAATAAAAAATGCTAATGATTGTCTCCCTTTATTCTTTAAAACTTCGGTTTCTGGGATGATCACCCGATGTTTCTGAAATATGAAGCACATACATTCAATCGTTTGTTTCAAAAACGGAAAGTCGCGGTCTGCACTCTTCTACTCGACAACCCCAACCCAAGCAGGGGCGGATCCAAAACTTTTCTGCTGCCGTTGAATGCTCGTTATATTTAAGAGGTTTATGGGGTTCATTGAAAGAATCAATTGGAAGCATTCCATCTGTGGTTTCGCGGTTGTGACATCAACAAAAACTAAGTTTAATTGGAATTGCTGGAACCACAGACGTCTGATATCAAATTGAAATTGTGCAAAATAAATGCTATTTATTGTTCCCCTTATGCATACAAAATGCAATTCAAAAAAACTCTTTAGATAAAGATATGACGTTTAGATCGATCCAAATAACTAACAATAAATGTAATGTATCTTACAGCAGCTACTAGTTTATCTGCTGTCCATCTCTGCATCAAGTCACCAATATTTACTAAAACAGCACCAGGTACGGGAGTAGCGGGAATATACACACCATTTCTGTTACATACCTAAAACAGAGATAAACATTTGAGATGCGTTGAAGGAACATAATGTGCGTGTACCGTGCATGATATATTGCGTTGAACCAGTGGCGTGGTGGCTCCAAATTGGCGGGGGGTGGGGGGGGGGTGGACACAAACTCTTTTTGGCGCTTCAAATAAAACTGCTCCCTTGCAACTCATGGTACCACCCACACCCCTCTATCTACCCTCTAATGTATTCTGTTCAGGTATGGATCATCACGCATGAAAGAACTGATGCACATGTGAACATCTAGAGCCTTCCGACCGTGGAACACCACGTCGACGAGGAGGCAAGAGAGGGTACGGGGGTTCTTCCACGGAAAATGTTGAACATTAAGACTGTTGTAGATGCGATCTAGATATATTTCAGGCACTTGCAGCCCCGAAAAAAAAATTCGATACTGAAACGCAAAACACAAATTTCTTAGGTATCTATTCTCAATTAGGACACATTTTAGACTATGCTCAAATAAAAAAAATAGCGATGCCATCTTAATGCACCCACATTCGTAATGGCAGCCAATTCGTCCGGGAGGTTGACAAGAGTTATCAGTATATGAAAGATTCTGAGAGTAACATTTTCTTATTACACGGGTTTTATTGACAGTATGTTTCTTCAAGTGGATTAACTTAATAGGCTTCATCCATGGGTGATCACAAACACTCTCACCAAGTTTCGTAAAAATCCATCAAGAAACCAGCTCTCTATCGGGTCCACAAACTATTCAAGAACAAGGGCAATAATTCATAGTAAATATTTTTCGATTCGTGTGGCCAGGTTTTCAAAACTGGAGGTGCAATGGTAAAGATGAACATTGACATATATATTGACATTGCGAACGGAGCGAATAATGAGCGGGGTCCAGAGTCCCGCCTGAGCTTGATGGGGGAGCAGCCCCCGGAAGCTCCAGGGTTTAAACTATTTGAAACAATGCAGGAAGGCTATTTGAAGCTATATTTTTGGATTTTTATTGTATGTTTATGCTTGCGGCCGGTCGGAGACCAAAAATACTCAACATACATTAAAACAAATTAAAAAAGTAAACTTAAAATTCAATTTCAAAACAGTAGCCACAGAATGTATGATAATATTTATATTCTGCTATATGTTGTATGGGGTTTATAAGAATAAGCTCGAAAATAATTAGTTCTACGCATTATTTTGGAGGGCTTTTTGGCGCCCCCTTGCAACGTCGGCGCCCCCTGGTTTCCATTCGCTGGATGGGAGGCAAGGTGTGACTACAAAACTCAACTGTATACTTACTTCTAATCCTCCAATACCATCTTGAAACAGTAGCGTTATTGAGCCGTAATCACTATGTTCTCCACAACGAAGTTGCCCTGGTTTTAGACCTGAAACAAGTGAGAATACATCAACACTGATAGGGGAACATTCAGCATTTTTTAGGCTCGACTTGAGCCTTGAATAATATTAAATTAGCCTCCAGGAGTACTAGAACTGCACGAAAATATTTGCTATATATAAGGCATAGTCTCAATAAAAAACTCTGATTGATAATAATGGATGCACTGGTGTTTTAATTTCGATTGTGAGCACTGTTAGTGATTGACTTAGCAAAAAAATCCAGCTTCTGGTACTAAGGTTTGATAGGTCGAACGGATGGTGAATAAGTTTCACGTAAAAAAAAAAGATATTTATGACAAAATGTTACAAAACCAACGATAACAGTAGATGTACATGTACTTACTTCCGTCTGCTGGTAATGGTGGATACCATAGTGATCTGATAGCGGTACTATTACCGTCACAACCAATTTTCTTGTGGTTATTTCGTAGAAAATTTCTATCCTGCAAAATCATTGCAAATTAATGTTTGGGCTGCTGTCAATATGTCTTATTACTCATTGAGTAAATTTTAAAATTTAAAATCTAAAGTATAATTATTGTTTATTTAGATAAATTTAAACTAGAACATGTGCAAAGTAGGGTATGAACATGGAACATAGATATATGCACTGCAAAAAGCAATTTAAAGTTTTTAGTATTACATATTTAAGATTGTTTTATGATTACGAAACTCCGAAGTTAATTTTTTTATTATACATTTCATAATTGGCACGTATCTAGCGAGGCAGGATATGCTTACATTTTAAGGCACCAAATGACAATATTCAAGAAACATATTCTAAAAAACCAAAATGGCACAACATTTTAACTGAATTGAGTTTTTATTTATGATTGACTTTATAATTTGCCTAGACAAGACTTACCTCAAGGTTCAAACCCAACGTAAAAGCATCAAACATGCGATAAGCAATTTGTTTAAATTGATCATAAACTTTTGGAAATGTGTCTTTCATTTCTGGAACATCTTTATCCGGCAAAAACTGTAAAGAAAAAAAACAAATATGTACATAAAAGGCATTTTTTGTCGCCCAATTAGATTTTTTAGTATGATTTGATACGATTTGGTTTAGATTAGCAGTGGTCTACGAATGCGAAATTCAAATCGACGATTAGGCAATATGGCTGCCTCCATTGACAACAAATGAAAGACCGCTATTTTGATTACATAAGTAACTTTCACATGCCGCCATCTTGGAAAAGTCTAATTGAATCGACTGACCACTTCCTTGGACGGTTAGGAAGATTAGAAAATACATTACTTATAAACACGAATGGACATAAAGTAGTCGAAAAAGGGGGTTTCTTTTAAATGTATTTGTGGCAAAGTAACTTATACTTCTTGGTGCGCAAAAACATTGATTCATATCCGTTACCGCTATTTCTGCTACCGTTGAATGGTAATTACATATTATGCATACTATTATGTAGAGTTGTAACTGTTTGCTCAACTTAAGTTTCGATATACCCGACAGTTTGTTTGTGCATAGAAATACTTCTATGGTTTGTGATGTTCATTATAGCGCCGTACAAGTACTGTTTTAAAATCTAGTGATCATTTTGCTCACCTTAGGCCGACTTGGTAAGAAATCAATAGCTTCTTTTGTATCACCTGGTCGCTCTGGATTTAAACTGAAATACGAAATATTTAATACTTATCTCTAAATTTGCGTTGGAAGAAACAGCACGGGTTGTCAAATGTCATAAGATACAGTGATGATGGTACAGGGAACCCGTAATGAAGGCCAGTGCACACAGCCAAAGGTTTCAAGAAAAACAGCAAGGAAACAAAGCAAAGAGAATTTACAAACATCAAATGGGGGTAAAACACACACAAAAATCACTTGGAGGTTAAAAGGGGAGGATGATCATTTTTTTCTTCCATAACAATAATATATTTCAAATTACCCTTCATGTTCCATATGTACATATCCGTGGTCTGTATTAGAATCTTTAGGACGAACATATTTCATCTTGGTTTCTATGGGCAAGTCAAAAAATGTTTTAGAGACTCCAAATACTTGCTCAATCTGAAATATAATAGATAACATTTAATGATTAATCGAGTGAACTATATTTAAAAGTTTTCTTAGGTCATGGATGGCTATAGTATAGCTCGATATAATACGTGTAGTTAACTTCCCTGGAAGCTATCCCCAGTAATTATAGGGGTATGGGATCGTTCGTGCTTGGTTTTATTATTACACTTAAAATGGAACATTCGGCATTTTTAGAGTTGATTTGGGTCTTGCATATCATGGAACTGCATGAAATCGCATAAACTAAACATGTGTCTTCCAATTTCTTAATATGTGTTTATTTATAAGGCTGACTACAAGCCGTATTTTTTTACTTTCAAACGCTGATATTTATGGACACACATGGATTGGAAGGCTTATTTTTTAGGAAGAGCTGTGAACATTATTGCTGATAAGCTTAGGTAAAACAAATCTTACACTTGACAATCTTGACAAACGTGTCAAAAAATATATCAAACCCTCCCTGTCCTGTAACAATAAATATCTTAATCCTTATTCGACATTTATGGGTAGAGATCACATTATATAACGGAACACAATTTTATGGAGACATAAAGAGACTGAACATGACAATGTAGATTGTTGAAACTTTGTGTGTAATAAAACTAAGGAGTAGTTTACCATAAAATTGTGTTCCGTTATTTAATAAATATCTTGTAAGCTAAAAAAAAGTATACTTACCAATTCTTGTGGTATACCATGATTTATAATATAACAGAAACCAATAGAATCAAACGCCGCAATAATTTCATCTCCAACTTTCTTTAGAATTTCATTGCTTATTTCTGATTCATTTTCTATGTGAAGTCCACATTGTTGAAAGTCAACAACGGGTATCGAGGCCGCCATAATAGTGGTCAATATCTCCTGAATTGTAAAATAAGTCCAATTATTATAGTTTTTGTAGTATTGTCAAAATTTGGAATACTGTAGCAGTGAGAATTTTCACTAAAACTATGATAAGGAACTTGAAACTGTTTAATAATAACGGGATACAATATTTACAAATACATCTGCGTTGTCCGTCTTTATAGCATGTTCCTTTAGCAACGGTTATCATTTCATTAATCCGTTACTATCATAAAAGACATTCACGTCATTAATTTTGATTGGTAGAACGATAACTCTTCGACCAGTTAGATTCATTGTAACAAATTATTGCGGGAAAACTTTCGAATGACCAGACGCTAAATTTCTTGTAGCAAATTTACCTTGCGATAATCTAGTCTCAAAGGTCAAGACAGAATTGATACCAAAATAGAGGATCGTAGAATATATTTACTTGATATCATATCAATCCGTATTGATACAAAAGTTTGTCCATTAATTAATTAAGGTACTTCCAAACCTCAGCCATTTTTTTTCTCACGTGAAAAATGAAAAAAAAATATTTCTGCACCTGCTGATATGGGCCTTGGATACGTGGACTCAAAATATGACATGACTTGTTGGGAACATAATTTTGCGGGAACCCACCTTTAAATCACAACATGCACTCAATAAACTCAAATTTTCTGTCCCAAAAAAGCCAAAATGCAGGATTCCACTTTGTTTACAAGTCGTCTTGCACATTCTATCAAATATTTCTTCGCCTTTTTTGGAAAATAATTGATTTCTAACAAAGTTTAGGCATTAATTATTTTGAAAACGTCTTTTATGCTTATCAAGCAAATAAATATAAAAACAAGAAGAATCGATCGTACGTTTCCAAAATATTCGCAATTTTGAAGAGGACTATTTTCCGATCGCCATTACATCCGGAATGTGATTTGGTTCCAGCTGAAGCCTGATTTGTGTTTTTTCAAGCAAAGTTCTGTAAATTTGTAAAGTGTCACAGGTTTTTTTTTTTTTTATCTATTACCACAATTTGTTCAGTCTGAAAATGATAATGTAATAGTCACAGTGGAAAGCTTATGAAAATAAGGTGAAAAGCAGGTTTTATTTGGGCACTACAGAACTGTCAATAGATATCACGTGAGAGGCAAGTTTTTTAATATTTTGTATGTTTTAAATCCCATTTTTATCACTTGTAAATGGGTACTATGTGAAAGCTATACTAAATAATGCCAAGTAGAATGAAATGAACTTTCTATGGTGAGACAGACATGCCACAAGTCTAGAGAAATAGCACTGAATGAATACAAATTTTAAATGCTTTGTCTAACCTGTTTATTTATTATTTTAGGTATTAAATGCAGAAAAGGTAAATGTAAATACACTATGTTTTAAAGATTGAAAAGTTACATTTTTATGCAATTATAAAGATGATGTATGGTGCATTGAATTATACTTTAGACCAATAAAAAAAATTCTTGTCAGAATAAGGTAAATAAGCTTATACATTTTCATAATCTTTTGTCCTAAATAAAAAATGACTAATTGATTTTTTTTCATAGTAAGGTACTCAGTTTTAAAGGAAATTGATGTATTTGTCTCAAGAATTAGCTACCACAGTGCAGTGCTGTAGGGCAAGGCAGACCACCATACATTGAAAAAAAGAAGTAGTCCTCCAAAAAAAATGGCTGCCATCAAATAAATTTGTGACAAATTAGAAAGGATATTACAAGTAATTGAGATATTTTATTAAAATTTCTGGATCGAGATATTGTACTCCAGTTATATAAGAAGCAAGTGATGTGTGTTTTAGCCATTATCTCTGGATAAATAATGTGAAATTGTGTAGCTAGTAAACACCTCAATGTGTAACTGTTCAATCAAAAGTTAAAAACTTGGTCATTTCATCCTAAATGGAGGTTTGGAAGTACCTTAAAATACAGATGTGACGTCACCCTTTGTTATATATTTGTATATTTAACTTATTGTACGGGCATTTTGCCAAGAGTACATTATTTTTTCAAAATGGCGGCAAATCAGTGGAGATGACCTGTTTCTGATTGATTTTGCTCACTATATCTTTTGGCTTCAAAACATGTATGAATCGGTGGGTGCCTTTTGCCGCAGTGTACCAAACAGCACAAAATTGAATTGTAAAACGAAACTTAATGTTTCTGAAGTCTTGAAACTATTTCCTATTTTCCGCCAAAATAAAAAATAAAATATGAACAGGAACACAATTTATGTCTTAAAGTTTGTTTTTACAGAGGACAATTTTCAGTTTAACATTGTGACCTTTTCTGGTTGAAATTTCTAAGAGAGAAATGCATTTTCATTTAATGTAAACTTACAAAAATTATATTCTTTATCAAAGCAAAGACATTCTAAGGCTAACAGTAGCATTGTCAGGCTGATATTCCAATTCTCGTAAAAATAATCGCATAAATTCAAAAGTCTTTTTAACTTGCATAGACAGTAGTTTATATATTTTGTATGGTTCGAATCGTATGGTACTTGGTATTTATTTTTTTCAAGATTTTACCACAAAACTATATTTTAGACAACAGATTAAAATATTTCATGGCCATTCCAGATTTCATCAGAACCTTTAGTTCTGTTTTACAAATCGTTTTAGTGCAGTTGAGCACGAGTGAAAAGTTAGGCAATGCGGCAAAACGAACTCATCGAATTGATGTCTTCTACAAAATGATTACAGAATATTCTTATTGGCAAAGTTTGAGAACTTAATTTTTTTGTTCATTTTAAGAAGTGGTATCGCTTTAAGAAATCATCCTCAAGTTCATTCTTGAAATAAGCTAGTTTGTGAAATCCCAAAGAAAACTTTGTTATGTAGACGTACCAATTCGAAATACAATGCATAAATCATTGTCCATAAGACGACAAACAATTACAATATAGGCATGTCATATGTACATTACGATCGTTTAAAGATTAAAATGAAATGTGAAGCACTAAAAAACTACAATAATTTACCCGATCAAGAATATTCATAAATCTAATCCAAACATCTCGAGAGTTTTAATCTGCAATTGTGTTTTATGGCACGTGAGTTGATCTCGTGTGACCTATAATATTGCACGTGACTGAGTTCTTGTTAGAGTAGGTATAATGACATAGTGATGGGGGACTCATGAATTTACAGTGAGCTGTTTTTTGGTTGATCTGTATTTTAAGTAGGTTAATGATCCTCAAGCAGTCCAATGCGTTCGGTCCTTGTGTTACGATCATTATTGATCTTATAACTATAAAATCTAAATGTCCGTCATTTTTCAGGAATATTTGACTGATGATATGATGTCGAAACTGACAAGATGTATAAGTTATATGCATTGTTTCCGAAGTGTATGGGCTAATTTAACTCCTCTTTTTCGACTTTCTATCAATTATCATACATTGGACAAAAAAATAAAAGACTAAAATTGAAACTTAAACTAGACTTTGAATATATAAGGCGCTAGAACTATAAACACTTGCCTTGGAAGTCTTTATCAAATATAGTAAACTCCACACGCCCTGAAAGAAAAATTAAAATAAAATCTCTTAATATATATACATGAACCTACATATCATTTACGAGTGACTGCATATTACCCCTCAGAACCGGTTTGAAACTATTTGCATTGTTCTTATTCGACAGCCCTTTATTTGTTTTTCACGGGTCTGTTGTTTACCCTTTTTGCACCGAATGCTTTCATATAGGGATTGTGTGCCAATGGTCTTTCTCTTACTTTTGTTGTTTAACCTGTTCGTACCTAGTTCAGAACACATTGCTTTCAAACATTCAGTCTTAGAAATACAATATATCTCCCCTTGAGAAACAACAAGATCCCAATTGTTGTGAAAGAATTCGCCATTATATACATCAAATGCAGAAACTTTTATGAACTAAATTTTCTGAGTCATCATAGGTATTACATTACCTTAATCGTAACCATTTATTTGGTCACTTGAAAATTTTGTTACATGAAAACAATGGTCACACGCAAATATATAATGGAAATAAAGCAATATTGTAAATATGAACCCCTCCATTCACCTAAGCTGGGTATTGGCCAAACATCTTGGCATTGATCTTTCCCAGATTATCCCTACCCATTTTAAATCTGGGTTGACTGGAATTAAGTGGAAAAAATAATAACACGTGCAAACAGTAGGTAAAAGTCGATATAATGAGAGTAATGTAGCTACGTTTCGGGGCTATAATCCCTTTATCAAGCAAAAAAAAATCATATATATTTGAAGGCGAGAAAGGTCCTTTCTCTAAGAAAAACAACACTAATCTGACAAAAAATAGGAAACTTTGCTTAGTTATGTAAAAAAATGTATTTCAAGGGAGATAATCAGTATAAAAAACGAGAAAAAATATAGGTGAAGGAAATGCGATATTAATGTCAAGGGTAGATTAATTCAAATAGGAGAACTGTTTGTTCACCCCTGAAGGTGCTAAGGTTCCAAGACGATGTATAATATTCATCTCGCAACGTTTTCCTCCGTAGGGCTGGGCGACACCAGTAACTTTAACGTGTTCTATAGAATGACCCGGGTATAATATTATTTTGTTTGATACTACGAAGGTGGGCTGAAAAACGTTTAGATAATTGACATCGGGTTTCGCCTATATAGATGTGTGAAGATGACTTATCACTTACCCAAGGTCATCGGAATTTCACACCCAGATTAAGATCCAAACAAACTACCGCAGCCAACCAGCATCATTTGTTTGAAAGGTCACTGGACTGGACACATCACGTATTTGACCGTTATGAATCCATAATGTAGTACACATCTAGGCTATACCAGATCTCGACTTTCAGGTCAAGGTGAAGCGTTTTAAAAGAGTATTTACTGTTATTATTATTATATGCGAAACAAATAATAAATTGTGTTTTCGCTTGAACTACTTAGAAATAAAGCGTTTCGACTTGATCTACACAAAGTATAGTTTGATACCACGCATTGAATTTGATTTTATGAATTCATCATTTATGTATCGAATAAATTTTCATCCCATATTATTCGACGTCTCTAGTCGCTACTATTCTATTCTATTTCTATGGAAATTTTAAGGGCGATACCACCTCTTAAAATTAACGAAAATTAAGTTCTCAAACTTGGCCAATAAGAGTATATTCATCAAAGGTGTCTACGATATATAAACAGAATCAAATAAACCATAAATCTAAGTAATTTTTCATAAAATGACAGGTTATTATTGAAAAACGCATAACAAAACGCTATATTTTGTATAATATCTTAACGTAATTATAATATACAGTGTATAAGGTATTTTTCTGGATTTATCAGATTATACAGTATAGATAGAACACCAAAGAGCCAAATGAATATACACTCTTATTCTTCAAGTTTGATAATTTTGCTTTTTTGATCATTCTAAGAAGTCGTATTCCTTTTAGAAGTGTTAGCCTACTGCCTTGTTTTTGGTTGAATCAATTACCTCTCTGAGAAGGACCTTTATAACTGGCTCTTTAGTAGACCTTGAAAGACGTTGTTAAGTCTTGCCACTTCTAATTACACCACAAACGCTGGTTACTGCTTTTCTAAACTTTTGTTACGTCTGGATCTTCAGCTTCAGCTGTATCACATTGGCCTTAGAAACACGTCTTCTAATGCTACTAGAATTACATTAGTGTCGCTTAAGGATTATTACATTAGTTGGGTTAGCTACAGATTTCATTCGCAGTCTACCTATCAGGGCAAGGAGCAAGCCTTTGAACCTTTGTCGCTGCGTTTAGCGTTCTGAAAATGAACGGGATCGGGTGGGTTGGGGCCCCTTGCTATGTGAGCCCTGGTCTTTTCGGGAGGTTGGCCTTTGGACTTGGTTCAACCAGTTCTTGTGATTATTGGAGCAACTATTATTTGTTCCGGACTATTTATGAATAAGGTCAAGGTATATGATATCATACATTAACTAAATAGGGCAAAAAGGGTCGTTGACCAAATATATACGAGATGTTTTAAAAAAAACTGAAGCATGGGTCAAAGATCATTGAGCCGGAACTTTATCATAGGGTACATTCTAGGGTCGAATTGGGTCTTGAATAGCCTAAAAAAATACTATATATTTCTCTAAATAAACGTATGTCTTTCAATTTTGTGTTCTATATAAGGTATCTCACTAAAATACGAGTCGTATTATTGGTAATTACGAATATGTATCTGAAGGCTCAAATTTCGAGGAAGGGGGATGCCAACAATAATACTGATTAGCAGAGCTAAAGACAACGTATGATTATTGTAAGGAATAGTGAACGTGTCTCTTGTTGCTACTTGTGCAAATAAATAATAGATAATATAGATGCTCAACAAAAGTTTAATATTTAAAGCTATACCACTTCAACCAGTTTATTTTAATGCGCTCAAGTTGATATTAACATTATGTGATTAAATTATATTATCATGTTCATGTTAGTGAAAATCTTAATTTCAAAAAATCCAATCCTAATATTGGTTTATATGTATCTGATCCGTCCAAACATGTTATGAAACGATCAGCGTCGGGCTGGATAAAAAATGCCATGGATTGTCTCCCTTTATTCTTCAAAATTTCAGTTTCTGGGATGACCACCCGATGTTTCTGGAATGGAAATAATTACACAAAATTGATTCGGTTCTTTAAGAGATGTATTTTCCCTACCTATATCCCCTAACATGATATAACATAATGTTGTATTTATCAGGACACATTCCAACATCAGTGTTATCTGGATACATCCTAAGAGCGTCTTCAGGATGTATTCTAACAAAAGTTTTCCCTGAAAGTGTCTTTTTGTATGCCACGTAAAAAGATTGAAATTTGTACGTATTCATACGAGAACGCCTTATGGAATTACCTTCACGTCTCCCAAATATAAGAATAACTCATGGAATGAATGTGAGACAGGACCACTTGAGTTTATTATTATACTCGTTCACTTTTCGGTAATCTTGACTAAGCGTTTGATGACATCTTACCCGCAAAATATGATCGTATCAAGGAAGATATGTGACGTCATCAACAACTTTGTTGAATTGCTATAATTTACCCATATATACATACAATATAACTTTATCCGACCGGGGTTGCAATGGATGTTTTCTATAGATTAAAAACGGGACGATTGGAATAGTTCCTAATAACTAAAAATGAATGTATGGTATCTTACAATAGCTTTAAGTTTATCTGCCGTCCATCTCTGCATCAAGTCACCAATATTAACACAAATAGCACCAGGTACAGGAGTAGCGGCTATATAATCACCATTCTTGTTACAAACCTACGCCAGAATTAAACATTTCAGATGCTTAAATGTTCGGGACCAAGGATGTTTGGGTTTTTTCCTGAGGACACAAACTGAGCTATGGGTCATGGATGTAATATTTTGTATTATCTTGATTGATATGCATGCAGTGTTCACTTCCCGCAATCGTTTTGAACTGGAACCCGATTTAAATGAGTTTGTGATAACCACCGAGTAAGTAATTTCAAATTGTTTCAAAACAAAAAATCCCCAAGTTGCACACCAATTTCTACTGACGTTGAACATCTTTTAGTTGAAAACCAAGGCTGAAGTCGAACAGATACGGTTACCATTCATGATATACTGCATTTAACACAATACATGTATTAGGATACACAGAAACACTTTGTTTGTTTTTTAATATAAGATATTTTTTACCAAAATATGGTACATTCTTACATACCCTTACCTCTAATCCACCCATACCATCTTGAAACAGTAGCGTTATTGTATCGTAATCAGTATGTTCTCCACAACGTAGTTGACCAGGTTTTATACCTGAAACATATCAACTATGATACAAACAGTGTGTAATTTAGAGAGTTAAAGTAACCACAATACAACTGACTTTTATCATCGAATTTCATCTTGCATGCTAGTATACACACAGGTTAAAAAAAAAGCGTAAGAAGTATCTAAAACGGAAGTCAAAAAAGTTATGTCATTCCATTTATAACTCTATCCTGGAACCAATGACGTGCCTGGAACGCAATAAATTCTCAATACAATATATTATGACCAATCAAAAAATGTAATTTTCACAACTGCGGGAAAAATGACGTTATCATTGTCAACATCCGTTTTAGATACTTTTTATGAAGCAAGACTTAACATATTTCGATAAAATATGACGTGTTATACTTGTGTTAATCTGTAAAAGTGATGATTTTTGTTTAATGATAGTTGCTATTTTGATCTTGACGATGCCGAGAATTTAGCAAAGGCTTTGGGCCTTGAATATATATGTAACTTTAGCCTCCAGAATTATAGAACTGCCTAAAAATCGCATAATCCTTTCAATTTAACCCGTGCCTAAACATTTATCTATAATTTTCTGTATTTGTGTTTTCACATAGCGATAGCATAGTCTTACTAAACGACGAGTCTTATATTTCAAGGCTTATATTTCGACGGAAAGTTGTAAACATCATTACGGATTAATAAAGTCAATTTGAGATCTTGAGACTAAAAGTTTATCGGTAGAACGAATGGTGACAATATCCCTTTAAGTTGATTCATTCTGTGTAACTCTTCTGGAGTGCAGCTTCTGGGTTGAAAGTACTACTTGTGCTGTAAGTTGAAAGCTGGAATTCAGCCCCCGTTACCGTTGTTGCTATTATAAAGTTATTTGCGAGAAATTGGCCAGTTTAAACGCAGCTACAGCAACAACAGTGATAACAGCTCTGACGCTGACATCTCTTACCAATGTCGATAAAATGCATAGGTTTTAACAAAATCTGGACTTATCCATCGATCACATTGATCATAAAGATTTTGAATATACCAAGGGAATTAACTTGAAACTTCAAATGAAATCATAAAAATAGTATCTGTGACAAAATGTTACAAAACCAACGATAACAGTAGATGTACTTACTTCCGTCTTTTGGTAATGGTGGATACCAATTTGCTCTGATTATTGTACAGTTACCATCTTGTCCAATGTTCTTATGATTATTTCGTAGGAAATTTTTATCCTAGAAAATCAGAGTAAAGCCTACTCTGTGGCTACAAATTGTTCTGATCGAAATTTTCGATTGAGATGCAAATGAAGATCTTGATGACATTTGACAATTGCATTCAACTTACTACAAAGTATCAAAATCATTCCAAAATATTAATGTATCCATTTGCCTCAAAAATTAAAGGGTTTGTAAAGAGTATTTCTAAACTTTGTATGTATATCGGAAACACTGGTAGCATCAATTTGCGCCATTTCTATTTTCATTTCGACGTCTGTGGTTCTTGCAATTCCACTAAAATTAACGCGTTTTATGACGTTACTGACAGTGATCTACCGGAAGCTACTTTTAATATCTATGCAGATCACTGTCATAGAACGCGCTAGTTTCAGTGGAATTCCAAGAATCACAGACGTCGGAATGGAAATTAGAATGGTGCAAATTGATGCTATCAGTATCCCTGATACACATACAAAATTTAGAAATACGCTTTACAATCCCTTTAAAACTCTAAAATGTTAAAAGATTTGACCAAAATATAAGTTTTTTTTTTACCTCGACCTCCACTTACCTGAAGGTTCAAACCCAAGGAAAACGCATCAAATATACGGAAAGCAATTTCTTTACATTGGTTAAAAAACATTTTATATGCATCTTGCATCCCTGGAACTTCTTTATTTGGCCAAACCTGTAATGAATAATATATAACATAAAACAGGCCTTCTCAATAAATGGCGGCCCGCGACGCCCTTGATAATGGCCCCTCAAGAGTGACACCTTCCGCTAAAACACTGTGCTCGCTATGCTAGCTAATCTCTATATGGCCCTTTACAAAAAAATAATCGAGCAGACCTAACATAAAACATTGGTATTATAAACAAGTTGAATGTTCTATAGAGTTTGGTGCACATAAAATTGTTTCACATCTGTTGTTGATAGTTATTATTATGCAGACAATTAAGTAAATTTGTTAATATCTACCCAACCAAAGTTTCAATATAGACAGTGACAAGTTTTTGTGATGTGCATTTTAATTAAAGGTATTTTAAAGCGTATTTCTACACTTTGTATGTGTATCGGGGAAACTGATAGTATTAATTTCACTAAAACTAACGCGTTTTATGACGTCACTGACAGTGATCCGCATAGAATGATATCAATAGTAGCTTCCGGTAGATCACTGTCAGTGACGTCATGAAACGCGTTAGTTTTCCTTTCTTTTAGTGGAATTGCAAGTACCACACACGTCGGAATAGAAATGGGAATGGCGCAAATTGATGCTATCAATGTCCCCGATACACATACAAAGTTTTAAAATACGCTTTACAATCCCTTTAATATAAAAAAACAAGGAGAGGTTTCTGACTTATTGGGCTCTCTCTGCCTAATTTGAAATTTCAAAAACTGTCCATTATTAATCAGTCTGCAACCTTTTTGTACCCCAACTTCCAGGAGGATGGTTACGCCACTGTTCAAATCTATTGATCCTTTATAATTCACCTTTTCATGACTTGGTAAGAAATCAAAAGCTTCTTTGGATTCATTTAGTCGTCTTGGATCAAAGCTGAAATAAGAAGTTTTAACCCTTTTTATTCTTAAATTTACATTGGAAGACACAGTATAGGTTGTCAAGAGATACTATCAAGAGATTCAATAAAAACAGCAAAAGGACAAAGCAAAGAGAATCAATAAAGGGGAATTTAAAGGGTGCCAATAGTCATACAAAAGGTTCCCGTACGGTGAAATGTCGAGGGTCATCATTATTCAACAGGAGAATATTTCTCCTTTTTGCTTGGTCTACTACAATATAATTTAAAATACCTTACAGCTGGTACATATCCGTGATCCCTTTCTGAATTTTTAGGACGCAAATATTTCATCTTCGATTCTGTTGGCAAGTTAAAAAATGTTTTGGAGACATCAAATATCTGGTCTAGCTGAAACACAATTAATGGCATTTGTCGTGATCCAATCGAATGAGCTTCATTTATAGAAGACATTTCCAAGATGATGGATTGCGATAACCTGGGGATATCACAAAATACGACTATCTTTTAATCAGATCGACAATTTCACTAAGAAATCAATTCCTTCCTTTCAAACCCCTTCAAATCTAAGCTCCCCCAAATAGTTTTCATTTGCTTCCTACGGCCATGTGTATATATATGATTTAGTGCCAGTTGGGTTTTTGTCCTCTGAAAACCACGTCGGTAAAACATGGATTTTACACCCCCCCCCCCCCCCCCAGTCAAATTGGTCACGCTACGCCCCTGTTTATATAATACACATTATACGCTTTTTTTTCTTAAACTAAGTGGACTTAAACTATATATCCAAGATGATGGATTGCGATAACCTGGGGATATCACAAAATACGACTATCTTTTAATCAGATCGACAATTTCACTAAGAAATCAATTCCTTCCTTTCAAACCCCTTCAAATCTAAGCTCCCCCAAATAGTTTTCATTTGCTTCCTACGGCCATGTGTATATATATGATTTAGTGCCAGTTGGGTTTTTGTCCTCTGAAAACCACGTCGGTAAAACATGGATTTTACACCCCACCCCCCCCCCCCCCAGTCAAATTGGTCACGCTACGCCCCTGTTTATATAATACACATTATACGCTTTTTTTCTTAAACTAAGTGGACTTAAACTATATTGAGTGGATATTTTTTGCGTTCATTTGTTGGCGAAGCCTTTCATGAAAGGTTTAACATGTGAAAATTCGACCATCAACCATTGAATGCACATAAAATCTATATTCAATCCTGGAAATTTGCAGTTTATCGGAAAATTAAAATTTCACAAGGGTTCACTGTAGAGAGTGGCGATAAAATGGTAATATTATGTTGTTATTAAAATTTGTATACTTACTAATTCTTGTGGTATACCATGATTTATAATATAACAGAAACCAATAGAATCAAACGCCGCAATAAGTTCACCTCCAATCTTCTTTAAATTGTCATTGCTTATTTCGGATTCATTTTTAATGTGTAATCCATATTGTTGAAAGTCAACAACGGGTATTGAGGTCGCCATAATGGTGGTCAATTTCGGCTGAATTGTAAGATAAATGCAATTATAATATAGTATTTTGTTGTGTTTTTATACGCCCTCATCTCTCTATGAGGACGTATATTGTCGGCACGCCGGTCCGTCCGTCCGTCAACATTTGCTCGTAAACGCTCTAAAAACTAGAGTTTTTGATGGAATCAAATGAAATTTTGAATGTGTATACATATTCAGAAAATGAAGATCAAGTTTGAATTTGAGCCACTGTTAGAGTTATTGTCCTTGCCCCAAAATCTTGAATGTGCTATTACTAGCTTAGTTTTCAACGTATTTTGATGGAACTTAAAATGAATGTTCTTGGACCTGAATCGAAAGGTTTGAGAAAGTTTAGTTTACTCCTGATTAAATTTAAGGCTTTTTCGTTGGGCGTATATGGCCGTGGTCCATTGTCTTTTTACATTAGTACGAATAAGCATGGTCACGTAACCTCTAACTAAACTACCCGAAATGCCCGAAATACATGAACTATACAATGCAAGAATTAAAAGAACCAAAGAAAAACTGGAATTGCGCTATCGTGCTATCTGTGTCCCCGATTCGTATGAAAAATATACATTGGCGCTAGAACCATAAACACTTACCTTGGAATCTTCTATCTAAATATATAGTCAAAACTGGTTCATATCATTTAAGAGTAATGTATGTATTGCATAATTTGAAAATGTATATGTGTACATGTGATTCACGAGTCACTGCTTAATATTACCTTCAAGAACCGGTATAACATGTTTGTTAGTTTTTGTATTGTTCTTACTCGACAGGGAGCTGTTTCTTTAAATTGTTATTTAACCGTTTTGCTTTCATAATATAGGGGTGATAATATAGTCTTATGAACACTTTGGCTTTACATAACTATATTTCTTCTGTGAAAACAGTAACTGTGGTTATCAACCATTTTCGAACCATGGCTCAAATTCATGAAACTCCAAGAGCCCTCACCCATATATTTGACAGATCATTTCTTCCATCAATAGTTTGGATTCACTATGTCTATTAGTAATTGCAAGGCAAATTGAAATTAGTCACAAGGAAATCGGTGATAGTAACTTGGTCAAAATGAAAATTGATCACAGTAATTTTATCATTGGTAACAATGAAAATTGATCACAAAAATTTGGTCACAAGGAAATCGGTGACAGTAGTTTGGTCACAATGAAAATTAATCACAGTAATTTGATCATTGGTAACAATGAAAATTGATCACAAAAATTTGGTCACAAGGAAATCGGTGACAGTAGTTTTGTCACAATGAAAATTGATCACAGTAATTTGATCATTGGTAACAATGAAAATTGATCACAAAAATTTGGTCACAAGGAAATCGGTGACAGTAGTTTGGTCACAATTAAAATTGATCACAGTAATTTTAGCATTGGTAACAAGGAAAATTGATCACAACAATTTGATCACAAGGAAATCGGTGACATTAGTTTGGTCACTATGAAAATTGATCACAGTAACTAGGTCACAATGACCATTGGTGGCAGTAATTCATCACTTGGAAACTTGATCACAGTAATTTGGTCACAATGGAAAATTTGTGGCAGTTTCATTATGGTCGCCGGCAAATAGATAACACGGATATTAGCGATATCAACTTATCTCATGATATTTTGAACTTTATGAACACAAAACACGAAAATTCTAAAAAAAAAAAGGAGAGAACCTCTGGTTTTATCTACCTACCTTCCTATAATAATTATGTCTATTGGGTAACAAATAGCATTCGGCACGACCTTCCGAACCGTTCAACACTAACGTTACGATTAGGTCATAATGAGAAGCCATCTTACCCGGTAAATGGGCAAGAGCAGACCAAATTGGATTTGATTGGCTGATTTGAAAGCAAAACTAGACAACTATGTCTGAAGAATGATTTGATTGGCTGAACTATGTTCAATATGGCGACCGCCCTATGATATTCGAGCTAGTCAAGTCCTAAAGTTGATACAAGTGTAGCAAATGGCTGTATATTCGCTTGGCTGGTTCAAAAGTGATCACAATAGTATTTCATTGATTTTCAATGATATAATGGTATGTTAACTGTATAATTTATGAGGTTATCATTACATAACTGGTATATTTCCAGTCTCCATTTGTACAACTCTTATGTCTGATCCAATATCTCAGGGTCCAGTTTCACAAAATTTTAACTAAGATAAAATCCAGATTTTAAGAAATACAATAATCTGATTGGATAATAAAACAACATTTAAGATCGATTTTAGTATTTGACCAATCAGAAGACTGGAACACTAAAATTATCTTAAGTTAGGATTTTGTGAAACTGGCCCCTGGTTGCTACATTCATTGCATTTTTACAAATGCAGATGAACGTATCACTGTTTTTTTCTTTAAGCAGATGATATGGATAAATCGATTGGAGAATTTTAGAAATGATAGCTTAATTTGTGGATCTCCGAGATTTTTAGTCATAATAGTGTAATAGAATCAGACCTCAGATGTGAATTATAAAAATGGATCTGGTTGGAAAGGGAAAATGCAGATCACTATATTATATCCCCTTGATTAAACTCGGATTCTGCACAAATACGTTTCATAGGGATTGTAAAGGATTGAAAATTGGAAAAATATAAATTGATGCTATAACTGATCCCGTATACAAAACAAAATTTTGGTGCTATTTTTACAATCCCTCCATGGCCCAACATAATTGACAAGATAGATTTGAAGTCTAAAACTTGACTCAATTTTACCTTTTGACCATTCAGATTACGAATTTGTAAAGCGTCATGTTAACTGAACTACTGTTTTAAACATATGAATTTGTGATGCAAACAAAGCAAATCGAAAGTAGCCTTTTTTTTTTCTCAGATAAATCTTCAAACCTTAATTTCAATGGGCCCAAACATATTTTACGACACAAAGAATGGTTCTTGTCATATTTGTTGAAGATCGGGTTGGAAATGTCAATTACAGTAATCAAATTTTACATACTAGAATTAATGATTAGATATTTCAACTGAAGGCTGATATTCCAGATGCTAGAATCATTATACAAATTGTGTTCATTAATTTCAACGAGAAATCTAAGATATTAATACCAATGATCTGTTTTAAAAAAAAAAAAACACAATTAATTTCATTTAAATCATTGCGCATAATATTAGAATAACATAACATTAGAATAACATATAAACCTCTTGTGACGTCATCCCATTGTTATGGCAGGTCTTTCTTTTCACTAATATCCCTCCACTCAGGGACATTCGAGAGAATATCCCCCGTGGACAGGTATATTAGAGAATAATATCCCTCTACCAAAGTACATTCGAGAGAATTTACTTCAATCTTACACCAATGCATTTAACTTTGTGTCAGAGAGATTAATTTTTTCAAACTCAATATTGAAGTTTCAAAATCAAGCCGATTAATCAAATGCAATCACTTCCCAGTGACAATGTTTGCATTCGTATCTAGTCACTACTACCCAGTGATTTTTTTTTTTTTTTTTTTCTTGTAAAAATATTTATTCACATAATACATAATATATACACTGAATCTAAATACATTAAGAAAGATATCTTACTTGAAGTATTTTTACATATTATGACACAGACACTATCAGGTTTATGGTACTATATACATGTATATGTTAAAATCATATTTTTGTAAGTTTTTTGAATAAGTTGTTTGTACAAATTAAATGATTAAAATACTATATTAACAAAAAGGAAAACCTGTAGCAATAATGTAGCTTGTTTACATGAAACAATATGATAACATGTGATTAACTGTATCTGCTATAGCAACATAATGGTAGCTGACTATACAGTGATCATTTTAGGGTTTCTACCATCCACTGATAAAGTTAGAGTTGATACAACAATATATACCCCTCATGTTTCTTGTAATGATTTTCACTGGTCATCTTTGAGATACAATTATTTTTTTAAAACCTTAAAAACTAGATTTTTAGAGCTAGCGTTTTTCTGAGGGATTAATATCTTTCAATACTACATTTTAGAATTTGTTAATGTAAAATTAGATGTTCTAAATATTTCTGAAAATTCTGTAATATTTTTTCACACCACAATCACCACATGGATTATCTCCCATGTGATGTTAAATGTATTGATTGATCATATTTACCAAAATACCAATTATTGAATCAGGAATCGGTTTATATGTCGGATAATGCATGGTTTCTATCTTCGGCCCGAGGGCTTTCCCGAGCCCAAGGGCATTATGTCAACTAATCCCTCGAAACCATGCATTATCCTACACATAATATTATAATAAAGTTCCACTTGTGTAGGATACATTGTCTGCTAACTTGAAGGGCGTGGCAATGGTCGAATAGAATTTTCGAACCAACAAAGGCTGATTTGTCTTGGTCGATTTCCCTGGTTGTACTCAGAATGGTGTTGGAATTGCCCGGCCTATCACAATCTGAGAAGTAAACTAGGATAAAAACTTCCATTTCTATTCATGCTCTATAATTGTTTATTCCGCAAAACGTTTCACTTGATATCAAAGATAACCTTGACTTTCTGAGTAGAAAGAACACTAAAAAAAAGGTTAAGAATCTGAAGGTTATCCCTCCAACATCTGATGAAATTTGAAAGATTCAACTAGTTTATATGAGTAAAATGAGTTCATTATCCGTCGATAATATCTAAAATGAAATCAAATGGAGTTTTATGTCCTACTGTTTTGCATGTGTTCGGGTAAATCCGGACGGGCAAATATGGTTATATCACCAGGACTTTTAAGCCCACTCTTATTTTCAACTGTCGATGGTCCTTCAACGTGCCACCCGAACGACTATATAGACGCTCTTCCGACGTCAGTCCCTCTGATGTCGAGCATACTTATTTGAGTCGAATTTGATAGTTTTTGTTGATGGGGTAAATTGTTACTTGCCCTATGTGATCCGGCGTAGTAAACTGTTCGGAATTATCGATACAGTACAGACATCGTAATTGTTTTAAAGCATAGTTTTATAGATCACAGGAATTCTTGTCCTTCATCCCCCTTGTCCTTGATGATATCTCCCTTTGACGTTCCATCAGATTAGTATGCTGATTTAACTCGATAATATCTCGGGCGATTTTGTCAAAAAAAGTCAAGTTTTGCTTAAAGGTAAAGTCAATGCTTGGTTTTCTGTGATGGTAGAATTAAGGGTATAGTATATTTGTTTCTCATAATAAATATTCCTCATGGAACAAACATAAATATAATAAATGATCTCAGGAACTCTTATCATATAATATCTGGGTTGTTTGGTCTAGTGTTATATTATAAAAGTTCCAAATGGAACAATTATTACATAACAAAATGTCCTTGGGAACAGTTATTATAGTGGAACTTATATATCGTCACAATAGGACGATAGGTCAATTTGAACACGGTTGAATAAACCTATGAATTTGAATTAAAAATTCTAAATGTAGCTCTATACTCATCGTCGTAAACATACAAGATCACGTAACACAATCACGAATCCCCAAAGGACACCATGATATTGATGATAAAAAGATTTATAATAACAAAATACCTTAAATCCGTGTTAATCGATCTCTAACAAAGCTATCATTTCAATAATCAGTCATATGATTATCAGCATAGCAATTAAATTTACATAATTATCAGGTAAATTATTTTTTAGATTTTAATGATCTGTCATACAATCCTTGAAGGGTTTTGTTCAGATCACGAGGAATATTTGCTAGCCTATATAACAACTAGTTTCTGATCAAAAGACATCAGAATTAATTTGACTTCATTTAGTAAGTATATCTTTTTTCTTTTCTTTTTCTTTAGATACATTTTTGCATTAACCTATGACGTATTTTTTTTTTTTATCTTAATTTAATATATTCCTGCAAATCAAATTTTGTTTTTATATTGACTATATTTTAGTTTGTCTTGAAACTTGGCTATCTAAATTGGTTCTTATCGCATCCAAGAAATTCGCATCTATATTGAGTTTTTTCGTATTTCGAAAACGCACGCACACTCGCATACGCACACTCGTGATATCCCTACGCCAAGCCCCTCATGCAATATTGAATTCCTATAGACACGTATGTGCAGTTCTACTATTTTATCGCATGATCTTATCGCATCTTAGAAATTAACTTAATTAAGTTTATGTGCTTCTTAGAAATTAGGTTTTTATGTCATCTTATAGAAATAAGCAACTCAATTAGGGTTTTATCGCATCTTAAAATTAACTAAATTAAGGTTCTATCGCATCGTACAAATTCGCAACTAAATAAGGTTTTTATCCCATATTTAAAATTAATAAGTTTTAAATTAGAAATTTGTGTAAAATAGTCTTTAATTTTGTATAGTTATTTCACCAGGTAAGCTATTCTCATAGGTCAACTATTATTAATTATACTCTTTATTCATAAAAATATAACCAGCAAAATTCAATTTACTGTTGAAAATACACGACAAAAAATTTATTCGCATTCCAGAAACGAAAGTCGACACAAATTCATTCTTACAACAACACATTCTTGACAAGATGAAACTTACAGTCTGTTTTATGCTGTTGGCTTGCTTAGTAGCTGTTAACACTCAAAAAGGTTCTGGTGGAAAGGGTGGTCGAAGAAAAGGTATGTTTCAATCAAATCATGCAAATTGTATTATATACTTCACTTTGTCTAGTTTTATAAGTGTATCGGGGATAATAATTATGGGGTTTAATAACATTATTTTGTTTTTTCGTCCAAAATGTTTCATGAAAATATTAAACCATGGTAATTTTCTTAAGATTGCTTTTACCCGATCTACAAAGGTTGGCCATCTGAAGGCCGATAATCTTCTTCCTATCTTTAGAAACAGAGAATTGGACTAGGTCAGGAGGAACACATCATTATGAATAGATTATGTTGCAGGTTTTGTGATTCTAGTCAGATAGTGCGCTGGTGACGTAATTATTTTGCGTCAAGGTGGTGGGTTTTATTCGATCTTGATATTGAGAAATATCAAAGTCAAAAACATTCTCTTAAGGAGCTTTTTGTGTGTATACTTAAAGGAATACCATCTATGATATTGATCAAAAAAACAAAATTCTCAAACTTGGTGAATTTAAGAGTTTATATTCAATAGGCAACTTGTCTAATGATATAACTATAATGTAAAATCTTATAAATCCAGAAAATTGTCTTATATATTATAATTAATATATAAGAATACATGATATACAGAATATTAAGCGTTTTATTAAGCGTTTTTCAATAGCCTAATAACATGTAATTTTATAGAAAATTATTTGATTGTGTTTGTATACTTTAGACAACTTTGATGAATATGATATACCCATATTAGCCAAGTTTGAAAATTTAAACTTTTTGTTCATTTTAAGAGGTGGTAACGCTTTAATAATGTCAATTCTTGCTGTAGATTGTAAATATGGAAAACCAACAGTAAGTGAGTGCGATGGAGAAGAGTTTACTATTTCTAGACCACTTGTTTCTGGAGGTGATGATTGTCCCGAAAAAAAGAAAACCAAGAAATGTATGACCAATTCTGAAGGTAACATGGTCCCTGTTGACAAGGTGGTCAAGAAACTCGGTAAGTCATTTATCTTTATACAGATATATCTGAACCCAAAGCTTTATGTACTGTACACACTGACAACATTTTCGACAACATGTAGCCGATACACCTGAGCAACACAAATTTGGTCCTGTACACATACGACAACAGTTCGGCAACATGTTGTTGAATTTTTCCGAACCTGTATGCACTAACACAATTTTCGACAACATGGCATATAGGCAACATGTAATCTAATTAAAATTAGATTACATTTCGTTTCGGTTATTTTTTGAGTGCCGCCTCCATGTAATCTAACCACTTTTACAAGGCTAGCATCTTCTGGTGACGAATAAGCTATTTATAGCACGTGCCACACCTCCGCCAATCAGAACAACGTTTATATTTGAATATTTTTTATTTGCTTTACTTTCTGTTTCGTCTTCCCACAATGCATATCAATGCATAGACCCGCGATCTTGAAGGTAGTTTTTGATTGGCTGAAATTTTCGTCATCAGAAGATGCTCGCCTTATATAAGTGGTTAGATTACATGGAGTCACCACCCAAAAAATAACGAAATGTAATCTAATTTTAATTAGATTGGGCAACATGTTGTCAGTGTGTACAGTACTTTAACCACAATCAGGATGGTTAACTGATAATTGTGTTGTATTGAAAGGTTTAAAGTTATGAACAGTGTCTGTATATAAGTGTCGTCGTCTTTGCGCAAAGATCTAGTACCGGTCTTACAAGCCTGGTGCTTTCAACCTAGGAGTATATATTGACAATATATACTCCTAGCTTTCAACCCCCTTGATAATTTTCTAATCCTCCACCTAATAATTCCTACAGCGTCACTGAATAAACTGTTATTGGTTATACTTTCAGAATGTTTCTACACCCTACCCGATATGACAGCAGCCTGTGATGCTGAAGCCAAAACATTGACAATTTCACAAACTCTGGTATCTGGAGATGTAGAAGAATGCGAGGCAACAATTGAGACAACCGTAGACTGTTCTGAAAAAGAAAATGGAGAACTTGTTCCAAACCGTGCTGAGATGAGACGCAATCGCCGACCAAACAAAGCAGATAAACCCGATGGTGCACCACGAAGACGAGGGCCACGCGGTGGGAAAAACAAAAATAATCCTGAAAGACAAAATGGTCCAGGAAGACGTGGTGGAGGAAAAAGACAAGGAGGTCAAGGTGGCAGAAGAGGTAGAGGTGGAAGAGGTGGAAGAGGAGGTCAAGGAAAAAGAAACGGTGGGGGGAATAGAATAAAAACTTTTCCAGGTAAAAAGTTGTCAATTGTCAAATCGTCTTGCTTTTTGACATGGAATAAACAGGTTTTTGTCCGTGTAAGTGATTCCAGCTCCCATCCTGCATTAAAATGAAATTCCTTCAGATAATTTATTTCCCATTCAACACGAAGCTGAATGTTTTTGTTAAGGCTTGAACACCATTACAAGTGTCGCTTTGCCAAAATTAGATCCAAATTATTTTTAGTTTTTCACATTCACCATGTGCTTGACTTTTTCACCTGTATTATTATTACGGTATATGACTATGACATAAGTGCTTATAACTAAGGCACTAAACTGTTGGGAATTTCGCTAGCGACACGGGACATATTCACACTTCCAGAAAATCGCATACTTCACTGCTAATAGATTTGTTGGTATCCCCTTTCAGAGGGTCCCTTATCTTATTTGAATATTGTTCATTGTATGATAATTGTTATTATATAAAAAATCATTTGGGGCATGTCTAATTATAGACTCGTGGCAAAGGAAAGAAATGTCTTACTGAGTATATTTTTATTGGATAATTATCTTGGAATGATTGTCTTTCTGTGGATTCAATTCAGATATGTTTTATTTTTCAGATAGACTGACCAATGACCAAGCTGAGAAGAATTCATATAATGTGTTTAAATAAATAAACTTAACATAAACATTTGTCCTTGTTCTTGACGCATTGGATCAATAAGTAAGACGCTTGCTCACTAACCTGATGGTCCAGGGTCCAATCCATGCATGGGTTGAGATGATACCTTCACATTTTAATAATCCGGTTTCCTCCTTTCGTGATGCAAGTCGGAGTGGACGACGTGGAAAAAGCGTCTAGTAGTTCAGATGTGACAATAAACCGTGGCCCCATGTGCTACATGCAACAAATTATAATTGGAAGTAACCGAGGGCTTATTCCACTGTCATGGCAAAAGTTCCCTCGATACACTGCATGGTGTTTGTCCGTCCCCATTTGCCCAAAAAGTACGGAAAAATAGGACTTAAAACACAATTTCAGTTCTTATGTACTGAAATGACCATAGCATCCATTGCAAATCCGTTTCTGACTTCTGCTCTGCGTCCAATTGTTCGTTCAGATATTTTCTTTAAAGGGGACCAGTCTTCATTTTTATTGGTTGATTTGGGTCTTGAATATATTTAAGTATCCTTCAGAAGCACTAGAAATGCACGAAAATTGCGTATTTCCTTCAAATATACCTTAAATTAGACATTTCTCCTTCTATTTCTATAGATGACTTTTCTATATATTGCATAGTATCGCTAATGTGTAGTAGGGCATTATAACTTTCAAATGCTAATAATTATGGATGCACATGGATTTGAAGGCTCAAATTTCAATTGTGAGTTGTGATAACCAGTACTAAATTGCTGAGCTAAAAAATCTCCGTTTCAGAGACTTATCCAAATCGACCCGCGAAAATGAAGCCTGTGCCTCTTTAAAAAGAAATGACTCCCCCCCCCCTCCTCCTAAAGGCACAAGAAAAATGCCTTATATGGAACATTCTGGTAATTCTGGCCTGGCCTTGAAGTGCTACAACCACAGACATTTGACAGAAAATTCGAATGAACATGTACACAAACCGATGCTATCAGTGTCTCCGATACACATAATATGTCGAGAAAACTACTTCACAACCTCTTTGACAGTCCAAATGTAACGAAGCATGTAATTAACGCCCGTCATTTCAGCACCTTTTTCGGCTCATGGAGACAGCGGCATTGGCCTACTCTTATTTTCGATTTAACATGTAAAACGTAAAGCACATGATGCCTCGTTTTTTAAAAAATGAAGTGAAATGAAATGAATGGAGTTTTACGTCCTGCTTTTCTGCGCCAATATGGGCTAATTGAGGACGGGCAAACGCCATGCAGTGTGCAATAAGGGAAATTTTGCCAGGACAGCGGCATTATCGTTTTTTAAAGACAGCATATTCATTAGTTCAGAATTTGAAATGTAATTAGTTTGCTGTAAGGAAATTTGAAATGCATATCTCAATATCAATTTTGGCGGAATTTTTGCATTTGTATCTCGAAGTCGATAAAACATAAAACAGTGAACCACAGCCATATACGCCCACGGCATGCGGATGGTAAAAACGAAAAAGTCTTAAATTTAATCAGAAGTAAACTAAACTTTCTCAAACCTTTTGATTTAGGTCCAATATCACCCATTTTGCGTTTCATCAAAATTGGTTGAAAAATAAAAGAGTAATAGCATATTCAAGATTTTAGGGCAAGGGCAATAACTTCTAACGGTCGAAAATAGCTCAAATTCGAAATTGATCTTTGCTTTATGAATATGTATACATGTATGAATTTCATTTGATTCCATCAAAAAATCTAGTTTTTAGAGCGTTTACAAGCAAATGTTGACGGACGGATCGACGGACCGACGGACAGGGGTACCGACAATATACATCCACATGGATAGATGTGGGCGTATAAAAATCATCTTTGCAGGGGGCATTAAACCGAAGAATGGCTGCGTTTACATAAATGTTTTTATTTTAAACATAACCAAATATATTTTTCGCAGAGGTTATCAGGATGGTAAACAGGCATTTCGAAATCAAAATCTAGAGAGAATATGATATGTTGCAACAATCGCCAGATCATTGAAATTATTAGTCAGTTACTCGGACTAGAATCGACGCACGTGCATTCGTCATGAGTTATGGTTCATGGCAGTGAATTAAAGACTGAACAGTTGTAAGGTGTATCAATTTCCTTCCCACCATCTCTAGAACGTTATTCTGTAGAAACGATTGGGTAAGTATTATTTCTCTGCGTCCACTTAGACTTCTGAATATATTCAAATAATCACTCCGGAGTCCATACCCAAACACTTGTCTTTGAACGATAAGTGGTTTAATCAGTAATCGTCCGACTGATTGCTGCATTCCGAACATAATCCTTACATGCAACAATTTGAACATAAATTTTGATTTTTAACAATGGGAGGTAAATATCCATTGTAATCGGCTATCAATAAACATTATATTTCTAAGAAATCGAAAAGTCATTTTCAAAAATCATTCTGTCGTCGAAATCATGTCCCACCACCGAAATGATCCATAATGACCATCTATTCCGCAATGATATTGACAGTTGTTGTTACATTAAATCTGTGCCTACTCTCTGGCCACATTGAGTTCTGAATCACATTTTGCCTATTATTTTTTCATGAAAAACCTCAAAATAGTTCTTAGAGCCTTAGATTGACTTTGGGTTGATTTGATGAAAATGACATCAGCTAAACAAATATTTATTTGGATGATTTTACAGGGGGGAAATTTATTCCGAAATGTGGGTTATTTTCACACGAAATTTCCACGAGGGAAGTGAACTTATTTCATTCTGAAAATTTTTAAACTTATATTATTTCCATGGACCTGAAGGTCACAAACACATGCCATGCAATTGACAACCATTTTTTCACTCGTATCAACTTCGGCACTAGACTAGTGGCTAGATAACCTCGTATACTATATGGTAGTCGTCATATTGAATAAATTATAGTTCAACCAATCACAATTATTTTTCAGAGAGTATCATCATCATTCGCGGATCAAAATCAATCTCCAAACAAGAGTTGTCTTTTCCTGCCCAAATACCGGTCAAGATATTATATAGTCTCGAACATAGCCTCGAACAATGACGAAGGTTGAGCCGAATGCCATATTTTGAATATCTGTGATAAGAGAGAAAAAATTAAATTCAGACCTATAATTATTACCATTATTATATTGCAGATTAACAGAAAATATGGAGATGTTTTCTATTGTCTTCATTACCCTTTGTGTATCACTGGTAAGACATAGTTTGAGAATATCTTTAGATACAGCTTTTTATCCAGACCCAAAACACTTGGTCTACACATTGGACAAACCATGTGCAAGTTAAAAGTCTTTTTTCTCATTATTTTTTGAGAATTGAAATTGAAGCTTTAAGAAACATTATAATGGCAAAGAACTTTTTATCTTGCACAAACAATAGATGAACTCACTCTCCTCATAGAAACTTACAGGCAATCGTAATCTGGGTTCTCGTTTGAATATGATTATTAGTTCTGATTATCCGTTTCTAAGAATCTTTAGGTGAGGGGGCCGAGTTGGGGCCAAATAATTGTCAGGGAGGGCTACCAGCACCAGGTATCTGTGTGTAACATTATACGAAATTTCATAGTGGGGGGGGGGGCGGCCAAGACCGGGCAAGGCTGTATTTCCCAACCCCCTCCCCCCGTAGAAACGCCACTGGTTCTGAGTTTCGTGATAATTATCAGTAAATCAAAACCAATTTGAACAGATTTGTTATGTACCACACTCTGATAAAAAAGAGTTGATTTATCTGCAATTTACATCATGTGCCCTCCATGAAGTTGTCTGAATCTATGATAATCAGTAAAAAACTTTATTAGGTTATATAATACAATTCAATTTTTAGGAATGGGAATCATAGAATTCATCACAAAGTTGCAAGGGCTTGGATTAAAGGGGGGGGGGGGGGGGGTGGGGAGGGAGTGGGGAGGGATGGGGGTCCCCCCTTGAACTCCATAATCCCCCCCCCCCCCATAATTTGATTAGTAAAATAGATTTTTTGAAGAATCAAATTCGATCACATGAAAATCACAGTAGGAAGTCCCTATTATCAACTCAAAACCCGGAAATATTTGTCAGAATGCACGAAATTGTCCATTGTTTTCTCTAGGGCGAGGACCTTATAGTATGTTTGGGCTCGTGGCTGCGGCGCTTCGCGAGATACTTGGACTCTACAACCCATGCTGCTTGGTAGCCCTCCCCCCCCCCATTTTTTTTTTGGACAAATCCACGCCCTTGCACAATTGTCTTTCATTGAGCAGAGCAGTGAATTGTTTGAATATTAAACAACATAATACCAAATATATCATGATTAACTCAGACATCATTGATGGCAAGAGTCAGGATAAATCAGCCCGTATGAGCATGTGAAACGTTGAGTTAATGTCAAAAATAGTATATCCATATATTTTCTTGTGCTTCTTTACAATTTTATATTTCTTGTTTGATTTCTAGGTTTCAGTTAACAGCGACGTTCTCGATGATTTCATATTTGATGGTGAGTTTTGAGGAATCTTTATTTGTTATACCTACTACCTGTATATAAATTTCGGTCACATACGGTATGCTTTTATAGCAGTGGTTCCCAACCATTTTCATACCATGGCCAAAAATTCACGAAACTCTTTGAGCCGTGGCTCCCTGTTTAAGTCGAAATAACGCCGAAAGGGTGGTTTTGTGCCTCATCATCGGGAGGCCAAATGCATTTGACTACAAGCAATTACATACCTTACACAGCAAAATATAGTAAAATGTTGGCTAGTGAAAAAATTATACACATTTTCATGCCCCATGGCCCCCTGACAAATACCTAAACCTACCTTACCCAACCTTTCCGAACACTTTAAACCGGTTCCCCCTGAGAGTGATGCAGATCGAAGGGGCTGCCATGTAAAAACACGGGACATGGGGTTGGACAATAAACCGAGGCTACAGTCTTTGAACATTAAAGATCTGTCGACGGTTGGAAATCAAAAATAAGAGAAGGCTAATGCCAATGTCCTTTAAAATTGCCCTTATTACACACTGCATAGCGTTTGACCGTCCTCATTAGCCCACAAAGGTGCAGAAAAGCATGACTAAAAATTCAATTTCATTTCATTTTAAACCTAACCTAACCCTCTATCTAACCTTACCTTACCCTACCCTAGCCTAATATACCTACCTAACCAAACCCTACATAACCAATCCTAAATCTACCTAACCTAAACCAACTCTACCTACTTAAAGCGATACAACCTCTTAGAATGAACAAAAAATTAAAATCTCAAACTCAGAGTATATATTCATCAACGATGTCCAAAGTATACAAACAGAATGCAAAAAACCCATGAAACTATGTAAATTTCCATATAATTAATGGTTATAATTGATAAACGCCTTAAATTTGATTAAGGGTTTTTCAATTATTGTATATAAACATTGTTTTCTGGATTTATCAGATTATTTAGGTAATCTGTTATGCAACCAGGCAAGTCCCTTGATGAATATAAACTCCTATTGACCAAATTTGAAAATTTAGTTTTTTTGTTCATTCTAAGAGGTTGTATTCCTTAAACAAACCAACCCTAATCCAGTCCTAAACCAACCCTACCCTGCCTTACTTTTCCCCACATTTCCCTACCCTACATAACCGTCTTTATTAATTTCAGTTGATCCAAAGTGTGGTGATTCCCTAGGTGATAACAATCCTAAGGTAACAGTCACGTCTGACTTTCCCATTAGTGTTTCGGCTTCCTGTGTCAATGGTGAGGTCGGCTTTATAAATGTAAATGGCGTGGACCACATACTTCAAGGAACCTTCTTACAGAAAGGAGATCTATGTCTTTTTACTGTAAGTATTCAAATCTTGACTGAAATCTGGGGTACTTACCTTTCTTCATGTGACAACAGCTGGTCGTTGGTCATTGGACAAGTTCAAAATTAAAAAAAAATTCACCGGGATTAAGGGTGTTGATTGGGCTAGCGTTCGAGAAAAAAACACGAGATGGCATTTTTACGAATTACTGATTATTTTTGGGCTCAGATTGTAGATGATTATTATTACTTTATTTGTAAACTATATAGAATGAAAAAAAAAGACAAGAAATTAGGTATTTCGTTAGTTTTTGCTAAAAGATTAGGAAAAAGTAGAAAAATGTGTCCCGGTTGGTACCAGATTTCTCAGCCATTTTTTATTGGAAAATTACAATCTTGGTCTTGATTGAAAGCTTATTCAATAAGGAAGAAACGTACAGAGAGTTGTTTGGAAAATTCCAAATAGTTTGGCCCCTAAAAAATGTTTGCCGTACTTACTTGTAAATTTTCGTAAATTTTTGTATTTCCATGGTAACCACCAAAATAATATTTTTTTTTGGAAAATCGCTCTGTACGTTTCTCGGCAATGTAATTGTCTACATTTATGCCAGGTTTCATGTAGATTGATCCATTCACATTTTTTTAAACTTGTATCAAAGGTTTGAAATGTCCAATTTTTATGACATGTTTGAAAGGGCTGTCAACTCATTAAAAAAAATCTGATTAACATGAAATCAACCTTAAACTATCGAGAAGGAACCCAAATCATCAACAAATGCACAACAAGTCTCAAGAAATCATTATTTCATATACTTATTCCATTTTTTCATAACGTGAAATAGCCTAAGTAACACCGTTAAAATATATATTATAAACATTATTACCAGCACTGTTGCGGCCTGCATAAATATATTTAAGTGCTGAAAAAATATTTAGAAATTGCTTAAGCTCAGCAATATTATTATTCAGCGACGTGGCAACACTAACGTATACACCATAGAAATGACCATAGGAGTTGGTGGTGAAGATGCTGAACGTATTACACGTAAATCTCTCAAATGTATTGTGACCTGTACATTTGATTTAAACGGAATGAAAGATTCTGAAGAACATCACTTAACTAAAGGGTAAGAAAATTTTCCATCTTCACGTCAAGCTATTACGAACAAGGACTTATACCTTGATGCTAGCTTCATTGTGTTTTGACCGGTTTCACTCTGTCAATGATGCGGTTCATAGGCACATGAAACAAGCGTCAAGTCGTTCGTATGAGACAATAAACCGAGTCCCCGTGAGTTACAGGTTGTGCACCCTTAAGAACCTCGACAGTTGGAAATCTAACATAAGAGTAGGCTTATTCCGCTGCCCTGGCAAAATTTACCCCCCTGCACACTGTGTGACGTTTGTCCGTACAGAAAAGTAAAACTCTAATTCTCAATTTCATTTTGTTGAAGTTTGTAGCAATTCGAAAGCTTACTAATAACGCAAGTCAAAACCCCCGACGGAAAGACTGTAAATCTATAGGGCTGTGGTTGTATCTCATTTACATGTTATCATCTTAGCTTTATTGTATACACGAATTGTAATTCAGTATTTTAGCTCCAATCGAATTGAGAGTAGATGCTGGACAGAATGTAGAAGCTACTTTAACCTTAGATGTTTTTGATGTCGGTGATAATTTGATAACAACAATGACAAGAGGAAGAAAGGTTTATCTAGCGGCTACTATTGACGGTATACACATTAGTTATCTGTTCATATTTTATGAAATGTTTTTTTCTCCCTACATTGATGTCATGACGCGCTGTGGCAATACTATTAAAAGTAATACCACCTTTTAGAATGATAAACACATTTGAAAACAATTTAATATCTTCCTGTAGCTATGTGCCTAAATGGGTGGATCCAGTAGACAATTATTATATTTGACACATCTATTTTAAAAATCTTTGACCGTATGTGCCTCCTTTCTTAACAGGAACAGGGTGTAAATTCAGGATTTTTTCACTTGCATTGTGGTAAGTTCATTGCCTCCAAGGGAGTTGAAAGGAAATTTGGAAGAGGGTTGGTATAAGGGCATATTGAAATGTAGCATACCATTTTTGGACCATGATGATTCAGTTTGGCCATATTCTCCAATATGAAAAGATATGAAGTGGTAATGTGAATAGTGTAATAGATAAATGATTTTAAAAGAAAATGGATAGCTTTGAGATGATTAATCTTTTTTTTAATCATTTCAGATTCGAAACAAGGTCTTCGACCCGTGTCTTGTTTTGCTGAAGCTGTGACTTCGAAAAAGAGATTTCAGTTTCTTCGTGCTGGGTATGTTTAGATAAAAACTTTAATAGATTTTGTATTGTGACACTTAAATCCATTTGCAACATGCAAATTTTTCTTCTTCCTGTGAAACAAGCGAATTTCGTAAATCTTTAATTTCAAAATATGATACATTCTATTATTATCGACTGCTTTTTCTTATCTTGCCATTAGTACTACTAACATGTATATGGAGAAATAAAAAATAAAACGACGAATCGACTTATAATATAAGAAAAAATAAATACACGAAAAATAGTAGGTAAAAAGTCGATATAATGAGAGTAAATGTAGCTACGTTTCGGGACTAATCCCTTTATCAAGCAAAAAAAAAAAAAAAAATAGAGAAACAAGAACAGATAATATTATATATATTTCTAATTCCACCTGTGGTGCAGGTACTCTATAACGTATAATAATATCATTCCATGAAATGGGTTCAAATGCTCCTGAACACGTTATGCGTTAAGGAGCATTTGAACCACATCTGAAATGAAATGATATACGTTATGGAGCACCTGATTTCAGATGTGGTTCAAATGCTCCTTAACGCATATCATTCCATTTCATTTCAGATGTGAATCAAGTGCTTCTTAACGTAAGGCACTTAAATTCACTTCATTTGAGATGTGGTACAAGTTCTCCTTAACACTTATCATTTCATTTCAGATGTGGTGCCGGCATGATTTTTAATCAAACTGATGGGTTTGAAACTACTGGTTTAACTACTAAAAGTCCTTATTTTAAATCATTTCAAATCGATGCTGAGCAATATCTCACTTTTGAATGTGTCTTTACATTGTGCTCCAGTGCATGCGATGGCGTAAGTAATCTTTCTCAGCTCGTGTAAAAATAACCTTGTTCAGTCATATAGCAGATTGTGTACATGGTACAACGACAGTTAGCTATTGTATCTTTCATTATAACCAATAATGGACGACCGGACGCACATTGGCAAATCGTGAACAAATAGGCACTGGTTACTAAACTACTGTCCAAAAGCAACGATACCACATGTTTGCAACGACAGAAAAGAAAAACTAAACAATGCAGAAATTAACGTTTTTTCCGGAATTGATCACGTATTCGCGGTATTTTTGATCGAGTATTCTGTGATTGGGACGTGCAATACAAATTGGCATGTTTTCATACTAGACTATACAATTCATTCGGTAAAAAACAATTTTGAAAATAAGTTGGTATCGTTTCTTTTTGACATTAGTTTAATACTAAGCATTAAATCGGAGCTTTGATGCTTTCCGTACTGCGATTATTACGATTTTGATTTACATATACAGATTTGTAAAGGCGTTTTATTGGGCAATATTACCTCTCTTTCAGAGTTCATGTGGAAAAGCAAGAACTAAACGAAATTCAGGTAGGCAAATTTTCTACTCTCTGACAACATTCTTTAGGTGTTAAATCGACCCAGTGATCCTAATACTCTGCACATACAAAGCTTTCTACGTTGATCACTGAAAATTAGTTAGTCGTGATAAACGCAGTGGGAGAAAAAAGGATGGAACGTAAAACTTCATTTTATGTGTATAGACTAATTTGAAATTTACCTTTACTTCTTGTCATCTGTTTTTATTTTCCATAATTGCACACTGCATGGCGTTTTCCTTCTTAAGTTCAATCCGGAGCAGGAAATAGGACGTGAACTTTTTTTTTATCTTTATTTATAGGTCTATTTTCATTGGTAGCAAGATCCAGACCGATTGCTTATGAAAACTAAATAAAACATTGAATTTAACTGTATGTTAGTTGTTAGTCCTCACGAAACCATTTCATGTATTTTATCAATACAAAATAAAATTCTGTACATCGAATGGACGAAGTACTGTTTCCGTTTTTGAATGATCGATACAGTAGGAAATAAACTAATGCTCAAAAGAAAGTACCCACCTATATATTTTGCATTAAAATCAACAAAATCAAAAATAAAGTTATAAAACCACTGTGATGCATCTCACACACGGTCAACACAATACTTTATGTGAAAAAATTATGAAAAAAGTGAACGCATCAAGCAAACGGCGCAAAAAGCAAAAAGCGACAAATTCTGGTGGTATTAAACAGCTTACTGGACACGTAAGCAACAGAGGCGCAAGAAAAACACAAAAAAGCATGCCATGTTTGAGCCAGATTGAAACAGAGAGAGTTGTGGAGATGGTGCAACAAGGAGCAAACAGCCACTTGATTGCAAGAATCCTCGGCTGCAACAGCAACACTGTAACAAGACTGATGCGGCGTTTGAGGTACACAGGCAATACATCAGATAAGCCTAGGAGTGACCGACTACGTGTCACAACACCCGTTGAGGACTGCAACATCAGGAACATTCATCCGTGGAATCATTTTGTTCCTGCAACGTCAATGGCACCGGCAACATTGGGGCACCATATCAGCTGACACTCGGTGTCCTGGCGACTAAGGGAACGTCATATTGGGGTATGTTGACCCAACTGCACAGCGCATTCGACACCGACGATTAACATGGGCCTGGAGAACTTGACAATGCCAGATACGTGATTGGCAACGCCCTCAGTGCGATTCCATCACTCATTGTACTGTTCATCACATAGAGTATTGTGTTGACGGTTTTCAGATGCATCAAAGTGGTTTTAACTCTTTATTATTTGCTTTTGAAAATTTAACTGAAATATGAAAAAGTGGGTACTTTCTTTTGAGCATTAGTTTAGTAGAAGCGAATACCCGGGGTCGGACACAAAGCGGACATGGTTTGCTTCTACGAGGGGAAGATGAAAAGTTCATGGCCTGTCTCAGAAGGAGTTATGCCACAGTGATTAAACTTGGCATGCATTAAATTCAACATTATCTGATACTTACAACATGGTTTATTTTTCAACATTGTCTCCCCTGCGGTCCACACACTTCTTTTAGCGGTGTTGGGGTGCTTGGATCCCGGTGGTATAGAAACTCTCATCCTGGTCTCCAAAAAAGTCCTAAACAGCAGATTTGGCACCATCTGACTATTTTTTTTTTCCTGAACATGAAAAAACACTTGGTTGTGAAGTGGTGCCGGACTGATGATGAGGTCATATCTGCTGTTTAGGACTTGTTGGTGATCAGGATGAGACATTCTATACCACTGGGGTCCAAGCACCCCAACACCGCTGTAAGAAGTGTGTGGACCGCAGGGGAGACAATGTTGGTGAATAAACCAGTTAGTATCAGAAAATGTTGAATTTAATGCATACCAATTTTCATCACTGTGGCATAACTCCTTCCGAGTCAGGCTATGAACTTTTCAGACCACCCTCGTACTATGCATCGATAATACCGCACCATATCGGACCGGACACCGGGACACGTCTACTCGCAACCCAACAGTACAGGCGGGGGTTAACCTAAAATGAAGGTTTTGATGGTACCTGGATGAGCAAAGATATCTTAAGTCACCAATGAATATATACTTTTTAGTTTGAGAATTTAAATTGTATGCTCATTCTAAGAGATATATCTGTTATTTGTGTTTTAACCACCGTCATCATTTCTATCACCGACGCCATCATTATTACTATCACTTACATTATCACCTACATAATCATCATCACCATCATCATTTCTATCACCGACGCCATCGTTATTACTATCACTTACATTATCACCTACATAATCATCAACATCATCACTCACATCATAATCAATGCTATCACCCACATCTAGGGTTTCCAACCGAAAACGTCTCCGGGGGCCAGGGAAACCAAAATCATCACCATCACTATCACCTCCGTCATAAACAACACTAAATAATTGAAATTCAAGATTATTTATTTCATATATAAGTAAGTAAAAACGAGATAAGTATACTATAAATATTAAAGATACCAGTAGTAAGAATATTACCAGTAGATGTACAATCAGTAGTTAAAACTGTTGTATTATCAGATTGTAATAGTTTAGGAAGATAATTTAAGAAGAAATCTGCTCTACGTCCATTCAGATGATGTTTAGATTCAGGAGATCCAGTTTGAGGAAAGTAAAGATAATCACGATTTTTATTGGTAAATTCCTTCCACATACTTGGTACTGTTCTTGGTTTGTTAGGATCTCTGAAGAAGAAATATTTCAACAAAAAAATAATTAAAAGGGTGTTTCCTGAATTTTGTATTTTTATCGAGGACACCTATAGATAGTATATGTTACAATTTCAATTTCCAGATGTCTGTGGTTCCAGCAATTACACTTAAAACCAAGTGTCACACACGCGAAGGGCTTCAGTCATACATTCATATTTCGCGTGTGTGACGTCACATGAAAATGTTAATGTCGCAAATTGCTGCATTAAGTGTCCTCGATTTTCATTTTATGTACATGCATTTGTGTTTTTTTTTAAATAAGACATAGTCTTACTTAACGACGAGTCGTATTTTTAACTTTAAAACGCTAATAATTATGGATACATGTGGATTTGAAGACTTAAATTTCGATGGAGAGTTTTGGACATACTACAGATTAGATTCCAGGTTTTGAGACTAAAAGATGTTTGGTCGAACAGTTAGTGAACATATCCCTTTAAGTCCTGCACATGAAACCAAAATCGAAGTAATGACATTTGCCATATTCTGTGGTACAATTTGATTGAAGACTCAAATATTCATATTATGCATCAATGATCTATACGATGACAGTCATAAAACTTTTTAAGACATAACCTCGGGTTAGAAGAAAATTCAGTAATATACTTACCCCGTTTTAGCAAAATTAGTCCAATAATTCATTACGATTTTAGAAAATGGTTGACCAACTTTAGCAATTTCAGGAGTAACTACTGACAATGATGAAGGAAATCCAAAGACGTATGGTAATTCTCCAGCGTGAGTAGCTCCTTGAAGCCACTCGCTTCCTGGTGGCTTCCAGGGAAATTGATGATTAAATTCATATTGATAGGTTCTAGTTTTATTGTTATTTAAAGCATGGTTCATCGTATCTTGTAGTGCTGGTATAAAGAATAAACTATCAGTTATAAAGTCACAAGCCTTTTTGAGGTTAAAGTTCATATCGTTTGGGTTTTCTGCGTTTGTATAAGCAAATAAAGCTCCATCCACTGCGTCATTAAGAGATTTTTCATCCGCAGCAAATTGTTGTAACTGAGATTTCAGAAACGATCTAAAATATATCGGGAACATAGAAGTCGGTGACTGTTTGACTGTGACAAGAGCATACATAGTGATCATAAACAAATGACCATCAAACCCGTTTGATCCAATGATCATATTGTAATCTTGGAACACGTTTTGAACATCATTTGCTTTTAATGACGCTACTGTTTGAGAACTAATAAAACTATCATCTAAAACTGGAGTCCATCTTATATCTAAAGACTGTATTGATACCTCAGCTATCTTAGTGTCATTCTTGATGCCTTGTAAACATTTTATTATTGTTTTAGAATTGGAAGTATCACAATCAAACTTTTCTGCGAATTTCTTTGCATTATCAAATGCAGTTGAAGGCGTAGTACTTGCCCAAAATGCACTTGCTGCACCACTCTCGGCAATGGCGTTATGAAAAAGTCCCTTGTTTCCTGGATACAGAGTTTGGAATGAAACACTAGAACCGCCAGCAGATTCACCAAACACTGTAATCTTTGTATCATCACCACCAAAAGAAGCTATATTGTCTTTCACCCATTTGATAGCTAGATGTTGATCCCAAAGACCTGCATTTCCTGGTAGTTCATCATCTCCAGTGGACAAAAATCCAAAAGGTCCTAGTCTATAGTTGATGGTAACAACTATGACATCTCCGTACATCGCCAGGATTCCGGCATCATAGGTCAAAGCTGCACCGGATACGAAAGATCCGCCATAAATGAAAAGCATGACTGGATATTTGTAGTTTCCAACAATTTTAGGAACGAAGATATTGAGATGTAAGCAGTCTTCTACAGTTTTCAAAAATGGTTTCATTAGGGAATGTGTTCTGCTGGTACCCTGAGAACATGGGAGACTATATTCAGCTGCGTCAATCGTTTTGTTATACTTTCCGAGTGGTACAGGCTTTCGAAATCGCAATTCACCAACTGGTGGTTCTGCAAACGGTATTCCTAGAAACTGTGTTATAATGCTGTCTTTTCCATCAAATGTAACCGTTCTTTCTCGTCCTTTTATATTTCCTAATTTTGTGGTAACTATAGGATCTGCTGTATGAGTAATTTGAGGTAGAAACACCAACACCACTAGGACCAATCTTAACATCATGTTGGAAATCAGGATCTTAAAAAAACAATAAATGATTGTTAATTTGATTGCTGATGTCTTCAAGTCCGCACAAAATAGTTCTTTCATATCGTAATTCCTGTCACTTAAAGGGCTATTTTGACTAAATATTTACTTGCTAAGTGAGTATAGATTACAGGAATTGTAAATGAAATGAAATGAAATGGAGTTTTACGTCCTGCTTTTCTGCAACTGTATGGACTAATGAAAACGGGCAAAAGCCATGCAGAAATTGTAGAGGTTTTTTAAATTTGAATGTGTATCAGGGGAACTATGTGTATCAGGGAAACTGTGTATCAGGGGAACTATGTTTATCAGGGAAACTATGTGTATCAGAGACATTGATAAATTTGCACCATTCCAATTTCAATAAAACATTCCAACGATTTCACTTGAAACTAAGTGTTTGATGACAAGCATATTTCGCGGGTGAGGCCGTGGCATATTCAAACACTTTGTTTATGGGAAATCGCTGGAACCACGTATGTCTGATTGGAAACTCGAATGATACATTATTGGTGCAATAAGTCGGAGATGATTGCTAGCGAAGTGTTATTCATAATGATAGAACATGATGTAATATCTTAGAATGATAGACGTAAACAAAACGCAAGTATGCCAAGAATTTTATTATACTTCAGTCAGCTAAACACTGCATGGAAAGTAACTACTAGGCTATTAGACAGAGTTAATGTAAACGAGCTGCCAAAATCTGTTAATTAATCACAGCAAGGTTTTTGTCTATTCTGACTCAGCATCAGCAACCACTAAAATTGATTTTAATCTTTATTCTGTGATATAGGCATTATAGGTTGAAGAACGATCACATACTGTTGAAATGTTTGAAACCAATATCTTTTACATGCACAATCAATGATTTTTTTTACGCCGAAAGATAGAAGGAAACAATCATTTATTTTATAATGATAACACGATGATTCTTTTTACCAGCTGGTCATCGGCAAAACCTCTTAGGTTGGATATAGATCCTCGGTTCCCACAATTTGGGCTCTTAGTATCTTTTTTTTTTACCCCTTTTTGGTACCCCTTCGCCCGCCCTAAGCATCATTAAGAGTCAACATGAAGTCGCACACCGACCAAGATAAGATCTCATGGTCAACAGTTTTTCATTTGTTGACGTGATCAAGCAAATGACGTAAATTAAAGATCTTAACACTCTAACGGACTCTGCTACAGAACCCCTCAATTGGAAAAAACTAAGACAACAAATGTTTATTTTCCCACTGTTAGGGCACAATATTCAAGCTTCCCGCAACACTTTTCAAAATACAAATTCAGGTCTACGTATCAACACTTAAGATACTCACATGCCTCTTCCAGATATTATGACGTCATCCGATATCATTTCGGATAAAACGACTCTGACATTTGAAAACAATAAATCAGAAAAAGGTCACTTTTCAAAATATATCAATGCAGAAAAGATAAAATACGAAATTGACTAAATTAGTCTTACCGATTTAGCAGTTATTGACGTACAGGAACAGAGTATGTCAATTGTTCTTATAACCGGAACTACTAGTAAAGGAATGTTAAGAATGTATAATTATCATTATCTGAGGTCTACTATCAAAAAGATTACATATAAACTATGTTATACTGACCTTGATTTTAAGTTATCCCATATAACTATTATTCCAGTCGGTTATATATAAGTTATTCTAGGTTATATTTATCACAAATACAACTCTACACATGTGGCTTTCTAAGAATGTTATCCTAAATATAATGATAAACTTCTGTCAGTTGTAAACTATTCACGAGTTATCAGACAATGATGTACCGACCTTAGAGTGTTCGTGATATAGTAGTAATTTTAACAATTTAGTTCTTAGACTAACAGCCACCTACAATAGTTTCTTATTATAAACACTTAAAGATAGGTTTCTTTATTTTCATTAATAAAAATGAAAATGCTTATACGTGTATGTAAAGAAGAGGTGTTCCAATGATTTGGAAAATACCATTTTGTCTCACATGTGTATAATGAACGCATAATTAGTTAAAGGAATACTATCTCTTAGAGCGACCAAAAAAGCAAAATGTTCATAAGGCAACTTGCCTGGTGTACAACATAAGCTGTATCTACCTTATATATTATAATTACAAGATATACAAAATATTAAGTGTTTTATTAAGCGTTTTATGATTTATTTGACCCTCTTAGTAAAAATGTTAAAGGTCCCTCGATAGTTGGAAATCGTGTGTGCACCCAATCTAATTAAAATTAGATTACATTTCGTTTCGGTTATTATTGAAGTGTCGACTCCATGTAATCTAACCACTTATATAAGGCGAGCATCTTCTGGTGACGAAAATTCAAAAACTAGCTTCAAGTTCGCTGGTCTATGCATTGATATGCATTGTGGGAAGACGAACAGACATTTATAAAGGGACACAGCAATCCAAGTTATGACGTAATACAAACTATACCAATATAAACGTTGTTCTGATTGGCGAAGGGGTGGCACGTGCTATAAATAGCTTATTCGTCACCAGAAGATGCTTGCCTTATAAAAGTGGTTAGATTAGATTACATTAGATTAGATAGTCGACAATAAAAAAATAACCGAAACGAAATGTAATCTAATTTTAATTAGTTTCGGGTGCACTTGACACTTTTTTTTCAAAAAAATATTTTATCGGTTTTTTAGTTTTTTAAAATTTTATTATGAATTGTGTAGTGATATAAACACCATCTTTACTGTGTAGCTTGAATGAAAAAAATAAACTTCTTTTAAGTGTTTTTTTACATACACAGTAACCTTAACCGACCTATCTGTTCCAGCTGATGTCATTTTTTCAATGTCTGTCCATTCAACAACCGAAAATGCAGACTGTTCCCTTTGAATCAATAGCGTCGAAAGTTCGACTGAATCTGTAGAATATTTAAAAAACGCAAAACTGACATTGGCATTTCTAAATCGACATTATTGCATAAGGAGACTTATTAACGTCATATAGTAATAATGAAATTCTATGATAATAATGGAAATATTAGAACTAACAATTATAATGATTGCCTTGAATACAAATATGAGACTGTACACATGGGATAGTTCAATATTCAATATTCAATATTTTCACGTCAATGTTTCCACTGGCACGTTCTAATATTCATACAATTGTGAATGGAATTCGTTCACAAACACAGTAACATATAGTTCTCATATCAATTCGATCAATAGAATTTTCTGACCTTCAGAAAAGTCAAAACTCAAATTTAAATTACGACCTAAAACACATTTTAGTCAGGTTTGGTTAACGGACATATCGAAAGTTTTCGTAAAATATTGACCAACCACATGCTGATCAAATCAGATGTCATAGCTGTTTTTATTACCTACATGTCATAGGGACGAACAGGCCCGTAGTCAGCCAAGTACTTCTGCGGAGGGAGGGGGGCAAACGTCCAATCAAGGGGGCAGTTTAGGTACCCCCAGACCCTCCTTCCCTTCCACTCCTAGAAAACCTTGTAAATTGTTATGCTTCGCAGTGTAGTCCTCTATCGAGATATTGCTATTTCTTCAAGGATGCTCATTGGGATCCAGGAAATATGATTGAAGTCTCGGAAACCCCTCTAGAAATTTTTTGAAAATTAACTTCCTGAAACGTTATTTCCTGACGACCTCTAGAAGAACATTTTGGGAATTTCCCGTGCAAAATAGGGTAGAGCCTATTAGTGCTTGCATATTCCTGACTATTTTCGCAAAACTGCGGCCGAAGGACAACAATCAAAAGGTGTGGGTACGACCAGAATGAAAACAATCCAAAGTGAGATGACACTATTCGACTCTTACTTTATAGCCTTGTGGTTCACAATAAAGGATTTTTGGTGATAATGCTTGAAGCAGTCATTATGAAGAACCTACACGAGCTAACTGATAATATAATAATAACTATTTTAGCCAAATATTTCCACTGTCTTATTGACTTTCATTGTACCATTTAGCAAATTGGGAAGTGTTTAGTACATCACACCCACGAAATATGCTTGTATCACAGAAAATCTTTATACATTCCCGAAACCAAAGACGTCTGATTGAAAATTGTTCTTTGTAAAAGATTTCATGCATTTTTTTCCTCTATCAACTGTTTAGTTATCTCTATTTTCTCCATTTTGGGCGCTGGGGGAAGGGGGACAAAGTACTCAGGAAATATCTGAACGAAAATCTAAACGAAATCTAATACATGTACATGTAGTCTGAAACGGATTTGCAATGTATGCTGTGTTTTTTAGTCCAACATAATAAGAACAACTGTATATTTTCAATTTATTTATTCATTTACATTATAATTATGAATTCTTCTCAGCTTGGTCATTGGTCAGTATATCTGAAAAATCAAAAAAATCTGAAGTCAGGTCATGACAGATCTCTGTGGTGGTTTGACTGATACACAAGTCGGTTTATCATGGTGGTTGAGTTTGTTACTGATGGAGAATTTTAATATAAAATATTAACTATGAGGACCCTGTGGAAACCGACCACTGCGCCTACCAAAATTAGAACCCACATACGTCATTTGTTCGACGCCAGAAAACAGAATAATTACTGTTTAATCCGACTAGGCTATATGATGTTGTCATCTTGATCTAATCAATAATTTGTGATATATCTATCAAAACCTTTCTTTATAAGAATTTCCGGCCTTCATACATGTGACTTGAGCACTTATAGCTTCCCATAAATCCTATATATACAGACGACCGACGACCTGGTAAAAAGTTTTGGACTTAAAGTGACCAGATTAATAAAACTAATATATCCGAAGTTAAGCAACTAATTCAGAACGGGAAATCAAAATAAGGTAAAGAAAAACCTATACCTGTAAATATATTCCCGACACTTTTACAAAAAATAGACGAAGTAAATGCAATAAAATAGTTGGAATAATTTGAATGAAGCATACCTATGACTGTAATTAGCCACCACATTTGCCAACACTGCGAACAGCACAGCCACCACCTATGCCAGGCTGCCTTAACCTAGAAGGACCATTATTAAGGGCACTGCGACCAGGACGGTTAAGACCTTTAGGCGGCGCTAACCTAGAAGGACCATTATTAAGGGCAATGCCACCAGGCGGCGCTGTAGTGTTAACAGCTACTAAGCAAACCAACAGCAAAATACAAACTGTAAGCTTCATCTTGTCAAGAATGTGTTGATAATTTATGTCTTCTTTCGTTTCTGTCTTCTGAAATATAAATTTATTTTTATCTTAAAGGGCCATTATGCTTTTTTGAAAAAAGTTTACATTATCAAAAAAATCGCAAATGCTACCTGAGAGTATTTTTAAAGTATGCTTATTGTATCTCTATACCTTCTTGATCAAACTGAGTTTGGTTTTAAAGGGTTAATTACAAACAGGGAGTACTTACTGTTAATTAAGCAATTTGACCTAGTTTTGGTGTTTGCCCTTTAAATGGCTCATTATTTCTAGCTGAAACCTTTTATATACAAAAGAGGGACATTTCTCTACAATTAGGCGTTTATTTTACTCAAATCCGTTCAGTAGTTTCCTATCAGCGTCCAAAAAACATAACACACTTTAAAACCTTACGTAAGGTTTTTAAAAAATGTAGCATGTTTTTAGCGTTTAAAAATTAAAGGTTGGATTTTTTGAGTTAAAACTTTCAGATACATTAAAGGGCACATAGTTACAGATTTTGGTGTAAAGTTTTCACAAATTTGAGCAAAAAAAATTTTTGACCTAAAAAAATTCAGACTGTCCCTTTAATCTCTCATCAGTAATTTGTATTTTTCTGGGTTTTTTATGAATTAGTATCATTAATTATATTTGGCCACACCATTCTCCCTATTTAATCCCACGCCATTATCCAGAAAACTTAACTAAAACAAATAATTGAAAACTTTTATTCCTGTATTAGTTTTATGTATTTATCGGGTGATAGAATGATTCTGTTGAATAGTTATGACATCCGGTAAGTTCACTAATGATTGTCGGCTATTGGTTAAGTTTTAAATTTAAATTTCTAAATCCGTTTCAACTTGTAATAATCGGTGTTTTTAGGAGTTTATTCGAAGGTTAAAATGTATTAAGAAAAATATATAAACTAATTCGATAGGAGTTGATAGGCTTGATTATATTTATTTCAGAAAAACCAAAGTGCATTGTAATTAAATTCAAAAATGCTTACAGACGTGGTCCTAATGCAATATTAAAAAAAACACAAAAAACCGCAAAACAGATCCCACCATAATCATATCATCACTGCACACTATATCTAAATCTCACGGCGAGTAGGGGTCTAGTCTGTGGTTGGTATCTACCTTTATTGAGCAGCAAAGAAAAGCAAGCTGTAAATCAATCGGAACATTCTAACCAATCCAAACCAACAACTACCACCATCAAAAAGAATACCCAAGAACACAATGTGTTTGAAAGAATGAAATAGACCGAGTAACTCACGCCACCCTACTGAGTTCACATAGGAATATGCGGCACAGCGTAAACTGTATTCGTCGCTATTCAGACACGGCGAGTCGCATTACAGTTGCGCCCTACTCTTTTGGTGCCCATGAAATGATCAGCTGTCTTTGATTACCTTTTTCACAATTATTATTTTCTGGATCCCACCTTTTCTATGACCTGTAAACCTGCATTCATCAACAAAGGAGTCCTATTGTTTTTATTTCAATTACCGGTACCTATTTTCGACACATTAAATTGTTTATAAATCGTGATAGGGGAAATTCGAACGCATTTACTTACGAATTGCAGCTGCCAAATTAGAATTTGACGTTTTATGTGAACTCAGTCTAAGGGCCGAGTTTCACCGACATATAAAAATTACCAATCCAACTACCAACAACTACGACTACCAAACCTAGATTGCGATATCAGCATCCGCTAGAGGCTAACGTTAACTTGTCATCTTCCAACCAACTAACCAACCCCCGAACAAATACGTCAAAACCAAAGCATACCTGATCTGTGTTCAGCCTAGTATCACGATTAATATAAAACTTATTATCAATGTGCAAAACAAAATATATACTTACTGAACGAAGTCAAATTAATTCTGATGTCTACAGGTCCGAAACCAGCAGTTTTATAGGTTAGAAAATGGACCCCGTGATGTACGTACGCTTTCCAAAGATCACGATCTGGTTTTATTCAGCTGTGTTCTAATGTGTTTGTTTTTATGGTTTTTATCCTGACCGAATTTTATGATGTATGTGTATTTTTTTCAATTGAGGGGAAAATATAAGTTTGATTAAGGGCTGAGTTGTAGTTCAATATCCAGATGGTGCTTTATGAATGAATGACCAAAACTTAATAGGCCTTTGTTGTTGGTCAAGCATCAATTTTGATAACTTTATCTGATTAAATACTGTTTAGTTTTGTCCACTGTTTAAGATAACATTGATCACGTCCAATGAACACAAATATGAGTCACAAGCCAAGGCAGAATAGAGTTAACCGCTGTTATAAACCTATGGTGGCATATTTCTTTGATGTTCCAGGTTGCTTAAATCCAGTAATAACCTCTGAACGTGTAAGAGGTTCTTTATTCTGAAGTACAGGGTTTATATACAAGTCTTACATAATTATCGCATACGGTAGTAAGAGAAATGAGAAGGGAGGACACTAATTTTGGGGTCAAAATTGAAATAGAAATTAGGCGCCTTTCTTCGCCTCGAAAACGGCCAAGTCTTTGGTCTAACCGATATATTTAGGTAAATAAAGCAGATTTTGATTATGATAGATTGGTTTACGACGGAGTAATTACTGTTTTTACTGTAATTAACGACCGACGACCTGGTTAAAAGTTTTGGACATAAAGTTTCCATAGCCGTATGCGACAGGGGGATAAGGGGGACAACTGCCCCCCCCCCCCCAATATTATGTTTTCGGGCAAAAAATCCCTAAAATCGGGAAAAATATCATTAAAATTCGGGCAATAAGTCAGTCTGCTCTCCCGTTGAGTCGTGGGCCCCTACGGCTATGAAAGTGTCCAGATTATTAGTCTAATATATCCGAAGTTAAGCAACTAATTCGGAACGGAAAATCAAAATAAGGTAAAAAAAAAAAAACTTAAATATATCCCCGACACATACAAAAAAACTTAAAGAAGTAAATTCAATAAAATAACTTGCATAATGTTTGAAACATACCTTATGCAAGTAATTTGCTGCGAACACCGGGAGGGCCACTGCGAACACTGGGAGGGCCACTGTTAGAGGCACTTCGACCAGGACGGTAAAAACCTGTAGAAGGTGGCCCTAACCTAGAAGGACCATTATTAAGGGCACTGCGACCAGGGCGGTCAAAACCTGCAGGCGGCCCTGTAGTGTTAACAGCTACTAAACAAACCAACAGCAAAATACAAACTGTAAGTTTCATCTTGTCAAGAATGTGTTGATAATTTATGTCTACTTTCGTTTCTGAAATAAGAATTTGAATTTGTCTTGATCTTTCATCAGTAAATTGAATTTTTCTGGTTATTTTTAAAGAATTAGTATCATTAATCAGTTAATAAAATTTGGCCTCTAAGATTGACTGGTGAACTAACTACACACCATTATTCCTATATAATCTGAAAAATCCATAACCTCACGCCATTATCCAAAACACTTAACTAAAACTAATAACTGGAAAGGTTCATTTATCATAATAATGATAGAATGATTCTGTTGAATAGTTATGACATCCGGTAAGTTCACTGATGAACATCGGCTATTGGTCAAGTTTAAGAAATAAATTTCTATGTCCGTTTCTACGTGTAATAATCGGTGTTTTTAGGAGTTTATTCGAAGGTTAAAATGTATTAAGAAAAATTCGATAGAAGTTGATAGGCTTGATTATATTTATTTCAGAAAAACAAAAGTGCGTTGTAATTAAATTCACTAATCGAAAATGAAGTATAGTAGAGTATGTACGGCACAGCGTAAACCGTATTCGTTATACGCTATTTAGACACAACGAGACACATTGAGTAACACTTGCGCCCTACTCCTACTCTTTTGGTGCCGATGAAATGATCAGCTCTCGTTGATCACCGTTTTCACAATCAAAAATTTCGTCTGGCTACGGGCCTGACCGTTTTATAATTTGAAACCTTCAGAATCAAATATTACACATCAAAAGTATCTTATGGAAAACCAAAGCATACCTGATCTGTGCTCAGCCTTGTATCACGATTAATATAAAACATATTATCAATGTCCAAAACAAAATATATACTTACTGAACTGAGTCAAATTAATTCTTGGTTGGTTGGTAGATGAAAAGTTATCCTTCGCTTCCAGCAGATGTTGATATAGGTAGGTGTTGGTAGTAGTAGTTGTTGCTAGTTGGATGTAGATAGATACTTTTGATGTGTAATATTTGATTCTGAAGGTTTCAAATTATAAAACGGTCAGGCCCGTAGCCAGACGAAATTTTTGATTGTGAAAACGGTGATCAACGAGAGCTGATCATTTCATCGGCACCAAAAGAGTAGGAGTAGGGCGCAAGTGTTACTCAATGTGTCTCGTTGTGTCTAAATAGCGTATAACGAATACGGTTTACGCTGTGCCGTACATACTCTACTATACTTCATTTTCGATTAGTGAATTTAATTACAACGCACTTTTGTTTTTCTGAAATAAATATAATCAAGCCTATCAACTTCTATCGAATTTTTCTTAATACATTTTAACCTTCGAATAAACTCCTAAAAACACCGATTATTACACGTAGAAACGGACATAGAAATTTATTTCTTAAACTTGACCAATAGCCGATGTTCATCAGTGAACTTACCGGATGTCATAACTATTCAACAGAATCATTCTATCATTATTATGATAAATGAACCTTTCCAGTTATTAGTTTTAGTTAAGTGTTTTGGATAATGGCGTGAGGTTATGGATTTTTCAGATTATATAGGAATAATGGTGTGTAGTTAGTTCACCAGTCAATCTTAGAGGCCAAATTTTATTAACTGATTAATGATACTAATTCTTTAAAAATAACCAGAAAAATTCAATTTACTGATGAAAGATCAAGACAAATTCAAATTCTTATTTCAGAAACGAAAGTAGACATAAATTATCAACACATTCTTGACAAGATGAAACTTACAGTTTGTATTTTGCTGTTGGTTTGTTTAGTAGCTGTTAACACTACAGGGCCGCCTGCAGGTTTTGACCGCCCTGGTCGCAGTGCCCTTAATAATGGTCCTTCTAGGTTAGGGCCACCTTCTACAGGTTTTTACCGTCCTGGTCGAAGTGCCTCTAACAGTGGCCCTCCCAGTGTTCGCAGTGGCCCTCCCGGTGTTCGCAGCAAATTACTTGCATAAGGTATGTTTCAAACATTATGCAAGTTATTTTATTGAATTTACTTCTTTAAGTTTTTTTGTATGTGTCGGGGATATATTTAAGTTTTTTTTTTTTTACCTTATTTTGATTTTCCGTTCCGAATTAGTTGCTTAACTTCGGATATATTAGACTAATAATCTGGACACTTTCATAGCCGTAGGGGCCCACGACTCAACGGGAGAGCAGACTGACTTATTGCCCGAATTTTAATGATATTTTTCCCGATTTTAGGGATTTTTTGCCCGAAAACATAATATTGGGGGGGGGGGGGGCAGTTGTCCCCCTTATCCCCCTGTCTCATACGGCTATGGAAACTTTATGTCCAAAACTTTTAACCAGGTCGTCGGTCGTTTGTATATAGGATTTATCGGAAGCTGTAAGTGCCCAAGACACACGAATCAGTCAAACCACTACAGAGATCTGTCCTCATTAAAGAAGTGTCTGAGTATTTATTTTCTATGACTTGACTTCTGATTTTACTTTGATTTTTCAGATATACTGACCAATGAATAAGCAGAAAAGAATTCATAATTATGATGTATTTGGAAAGAAAAAATGAAAATATAACAGTTGTTCTTTTTATTTTAGACTTTTATATGCAAGTCCGTTTCAGACTTCTACAAAGCGTATAATAGGTGTTATTTCCTAGATATTTCCTGAATACTATGCCCCACCCCCCTTCCTCCTTAGTTCCAACATCATTTATCATACCTTCAAGCGCAAGGTCTCTGAATTGGATAGTTTTATTCGTCCAGCAATGAAAACAGCTGTTGAGGCAAATATTAGATCCCTCAATCGGACATGGCTCTCGAAGGTGACACAGGCCCTGATCGATCATTACAATTCTACCCTTGAAGAGAAGCTAACCAACATCATTAAAGTCATTATATCAACTACCAAACCCTTCTATCATCGACCTAAAGACAATACATTTATTCCCTGGTGCCTAAATCCATAACATCCAGTCCACCTTCAATCTAATTAAAATTATATTACATTTCGTTTCGGTTATGTTTTGATTGTCGACTCCATGTAATCTAAAGACTTGTATAAGGAGGTCATCTTCAAGTGACGAAAATTTCAGCCAATCAAAAACTACCTTCAAGATCGCGGGTCTATGCATTGATATGCATTGTGGGAAAATTATGACGCAATACAAAATATTCAAATAAAAACGGTGTTCTGATTTCAGAGGGGTGGCACGTGCTATAAATAGCTTATTCGTAACCAGAAGATGACCTCCTTACATAAGTCTTTAGATTACATGGAGTTGACAATCAAAAAATAACCGAAACGAAATGTAATCTAATTTTAATTAGATTGGTCCACCTTACGACCCTGATTCCAAACCAGCTACCGTCATTCTGAATGTAGGTCTCGACAACCGGAACCAGTTAGCAAAGACCCTATTCGACCAAGCCCATAAATTAATCGCTACTGCTAATCGAACCTTTCTTAATTCCAATATCATTTTCACATGTTTACCCATGTCTAATAGAATGCCGAAGCAAAGAAAGCACAACAGAATTTAAAGACCCTCAACAAAATGATGATATATTCCACCGACCCACCAGTTTTACCTCCCTTCTAAGAGGAACTCTAACAAGTTGATGATCTTTATTGGTCTCCAGATACAGCAAACATTATTTATTTGTTTAGGATGCGCCAGAATATTGAGAGGCCACTACTTTGCAGAACTGTATTTAACTTGGGCCGTTTTTTCTAAACCACCTGTCACATGAACGTGCCCAAGGCCGCCATCCTGAAATTCTAAACGTATTTGCAAGTATGAATAGCCAAAACTAATTACTGGGGATAAAAAAAACTGAGACGTCTTCACTACGACAAACTGTTGTTAACTTGAGCCGTGAAATGCTCACATCCCTTCAGCATTCAATCTTAGACCTCGGACTTAAGTTTAATCCGACTTCGAAGGTAGCCAACATTGACTATCTTCGACCATCTCTGAACGATTTCAGCGGAATCTGAGCTGCACATATTTTTTTTTCGAAACCACCTCACACGGGGTGCTAGAACAATGTTTATTCCTAAATCCACCTGGAAACCCCCCAAGGCCACCATCCATCCTGAAATTTGAAAAGTATTTGCAAGTATGAATAGCCAAACAACAAATCTTTCTATTACAAATGAAAAGCCTAATCTCACTTGGGTAGAACGTGAAGCGTTAAACTTACTTAAGAACGACGATAGCATTTTTATAAAAGTGACAAAGGTTCATGTTGTGTCATTCTAAATAGGGAAGATTATATTTTAGAAGCAGAGAATCAATGGAATAATCCTAGCCAAATATTTCCACTATCCTACTGACTTTTACTGTAGGCTACCATTTAGCAAAAAATAGCGATGGCCATCGTAATACGCCCACTTTTATAATGGCAGCCAATTCGTCCGGGGGGTTGACAAGAGTTGTCAGTAAATGAAAGATTCTGAGAATGACATTTTCTCTATAATCAAGGGCAATAATCTTATTATGTTAAATATGTTTTGATCTGTTTGATTTTCATAAGGGTCTATCCATGGATGATTACAAACATTCACACCAAGTTTCATCGAAATCCATCAAGAAACCAGCTCCCTATTGTGTCCACAACATATTTTCGAAAGTAAGGGCAATAACCTATGAAATAGTTTTCAATTCGTTTGATTTCCAATAGGGTTCATCCTTGGGTGATTACAAACACTCACAGCAAGTTTCATAAAAATCCACCAAGAAACCAGCTCTCTATCGTGTCCACAACTTTGAGAGAGTAACAGGCTGAAAAATTAACGTGTTTTAAAGAACAAGGGCAATAACTCATAAATATTTTTTCGAGGTTTCTGATATTCAATAGGGTTTATCCTAATGTCAATACAAACACTCATACCAAGTTTCATCAAAATCCATCAAGAAACCAGCTCTCTATGGTGTCCACAACATATTTTCAAAAGCAAGGGCAATAACCCATGAATTATTTTTCGATTAATCTGATTTTCAATAGGGTTCATTCTTGGGTGATTATGAACACTCACAGCAAGTTTCATCAAAATCCATCAAGAATCAAGCTATGTATTTTGTCCACAACTTTGTTGACAGCTGAAAAGATAACGCGTTTTAAAGAACAAGGGCAATAACTCATCAAATATTTTTCAATGTTTCTGATTTTTAATAGAGTTTATTCCAAGGTCACTACAAACACTCATACCAAGTTTCATCAAAATCCATCAAGAAAACAGCTTTCTATCGCTTCCACAACATATTTTTAAAAGCAAGGGCAATAACCCATGAAGTATTCTTCAATTGATCTGATTTTCAATAGGCTTCATCCTTGGATGATTATGAACACTCACAGCAAGTTTCATCAAAATCAATCAAGAAACCAGCTCTCTATCGTGTCCACAACTTTGTTAAAGGCTGAAAAAATTAACGCGTTTTAAAGAACAAGGACAATAACTCATCAAATATTTTTCGATGTTTCTGATTTTCAATAGGGTTTATCCCAAGGTCAATACAAACACTCATACCAAGTTTCATCAAAATCCATTAAGAAACCAGCTTCCTATCGTGTCCACAAAACATTTTCAAAAGCAAGGTCAATAACCCATGAAATATTTTTGGATTCGTCTGATTTTCAATAGGGTCATCTTTGGGTGATTATGAACACTCACAGCAAGTTTCATCAAAATACATCAAGAAACCAGCTCTCTATGGTGTCCACAACAATTGTGGACAGACAGGAGGGCAGACGGACGGACGAACGAAATGTAGTACATGTAGTCTGAAACGGACTTACAACGTATGCTGTGTATTTTTAGTCCAACATAAAAAGAACAACTGTATATTTTAAAATTTATTTATTCAAGTACATCATAATTATGAATTATTTTCAGCTTGGTCATTGGTCAATGTATCTGAAAAATAAAAGTAAAATCAGAAGTCAAGTCATAGAAAATAAATACTCAGACACTTCTTTAATGAGGACAGATCTCTGTAGTGGTTCGACTGATACACAAGTCGGTTTATCATGGTGGTTGAGTTTGTTACTGATGGAGAATTTTAATTTAAAATGTTAACTATGAGGACCCTCTGAAATGGAAACCGACCAACCGACTGCGCCTACCAAAATAAGAACCCACATACACCATTTGTTCGACACCACAAAACAGAATAATTACGTCATGTTTAATCCGACTAGGCTATATGATGGTGACCTAATCAATAATTTGTGATATATCTACTCAAAACCTTTCTTTATAATGATTTCCTGCCTTCATACATTTGACTTGAGCACTTATAGCTTCCCATAAATCCTATATATACAGACGACCGACGACCTGGTAAAAAGTTCGGAACGGGAAATAAAAAAAAAAGGCCAAAAAAACCCTATAGATATATTCTTGACACATTTACAAAAAATAGACGGAGTAAATTTGAATGAAACATACCTAGTGACTGTAATTTGCTGGGACCAGCGGGAGGTAAACTGCGAACAGCACGGCCAGGCGGCATTAACCTAAAAGGACCACTATTAAGGGCACTTCGAACAGCACGGCCAGTATTAGGCGGCCCTGTAGTGTTAACAGCTACTAAGCAAACCAACAGCAAAATACAAACTGTAAGCTTCATCTTGTCCAGAATGTGTTGATAATTTATGTCGATTGTTGTTTCTGAAATATGAATTTGTGTTTGTTTTGATCTTTTAATGGTAAATTGAATTTATCTGGGTTTTTTATGAATTAGTATCATTAATAATTTGGCCACTAAGAATGATTGTTGAACTAACTACACACCATAATCCCTATATAATTCGAAAATCTATAACCCCACGCCATTATCCAGAAAACTTAACTAAAACTAATAATTGAAAACGGTCATTTATCAGGTGATAAAATGATTCTGTTAAATAGTTATGACATCCGGTAAGTTCACTGAAGAATTTTAAATTTCTAAATCCGTTGTAATAATGGGTGTTTTTAGGAGTTTATTCGAAGGTTAAAATGTATTAAGAAAAATTTGATAGGCTTGATTATTTTTATTTCAGAAAAACAAAAGTGCGTTGTAATTAAATTCAAAAATGCTTACAGACGTGGTACTATTACAATTGTTATTAATGCATTATTAAAAAAACCGCAAAGCAGATCCTAAGGGCCGAGTTTCACCGACATGTCATTCGACCCGACCATTTAAAGGGTCATTCTGCTTTTTTCAAAAAAAGTGTTCATAAACAAAAACGTGACAAATGTTACCTGAAAGTAATTCAAAGTATGCTTATTGTATCTCTGTATCTTCTTGATCAAACTGAATTTATTTTTGAAGGGTTAATTACAAAAAGGGAGTATTTATTGTTATTTAAGAAGTTTGACCTAGTTTTGGTGTGTGTCTTAAAAAGTGCTCAATATTTCTAGCTGAGACTTTTAGAATACATTCATTTCTCTACAATTAGGCGTTTATTTTACTCAAATAAGTTCAGTATTTTTCTAACAGCATTCAAAAAGCATAAAGAATAAATAAACGGCAGAATTGTTTTAGTTTAAATTTTCAGATACTTTAAATGGCATATTTCTACTAGGGTTTGTACCCGGGATTCCCGTTCCCGGGAATTCCCGGGATTCCCGGAGTTTCTGACGAGTACTCATTCCCGGGAACAGCACTCCATTCCCGGGAATGGAAACATAGATTTTTTTCACATTTATTTCACCATTGACAGTGGTAAATTATGTCACCTGGAGGGAAACAAATCACCGAAATTTCCTCCATCCAAGCCTCAGAGCCCTAATCCGCCCCTGACGGCAGTGATGGTGGTGATACCCGAGACATCTGTTGAAATTTCTTTGGAAAAAAAACTTATAAAAACTATCGACGAGGAACTCAAGTAATGTCAGAAAGAGAATACATGTATTACCACTTTCATTTAGGAATTTAGGTCATTTGAGCAGATAGGCCTAAAGACTTTGACATCGAATCTGGAATTTATACATAATGCTCTGAAGTCAATCAATCCGTAATCAGTCACAGCGGAATAAGGTTTTCTGTTGCAGGCAATTTTGCTCTCGCCTACGGGTGAGATCATTGTGCGCGTTGGTCTTCCTAAAACATTGGTTAGATTCGTCGGTAACATAATCCACTTCCACCGCCACTAATCAATACTAAAACCTATTTGCATAGAGGTATTTTGGGTTCAAAAGTTGTTCTTAAATATTGCGAATTATATGAAAATAAAATTTGATATGAAACTACATAGACAGCTTTAGCTATTATGTTCTATATTTTTGTAACGGTTGCTAGTTTGACTAGCTCTTATATGTTAAAATTGATTCCCGGGATTCCCGGGAATCCCGGGAATAGCATAAATTTCATTCCCATTCCCGGGAATGAGATATCCGGGAATGCTGCAAACCCTAATTTCTACACATTATAGTATATGGTTTTCACAAATTTTAGAAAAAAACAATTTTGACCTAGAAAAAATTCAGACTGTCCCTTTAAAAATTACCAATCCAACTACCAACAACTACGACTACCAAACCTAGATTGCAATATCAGCATCCCCTGGAAGTTAACGTTAACTTGCCATCTTCCAACCAACTAAACCACCCCCGAACAAATACGCCAAAACCAAAGCATACCTGATCTATGCTCAGCCTAGTATCACGATTAATATAAAACATATTATCAATGTCCAAAACAAAATATATACTTACTGAACGGAATCAAATTAATTCTGATGTCTACAGGCCAGAAACCAGCATTTTTATAGGTTAGAAAATGGACCCCGTGATGTACGTGCGCTTTCCAAAGACCATGATCTAGTTTTATTCAGCTGTGTTCTAATGTGTTTGTTTTCATGGATTTTACCCTTATCAGGAAACTGACCGAATTTTATGATATGTGTATTTTTTTCATTTGAGGGGAATGGATAAGTTTCATTAAAGGGGAATGTTCTTCATTTTCGAGGATCGATTTGGGCATTGAATTTATGTAAATATACCTTCAGATTTACTGGAATTGCCCAAAAATCGCACAATCCCTTCAAATATACCCGTTCCTTAACAGTTATACTTCATTTTCTGTATATTATGTTTTTTCTATAATATAAGTCACAGTCTTACTAAATGACGAGTCATATTTTGACTATCCAACGCTAATATTTATGGATACACGGGGATTTGAAGGCTAAAATTGTGAGGGATAGTTTGAAACATTATTAAGGATGAGATTAGCTAAAAAAATTCAAGTTCTAATACTAAAAGATTTTTGGATGAACAGTCAGTGAACATATCCCTTTAAGGGCAGAGTTGTATAGTTCAATATCCAGATGGTGCTTCATGAATGAATGACCACAATTTATACGCCTTTGTTGTTGGTCAAGCATCAATTTTGATAACTTTATCTGATTAAATACTGTTTAATTTTGTCCACTGTTAAAGATAACATTAATCACGTCCAATGAATATAAATATGAGTCACAAGCCAAGGCAGAATAGAGTTAACCGCTGTTATAAACCTATGGCGGCATATTTCTTTGATGTTTCAGGTTGCTTCAAATCACGTAATAACCTCTGAACGTGTGAGAGGTTTTTTATTCTGAAGTACAGGGTTTATATACATGTCTTACATTTGAGGGACAGGACTTACTATCCGTATTATTCCATACAACTTCTTGTCCCAATAAAGATAAATACTTAACAAAAATATATAGCCATATGTTTCTTTAAAAAACCTTTCACTGGTCAACATTTAGTCAAAATACACAGTAAATTATATAATTGTTTTTAAAAATTACAAAACTGAATTGTTATTATTAGATTTTTTGGACTGTATCGTCCCATAAGCTTACATCATTTAGATTTTTTCAAATGTAGGATTCAATGTTCCAATTTCTTTTTTTAAATTCCTTCAACTTTTATACACTTAAACGTAATAGATAGTACATTTAATAGTGAAATTCTAATTTTTGAAAGAACCGGTATATAAGTCGGATAATGACCTCGGACTCGTTTTTACTGAGTTTAAAAAAACCTCGAAATCGAAAGGCAAGGCCAAATACACTCAGGCTTAGTAAAACTCGTCCTCAGTCATTATCCTATACTTAGAGGGCCATTCTGCTTTTTTGATAAAAGTTTCCATTATCAAAAACATCGCAAATGTTACCTGAGAGTATTTCTAAAGTATGCGCATTATACCTATGCATCTTCGTGATCAAACTGAATTTGTTTTTAAAGGGTTGATTACAAACAGGGAGTTTTTAAATATCTTAGCATGTTTTTAGCATTTAAAAATTAACGGATGGATTTTTTTTAGTTAAAACTTTCAGATACATTAAAGGACACTTAGTTAGAGATTTATAGTTTTCACAAATTTGAGCAAAAAAAAAATTTGACCAAAAAAAATTCAGACTGTCCCTTTATAGTAGGACATGTATGATTTCAATGAAGTTTTTTTGACAAATGTAACAATTCGTTTATTCGTCTCTCCTTTGATGTCAATGTCTCAATCCAGTGCGCTTCCCTAGATTGACAAAATTTGGTAGTTTCATCTTCCGTGAGATCGTTTATTGAATAGTCATCGAAGTTGAAATGCTTAGAAACAGACTCGTTTTTCTTTAATTTTATATCTAATCTATGCGCATTGAAACGAGTGCGTCAATTATTCTTAGTTTCTCCTACATATTGTTTGGAGCATTTCTTACATGAAATTAAATATTATATTTGAGCTTTCACAATATTTAATGCTCCTGGATCGGATACCTTTTATTGGTGAAGTTACTTAAAAAATAATGCGTTTCAGATGCAAAGGGGCATGCTTTGCATCTATATAAGACGTCATTGATACACACAATTGACGTTATTATGCGGCGGCCACAAAAATTCGTCGGCTTCGATTAAAACATGCTATAAAATCGCTGTTTACCGGAGGATGTCGCTGATTTTTTCAGGGTAGTGTGTCTGAACATAATGTTTTACTAGTAATAAAGTTTTTATTTCTCAACTAATGAGCGGAGCACCCCCCCCCCCCCCCCTACCCTTTAAAGTTGAAATTTTAACTTCCGGAATTTTAAAGAAATTCGAAAAATAATTTTTGCGATATGTTTGACATCTTTGCACAAACATATTTAAATGATGTAATCCCTCCCGGACCTAACAGGTCAATCGCCATCTTGAAATGATACATTTTTTAAAAACGCAAAATGGGGCTCTCGGGGTATTATTGAATTTGCATAATTTTAGTGTTTATAGAATCTCTAATCAATTGCCAACAGAACGTTCGAAGCAGATTTTTGATTTTCGAATCAAATTTTTATTTTATTTCCGGTTACAATTTTTCAGTTTAATAGTCATAACTTTTAAGGCTCATATCTTGTGACCTTGACCTTTAGTGACCTTATGACCTTCACAAAAGTTGTTGGCTTTGATAAGATCTATCCAATGGGGTAATCATTTTAGACGCCCAATGTTTACTTCCGGTTTTATGAACTTATGAAAAATGTAATTTTAACTTTAAAAGAGCTCTGTCAAGTGACCTAATTCACATACGTCACAAATTCTTTTTCGGTCTTACTATGCTCGATTTACTATTTCCAATGATATATAACACAATGTATTTGAATCAAAATTGCGCGTTATAGACTTTGAAAATATTGTGCCAAGTTCCATTGTAACTGTGCGTGTTTTTTTCTTCAAATTTTATTTCGATATATCTGAAAACATACAGGTAGATAAACATTTTGACGTCAAACAAAAATCTGTTTTCAAAATTTCGTTATCAATTTTAGTTTTAACTTGAAATTCCAACTTCCGGAATTCTCTAGGTATCTTAAAAAATGTCTTTACAATTTATTGTAAATGGTCATACATAGAATCTGAATTAATAAAATGGATGTTTTAGATGAGTCGCCATCGCCATGACCTTTTTTTTTAAATCGAAATTCAGACACAAGGTATTATCCGATTTGAAAAAATGTGATGTCTATAGAATCTTCATTCGAGTGCTTATAAAACATGAAAAGCCGATTTTTTAATTTCGATTCCGTTTTTTTTTTCATTTTAATAATAGTCAAAGCTTTTAAGGTTCATATCTTGTGACCTTGACCTTTGTTGGTCTTGTGACCCGCACAAAAGTTATTGCCCTTGATGAGATCTATCCACTGATAGGTTTTTAATTTTTGTACTTCCTGATCTACAGTCATTTGAAAATTGCAATCTTTAACTTTAAAGAACCCTGTCATGTGACCTAATTTGCATAGGACACAAATTCTTTCTCTGTTTACTATGCTCGAAATATTCTTTCCAATGATATATAACACAATGCATTTAAATTAAAATTGCTTCTTTTATAATTTTAAAATTCTGTACTCACTTCCATAGTAACTGTGCGTGTTTTTTTAATATGAAATAATGGCACAAATATCTAAATGTAATATGTGGCGATACAAGTCCAAAAGAAGAAAATCCATTCTTAATATCTATTTTCGAAATTTATCAAAAATACTATCAAAAATAGCTTTTTTGTACGCTGCATACCAGTTGACCAGTGAAAAGTTTTTATAAATATCAAGACATATAATATATCTTCTTGTATCAACATCAGTCGTACTGAAAATAAGAATTGTTGTTTATGACTATTCGACTTTATTGTACTACCGAATTCATAGAAGTTATAACACTGTTTAAATCATTTGTAAAACTCTCACCATAGAAAATGCAACGTTTTATCAATGTGTAGAATGCGCACTGCTTCGGTACCGTCGTCACGGTTCTAGTATTATTATTATTTTTATTATTAATTATCAAAATTGATACTTGACCAACAACAAAGGCGTATAAATTGTGGTCATTCATTCACGAATCACCATCTGGATATGGAACTCTATAACTCAGCCCTAAATGAAACCTAAGTACTATACACACCTGACAACATTTTCGACAACATGTTGGGCAACAAAATATTTGTTCCTGTATACACACGACAACAGTTCGACAACGTGATGCGCACATTGTTACCATTCATTGGTGGGGGCTCCGTTTTTATTTATCATAAGACCTCAGACAGATCATGGTATTTATGGGCTTTTTCTAGTTGGATAAAACTGGGTAACATCATTTGCATCTCGACAACAAAAAATATACTTGCATTTATTCGGCCACATGTTGCCGACTGTTTCCGAACTGTACACACTGACAACATTTTCGACAACATGACATTTCGGCAACGACATGTTGTCAGTGTGTACAGTACTTTATCCATTCCCCTCAAATGAATAGAATACATATTTATTATCATAAAATTCGATCAGTTTCCTGTAAATGCCATGAAAACACATTGGACATGGCTGAATAAAACCTATGATCGTGGTCAAGCATACGTACGTCACGGGGTCCATTTTCTAACCTATAAAACTGCTGGTTTCTGACCTATAGACATCCAACTACCAACTACTACTATTATCAACAACTACCAAGTTTGCGATATCAGCATCTGCTGGAAGCGAAGGTTAACTTGTCATCTACCAACCAACCAACCTATAGACATCAGAATTAATTTGTCTCTGTTCAGTAAGTATATATTTTATTTTGGACATTGATGTTTTATATTAATCGTGATACTAGGCTGAGCACAGATCAGGTATGCTTTGGTTTTCAATTTCCATTTAGTGTGCAGTGATATTTAAGTATTAAATTATGGTGGGATTTGCTTTGTGATGGTTTTTTGGTTTCTCTTTTTAATATTGCATTAGGCTGTGTTCACATAGAAATATACGATATTTCGTATACGGTATTCGGTATACGCTACTTGGTATTTGATATACGCTATACGGACACCGCGAATCATATAGGACAGCGCGTGCAACCTATACTGTCTGTGCAATCTAATTAAGATTAGATTACATTTCGTTTCGGTTATTTCATGGAGTCGACAATAAAAAAATAACCGAAACGAAAAATAATCTTATTTTAATTAGATTGCTGTCTGTGCAACTTGAAAAGTTTTTTGAATGTTTGCGATTATTTTGATGAGAATCGGAATATCAGCCTGACGATGCTACTGTTACTCATAGAATGTATTTGCTTTGATAAAAAATGTAATTTTTGTAGGTTTACATTAAATGGTAATACATTTCTCTCCTAGAAATTTCAACCCAAAAATGTTATCAATTTTGACTGAAAATTGTCCTCTGTAAAAACAAACTTTAAAGACTTGAAATGTGTTCCTATTTAAATTTTCATCAAAGCAAGGGAATTCTAAGACCAACAAAACTAATTTGAATTTTCTATTCCAGTTCTCTAAAAAATGATGGCAAAAACTTTTCAACTTGCACAAACAATCCTCGGTTTTTTCTTTCTGTACATATGAAGGTGTGAGCTATGAAATTGTAATTAAAATGACTACATAGGGATTTCTAAATTACCAAAAGATTAAAAATGGGGAAATATCAAACTCTTGTACTTAAAAATTGCAGTTGCCACATTCGCACGATTCTCACTATACTACGCTACACTTCATTTTTGATTAGTGTCCTCTTATGTGACCAGGCATGGGTCGAGATGATACCTTCGGATTTTTCAACCCGGATTCCCCGGATTCAGTGATGCAGGTCGGAGGGGCTGACATGGAAAAGCGTCTAGTCGTTCAGATGGGACAATAAACCGAGGTCCCGTGTGCTATTGGCAGTGCACGTTAAAGATCCCTCGACAGTTGGAAATCGAAAATAAGAGCAGGCTAATGCCGTTGTCCTGGCAAAATTTGCGTCACTGCACACTGCATGGCGTTTGCCATTCCTCAATTAGCCCATATAGGTGCAGAAAAGTAGGAAGTAAAACTCCATTCATTTCATTTCTTAATATGTGACCAGGTATTATGAAATTACCATGTTTGATTTTAGGCATACGCATGTAGCTCAAAACGTAAGGCTGCGTGCACATAGAAGTATACTTTTCGGGTATACGGTGTACGTATTGAGCGACACGCGTATACTTAAAATCGAACAAGGTAATTTCATAAAACCTGATCACATATGAGGACACTAATCGAAAAAGAAGTATTCCTACGTATATTAGAGTAAAATAGTAGAAATCGTGCTTGTTCGATTTGCGAGTAATGTATACCGTATACTTTTATGTGAACGCAGCCTAATAACGAATTTAATAGGACAACGTCTGTAAGCAATTTTTAATCTAATTACAACACATTTTTATTTTTCTGAAATAAATATAATCAAATCTATCAACTTCTATCGAATTAGTTTATATATTTTTCTTAATACATTTTAACCTTCGAATAAACTCCTAAAAACACCGATTATTACAAGTTGAAACGGACATTCATTTAAAGTTCAAACTTGACCAATAGCCGATGTTCATCAGTGAACATACCGGATGTCATAACTATTCAACAGAATCATTCTATCATATGATAAATGAACCTTCCAATTTATTAGTTTTAGTTAAGTTTTTTGGATAATGGCGTGGGGTTATGGATTTTTCAGATTATATAGGAATTATGATGTGTAGTTAGTTCACCAGTCAATCTTAGAGGCCAAATTTTATTAACTGATTAATGATACTAATTCTTTAAAAATAACCAGAAAAATTCAATTTACTGATGAAAGATCAAGACAAATTCAAATTTATATTTCAGAAACGAAAATCGACATAAATTATCAACACATTCTTGACAAGATGAAACTTACAGTTTGTATTTTGCTGTTGGTTTGCTTAGTAGCTGTTAACACTACAGGGCCGCCTAATACTGGCCGTGCTGTTCGAAGTGCCCTTAATAATGGTCCTTCTAGGTTAGCGCCGCCTGCAGGTTTTGACCGCCCTGGTCGCAGTGCCCTTAATAATGGCCCTTCTAGGTTAGGGCCACCTTCTACAGGATTTTACCGTCTTGGTCGAAGTGCCTCTAACAGTGGCCCTCCCAGTGTTCGCAGTGGCCCTCCCAGTGTTCGCAGTGCCCCTCCCAGTGTTCGCATTGCCCCTCCCGGTGTTCGCAGCAAATTACATGCATAAGGTATGTTTCAAACATTATGCAAATTATTTTATTGAATTAACTTCTTTTTATACGCCCACATGAAATGTGGAGCGTATATTGCCGTCACCCATGTCCGTCGGTCCGTCCGTCCGTTGGTCCGTCCGTCCACAATTGCTTGTTAACACTCTACAAGCCACAATTATTTACGGATTGTGACGAAACTTGCTGAAACCCAAGGATGAACCCTATTTAAAATCAAAAGAATCGAAAAATATTTAATATGAATTATTGCCCTTGTTCTTGAAAACGCGTTCGATTTTTAGCTCGTTAACACTCTACATGTCACAATTCTTTACGGATTTTGACAAAACTTGCTGAAATTGTTTATTATCACCCAAGGATGAACCCTATTTAAAATCAAAAGAATCGAAAAATATTGAATATGAATTATTGCCCTTGTTCTTGAAAACGCGTTCGATTTATTAGCTCGTTAACACTCTACAAGTCACAATTCTTTACGGATTTTGATGAAACTTGCTGAAATTGTTTATTATCACCCAAGGATGAACCCTATTTAAAATCAAAAGAATCGAAAAATATTTAATATGAATTATTGCCCTTGTTTGATAAAACGCATTCGATTTTTAGCTTGATAACACTCTACAAGTCATAATTCTTTACGGATTTTGACGAAACTTACTGAAATTGTTTATTTTCACCCAAGGATGAACCCTATATAAAATCAAAAGAATTTAAAAATATTTGATATGAATTATTGTTCTTTTTCTTCCAAATACATTCATTTTTTAGCTAAAAGAAACACTCTACAAGGCTAAACTTGATGAATGAGGTCCGAATGAAATGTATGTTTACAGGTTTGACTACAGGTTGAATATTTCATGGTTGTGATGGTTGCTGTTTTCTGCAAAATGTTCTTTTTGAACCAGTGGGCGTATATTACCTTGCCTGTCAAGCTATCTTAGTTTGTGTGTATGTGTTGTGGATATATTTATGGTTTACTTAACTTCGGATATAATAGACTATTAATCTGGACACTGGGGCCCACGACTCAACGGGAGAGCAGACTGACTTATTGCCCGAATTTTAATGATATTTTGCCCGATTTTAAGGATTTTTTGCCCGAAAACATAATATTGGGGGGGGGGGCAGTTGCCCCCTTTATCCCCCTGTCTCCTCCGGCTATGGACACTTTATGTCCAAAACTTTTAACCAGGTCGTCGGTTGTTTGTATATATGATTTATCGGAAGCTGTAAGTGCTCAAGACACACGAATCAGTCAAACCACTACAGAGATCTGTCCTCATTAAAGAAGTGTCTGAGTATTTATTTTCTATGACTTGACTTCTGATTTTACTTTTATTTTTCAGATAAACTGACCAATGACCAAGCTGAGAAGAATTCATAATTATGATGTATTTGAAAAAAAAATGAAAATATACAGTTGTTCTTTTTATTTTAGACTTTTATATGCAAGTCCGTTTCTGACTTCTACAAAGCGTATATTAGGGGGAGGTTATTTCCTAGATATTTCCTGAATGTCTCCCCCCCCCCCTTCCTCCTTAGTTCCTCCATCATTTATTATACCTTCAAGCGCAAGGTCTCTGAATTGGATAGTTTTATTCGTCCAGCAATGAAAACAGCTGTTGGGGTAAATATTAGATCCCTCAATCGGACATGGCTCTCGTAGGTGACACAGGCCCTGATCGATCATTACAATTCTACCCTTGAAGAGAAGCTAACCAACATCATTAAAGTCATTATATCAACTACCAAACCCTTCTATCATCGACCCAAAGACAATACATTTATTCCCTGGTGCCTAAATCCATAACATCCAGTCCATCTTACGACCCTGATTCCAACCCAGCTAACGTCATTCTGCATGTAGGTCTCAACAACCGCTACTGCTTATCGAACCTTTCCTAATTCCAATATCATTTTCACATGTTTACCCATCTCTAATAGAATGTCGAAGCGAAGAAAGCACAGAATTTAAAGACCCTCAACAAAATGATGATATATTCCACCGACCCACCAGTTTTACCTCCCTTCGAAGAGGAATTCTAACAAGTTGATGATCTTTATTGGTCTCCAGATACAGCAAACATTATTTATTTGTTTAGGATGCGCCAGAATATTGAGAGGCCACTACTTTGCAGAACTGTATTTAACTTGAGCCGTTTTTTCTAAACCACTTGTCACATGGACGTGCCGAAGGCCGCCATCTCGAAATTCTAAAAGTATTTGCAAGTATGAATAGCCAAAACTAATTACTGGGGATAAAAAAACTGATAGGCCATCACTAGGCCAAACTGTTGTTAACTATCTTCGACCATCTCTGAACGATTTCGCTCTGAACGCTCAAATCTGAGCTGCACATATTTTTTTCTGAAACCACCTCACACGTGATGCTAGAACAATGTTTATTCCTAAATCCACCTGGAAACCGCTCAAGGCCACCTTCAATCCATCCTGAAAGTTAAAAAGTATTTGCAAGTATGAATAGGCAAACAACAAATCTTTCTATAACAAACGAGAAGCCTAATCTCACTTGGGTAGAACATGAAGCGTTAAACTTACTTAAAAAAGACGATAGCATTGTTATTAAAAAAAAGTGACAAAGGTTCATGTTGTGTCAACCTGAATAGGGAAGATTATATTTCAGAAGCAGAGAATCAACTGAATAATTCTAAACATTATGCCATTTTGTCGGAACCATTTTTTAAGGAAACTGCTAATATGAACTCATATTTGTATTCATTGGACAAAGGCGATCAATGTAATCATTAAAAGTGGACAAAACTAAACAGTATTTAATCAGATAGAGTAATCAAAATTGATACTTGACCAACAACAAAGGCCTATTAAGTTGTGGTCATTCATTCATAAAGCACCATCTGGATATTGAACTCTACAACTCTGCCCTTAATGAAACTTATATTTTCCCCTCAAATGAAAAGAATACACATACATCATAAAATTGAATAAAACCAGATCGTGGTCACGCATACGGGGTCCATCCTCTAACCTATATAACAGCTAGTTTCTGACCTATAGACATCAGAATTAATTTGTCTCTGTTCAGTAAGTATATATTTTGTTTTGGACATTGCTTATATGTTTTATATTAATCGTGATACTAGGCTGAGCACAGATCAGGTTTGCTTTGGTTTTGACGTATTTGATCGGGGGTTGTTTAATTGGTTGGCAGATGACAAGTTAACGTTAGCCTCCAGCGGATTCTGATATCGGAAACTAGGTTTAGTAGGTATTTGGATTGGTACAATCGGATGGCACTTTGATGCTGGTTTGGTAATTTGAAAATTCACGTTTTGCAGGACACTCGTATACCTCAAATCTTACAAGGTTATTTCATAATACCAGGCTACATAAGGCTGCGTACACTCTAATATACGTAGGAATGCTTCTTTTTCGATTAGTGTCCTCTTATGTGACCAGGTATTATGAAATTACCTTGTTCGATTTTAGGTATACGCGTCTCACTCAAAACGTACACCGTATACCCGGAAAGGATACTTCTATATGCACGCAGCCTAAGAGGACACTAATCGAAGACGAAATATACTTGCGTGTTATAGTGTTATTTATAGTGGGAATCTTGCTTGTTCGATTTTCAAGTAGTGGATACCGTTAAACTACCGGAAACTATAGGTACTGGCCGTGCTGTTCGAAGTCCCCGTAATAATGGTCCTTCAGGATTAGAAGGTAATTCCCGTGCTGTTCGCAGTGGCACTCCCGGTTCTCGCCCCGGCAAATTACATGCATAAGGTATGTTTCAAACATTATGCAAATTATTTTATTGAATTTTTAGTTTTTGTGTATGTGTTGGGGATATATTTATGTTTTCTTTTTTTTAACCTTACTTTGATTGTCTGTTCCGAATTAGATGCTTCCCTTGGGATATTTTAGACTATTTAATATCTGGTCACTTTATGTCCAAAACTTTTTACCTGGTCGTCGGTCGTCTGTATATATAGAATTTATCGGAAACTATAAGTGCTCAAGTCACATGTATAAAGGCAGGAAATCATTATAAAGAAAGGTTTTGAGTAGATATATCACAAATTATTGAATTGGTCAAGATGAAATTATCATATAACCATTCGAATCTTTACATGTCGTAATTATTCTGTTTTGTGGGGTCGAACAAATGGCGTATGTGGGTTCTAATTTTGGTATGCGCAGTGGTCTGTTTCCATTTCACATGGTCCTCATAGTTAATATTTTACATTAAAATTCTCCTTCAGTAACATTCTCAACCACCATGATAAACCGACTTGTGTATCAGTCGAACCACTACAGAGATCTGTCCTTATTATAGAAGTGTCTTTGTTTTCTGTAGCTTGACTTTATATTTTTTTGATTTTTCAGATACACTGACCAATGACCAAGCTGAGAAGAATTCATAATTATGATGTACAGTCAAACTTGGTCCAACGGTCACCTGTATTCAGCACCACCCTTTAATGAAAGGCCACCCAAATTACATCCCAAGCAATTTTCATCCAAATTTACCTCTATTTAACACCACGCGGCCAGCGTTCACTCTTTTCTTGACAGTGAACATGTGTCACCCTGTAATCAGCAGTCATTTTCCGTTAATCCTTGTTAACCCCATTAATTAAACTAACAGTTAATTACTGCCAAACAGATTAACCTTTGTCTATAGTCCATGAATTTTACTCATACACTGATATAATTAGGCTTAATGTTGTAAATGTATTAAAATAAAGTAATGAAATGGACTGGCTGCTTAATACAAGTTATACTGTATTTGAATAAATAAATTGAAAATATACCGTTGTTCTTTTTATTTTGGACTAAAAAACACAGCATGCATTGCAAATCCGTTTCAGACTATTACATTTTGTTTAGTTTTTCGTTCAGATAGTTCCCGAGTACTTTGTCCCCCCTTCCCCAGCGCCCAAAAACAACGACAAAATGAAAAAAAGAGATAACTAAACAGTTGATAGAGAAATAAAGCCTAAAAAATGCATGAAATCTTACACAAAGAACAATTTTCAATCAGATGTGGTTTCAAGAATTTATAAAGATTTTCTGTGAGACAAGCATATTTCTTGGGTGTGATGTCCCAATCACTTAGTTTAAGTGGAATTTCTGGACGTCTGATTGAAACTTGGAATTGTGCAAATTAATGCATACATGTATTTTGTTTTAGAAAACCTAAAGGTTTGGGTACAACCATGATGGAAACAATCTTAAGTGAGATGGCACTGTTAGGCTATTACTCCCTAATGTCGAGGTGAATCTTAAACGCAACTCTAGCTACAGCAAACTACTATTTTCAATATTTTGATCATTCTCTCAAAATGAATGTATATTATATATCAATTTCGTTTTGTCTTGTGTTTGAGTGAAGCCTTAAAAAAGAAATTTGAGGTCAGTGAATAAATTTGTTGTGAAGAGTTTGGGGCCAATAGTAAAAAAAAGAGGTTTTCTAAACTTTGTATGTGTATCGGGGACACTCATAGTATCAATTTGCGCCATTCCAGTTTCCATTCCGGCGTCTGTGATACGTTACTGATAGTGATCTGCATAGATATCAATAGTATCTTCCGGTAGATCACTGTCAGTGACGTCATTAAACCATAGAACTCTAAACATATGTTACAGTTCTAAGATTAAACGTGCTATTTTTAGTGGAATTGCAAGAACCATAGACGTCGGAATGGAAATTGGAATGGCACAAATTGATGCTATCAGTGTCCCCAGATACACATACAAAGTTTAAAAAACCTCTATACAATCCCCTTTATCTATCCTTGGTTCGGGTCAAGATTGACACCTCAGATATTTAGTTCTGTTGCCAGTTGTTTGAATGTCTGTGATCTTGTGTGAAGGGACTTGACATGGAAATAATCGAATTCAAATGTTCGCTATATGTCCATTCTTTCTAGCGTACCAGTGTACTGTGGCTCAACTCAGAGGCGCCAGAGACAAATGTGAGGGGCGGGGAGAATCTGTGTTGTAAAGGGCGATATGTGAGGAAGACCCGGAGGTCTGCTGATTTGATTGGCGCCGTCAGACCCAATAGATTTTTTTATTATGATTTTAGAGCCTCTTGCCTCTTGGATCACTTCTGAATAATACCACAACGTATTTCATGCTTATATTTTGGTAAGTTATATCTGTAAGATAAGGACACAACACATTTTGCTTGAATACAGATGAAAAGGGCACATAACATCCACCCTTTTGTTCTTAAATCTTGGGACCGGGGGGTTGGTTGGTGTCAGGAAATACCTGAAGGAACCCATGAAAGCAGGAGATAAGTCACAGAAATGTACTCAGTGATCATTGTATTTAGTCTAACATAAGAAGAACAACTGTATAATATTTTCAGTTTATTTATTCAAATACATCATAATTATAAATTCTTCTCAGCTTGGTTATTCATTGGTCAATGTATCTGAAAAATAATAAATAATAAATCAAAGTCATACATAGACAATAAGTCATTAACTGTAAAAACATGCTCAGTAAGATACTTCTTTAATGAGGACAGATCCTTGCAGTGATTCGACGGATACACAAATAGGTTTATCATAGTGTTAAAAATTTTATTATCAAAATATTTTAATTGACTATGTGGATACTCTGAAATTGTAACCGAGTTGACAATCTTAAAAGTTTTCGGTAGCCGCATTCCGTACAGTGCTTATTTTAATGGTTCTTAAGTTAAACGTATAATCTGAAGGCAATTGACTTTCATGTAGAGCTGGCTTCACCCACACATACAACAATCTTTAATGTGATGTCAAAAATGAAAGATTTTTTCCAAATGTCGTAATTGCTTGAGAGATAAACAAAACAGTATTCTACCTGATTTTGAAAATATATGTCTTTATTCTTGTCCTGCAGCTGTTGTTCCTCTAGCTCTTCCACCTGGACCTCTTCTTCCGCCTGGACCTCCTCTTCCACCTGGTCCTCCTCTTCCACCTGGTCCCCCTCTTCCTCTTTTTTGACCACCGTTACTGTTGCCACCCTGTCTTCTTGGACCATTTTCCCTTCCAGCATCATTTTCACTTCCCTCACCACCGTTTCTATCGCCACCCTGTCTTCTTGGACCATTTTCCTCACCATCACTTACTTGTGCATTGCGTGGTCCTCGTCTTCGTGGTGGACCATTGGGTCTATCTGAATTTGGACCGTCACATTCTGGTCGTTGATTGCGTCTCATCTCAGCAAGGTTTGGAACAAGTTCTCCATCGGCGTTTTTAGAACATTGAACGGTTGTCTCAATTGTTGCCTCGCATTCGTCTACATTTCCAGATACCAGAGTTTGAGAAATTGTCAATGTTTTGGCTTCAGCATCACAGGCTGCTGTCATATCGGGTAGGGTGTAGAAACATTCTGAAAGTATAACCAATAACATGATATACAGTGGATAATTAGGCCGATGGGGGATGTTTAGAAATCACATATTATGGGTCAATGTGGACGGGCAACTCAATGAGCCACTGCGGCCCAAATAGACAGTTGAAGGCCGACGCATAGACATCTTTGTACATCTTTGTGCATAGACAACGATAGTGATATAGAGAAGATGTTCATTCATTAGAACAAAATTATCGGTTTACAGATACCATCCTGATCGTGGTTAAAGCTTTGGGTTCTGATATATCTGTATAAAGGTAAATGACTTACCGAGTCTCTTGGCCACCATGTCAACAGGGACCATGTTGCCTTCAGAATTGGCCACACATTTACCGGTTTTCTCTTTTTTGGGACAATCATCACCTCCAGAAACAAGTGGTCTAGAAATAGTAAACTCTTCTCCATCGCACTCACTTACTGTTGGTTTTCCATATTTACATTCTACAACAACAAATTTATGTTATTAAGTATACAGACAATTATAACGTGTATAGCAATAACTTCTCAATAAATTTTTGTAAAGGGCCAATTGCATTTTATGAAAAAATATAAGGGTCAAATAGAGCTTAGCTAGCATATCGAGCATAGCCTAGCAGAGCGTTCATTAGACGTTCACCGCCATTTATTCGACGCAATCAAGCAAAAAATATTACGTCTTGTACTGTGCTATAGAACCCAAAAAAAAAATCTGAAACATCTATTCATAATAATGCGTTCATTTTGACCCAGTCTATAATTTGTGATGCATCTCAACTGATTTGCTTTTAAGGATTGAAAGCTTTCATACTTTTCTCGTGAACACTTGTATCTTCTGATAAGAACAATCCTACATGTATGTATCGAGGATCTGGTAAAATCTGACAATTCCTCTCAAGTTTTTAAAAAACTATGTCTTATATTTCTGGAGTTACGAATTGGAGATCAAAATAATGTAAAAAGTAGCCATCAATATTCCCGATACATGTACAAAAACTTAATAAAGTGAAAGATATTATTTGCCGGATTTGATTGAAACATACCTGGGGCCTGTACTTGACCATCACCATCGGGACGATTATTTTGGGGACGGCGACCTTGGCCGCGAGGTCTTTGGGCGTTAACAGCAACTAAGCAAACCAACAGCGAAATACAAACTATAAGTTTCATCTTGTCTTGATTTTGAATAATTTATGTCGACTTTCGTTTCTGAAATATGAAAATATTTTTGTCTTAATCTTTCATCAGTATATTGAATTTTGGGGGTTAATTTTTTTGAATTAGTATTATTAATAATAATCGGCCTCTAAGAATAAGCTTGCTATTTATAATGCTGTGAAACCTGGAAAACATATAAAAAATTTACTACAAGTAATTATTGAAAAATGTTTATTTCCTTAAAAAAAATAATAATTTTATACGTTAATTTTAAAGATGTGTTTTCTTATATTTGATGGTGAAATTAAGCAAACTTTTTTTAATTGGAGTTTCTGATGATTATTTGTAATCATATTTTCAGGGGTTTCAACCAATCATATATATTATACAGTCTGAAAAAAAAACAAAAAATATATATTTCGACTTTTTTCATGGAAATTCTCTTGTAATTAGTTTATTTTGAGTTTATTATTGAAATTTCAGACAAATGTTTCCTATGTTTTAAATTCATTAGAACACCACTACTTCTATTCATAGAAGTTAAATTCATTTCTAAGGAGTAGTTCCATTTCAGTATTGCTAATCTAGCTAATTTAGCTTCTGATTTCTTAGATATTATGATAAAAACCTAAATTCCCAAAATCTAAGATGCAATAAATCCCTAATTTAGTTGCCAAATTCTAAAATGCGATGAAATCCTAATTTAGTTGCCAAATTCTAAGATGCGATGAAATCCTAATTTAGTTGCCAAATTCTAAGCTGCGATAAAATCCTAATTTAGTTGTTAATTTCTAATTGACAATAAAAATCTGATTTAGATGCAGAATTAGAAGATTCGATGAAAAAAGAAATTAGCTGCTAATTTGTAAAATACATAAAAACCTACCTCGGTTGCTAATTTCTAAGGTATTATAATAATCTAACTGAGCTGCTAATTTCTAAGATATATAAATCCCTAATTTAGTTGTTAATTTCTAAGATGCGAGGATAAACCTAATTTACCTGTCGTTAATAATTTCAAATTAACATTATACAAATCGTATTTAGTTGCAGAATTCGGTGATGCGATAAAAAAAAAACTTTCTAATTTTGTTGCTAATTTCTAAGATACATAAAATCGTTATTTAGTTGCCAATTTCTAATTAAGTATCCCTACAAACAAAACAATTATGTTAATAAAAAATCTCGACCAGAGCATGACAAAATCGGGCGCAATAATTATATAGTAGTGGACTTCTAATACAAAAAGTTCCACCAGATATACTAAGATGCGATAAAAACAAATTTATAAAACCTCCTTAGTTCTTGATTTCTAAGAAAGGATAAAAATCTAATTTAGTTGTTAAATTCTAAGATGCAATTAAGAAAAAAACTAATTTAGCTGCTAATTTTCAAGAAACGATAAAAACATAATTTAGTTAATAATTTCTAAGACCAAATCCTAATTTCTGATTTCTGATAAAAAACCATAAATTAATTGCTAATTTCTGAGATTTAATGAATGCCTAATTTAGTTGCCAATTTCTAAGATGCAATAAAAACTAATTTAGTTGCCAATTTCAAAGATGCAAAAAAAAAAATAATTTAGTTGATAAAGTTTCAAGATGAAATAAAATTTGAAATTAATGTTAATTGTTTAAGTAATATTCAAACCAAATTAAGCTGCCAATGTGAAAAAATAACCTAATTCGAATGTTAAAACTTAATTTAGTTTCTAATTTCTAAGAAGCGATATGCAAAGTTAACCGCACATAATTGTTCTTTAACATTTCGTGATTTAAAACTCGGATAACCAAAGCATACAAAATATAATAGTAGCAATGTGCAAAAAAAGAGGTATACTTACACAACGTAGCCAAATTAATTCTGATGTCTGCATGTCAGAAACTAGCAGTTATATAGGCTTGAAAATGAGCCTCGTGATCTGAACAAAAACCCTTAAAGGATTGTTTGACAGATCATTAAAATTACCCGATAATTATGCAAATGTAATTTCAAAGCTGATAATTCGTCATATGACCGATTTTTGAAAAGATAGTCTTGTTAACGAACGATTATCACGAATTTGGGGTATGTTATTACTTTCTTTTTTTGATATTCAACATAAGAGTGCTATTCGACCTTGGGGGATTCGTGATTGTATTACGTGATCAAGTTTCTGTGTGACGATGAGTATATAACTATATTTAGATTTTTGAAGGCTTGTTATCATAGGTTTATTCAGCCGTGTCCAACAAGTTTGATTTTCTTGGTTTTTACCCTTAATGCTACCATCACAGAAAACTTAGCAAATCTTGTCAAACGACTTTAACTGTCCATAAACAGATAACGATCATTAATGATCAACTAAAATAAATCACTAAATCTGACCAGAATATGACAACAAATATTTAGTAGAAAGTTGAACACAAGCAACCACGATAACTGTCGGCAACTGAGATTTTTCAGTCGAAGTTTAGGAACGTTTACGGGGTCCCGGAGGTTCCTCGTCGTCACTTTTCAGATCAGAAGAGTCTCACCTCTCGCACTGTTCCACTGAAAGGCAGAGACAGATCGAACATGAGCGCTTTGACGTCACAGGAATCAGAATAAAACGGTCATTTTGAACGATCTTCGAACGGATGATACAATTTGCATAAATCGACGATCACCCTCGAAGAAATACATAATACATGCTTGGCTGTTCCCGACTATTTTTGAATAGATGCAGCCAATAAAATTGACCAAGATAAAAAGAATTTGGTGCCACGAAAACAATACTTAGTAAAATAATCTTAGTGCTAACCTCAAGGTCAATAAGGATTGTTTTGGGATATTGTCTAAAGCAGACAAACACCTATGAAGAAATTACATGAGATCATTAAAAATATGATAATTAATATTTTAGCCAATTATTTTCACTATCTGCAGTGACTTTATTGTAACCTCGAACAATTTGGACATATTTGGAGGAATAAATCTGCATACGAATATGATGGTAATAAGTTGCTAAAACGTGAATAACCCTTTGGCGTGGATAAAGGGAGTCGTGGGAGGGACGCTTCCCCCACTTTAACTCAAGGTGGGTTGGGGAAGGGGGGTCTTGGTCCACCGAATAATGTGGTTGGTAAGGAAGTATTTTCGAAGAATTAAAGGATGATCAGAGTCGGAAATCCCGATTGCAAGTCTAAACCCCGAAGTATGGTTCAGAACGCACCGAATTTAAGCATTTTTTCCACTTTATCACTAATGGGGTACCTTGTGTTGGGCTAGCGCCTATGACGCTTAGCAACGTTCTACAAACAAACCATTAACCATATAATTTTTAACAAATCCACGACCATATCATGAAAAGTCCAAATTTGGGACTGTAGTCTACATTCCACCGTTTAACCTAAGATGATTTTAATGTTTTAGTTGTTCTGGACAATCATTAAAATCGATTTTGAATTTAGTTGCATTACCCAATATTTCTTGAAATCTGGATTTTATCTTAGTTAAGTTTTTGAGAATAAGGCCTTTGAACCGTAGTAATATCGACTTCGTTTCAGATATCGTCCACAAATAAAGTTGGAAATGGAAAATAAAGAGTTGGTTAATGCTTCTTCACTGTCAATTTCCCTCATTGCACACTGCATTGCATTTGAGAGTCTTTATTAGCCCAAACAGGTGCAAACCAGTAGGACGTAAGACTTGATTTCAGATATCATCAACGGACAATGCACACATCAAATTTCATAAAAATTTGCGAATTTTGCAAGGTTGATCTAGGGCTGGGGTGTAATGACCTTCAGGTGCTAAATCTAGTCATGTGACAATTTGTCAGAGTGAGTAAACAACTATTTTTAATATTTTGATCATGCTATGGAAATGAATATATGTTACTAACGCCAGACATTTGACATTATTCCTTTGTGAATGGGGTAAAATAAGTCAAGGTTGTCTTTGATATCAAGGTTCGTCACGTTTAGCTGAATACAGAATAGAGAATGAAGCGATTTTATTAGGGCGGGCAACGCCATGCCGAGTACAAAGAGAGAAATCTGAATTTGTCCACGCAACCATGGCTGGTTTGAAAATCCTAAAGAGGACCTTTGTCAGGCCCCTCAAGTTAGTAAGCAAGTGTTCACGCAAAGCAGGGGTTGGGGGATATTGACATCAATCAATTCCTCTTTTATTTTCAAAAAAACAATGTTATTGCTCCCTAACCCTGGATGGGGGTAAACGCAGTTTTTTCCAAAAGCAAACAATGTTTTAGCACAGAAAACTGTCATACAGCTTGGTAAAAAATGGGTTTTCGCACATGAAAAAAATGAAAATTTGCATCTTTTCAACAGAAAATGGTGGCGACAAATTAACATATAGGAAGCTTAGCAGGTCCATCAAACATTTTATTCCTGTCTGGAACGGCTTCAAAAGGGGGTTAAAATTAGTTCAGAGTCCATTTTCGGGTTTGATGTATGCACAACCACGTGCATTTTTGACACAAAATATTTTTATGGTCGATTTCACCAAAAGAATGTTTCATTTTGTTGAGAAAAAAACTTTTTTTGAGGATTTGATGAGACCCGATCCCGGTCCCGGTAGGTGTGGCTCCAGTGTTATTTTAGATATCTCGTTGAAATTAATGAAGACAATTATTTTGTATAATGATTCTTGTATTCTTACTCTTTCGGTTTTAAGTTTGGTTTATTAATATTCTAAGGTGTAGATTTAATTTCTGCAAGACGTGAGATTAACGTTTACAAACTTGCATGCCTAAATTCTGACCACAGTGTGTTCCGAATTTAATCTTGTTTGTGTCTATTCACAAATATTAAAAATAAAATTCACTAACTTTTGTCGTATGTCTTTCATATGATAAAATGGATATGTTCACTAACTGTACGACCGATAAAATTTTTGTCTCAGAACATGGAATTATTTAGCTATTCTAATCCATATTAATGTTCACAACTCTCCCTTGAAATTTAAGCCTTCAAATCCCCAGTAGCCATAATTATGAGCATTTGAAAGTCAAAAATACGACTCGTCGTTTCGTATAAGACTATGCCGTATATAGAAAAGACAGATACAGAAAATAAAAGATAAATGTTTAGATAGAGATATAACAGAATGGATTATGCGATTTTTGTGCAATTATAGTACTTCTGGAGGCTATATATATATTATATTCAGGGCTCGAATCGACCCTCCCCTTTAAACAGAAAAATATTTCAGTCCGAAATTGAATGGTTTTACGGTGGGGTATGTGTTTGAAAAGTAAAACAATTAAACCTTGTATTTTATAGAAGTCTTATATGACCATATTAGTCAAAAATCGTAAACGTAAAAAATATAAGTTTTCCATATTTCAATGACTTTTGATGGTATTTTGTAGTTGACATGTCACTAAAATGTCAAATAAAATTTAGCAAATTGCGATCAACTGTGTGGTCAAACAGTTAGAAGACAATTTGGACATGTCCGACATTTTGAATTCATCACGCCAGACTAAATCATTCAAATTTCAGAAAAGTCATAAAATATTTTAATATTTTTCTTGGTTGCAAATGCAAAAGTTCTAGAAAACTTCTGGCAGAATCATCCATTACTTCTTCCAAACAATATCCTGGTTTTGCAAGTAAAAAAACATTATTATTTCCAATACAAACTGTTGAAATGAAATTGCTTAAGTTTGCTTTGTTAAATTCGCGACGTTGCTTTTTTAAATAGACTTTTTGTTTTAAAAAAATCGACCTTTTACTCGTTATGTCATTCAAAATGGTGGTTCGTTAAGAGTGTTTTTTAATTTAAAGGGATTGTAAAGAGGTTTTCTAAACTTTGTATGTGTATCGAGGACACTGATATTATCAATTTGCTCCATTATAATTTCCATTCCGATTTCTGTGGTTCTTGCAATTACACTTAAACTAACGCGTTTTATGACGTCACCCCCACTGATCTACCGGAAGATACTATTGACATCTATGCAGATCAGTGTAAAGCCCTATATATGTAAAGGGCTTTGGATCAGTGCAGGGGGTGACGTCATAAAACGCGTTAGTTTAAGTGGAATTGCAAGAATTACAGAAATCAGAATGGAAATTGGAATGGCGCAAATTGATGCTATCGGTGTCCCCAATGCACATACAAAGTTTAGAAAACCTCTTTACAACCCTTTTAAGAACGTTTAGTAGTCGGATGGTTAATTGATAAAAATGTAAGCTAAATTATCACGTTTGTGATGATTCATTTCTTTACACTTCGAGGTTGCATTTTTTTTTTGTGTTTCGTCACTCTTGAGACATCTTCTTGAACATATGACAACATGAATGCACTCCTAGTCTACTTTACACGCCTATTAGATACACAGAATAAAGATTTTTATGTGCATTTTGTTATCACGAAAGTCAATGAGTGTGGATATTTTTGTCTAATTTTATTACATGAATTTAAGGTTAAATTAAATTAAAATTTGATCAGCAATGGATTTTAAAGTGATACCACCTCTTAAAATGAACAAAATAATTTAAGTTTTCAAACTTGGCCAATAAGAGTAGATTATATTCATCAAAGTTGTCTACAGTTTACAAACAGAATCAAATAAACCATTAAACAGGTTATTATTGAAAAACACTTAATATTTTGTATATCTTGTAATAATTATAATATATTTATGGTAGTTTTCTGTAGTTATCAGATTATACAGGTAATCTGTAGTATAGTTATGATACCAGATAAGTTGCCTAACTAATATAAACTTTTATTGACCAAGTTTGAGAATTATCTTTTTTGACCATTCTAAGAGGTTGTTATCCTTTAAGTTCTGCTGTTGAAGCTTTTCCCAACTTGGACATGGGACCTTCACATTTTCCCATGGTAAATTTGAAAAGAACAGGTTTGTAGGTTTGAAATGTACTCTACATTTTAAATTAATAGTCTAAGTTTATGTTGAATTCATCTTTGTCAATAGATATTTTGATTGTGCTTGTGAATTTGATAAACATAGTTTTGATGGGATTTTGTCTATAAGGTCACACAGTTTTTTAACATTTAAAAAAACCCTTTGAATAGCATTTACGTGTTACAAAAAAATTAAATTTAAAGGGAAATATTGGGGATATTGATAGCATCAGTTTGCACCATTCTCTATCGGGCGTCTTTGGTTCCAGCAATTGCTCTTAAAGGGATATGTTCACCATCAATTCGACCAATTTTAATCTCGGAACCTGGATTTTGTTTTGCTAATCTAATCCGTATTAAAGTTCACAACTCTCCTCCGAAATTTAAGCCTTCAAATCAAATCCCCTTTTATCCATATGTATCATCGTTTGAAAGTCAAAAATACGACTCGTATTTCAGTTGGTTGGTAGATGACAAGTTAACATTCCCCTTTTACTAAGAATTTAATTACGTGTGACTTATTTTAAGTGATACAACTGGAACCTCAGACTTCTGATTGAATTAGAATGGTGCAAATAATTGATGTTATCAGTCTCCCGATACACATACAAAATTTAGAAAATATAGCTTGCCAGGCAAGGTAACATACGCCCACTGATAGCTTTGATTGTAAGTGTGAGTGTTTGTTTGTTGCCCATTCACATTTAGTTGAAAGAAAGAACTGTGAATATAAACTGAATTAACACTTATTAACACATTGTCAAGACAGTTAGACACGATATGTCCGTGAAAAATTATCCGATCATCACAAAAATCAATAGGGATCATCTTTATAATGTCATTGACACACATAATCAAAATCAAAAGAATCTGTAAAGTATTGAAGCCTGTAGAGTGAGCAAGAGATGCACAATATAGCTAATAGAGTGAAACGTCAAGTCGGACACGATATTCCGGTGAAAAATTATCCGATCATCACGCAAATCGATAGGGATCATCTTCATACTGACATTGACCCATAAAATCAAAATCAAAATAATCTGTAAAGAATTGAAGCCTGTAGAGTGTGCACGAGATGCACAATATAGCTAATAGAGTGAGACGTCAAGTTGGACACGATATTTCAGTGAAAAATTATCCGATCATCGTGAAAATCTATAGGGATAATCTTCATAATGACATAGACCCATAAAATCAAAATAAAAAAAATCTGTAAAGAATTGAAGCCTGTAAAGTGAGCACGAGATGCACAATATAGCTAATAAAGTGAAACGTCAAGTCGGACATGATATTTTGGTGAAAAATTATCCGATCATCACAAAATTCAATAGGGATCATCTACATAATGACATTGTCCCATAAAATCAAAATCAAAAGAATCTGTAAAGAATTGAAGCCTGTAGAGTGAGCACGAGATGCACAATATAGCCAATAGAGTGAAACGTCAAGTCGGACACGATATTTCTGTGAAAAATTATCCGATCATCACGAAAATCAATAGGGATCATCTTCATAATGACATTGACCCATAAAATCAAAATCAAAAGAATCGGTAAAGAATTGAAGCCTGTAGAGTGAGCACGAGATGCTCAATATAGCTAATAGAGTGAAACGTCAAGTCGGACACGATATTTCCGTGAAAAACTATCCGATCATCCCAAAAATCAATAGGGATCATCTTTATAATGTCATTGACACACATAATCAAAATCAAAAGAATCCGTAAAGAATTGAAGCCTGTAGAGTGAGCACGAGATGCACAGTATAGCTAATACAGTGAAACGTCAAGTCGGACACGATATTTCCGTGAAAAATTATCCGATCATCACGAAAATCAATAGGGATCATCTTCATAATGACATTGACCGACAATATCAAAATCAAAAGAATCTATAAAGAATTGTAGCCTGTAGAGTGAGCACGAACTAAATGTGAACGGACGGACGGACGGACGGACGGCATGACCGACGGACGGACGGACCGACAGGGTGATTACAATATACGCCCATCTTTCGAGTGGGCGTATAAAAACCTCTTTACAATCCCTTTAAAACGAATATTTGCAGAAATTTGATCAAAGGGCTCTAATTTATATGTTTTCTCTTCCCACACTATTATGTGTCATTCAAATTATCTATCATCTTTCAGAAAGAAAAACTGACGCTTTGTTCGATGTATAAAAGTGCATCGACAAGAGAAATGGAATCAGAAATCAGAATTGTACTAACGGAGATTGAAAATATACCCGATATATAAATGATGATGAACCATAGGCGTACGGGCTGGGGGTGCAGGGCCCCCCCCCCCCCCCCCCCAGTGATTTTCATGAAGGAAATTTTAAAAAATAAAATCTTTTGGAAATGATGTGATCAGTCAACTTTTTGGAATTAGGGGTTGGGATGGGGGTCGACTTGTCGGGCAAATATAGTTCGTTGTCGGGCAAGTTAGCATTAGTTGTCGGGCAAATTAGTTTTGCCCCCCGCTCAACTAACGCCCCGTACGCCTATGTGATGAACTCAACTTTACTATGAAGGTTACATTCTTGATTTCACTGTATGAGGCCTTTTTTGATTATCTTTAAATCAACCAAGCGAAGACACAGATATTAGACCTATATATTATGATAGTAGAGCTTAATCTCTTTCAATTTTTAAACGCTGTACCTCCTCACCCGAAAGTCGATGAGAAATAGACAAACCACGCGAATTCAATTCTCAAAACTAAATTTCCATGTTATTTAATTGCCTGCGACCATAATAAATAATAATACTTTATTTATATAGCGCAAATATCCACGGTAAAACAAAAATAAAACATGTGATCAATTGCTCTTGATACAAAAATATTACACAGTACCACTAAAACCTGGGAGACATGTCCCAGACTGGGGACATTTGGACATTCTCCAGGGGACACGAAGTGAGCTGAAAAAATATGATGTATTTTGTATTATTTTTTAAACAGCAGTGTCCACAGCCCGCAACGACCCCAATTTAAGTTTGTATTAAAACGAAAAATGCTATGTCTATATCATGCTTCGAAATTGCATGTTTTCGATGACTTCTGGGGACAATTCAGGGGACATAGTCATTTCCTTGTGCATTTTTGGGGACATTTTAGAAAACCAGTTGAAAACCGACACACTAAAAGATCAGTTAAAAGCGTGTCTAAAAAGAGGAGTTTGAGATTTGTTTAAAAGAATCTAATTGAAAACATTTCCTGACAGCTATTGGTAGTGAATTCCATAAAACCGGGGCTTTTATTTCGAAGGACCTATCTCCAGTCTTAACACCAAAACCACGACCACCCTTCCTTTTACAATCAAATCGTTCCGCATAGATCGTAGGGATTTGAATGGCAGAAACCGAATTGACCAAGTTAATTACCGATTTGCATGTGACCGAATAATTTTCCGTTTAACCAATTTTCTGTGACCTATTTTTCTGTGACCGTATTGCCCACATGCGTGCATTTCTATTCTCTGTGTAGAATAAAACTGGATAATATAAGGCTTTAACGCAAAACTATTTTGATATAATATATATTGGCGAGGTTGTTCATAATTGGGGCGATCAAATCGATTCATTCCGTGAATATTCAAACTGTAGTGATGGTTCTAAAATGATTTTGCTTTGAATCAAACATTAACTAAGTGACTTACTAAACTGACAGTCAAAAGAAACTTATCACCGACTTCATTTGATCAAAGACGAAGGCACATTATATGATGACTGATTTAAAAACAGAAATCAATTTCTAAGAATGCCGATATTCAATTCTCCACAATACACAAAGGAAGGGTCAAGGGGTCAAAATTAAAAATTACACAAACCAGAGTTCTTTGCAAAAGTGCATTAAGAGTTTATTCCATGACACAGTAGTCAGGCAAAACATCATCAATAATGAGTGTGGCCACCCCAAGCAAACATGCACGCAGACACACACCTCTTCATTAACTTCGTTAGGCAGCGGATAACGTCAATAGGAATCCTGTTCCATAAGTTCAATATAGTCTGTTCAATGTCTTGTCGGTTCACTGAAAGTCGTACATGCCTTCTCAGCTGACGCTTAAGATGATCCTGAACATAGGGATCCGACTTTCATCTGCAAAGAACACTCTGGCCCTGTCACGTCTCTGCAACCGTTTGATACCCCCATATTGGCCATACCGATCGCTGTTCTCGTTGCACCTGCTTAAGTCTTGGCATAATTTTGGTGGTTTTTCACCTACAGAATGCCTGTTCTGTCCAAATTCGGTATTTATGCCGAAATCGTGCATCAATGTCGCAAAAACGCATTTTGCAATTTTTTATGCATGCACTATTTGGAAAGCTACGTTTGATAATCTGCGTTGTGGCTATAATTACGTTGCATTTGGGTTAATATTTGCTGCTGGAGTTCAAACCTGTACCAGCTTTTTTGTCTTTGATACAACGATTTTTAGTTTTAAGTTTCTTTTGCCTGTCAGTTTATTTGGAAATTTCAGTTGCAGTTTCTCAGAGGGGTGTATGTTTATTTCAATTAATATTAAGACTAAATGTTTTGTAAAGCAAAATGTTCCTAAGACTATTACCATTCCTATTAAAGAACTGGGTAAAAAAAAGATTTAACAACAAATGTAAAGGATTTTTAGTATTGATTAACCTCCAAACGCTCTAATAACGACAAATGGGATTCACCCGTAGCTATTCTTGTTTTATGTATATGTATCAAGAAGACAGTTAAAAGACCGTTTCTAGAAACATTATTAGATATGCTATTGTTAATATGCATCCATAATTACTTCTTAACGATATTGGCATCAGTGCTAGATTCCTGAGATTTAGTGAGATTCTGAAGACTTTGAGAAAGGCTTTCTCAATTAATTTTTGTAAAGGGCAAAATGCATTTTATGAATATAATATAAGGGCCAAATATAGCTAAGCTAGCATAGCGAGCAGAGTGTTTTAGCGGAAAGGGGTTACTCTTAAGGGGCCATTCTCAAGGGCGTCAGGGGTCGGATTTTAAAAGGCCTGCTTTAAGATCTGTTCACAAGAACATCTCGTATCGATGAGAACAAATGACTCTTTATTTAGGTGACACCAAAAAGACAATCCAAAGAAACTCTCTGATATCAAATTTGTGGGATACATCTTGAAGACACTTTTCGTACAATGCATCCAGATTGCATGTTGAAACGTTTTTTTTATTTCAGAAACATCGAGTGAAGTTTTAAAGAATAAAGGGAGACAATCCATGACAATTTTTGTTCAGCCCGAAGTTGATCGTGTTATGAATATTATAACATGTTTGGAAGAATCAGATACATATACGAGAAAACCGATATTTTGATTGAATTATTTGAAATTAAGATTACCATTTACATATCTATAATAAAAATCTTTTCAAGCAAGAAATATCTACTAATTAAAAATCACAGCCAAAAATTGCAATTTATAGAGCAATATGTATACATGTACTACTGGATTCCTCCGAGGAGAAGTACCATCAAATGTTTTGAAAAGAGTAAGCATTTTCTGCCTCGCATTAGACTTGAACAGTTAGATATTCATTAACAGTATAAAGATGATTTTCGATATCGTTACTCTCCACACAGAAAAAATACTACACGAATCATCTAAATTTGAATTTTAAAATATAAGTTATCCTTATAAAGCTAACCATAATATCTTAATACTGAGTCTAGATAACAGTATTTGATATGTTTTAAACGCGGGGGCCGGAAGGTTTGCAATTTATTTATTTATAAGTCGACTAAATAGATAAGAAAGGAGATAAATAATGTTGCTCATCCGGTAATCCTTTATGATTATATTGTGAAACATCAAATGTATGTTAAGTCTAGAATCTACTGGTATAAAATGTCTATTTGTGGGGGGAGCAGGGGTGGGGGGAGCAGGGGTGGGAGGAGGTGTTTGTTAGACATGGAAATTGGTTTTGTCGAGGCTTTTAAAAATATGAGGTTTAATAAACCATTCATAACCACGGCTTTGTTGGAGCCGTGAATAAAACATCTCATTCATACTCCAGCCACCGTTACAGTCTCGCACTACTACAAAAGTTTTCGTCAAACCCTCTCTCTACTTCCTAAGTCTCTCTACTCGCGTCGCCCTACTACCCATCCCACTACTACCAAACGTCACTGTAACACCTCTCCCTACTACCAAAGCTGGTGTCACAGACTCGCTCTACTTCTCACGTCACCGTCACACCCTTGCACTACTACCCACGTCGCCGTCACACAAAAGTCGCCCTCCTACGCATTCCACAACTACCCACGTCGCCGTTACACCTCTTGCTACTTCCCACGTCGCCGTCACACCCTCGCACTACTACCCACGTCGCCGTCACACCCTCGCACAAGTACCCACGTCACACCTCGCTCTACTTCTCACGTCACTGTTACACCCTTGCAGTCTTGCACTACAACCAATGTCGGCCTACTATGCATCCTACTACTATCCACGTCGTCGTCACATCCTCTCCATACTACCAACATCGCCGTAACACCTTGCTCTACTTGTCACGTCGCCGTCCGCTGTCACACGCTTCACTATTACCTCTCGCCATACTACCCCTCCCACAACTACTCACCCCTGACCGTACTACCCCTCCCAAATCTACCCAACCCTCGCCGCCACATCCGTAACAATCAGATAACAATACTAATATCGATAATAAATATTTAGGTTGTCATGACACATTGCGAGATAGGAAGCTATCATAAATTTTACGTTTAGATAATCACTCAGTGGACACCAGTTAGAAGGGTAAGTTAAATTTTCTCTGTATTCTGAACTGTTTATTTTCTTCGACGTCAAGATCTCTTTTTCCGTTTAGGTCTTATGAATCGTCGAGACACCATCTGTGTCTGATGGATATTTATTCAATCACTTCTAGTATAGGAACACATCTGCATCTTCGTTAACAATTAACAAAGGGTTAAAATTATTCGTTATTTTGATTTTGTTTTTAGGATCTGATTTCCAACATGATGTTAAGATTGGTGACAGTGGTGTTGGTGTTTCTACCTCAAATTACTCATACAACAGATCCTATAGTTACCACAAAATTAGGAAATATTAAAGGACGAGAAAGAACAGTTACATTTGATGGAAAAGACAGCATTATAACACAGTTTCTAGGAATACCGTTTGCAGAACCACCAGTTGGTGAATTGCGATTTCAGAAACCAAAACCACATGACAAGTTTAATACTACGTTTGACGCAGCTGAATATGGTCTACCGTGTGCACAAGGTTCTTTAAGCAGTGGTAAATTCTCCCTTATGAAACCTATGAATGAAACTGGAGAGGACTGCTTGCATCTAAATATCTTCGTTCCCAAAATTGTGGGAGACAACAAATATCCAGTCATGCTATTTATTTATGGAGGATCTTTTATTCACGGTGGGTCTATAGCCTATGATGGTGGAATCCTGGCGATGTACGGAGATGTCATAGTTGTAACCATCAACTATAGACTAGGACCTTTTGGTTTCTTGTCCACTGGAGATGACGAACTACCAGGAAATGCAGGTCTTTGGGATCAACATCTGGCTATAAAATGGGTGAAAGACAATATAGCTTCTTTTGGTGGTGATGATACAAAGATTACAGTGTTTGGTGAATCTGCTGGTGGTTCTAGTGTTTCATTCCAAACTCTGTATCCAGGAAACAAGGGACTTTTTCATAACGCCATTGCCGAGAGTGGTGCAGCAAGTGCATTTTGGGCAACAGTTACACCTTCAGCTGCATTCGATAATGCAAAGAAATTCTCAGAAAAGTTTGATTGTGATACTTCAAATTCTAAAACAATTATAAAATGTTTACAGGGCATCAAAAATGTCACTGAAATAGCTGAAATATCAATTGAGTCATTAGATGTAAAATGGACTCCAGTTTTAGATCAAAGTTTTATTAGTTCTCAAACAGTAGCGTCATTAAAAGCAAATGGTGCTCAAAATGTGTTCCAAGATTACAATATGATCATTGGATCAAACGGGTTTGATGGTCATTTGTTTATGATCACTCTTTATGCTCTTGTAACTGAACATATCAAACAGTCACCGACTTCAATGTTTCCGGAAATATTTAGATCGTTTCTGAAATCGCAAATACAACCATTTGCTGCAGATGAAAAATCTCTTAATAACGCAGTTGATGGAGCTCTATTTGCCTATACAAACGCAGAAAACCCCAATGACATGAACTTTAACCTAAAAAAGGCTTGTGACTTTATTACTGATAGTTTATTCTTTATACCAGCACTACAAGATACGATGAACCATGCTTTAAATAACAATAAAACTAGAACCTATCAATATGAATTTAATCATCAATTCCCCTGGAAACCACCAGGAAGCGAATGGCTTGAAGGAGCTACTCACGCTGGAGAATTACCATACGTCTTTGGATTTCCTTCATCATTGTCGGTTGTAACACCTGAAATTGCTAAAATGGGTCTACCATTTTCTAAAATGGTCATGGATTATTGGACTAATTTTGCTCAAACGGGGTGAGTATATTTACTGTACAAAAGAGGTATTCTTAGGCGAACTGACATCTGGTAAAAAAATTGCTATCTTACAGGGCTTAATGGTTAGCCCCCAAAATTGTTATTAAGGACTGTCATGAGGTTTTATGAACAGGTTTTTGATAGCATCAATTTAACTTTTTCAATTTTCAATCAAACCCCTCTCTTTCCATCAATTCTATTTGAAGTGTTTGACTTTAGTGTTTGATAACTTCACATCCGAAATTTACAAAAGACCTTCGCAATCGTGACATCATCAAAAACTAAAAGAAACTTAAAGGTATTTTAAAGTGATTTTCTAAACTTTGTATGTGTATCGGGGACACTGGTAACATCAATTTGCGCCATTCCAATTTACATTCCGACGTCTGTGGTTCTTGCAATTCCACTAAAACTAACGCGTTTTATGACGTCACTGACAGTGATCTACCGGAAGCTATTATTGATATCAATGCCGACCACTGTCAGTGACGTCAAAAAACGAGTTAGTTTTAGTGGAATTGCTGGAACCACAGACGTCTGGAATTGGAATGGTTCAAATTATAAGTGTCTCCGATACACATACACATTTTTTAACTTCCTGTTTCTTGTCATTTTAGTAGCATTTTACTTTGATTTTGAAAGTATTTCGAACAACGTATGTATTTTCAAAAATATTTATCCATTTCAGAGATCCTAACAAACCAAGAACAGTACCAAGTATGTGGAAGGAATTTACCAATAAAAAACGTGATTATCTTTACTTTCCTCAAACTGGATCTCCTGAATCTAAACATCATCTGAATGGACGTAGAGCATATTTCTTCTTAAATTATCTTCCTAAACTATTACAATCTGATAATAAAACAGTTTTAACTACTGATTGTACATCTACTGGTAATATTCTTACTACTGGTATCTTTAATATTTATAGTATACTTATCTCGTTTTTACTTACTTATATGAAATAAATAATTCTTTACTATCATAATAATTCCATCATGATGTGATAGTTGTGTTTGTTGTTATACCCTGCTACCACATGTGATCAGGATTGAAGGAAATCATAACCGATACCAGGGGCGGATCCAAGGAGGGCTCCACCGGCTCGTGCCCTCCTCCCCCCCCCCCCCCCCTTCCTTATATTTGGCCGACTGGTACCCAATTTGACCCAACCCTTTAAAAATTTGCATTTGAAGCAAGTTATATTTCATTTTAAATGGTGATTCTATCATGTCCCCAATATATATAAAATGTTAATAAAACCTCTTTACAATCCCTTTCCCTTTATCACTTCGACATATTATCAAGTTTTGCTAAGAAAATATCAAAAGTCATATTGTAACAATTTTAATATAATTTTAATGTATAAAGCAAAACAAATAGAAATGTTCACGAGTAGAGTTCAACACAGGTTCCTTCTAGAGGATGTACACTAGAAGATCTCTTTCTTCTTAGTTTTCTTTTTCTTGGCTTCTTAACCTCTGTATTGAGATCGTTGGAAGATTTTATGTCATTTGTGAGATTCTGAACATTTAGTGATTGGGAACGTTCCTTAAGGGGGCTTGATAACGAGAGAGTTTTCTTTGGAGATTTTGGACTTTCTGGTAAATCTCCATGCTCAGATTGAGTGATTTTTCCAACTAAGAGTTTGTCAAAAATATTCGGAAATGACGTCATTGTAACGCTTTGTGCATCATTCGAGATATCTTCACTTCTAAAAGATAACTTAGATTGAGATCCAATCGTATTTAAGTTACTTTTTCTTCCGTATCCTTTACTTCCGGCCAAATCAAGGGCAGGTAACCCGCCCTCTAAAAGATTTTCATTATATGTTCTTAGTCTTCTTTTTTCTTGTTGTTCTTTATATAACCTCAATCTATCTTTAATGATATGATCCGCTACTGCATCGGACAATTTTCTGTAAAACAAATTATTGGACAAAATGAACATTGATGTCCTGCATCTTCCATGAAATATGAGAAAATATTGCGAGAGCAAAGGCTGTGGTTTATTAATTTTCGATTTCGAATGGCCCAGGAACATCTTCAGTATGAATTAAAAAGGAATACTGTAACACAGATGTTTGATTGAAAATTGGAATGCTGCAAAGTAATGCTATTAGTGTCAACCCATATTACAATCCCTTGTAGAAACATCTTTTTTAAAGACCTAGAAAGCAGATGACTGTGGAATCCAAATCATTCGAGAAGACATGAGCAATACCAAGGTAAAATTTGCTAACGTTGTGACAAAATGAATAAGGTAGATATGCACATCCCCCTAATGCAATCTCGCTCTTCTAGTGTAAGGATTTAAGGTAAACGTATCTTACTTGTAGTCAATACCAGTTGTATCTGAACGAACTTCTTTGGCTAGCTGTCTCATCTGAAACTTGTGGAGAGGAACACCAACTTTCTGAAATAAAACAAAATCTGTTTTTGTCTGTGTGACGACTTTTTATCAATAATACCATCTCTATTACACCAGCTCTCCGGGATCATTTATTTTTTGCATTTCATCAGCCTGTAGTTGTTTGACTGTATTCGTAAATGACGTATCATTATGCATATTTATGACTTCGATCGATGGTTAAAAATAACCTAGCTACAGGGGAACAGATAATAGGCCTATTGTATTGAGTACAATACATACATGTAATATGATAATATAATATAATATTCGATATATTGTCTATCAACTTACCACCATTCTCCTAACAAATTCCTCTTCACTAACTAAATTAGACGTTGTTTTATCAAAATCTCTTAATAATTCTAATGGTCTTATCATAGATTGTTTAATAAATAACAGCAGTTTACTCATATTGTCTGTGTCTTTCTCTGAAAGAAAAATAACGCATGGTGAGTTAAACATTATCGTATTTTATGTGACGATAGGAAGGTTATGCAGAATATTTGTCCACTTAATAGAAACTTTAGATATTGCTGATACGATGATTGGGTTAAGTTCGTATAGCCGTTTGCTGTAATTGGATTTCATGTGAGCTTTTCTAGCATTTTGATGTGTTTCAGGAACACTTTTAGCATAAACAGATTACAACACAAATAGAACTACCAAAATAGTCACATTGCAATCTGGTCAAGTTTTTTTTTTTATCTTACAACGTTAAAGAACGAAATCCATGAAAACCAGAATCCACAAGATAAAGTCAAAAAGGAGAACCGATAATTTAAGTAGGCATTAAACCAATTGAACGGGCATCATAGCGTTCATGATTATTTCTTAACAACAGACATACCTTCACGTTGACCCAACATATCAGGACTACCAACTATACCACCATGTCTTATTTTAAACTCTCTATGTTGATTTATAGCTTCAGCTAACAGACTTGCTTCTTGAAGTATACTTATACCCTGAAAAAACAAAAAGACGTTTCAGGATGGACTATCTGGTATCTTCAAAAATTGAGGGGATGCCGGTTTACGGTAGATGTGGTGTTGAGGTGTTTCACAAGGTTGACCTTGCGACTGAATCTCAGATCAACTGGCTTTTCAACATATTCTAGCAACTGATAACATGTAGAGGAACCTGATCATTTGTTGATTACTTGTTCGAAATCTGCGAATTGATCGTACTTGCCAGTTGTTGATCTCAGCATGGGCATTTCTACACTCAAAGGGATAATTTACATAACATTAGTGTGTAATGAAATTACCTGGAGGTCTAAGAAGGTAAGTGAACTCTGAGAATGGGAAGCTGCAGCAACTAGATCCATACACCCCGTAGTTGTTAAACTGTTTCTACCAATCTAAAGTCAAAAAAAGATAGTTCTCTAAAAATCACATTCGAATGGAAAATCACGTGTCGAATAACGAAGTCGATGTGCCAGTCTGATTAAAAGACAGAAAAGGACCTCTCACGAACCATGGAATCTTTGGATTATATGTAAACCTACTATTTGAGGGGAAAGGGTAGCAACCTGTGGAAAGCGGGGTCAAAGGCCGAATTATAGGAGATAACCATCATTACGAGTATTGATAAATATGCCATATACTCATGGATTTAGTTCTTCAAGGTTGAGGTGGTCATCCACGTCGTGACTGACAAGACAAACGCGTGACAGGGTGCAGCGTCTGCATTATGAAATGTGCTACCAAGTTATCAAGTTTGTCGAGGGCTTACCCTCAAAACTTCCAATCCAGTATTATCTTGAAGACCATGAGCTATTAACTGTGCACCATTCCAGTTGATACTGTTGTTAGTCAGGTCTAGTTCGCGTAGAGTTGTATTGGTTTTTAATGACACTCGTATAGCTAAACAACCACCATAACCAAATCCATTCATATTAACATCTAATACTTTTAATGTGTCATTATACTGCAAATAAAAATTTCAATAAGAACAGGTGGATACAACCGGATACACGTGACTTCGACGAAGGGGGCACGGTTTTTGTTTTTATGGTTGATTCTCTTTTGACTTGTGTGAATACAAGTGGATACACGATTTGTTAAAGTTTTAGACAGAAGGGATACGCGATCTCTTTTTATCATGGACTTTTCTCAGACTTGAGTGGATGCAAGAAGATACATGATACGTTTCATACAAGAGGATACATGATAATGCTTCATACAAGACTTTCCACAAACTTGAAGATAAAAGTGAACTGGTTCTCTGTAGAAATACAAGATCCAGGCCCGTAGCCAAGAGGGGGGCTTGGGGGGGCTTTGCCCCCCCTAATTTAAATCTTGCCCCCCTAAAAAAAATCTCAAGTGTAATTTTTAAAAAATACAATAATTCATTTTACTTAGTCAAGAGGTGTCTTTATAGCAGGAAATATTAAGAATTTGCGTTTTCAGGTATCTAATTCTCAAAATTTTCCAGTGTTCGTCCCGCAGTCCCTCAAATCTTAAATTCATCAGGATATCACGTTTCCGGAAGTCAAATTCTCTCAATTTTCTAGAAGAGATCCCCCGACTTCAGGTAATCGTGTTTCGAGGCTTACAATTTGCGTTCTCGGATGCTCAGCCCTGTACAAATAACCTTAAACCCTATCTGAAATTCGCGTCTAAATCTCTTCTTTTTTTTTTAGACAGGATCTCTTTAACCCTAGAGATATATTCTTGAACCTTAAATTCGCTGGGAATTATCAGGAATTTTTATATCTTTTTCTCGATTTTGCTGTTTTAGTCACACAGTATCTCTACAGTAAACCTTAAATTCATCAGGAAATGTCAGGAAATCACGTTTCAGAGTCAAATTCTCAAAATTTTCTAGAAGAGACTTCAGGAAATCGTGTTTCCAGACTTCTGAGTGGCGTTCTTGGCAGCAAATAAGGTGTGTAATTCTCAAAATTTTGTTAATGGCATACCTCAGACCCTATTCAAATAACCGTAAACCCAAAATTCACGAGGAAATGTCTTTAATTAGCGCCTAAATCTCAAAATCTTTTCAGACAAGAACCATTTGAACCTATAGAAATAATCTTGAACCTTAAATTTGCTGGAAAATATCAGGAAATGTCAGGATATCGCATTTCAGCGAGTCAAATTATCCAAATTTTCTAGGGGTCCCCAAACTTCAGAAAATCTCATTTCCAGGCTTCCGACTGCACTAATACACGCAGAAACAACTCTACAGATGGCACTGTAATGTCGTAACAATGTATTGCAATAATCAAAATTTCCATAAAAGGGGGGTGGGGGTGTTTTTGGGTGGATACATAAACTGCCCCCCTTGATTGGACGTTTGCCCCCCTGAAAGTACTTGGCAGGCTACGGGCCTGACAAGATCGTTTGATGATTGACTTTAGGGATAAAATAATAGACTACAACAAAACGAATTATAGAAAAAGCAATTATTACCGCTAAACTCTGACCAATAGCGACAGCACCTTGATTTCTTAAACTGTTCCAGCCTAGACGAAGGGTCTCTATACGAAAGTTTTCTCCTGCAATAAAAGAATAGATAAGGGCTAATATTTGTTGATAAAAAAAGTTCTTTAGAGTAATCATATATAGTCCCAATTTAAAGGTAAAGGAAAATGTACTGCGCTCGTATACGTTGCTCTTGATTTGTTTTTAAATAATTAGATCGCGACAATCGACACTACTTAAAGCACGTCGTGAATAACGGAATTTTGCTGCCTGTAAGTATGATTTTAAACTCATATCACTAATGTAATGCACATTATTTAAATGTTGCCGACTTTTAAAAATGTTGTTGAAATAATAATCATTAAAATCCAATCAATATAAAGACATTTGATTTGTAATTACATTTCTTTTTCGAGCAACTTTTTCCAATGACCTTCAGCATTAATTTATCATTAATTTTCAAATGATATTGATGTTCCATTTGAATAACGCAGTGGTTCCCAACCTTTTTTAAAACCGTGGCCCAAATTCACGAAACTCTCAAATCCGCGCCCCCCTTGTTCAATTTGGACACAATTTTGCTCAAGGGTTGTTTTTTGTGCCTTCATATCATCGAGAGGCCTGATGTATTTGACTGCAAGCAACGACAGACCTTACACAGCAAAATTTAGTTAAATAAAGCTTGGGGATTGTAGGTTGAACGTAAAACTTATATTCCTGGCACGGGCAAGGATATAAAGCTTGGGTTAGAGTATACGCATTCTCATGCCCCATGGTCCCATGGCCCCCTGACAAATACCTCATGGCCACCACATTGGGAGCCACTGGAATGACTTTTGGTTGGTTGGTAGATGACAAGTTAACGTTCGCTTCCAGCAGCAGCTGACATCGCAAACTAAATGACTTTTGGTCTGGGTCATGTTTATGTACGAGTAACACTCCAGTGCACCCTCCCCCTCGAACATCCAGCTATAACATGTTACCAATCATTAGATCATAAGGTAAAATTGTTGGAGTTTGCACTTTGCCTTGATGTAGTCTATTTTTAAACACTTCATAATTTTTTAGAAAATATACAAGCGGATATAACAACCACTCGTTGTATAATATGAAATCAATATATATTTAAATAAAAATCACGGGAAATACAGCCCACTCCTATCTTGTACAAGTGATTATATTTAAATGTTAAACACTGTAAGAGTAATCATGCGCATCACCTGAACATGTAATAACAATCGATATCATCATATTAATTGAAATATCAATTTTGTCAATTGTTTTCTATCAAAATAAAAGCCAACGCGTGGGCGCTCTTTGTAAATATTTTGTTACCGCATTTAACTTTTTTTAAACATGACATTTCTTTGAAATATTTCTTTAACTTTTCGTATAATAATAAGATAATAATATAATAAGAAAAGGGTTTCGATATGCGTCTGGCCTTCATGTACTTTTGGGAGAGATTTAATTATATTTTTCGCAGTGTTTTGTTTATAATGAAATTTTTTATTTAAGGGGTGCAATTATTCTTGAAAAATTGCTTCATCAGTCCAAAGAGCTCGATTGCTTCCATAAACATCTGACCAAAAAATACCACAATCATTATTATGTTCCACTATCGTCGCTTTCATGACGTTATTAGGTTATTATAGCCGGCAGTCATATCTGAGACTGGAAAATACATTCTTTTTAGTCTTTAGTCATGGAAAAGACTGTTTTTTGGGGCTTTTTTGTCAAAAGTCATGGAAATGATTTTTTGTTAATCATGGAAATGATTTATCACGGAAATGACAGTTGCTCTATTTAACATGGAAATTGCTGTACTGTTAGTCATGGACATGACTGTTGCACTATTTATTGTATAAATGACTGTTGCACTATTTATCGTGGAAATGACTGTTGCACTATTAATCATGGAAATGATTGTTCACGGTTAATCATGGAAATGACTGTTGACGGTTAATCATGGAAATTACTGTTTATTTAGTCACAAGTCATGAAAATGATTTTTTTTTTTTTTTTTTTTTTAATCATGAACATTAGATGATTTATCATGAAAATGACTGTTGCACTATTTATTATGGAATCGACCGGATTGTTATCGTGCAAATGATTGTTGACTACTTACCTAATGCTGCACCTATTACTTGTCCTGACTTCTCTCTGAATTCATTATGACTTAAATCTAGATACGTGATGGAATCGTTTACCTACAAAACAATTCTGTTATTGAGTTCTTGTACAGAAATAAAGACGTTATAATCTAGTTTTCAAAATTTTCAAAATTCACCTCTCACCCTTACTTTCACCACAAAATCTCTTCGGATTTCGGTCACTCGATTTTCAGATTTCGGAAATATTTTGATGCAATAATTAAGTGCCAAAAATGGGATTGCCTGCAATGTGACAACAATAAATTGGCATATCAACGTTAATTAAATATGGCAGGAATGTCAACCTGATGTCAACTATCACCTACCTCGATTATAGCACCTATATATTTAGCTGTCTCTTCACCAAACTTATTGCCTAAATCACAAATACCAAATGAGTACAAAGGATGTCAGTAATAATTGATGCATAATCAATTCTTAATAACCTTCACTGCATAATGATTAATATTATTACATTACATTACAATTATATTACATAACACTTGATCTTATGAACTCTTATACAAATCTGGTTATTTCTGGCCTTTTGGGCGGTTCTTCTACTTGGTACATTCAGTTAGTTTTGCAATGGTGTATATCTTTGTCCATACAATCATGGTTGATATAATCTATCATGTATTTTGAAATAATTGTGATGGACCTTACCAGATAAAATGACATGTTTTATGAATTTATTCTTCAGTAATAAATATGCTGTCCATTTGGCACCTTCAATTCCAAGACTGTTGTTGGAAAGATCCTTAAAAACAAAAGATTTATTTCTAAAAATTCTAATGAATAAATGAATGAAATGGACTTGAGCCTACATATCTTTTTTATGTCAGGGACACGTTTGTCAGGAAAGTCGCATTAGCCTACACGTTTTCGAGCACAACATCTAACACACGGACCGCGGTTCAGTATGCCACAGAAAGACTTTAAGCTCCAACCTTCATTACTGACAGTTAGAATCCAAGTTGAAATATCCGAAGATATCTCGGCATAGAATATGCTAGAATTTCGTTCCTGTATATTTTATTACTTACCAGATAGTTGACAGTAACATTATCAACTAAACCTTCTGCTAGATATTTCATACCATCACCTTGTATATCACAACCATCTAATATCAGCCTTTCTACTCTCATATTGTTCTGAAATATCATTATGGAAGGGTTTCATTACCAAAATCAAATCTTACAGAGGAGCAGTCTAATTTAGAAAGTAATGTATTTACATTTTAGCTGCTATTCATGAAATTATTGGTTCTAAATGAATCCTCACAGCCAGAATGGTTCTCTACTATAATCTCATAATAATACGACTTTTCCTGAATTGAAATACATGTATGCGTTTCAAGACGATATTAAACAGATAAATCAGATGTGGTACAGTTAGTTTTTCAGATAGTTTAAACCAGGCCTTCTCAATTAATCATTTATGAAGGAAATATAAGGACCAAATAGGGATTAGTTGAAATAGCGAGCAGAGATGGAAGGTGTCACCCTTGAAGGCGTCGAGGCCGGATTTAGCATGCGGGCCGCCATTTTAAAAGGCCTGGTTTAAAACATTTCTTACAGAAATGCAGGAGAATTGAACACCTCCTCCTCCCCAACGTCGTCACTCCAACGTATACAGTTTCATATTTTCACATCAATGTCAACTTTTATTGTCAAATGTCCTGCAACTATGTCATTCTTACCTTCAGAGATTTTGACAGTGGAATCATGTGAGATGAACCTAAAGATCTGTACTGTAAATTGATAGTTCTGGTTTCTAAGGAGTCCATGACTTTATTCTGAGGAACCACTTGTGGCTGGTGCCAATTCTTATTAGACGTATTACAAGATTGGATATATAGCTGTTTAGCAACGGTGGAAACATCTTCACAACTTGGTCGGTCTATAAATAGATAAGAAAAGAAGTGTTTCGAAATCAGGCAACAACCACGATCGCGAGTCTTCAAGGGCTGTAGGTAGTTTTCGTAGTGGCGTTTCTATGATTCATTGGGTAAGGGGGGATAGGGTCAAATAATGCTTCAAGAGGGACTCACTGCACCAGCAACTCCAGTGACAAATGAAGGAAAATTAAGGTTCAGGATGGTAAAGCCAGGTCAGTTTCAGTTATGTGGTTTCGTTGAAACGCCACTGGTACCCCGATAATGAAAATACAACATGTAACAAATTTTGATTTTTTATTCCGACAATAATTTTTCATATTTTGCTCAGTAAGATTTTGGACCTTTGATATTCATGGATATCCAGGATAGAATTAGTCTGTTTATTCCAGCATTTTAAAAAAAAAACTTTAAACAATCTCTATCGTGTTAATTTTGAACAGTGGTTCCCAACCTGAAGGAGCCATGGAGTGTTTGTCAGGGGACCATGGGGCATGATGATGTATATAATTTTTTCTCTAGCCAAACTTTTATTTAATTTATGTTGCTGTGTAATGTCTGTAGTTGCTTGTGGACAAATGCATCTGACCTCCTGATGGTGAGGAGGCACAAGACAACAACCCTTGCGCTATATTCCCTATTTTGCCATAGTTTGGAATTGAACAGGGGGCCATAGTTCTGGGAATTTGGGCCACGGCTTGAAAAAGGTTGGGAACCACTGATTTAGAATGTTAGATTTCATAAGAAAAACTATACTGATTTATATATTGGTTATGTATAGTCGTCTAAATATGTCCTTTACCCTCTGATAGATAATTCCTATTCCATTCCCGCAGACATGAACAGTATGCACGACTGAAAAGGGGCTGGGAGAAAAATATGTGGACAACTAATTTGCTTAAAAAGGATTTAGAAAAGAAAATTAAAAATACCTTACCTTCGTCATTATAAACCTTTGTTGATGTGTAAGAGTCATCGCATTCCAAATCAGTATCATAAAAATCACTATTATCCTCTCCAGATTGGGGTTGTTTCTCTTCAAATATGGTAGGTAGTAGTCCTGAAGCCATTTTAAACAATTAATTCATCTACGTTCAATGTTTACTTCATTTACGCTCAATGTTTACTTCATCAACGCTCAAGTTTACTTCATCAACGCTAAATGTTTATTTCGTCCATTAAACTACTGTGTTCAGTTCACTGTAATGCTCAGAAAACTTCAATTACAGTTAAATTTTACTACAATTACATTCAACGTTGACTTCATCAACGCTACTGTGTTCAGTTCACTGTAATGCTCAGAAAACTTCGATTACAGTTAAATTTTACTACAATTACATTCAACGTTGACTTCATCAACGCTCAGTGTTTCCTTCAACTACACTCAACATTAACTGTAACTGACTTCAATGTCTTCTCTATACTTTCAACTTTTACTTCGCCTAAGTGCAACTGTTACTTTGTCTTAATGATAACTTCACAAATGTATCCAAAATACCTATGTATTATTAGATAATTATGCAAAATTATTCAATGATAAAAAAAAACTCAGCTTTAGCTTCTGAAAAGTCATGACAAACTATTAATATCAAAAAGTTGTAAATCGTTGCTTATATCTTTTATCCACACTGAGTCACTCTTAAGACTGCATCTGAAGGATATTCCGCTGAAACTGTTATTATATTCCGGTAGCTCTATGATATAATATCAGGATCGCATGCCTGGATTTAGAACAACATCCTCCAACTTCAAAACACAAATCAAATCGATATCTAAAACAAACTCTGATTTGCTTTGACTCACAGACTGGAACGGAATAACTACATGATACAATTTTCACCCCCATTCGATTAATGAATAGAAGCTAAATTAAATAACGGTATCCACAGAGGGAGTATATATTACCTGTATTGTTTCGGGTTAACACCGTTTACTAAATTATTAACTATATATTATTGTCATTAATGAATTAGGTAATAATATATGTAAAGTGTCTCATTAAGCCATATGTCATCTTGTTAGAGACAATTGTTTCTTTGCGTAAATTATAACACGGGAGGGGGATACAGACAAAAACTCTTCTCTATTTTGGGTCAGAACACGTTCTTTTTCTACACAGCATGCGACTCTTTGATTATGCTCCGTGTAACCAAAATCAAGGCCCGTCGGTTAAGTGGAGCCGACCGGCTGCAGGCATAAAAGTGAAAAAAATCCAAAATATAGCTTCAATTATAGGCTTCTTGCAGCACTAGTGTGTCAAATAGCTTAAACCCCAGAGATTCCGGCGCTTCGCCCCCTGGGCCCCCATCTGACTCAGGCACACCCAATAATAACACCCTTAATTATTAAGGGTCCCGTCCTTTATTCGTTCCGCTTGCAGTATCAATATTTTCTGACGGTTCATCTTTACCATTGCACCCCCAGTTTCGAAAACTTGGCTACGCCACTGGCCTATGCCGCAGAAAAGTAGGAGGTAAAACTCCATTTCTTGTCAATACACCAAAATAATCGGTTCCGAACCTTTAGAACTTAGTTTAGATGTAAAAATTTCACTACGAGCCAGCAAAGTAATGGTTACGAACCTACGCCGCTTGAAATATATTGTGTAAAACTTTATTTTATTTCGATACATCAAAGGAAGAGCTTCCTGTTAGATATCAAATGGTTTTAACACCTTGCCTTCAATAATAAAGGAAATCAGCTATCCGTCAATCTCTTACTTCTTTATTGAAGTATTTAGTGATGTTCTATGTTTAGTCTAGTCTTAGTTTAATTATGTGTAAAAATACAGAATAGAATAGGAGATAAAGAGGAACCTTGCAGAACGACTACATTATACCAATATCGATTATATTTATTATCCTTTTATTATAGATAATTATATTATTTACAGATATTTATCAATCTGGCTCCAAGCAATTCCTTTTGATCAATAACTTTATTAAAGATATATGGATAGCTTTTTCAAATACCAAAGGTAATAAGTAACATTTAGTACAAAATATAGAGTCCTGCATTAGAAACGTGTCTTCGAACAATGACGGTTATTTATTGTCTAGAAAGGTATAAGTACATGTAAAGTCTAGCAATCGATTATATACAGAATATTGATATGAAAATTACAACTGGTTCCATATTTGTAAAATAAGCGCATGATTTGAAGCAACAACAGATTAAAACAATTGTTAAGTGCATTTTTTTTTTATCAAAATTACAAGAACATATCACATACGTTCAAGTACAATGGTGATCGTAGAAAACTATGATGTCCCTAAACCTCATACCAAGGCCTGAGAAAACACTTTTGAATCCTCTTATTACAACAAGATTATGCTGTCGCCATTTTCAGCCTTACTTTGTTCGTCACAAGACGTCATATTTTCATTTTGAATATTGTGACATTTAAAGTTCTCATAGCCGATAAAGCAAATATTTAGGCGAATTGTATCATTCCTTTAATAGCGAACATTTGACTATATTTTTTTTATTACCTTTAATTTGAGAACTATCCATTATTAAACTTCCTACATTATTAATATGGTCTCTCGACGATGTCAACGTTATCAAAGTAAATTACGTTTTCGCGAAGGTGTTTTTTTTTTAAGGAAAATTGGATTTTGATCACAAGTTATTATAGGTGTAATCGGATTAAGGTATTATAATAGAATTCATTTGTGAATTGAGTGTGAATTGAATACAAATGTCATATTAACAAGAAATACTCTAGTATAGGCCTAAGTATACTTTTAAGGTTTAGTCCAATCCGAACGACCAGACGGTTTTTTCTATGTCAGCCCCTCCGACCTGCATCACTGACAGGAGGAAACAGATTTGAAAAATCCGAAGGTATCATCACCAAGGACCTTCAGTTTAGCGAGCAAGCGTTTAAATCACCGGTGTGCCATCGGGACCCCTCGTACACGGAATTGAATTAGATGAACGATGTATTATGTTGTTTTCCAAGAAGAATGCACGTTGCTGTATATCCTTACTGTTGTTTTCTTTTTTGAAGGTGTAAAGTTTGGAAACTAACCAAAAATTTAACTGTAAATCTATCCCTCTGTCGCACGTAAATGTCATTAGCACCTACAATAATCCCGGAACTATGTCAATGCAATTAGATATTTTGACACTATTAAAAATATTATATCCGGGAAGTTGTACAGATGTTACTGTGAACTAAATAACTCAGTATTCATTCTAGCTTACACCAGGACCAGGAAGTCAATATGGCCTTTTTGTAAGTTCCTTATAATTAGTTATAATGTTTTTTTTTCTTTTTCACGGTGTAACATGATATTTTTTACCCTTTTGGGAACTGGAGAGGGGGCTTTTGGACCAGTGTCGAGTAGCAGAAAGTAAGACAACTGTAAAGCTGTACAGGACATATTTTTGCGTATACTGAAAAATGTTGCAGCAAAGATTTTCGCATTGCTTAATTGCGTTCATATAAATCTATAGGGGGCTTCATGGTGCCTCGGACAGAACGTTTTACTTTTCACTTGATATTCGCAAAATTATTAGTATTAAAGTAATTTTATTCCATGCCAAGCTCCCTCTTAAACAAGTAACTATACAAAATCAGCATGCTGGCTGTTGCAACTCTGTAACTTGGTTCTCGACAAAAAGACATCCAAACGGTCTAACGCCTTTTACTGTTGTATATGCATAGTCTCTGTTGTCTGTAGCATTGTTAAGGCTCCACATAGTTAACTCCCTTTCTAGGAAGTAGTGGGTTACATCCCTTGGACTTGGAAGCCTGGGATATATATATATATAATGGATGCCTCCTTGTCATGTTTGATTACATGTGATTCATAAATAAAATCTATGGACATCAAGAACAGTCTTATAATTTACCATTAAAAACCCCCACAAACACAACATGGTGGAGATGCTGAACCATAATACAGTATAATTGAGCTATTTGGAGGCTTGGATTTGACGTTGTTCATTATATTAAGGAAAGACTTTTTTTCCTCATGAAATCTGTCCTGTGTGTGACATTAAATTCAACTTATACTATTACTAGTTATGTGTACAGTGTTATGGACACATTTTTCAGTCAACATTTGGACATATTGATTCAGTAGTTTTTCTGCTTTTATCAGAACAGAATTAGAAGCTTTTTGGTGGAGTGGAATATTTTTCGGTAGTCTGCAGATTGACTGATTGAGTGCAGTGCTTGATGTGCTAACAGCTGAACCCCATACAGACAAGTAAACTCAGATTAATTACTCATAATAATAGAACCTTAGTCCTAGCTACTTAGCTTTGCCATGTGTATACCAGTGATTATGTGAACAGTTTTTGAGTTAGAGAACTTTTAAGTTACATATGAGAGTGACCCAGTCCCTGGTAACAGATTTACAGAATACAGTTGCCTAGATATAATAGCTTACTTTAGTGACATAACACTTTTTTTTGTGATCTTTTCTTCAATATAAATATTTTAACAATTTCAAAGGAATTATTGTGTCTGCAACATTGTAAGACATAAAGTCATAGTACATTTATATCATAATGCTAATATGTCTACGTTATTTTCCAATATTTACATATTCTAGTGTTTATAATGAATGCTTAGCCTATATTGTTATTATTCTACTGTCAAGTTACAAACCTAGGGCCACATTCTTTTTATTCTATATGCTCAGTACTGATTTTTGATTGCTACCGGTAGATGTATTTTATTTTTTAAAATCTGTAATATTCGTTTTATATGTCAGTTCATTTCATTTTTAAGAATTAATTTCACTAAGAAGGTACCAGTATGTGCAACTCATTTATTTAGTGACCTAATATGCATATTTTTTTTTCCAGAAATTTTTTTTATGACTGATTTTATGTCCATTGTCAGTGTATTATTTCTTTTATTGATCGATGTTGCTTATTTCGTTTCGGTCTTAGGCCGGCGTAGCAAATTGTTGGTATCTTTACTCTGTTTACATTCTGTTTCCTTGAATTTAACCTGTACATCACACTCTCTGATATTGCCAGACTTTGTGTTCAATTCTTCCATGATGGAAAGGTTCATAGATCGTTTTGACGGTTCTAGTGCTAATCGAGACCGTGCACTTGCACATTATCTTTCATATCAAGATTATTTACAGCACAAAGGCATTGTAGCCACTTCTGAGGAATCCTTACGGTCTGCAATATGCTTGTTTAAACAAACCCTTAAGGATAAGGCCCGGTTATGGATTGAGGATCAAAAATTTCGTAATTTGGATGAATTGAAAGCTTCTTTTCTCAAAAGGTTTTCTGAGACTAATACTCAAGTAGGTCTTTATCATAATTATGCTAATTTTCAATATGATTCAAAGGAATCTCCTCTAGAAAACTTAGAAAGACTTCAAAAACTTTCCAATCGCTTAGAGTATGACCACACTCAGTTACGAGATAAATATCTATCAATTTTACCCATGGAGTGTAAACGTGCCGTAATTATGTCTAGTACTGATAATACTCCTGTTGCTCAACTAGCTGTCAAGGCTCAGAGATTTTTTGACGTTTCAGATGTCAGCAACAAGTCAACCGAGATGTCCTTTCAACTCTCTGATCAATCTCGTTCCGATGAGTCTTTAGCTAATGATTTTCAAGCTTGTTCTTTAAATTCTTCTCAGAGATATCCTAGGAGTTCTGAATCACGTACATCTCATTCTACATCAAGGTTAGGACAACGCTATCGCAGTAACAGTCCGTCTCGTCGAGTGTCATTTCGAGACCATTCACCTCAACGTCGATCTAATTCAAGATCTCAAAGCCCAGTATCTAGAGGGGACCAGTCTAATGTATCGCGTGCAAGACGAATGATTTTTTGTGACTTTTGTCTTAAACCTGGACATAATTGGAGACGATGCTTTGAACGTAATAGAATTTTAGAATCTCGTCGATATCAGAATGCAGCCTATTCTACTGCAGATGCTAATCGTCCAGAGCCTCATGTCAGTCATCAGGATTTTTAGATAAGGGAATGTTTGGTCATGCTCCTCAAATGTTCCCTGACCCTAACGAATTTGTAATCAACTCTCCCTCTGAATTTGTTATAAAGTTAAATTCCCACAATTTTTGCAAGGGATTTTTAGAAGATGGGTCTTCTATTCTTGTTTTGTTTGATAGTGGCGCCTCTAAGACACTGATTTCACAGTCTGTTATTTCTTCGTCACAATACTTGACAAATTTACCTGTACATAAGTTAGAATATCCTTTAAATTTTCGTGTTGGAAATGGTTCTTCGATGCCTTGTTCTTCATATATTGTGTTTTGTGTTATTTTACAAGGTTTAACTTTTAAAGTTCGCGCTTGTGTTACACCAGATTTAGTTGGTGTTGACTTAATTCTTGGTCAAGATAGTTTGTCTGCTTTGTCTGGACAATTAGATTTGCGCAGTAATATTTTCAAAGGAAAGTCCACTCGTGTTTATTTTTCAACTTGCAACAATGTTTACATTAAACCCAATCAGACTCGCAATGTTAATGTAATTGGTACAGTTCCTCCGATTTTTAAAGGTCGTGAGATTTTAATGAGTTCCATTAATCGTTTTTCTACCAATTGCCCCTCCAGTATGATCGTAAAACTTCGTCGAAATAAAGCTGTCATCCCTATTCATAATTCATCTGCGCAAACGTTGCATATTCAGACAGCAACGCCAATTGCGTTTGCACATATGGATGATATCTTTTCATATTCTGAGGACAATGTGTTTGTACATCAAGATAGAGTAGATTTTTCAGGGACTTCAGTTCTTCAAGAGTCTATAGATTTGACAAATAGTATCCTTTCCACTCAGGATAAGGAGAAAGTTTATGATTTTCTTCATGACTATCAAGAAGCATTTAGTCTCAATGGTGAGATTGGTCAGTGTCCCAATATGGAAGTTGACATTCAGGTTAATAACACAGATCCTTTCTATATCCGTCCTTATTATGTTTCTGATAAGGATAAGGAGACGGTAGATAAAGAGCTTGAGAAATTAGTCAAATTGGGTGTTTTAGCAGAAGGTCATCAATCCTATACTTCTCCTGTACTTATTCTTCCTAAGAAGGGCAGCAGTGAAAAACGTGTTGTTGTAGATTTTCGATTCTTAAATTCAAGAATTAAAAGGATTAATCATCCTTTTCCACTTTTATCAGAGACACTGAAAAGAATAGGTAATGCGCAACCTAAAGTTATTAGTTGTATTGATGTCAAGTCTGCTTTCTTCTCTTTGCCCCTTTCAAAGAACGCACAGCAATATACTGGCATTTCTTCATATCATGGTGGAAAGAATTATTATTTTAAACGTCTTACACAAGGTCTAAGTGTCTCACCAGCCATTTTTCAGGCCAAGATAGATGCCATCATTTCTGAAATTGAAGGTAGTCGTTCTTACTGCATTGCACATCATGACGACATTATTATTTTTAGTCAAGATATAGCATCTCATCAAGTTCATTTGGCCAGCATTTTGCATGCACTCATCAATCATGGTCTTAAAATTTCTCCCCGCAAATGTTCTCTCTTCCAGCACACTGTTACTTATATGGGACACACTATACAAATTGATCATGATGGTCTATTAAAAATCATACCTCAGGCAATTAGATGTCAGTCAATTCGAAATTTACCTCGTCCTAAAAATTCTAAGGATGTACGTAGGTTTATTGGTGCTGTTAACTATTTATCAAGTTTTGTTCCAAATTTGCAATCGAAGTTGGCACCATTACATAAAATTTCCAGTAAGCAGTCATCTTTTCGTTGGAATGATACTCATGAAACTGCTTTTCAAGATATAAAGAGATTGTTGGTACAACCACCAGTATTATGTATGCCTTGTTCATCAGGTCGTTTTACACTGTACAGCGATACTTCTCGCATTGCCACTGGTTCCTACTTAACACAAGTTATTAATGGTGAAGAACGTGTTCTAGGTTATTATTCTAAGAAATTGCCTGCAGCTTGTAAGAGATACAGTGTTACTGAATTAGAGTTGTTTGGTTTGCTAATCAATGTCACCAATTTCCATCACTTATTAAAAGGTGTAGAATTTGATGCTGTGGTAGATCACTCTTCAATTCCACAAATTTTGCAGTCTAAGCAAGAACTCAAGTCCAATCGTCTTATTAAGTTATATGAAAAGCTTTCACATTATTCCTTTCTGATATCCTATAAGAAAGGTTCTGGCAAGGAAGTTGCTCTTGCAGATTATCTGTCTAGAAATCCTGTAGATGTAGATTCGGAAATTGATTCTGTCATTCCGACAGCTTTTTCACTCTTTGCTTATCCAATTAGTCAACCTGTCGATAGACCTGTAACCAGACAGTGGGCTAAGCGAAATAGCATAACTGTTCCAGGTTTATTTCCTAATTCAACACGTAAATCAAAACCTAAGGATGGTAATCCAAAGGTTTCGTCAGTTGACAATTCTAATCAGGAATCTGTTGAGGATATTTCTACTGATAAGTCAATTTCTATTGAACCAGATTCTGTTGATGGTCAAACTTGCGCTCCTGCTGGTAGTGGTTTAGTTAATTCTAGAAGTTTTGCTCGTGTCAAACCTCATAATCCTTTAAGTATTCCCCAATCATCTGAGCCCAGACTCGTTGATAAGTCTAAAGATGCAGAATTTAAAGATGGTGACGGTTCTCCCTTGGAGATATACATTCCACCCAAGCCTATAATAACTTCTTCTGATCCTACTGTCACTTCTTCCTTCCCGAAACAGAAACAGTTAGATAAATTGATGCGCACGATCAAACGTAAGATTCTTCGGGACTATAATCTACCAGTTGAAGTTAATAACTTAAGGTTAGCTCAAGAGAGTTCCCCATTTTTCAAACCCATTTATGACTACTTGTGTCATGGAATACTGCCGTCAAATAAACAAGCTGTCAAAACTGTAAAGAATAAATCAGCTGATTATATTTTGTGTGATTTGGTTTTATTTCGTCTTATTATTGAGAAAGATGATAAGTTTTCCTTGCAGCTTGCTATTCCAGAAAGTCTGGTCAATTCTGTTATTCATCTCTATCATGACACTCTTTTGTGCAATCATCAAGGGATTCTGCGCACTTATGTTACAATGCGAAAGTTGTTTTATTTTCCTCAGATGTTTGACAAAATTTCCAATTACATTCGATCTTGTGATAAGTGTCAACAATTTAAGCCCAAAGCGGATAAGGTCCGTATGTTTCATCCTCGAATTCCAGAGGATTATCGCACATTCGACAGACTTAGTTTAGATTTTAAGACAATGCCTATGTCTTCCACTGGTTTCAAGCATCTTATGTTGATAACTGATGAGATAACAAGATTCATCGTAGGAGTTCCATTAAAGTCTTTAGATGCTGAAACTATTTGCGAAGCTTTAATACAGAAGGTCATCTGTATGTTTGGACCACCCTCTGTTCTAGTAACAGATGCTGCTTCCTCTTTAACAGGAAAGTTAGTTTCCCTTCTCTGTGATACTTTAGGTATTGATAGAAAGGTTATAAGTGTTCAAAATCATGGTAGTCTTCTTGTTGAACGACATATTAGATCCATATCTGATTTCTTGAAGTATAACCTCAATCAGTATGGGACAGACTGGGTAAGATATGTTTCTACCTGCTGTTACGCGTATAATTCGTTTTCTTCGCCACATTTGGGTAATTACAGCCCCTTTGAACTTGCCTTTGGTAAGGAGCCTAAAAGTCTTTTGTCTTTAGATTGGAAATCTGATCAGTCTAAATCCTGTTCTTATGCGGAATACTTTCAACATTTGCGTAAGAAATTTGATTGTGTAGGTTCTACTATGCTTGCTTTACAGAAGAAACAGCAAGATAGTCAAAACATTAGTAAATCTCTATGTCTGGCTAAAAATCCTGTTTATGGTATTGGTCAACTAGTTTATGTCTTTAAACCTGATTCTTCGGCTCTTACAGCAAATTCTCGCAAGTTTAAGGCCGATTGGTGTGGACCTTTTGTTGTCCATCAGGTGTTGGATAGGACACATTATGTTTTAGCTACCTTAGAGGGTAAGGTTCTTCAGGATGTTTTCAATATAAACAGATTAAAACCCTGCTTTTTGCGTTCGTCGTCATCCTCCGTTCCGTTAAGTAGCATTGATCAATTAAAGTCTAGTTTAGATAATACACAAAATGCCATGCACATGACTTCAGATTCTATATTTTATGATGAATTTGGTAGTGTTTTACATAGTGCAGACGATGATTTTGTTTTCAATAGGTACACTTCTCCTGTTAATTTACAACAATGTTACTTAAATCAGATTGAGAATGAAAACTTAGCTTCTTGTCATGTTTTATCAAAATCTCAGATAGAAATGCAACGAAATAGAGTAGATCAATTTCCATCTGATTTAGATATCACTTTTATAAAAGCTCGCTATAAGTTTGGATTTTTGCAAGTTTTAGCTCGAGCTGAAAAGTCTAATGATACTTTCTGTGACTCATGGATGGATTTAGATTCTGACCCATGTTTACATGCAATTATTTCTACCTTGGTTAAGAATGGTCAAATACCTATTGTGGGTAATTGTTTAAAATATACAAGGTCATTCCTTTAGATAATGTCATAGTTATCTTTTACTAATTTTCGTACTTTAAAATGTTGGAATTTATATTTACATTACTTTGTGTTGTAGAGGGCATTTTAATATTCATGGAGCATAATGTAAATATGTACAAATGTTTACTTGTTTATTGTTACATGTTTCACATTTTTTTTTGAGAAAAGGGGGATGTTGTATATGCATAGTCTCTGTTGTCTGTAGCATTGTTAAGGCTCCACATAGTTAACTCCCTTTCTAGGAAGTAGTGGGTTACATCCCTTGGACTTGGAAGCCTGGGATATATATATATATAATGGATGCCTCCTTGTCATGTTTGATTACATGTGATTCATAAATAAAATCTATGGACATCAAGAACAGTCTTATAATTTACCATTAAAAACCCCCACAAACACAACATTACATGGCATTCCCTCTGACTTTGAGTAAGAAGTGTGAGTGAGGTGCATAGGGAGTTGGCGTTGTCGCATATTGAAAATACAGTGCTTCAATACACTCTATCCAAAATATTACAGTATTTTTATCCTATGCCAAGCCCCCTCAGAACTATAACTTGGTTCTGGTAAAAGGACATCCAAACGGCCTAACGCATTTTGTCATTCCCTCCTCTAACCAAAATATTACAGTGAATTGATGAATAGAAGTGTTTTCTTGAAGCCGCCACTCTCTGAGATAGAGCTAACCCTTTGCATCCACATTTTTCAATTTCAATTTTGTAATTCTATTTTTACACTTATTAGATTGAAGACGTTCCTACTATGTACTGTAATATATGAAGTCGTTGGAGTGTTATCATTTAACGATTTAAAAAGGAAGTTACTGAAGAAAGTACCTTCTAGTGACAAGATAAAGATCTTCTATCAGAATGTTACTGTAGATTTAAACAAAGATAGCTATGTTGATAATTATGAAGTCGAACAATTACTTGGAAAGTATTGGACACCAGAGGACATAGACTTCTTTCTCAGTCATTGTGAAGAAGTTGACGGTGGGTTTCTTGTTGTTATCTTTATATTTTCTCTGATGGTTAAACGGATCAGGGGCGGATCTGAGGGAGTCCCCCCCCCTCCCCCTTATTTTTTGCCGACTGATGTCTGAACCCTCTAAAAATGTGCCGCTCACACGCGGTGCTGTTGAATTTGAAGCATGTTATATTTCAGAGCACCTTCTCTTAATCCGTACCTGGGGATTGAAAAGAGGTTTTCGAAATTCTGTATGTGGATGGGGACGCCTATAGAATCGATTGACACCATTCCAATTTTCAAATATTACAAATTTCCGGTCCACTATGCCACAGTTTTGATTTATGTTACCTTTTGCCAATTTGGTTTTTTTTTTTCAGATGACGAAGGACTATCTGTAAAAGAGTTTTTTATGTCTTTCAAAATATTTTCGGGATTCTTAAAGAGATGTGGACAAGAGACTTTATGTCCAAACAAAGTACCTCAGAAATTAAAGAAAGAATTATGATAGTCTCAGCTTACTGTTTGAAACAATTTATGTTACGGAATTCAAGCGATAGGCCTACAACGTCTTAAAATGAACAAAAAATTGAAGTTCTCAAACTTGGCCAATACAAGTATACATTCATCAAAGGTGCCTATAGTATACAAACAGAATCCAATGAACCATAAAACTAAGTAATTTTCCATAAAACTGGGAAATGTTCCATAAAATTACAGGTTATTATTGAAAAACGCTCAATAAAACGTTTATGTTTACAATGTATTTTATTGACAATACAATTACACCAATGTGTTTATCATAAACAACAACAAATAAAAAATAAATAAAGGACGGTATTTACTAATAATCATCTCTTCCAAATTACCAACAACATTTAAGAAAACTCTCTAAATGTGAGGTAGGGTTTACAAACCCAGCTGCATTCGAACAAAATATTTCTGAGATGTAGGCCTATGTCATTCTAGACACACCATACAATCAAGGTTGAACAAAACTGTCTCAAGATTCTAGAGATTGTGAAATGAAGTTTTTAGAAATTTAACTGTGGCCTTTTAGTAGTCTAAAACCACAGGGTACCGTAGTTACATTTTTTAAATACCACCGTATAACAAATACGGATCCCTGTGATCTAAACATAAGCTTTAAATACCATAATAATAAATACATTTTAAGGACGGAATGTGATTATAAGTATTCAATATTTATTCTGGTAGCAAATCATCACCAAGTTCTTCATCACCAAATTCATCATCATTAGGATTACGTCTAGCAGCTGCTGTTTTAGGTCTTTCCATCTGAGGTCCTAGTGGATCAGCATAGGATGCATCTGAAAATATTGACATCATAATATAACCATGATGCGCAAGTTTTGCATTCCATGTTACGGTTTTTCATTGGGTTAACTTGAATTTCTATATCCAAACTTCACATTAACCTAAGTCTACATTTCCAAAACTCATAGTCCTCATTACAATTGTGTATCCAGCATGAACAATCAGTCCAAGGTATTACCAAACAGGTTGATATTGCCTTAAAGGGATTGTAAAGAGGTTTTCTAAACTTTGTATGTGTATCGGGGACACTGATAGCATCAACGTGCGCTATTCTAATTTCCATTCCGACGTCTGTGGTTCTTGCACTTCCACTTAAACTAACGCGTTTTATACCGTCACCCCCACTGATCTACCAGAAGCTACTATTGATAACTATGCAGATCAGTGGAGAGGACTATCATAAAAGATAGTGGACCACGGCCATATACGCCTAACGAAAAATTTAATCAGGACAAAATTAAACTTTCTCAAACCTTTCGATTTAGGTCCAATAACATCCATTTTAAGTTTCATCAAAATCGGTTGAAAACTAAGAGAGTAATAGCATATTCAAGATTTGGGGCAAGGACAATAACTCTGCTTCTAACGATCGAAAATAGCTCAAATTCGAACTTGATCTTCGTTTTATGAATATGTATACACATATCAAATTTCATTTGATTCTGTCAAAAACTCTAGTTTTTAGAGCGTTTACAAGCAAATGTTGACTGACAGACCGACAGATTTGTGGCAAGGGCAATAACTCTGTTTCTAAAGATCGAAAATAGCTCAAATTCGAACTTGATCTTCGTTTTATGAATATGTATACACATATCAAATTTCATTTTATTCCGTCAAAACCTCTAGTTTTGAGAGCGTTTACGAGCAAATGTTGACGGACGGACCGACCGACGGACGGCATGACGGACGGACGGACAGGGGTGCCAACAATATACGTCCTCATAGAGAGATGAGGGCGTATAAAAACGTGTTAGTTTAACAGGAATTGCAAGAACCACAGACATCGGAATGGAAATTAGAATAGCGCAAATTGATACTATCAGTGTCCCTGATGCACATACAAAGTTTAGAAAACCTCTTTACAATCCATTTAAGAGTAAGAGTTTTAACTCCTTACATAACCATTACTTACCAACATCTCTCTGTGAACTGCTGAAGCCATCATCATCACCTTCAGGTAGTGTACCTCTAGTCCTACCACTACTGGTTCTCTGTCCTCTAGCACTACCTCTACCAGCACTACCATCACGATCTACATAGATAACAGATTAGTCGTTATATTTTAGAGCACACAAGAGTATGATTCTTACACACTTTTCATAGAACACATAAGGATTTTAAAGGGCACATAAAGAAACCAAGGGTCAATTTTGTTTTGCAATGCCATTCCATTCTTATTTTCACAAGCCAGATAATGAACATAATCATGCTAAAACAGAATAACAATTTGTGCATATTATGCAATCGCTTAATTTTACCAATTACTAATTGCATCATATATGGAGCAAAGAAATCAAACTTTAAGACTTTTTATGCAATACCTTCCTCCAATGAATGTAATTAAATGCAAATTATATCCTTGACAAATTATGAATAGCAACAGAAATATGAGATTGTTGTATTAAGGACTGAACATTGTCTTACCTGTATCTCTGTCTCTAGAACCTCTACCACTACCTCTTCTAGTACCACTTGTAGCTCTCTGTAATATAATATATAATTTCATAATCAATCTGTGGTTACACGAGTCCAAGGAGTTTAATCATATTACTTGAACTACATTCACTAATGATTTTACAAAAAATGAGTATCTTATTCTCATTCATTTTATATTGAAAATATTACAAACTATACCACAAAATCTTCTTACCTGTTCCTTTAGCTCCTTAGCTTTTTCTGCTTTTTTCAACTTGGTGGCATATTCCTGGGCATCCTTTAACCCAAGGTCAGTACATAATCTGACCAAAAATTTCAAACCTGAAAGATTCAAGTTTCAATTAGTCCTTCTATGACAACCATATGTTGTTATGACACAATTGTTATAGTGTCTACTAGCTTGTAACATACTCGTATTTTAACAAAGTCAAAGACAAAAAGCAGAAGTAAAATTCATACAAGATCTCACCAATATTTATTAACATAAGCATAACATACTTCACCAAAATCGAATCAAAACTGTAGATGCTATATTGCTCACAAGTCAATTATGACATATATGAGCTAAGTAAAGAACCACATTTCAAAAACATTCATAAAGATAGTGGATCACAGGCATATACGCCCACCTCAGCATGTGGATGGTAAAATAGCATATTCAAGATTTTGGTCCAAGGGCAATAACTCTGTTTCTAATGGCAGCAAATAGTTCAAATTCGAACTTGATCTTTGTTTTATGAATATGTATAGGCCTACACATAACGAATTTTATTTGATTCCATCAAAAAATCTAGTTTTTAGAGTGTTTACGAGCAAATGTTGACAGACGGACGGATAGGGGTGCCAACAAAATACATCAACATAGAGAGATGTGGGCGTATAACAATATCAAATGTATCTCATTAGTGATATGACCAAAATACCACTTTAGCATTTCATGTCAACAATAAACAAATGGATATATCTACATAGGAAAGATATTGCAGACAAGGATTATGTACATATATAAAAAACTTACATTCAACATTATCAGGGAATCTACGATGTATTTGTTTATAAGTTTCTAGAGCTTGTTGATAATTACCACTACGTCTATGACAACTAGCTATCATTAACTGCCATTTTACTTGATTAGGTCTAAAATAAAATCATTTAATGAAATGGAATGGAGTTTTACAAACCATTGATTGGGGTAATAATTAATGTCATGTGCAATGAGGGTAACTTTTCCAGGATAGTAGTAATGCGTCTACTCTTTTTCAGGTACGATAGGTCAAAGTGCATGTCAAAGGTAAACAAGGCTTTTTAACCAACAGATTACACATGGTATGACCTTAATTTGTTAGCAACATGGCAGACGGCTCTTTTGTTTATTTACTGTCAATTTACAGTGGATTTAGCGATGTTCCGGCTTTATGAGTAAGCCAAGTTGCAGCCGGCAGTGGCTTTATTACGTTTTTATTACGTTATATCTCAGAAGGCCAGGGGAAGATGTCACAGTTGGGTGACGTCATTAGCGTCCATGGTTAAGAAACTACAATATTGAATCTGTTTTCTAACATCAAAGAACACAAAGCAAAAATCTAAGTATAAACCTTTTTTACTTACTGTACTATGGCAGCTCTTTCAAAATAGTGGACAGCTTTTTCACAGAATTGAGAATCTATATAGTACGCTCCTAACCATTCTATAACAGGTATATTAGATGGGAAATAACGGTACGACTGAAATATATAGCAATATCACAACATTTAATAGGTAATATACAAGATATTTTTTCAATTTAAAGGGGTTGTAAAGAGTTTTTCTAAACTTTGTATGTATATCAGGGACACTGATAGCATCAATTTGCTTCATTCCAATTTCCATTCTGATATCTGTGGTTCTTGTAATTTCACTAACACTAACGCGTTTTATGATGTTACTGACAATGATCTGCGTAGATATCAATAGTAGATTTCCAGTAGATCACTGTCAGTGACGTCATAAAACGCGTTAGTTTTAGTGGAATTGAAAGAAACACAGGCATTATAATTGATATTCGAATGGTTGCAAATTGATGCTATCAGTGTCCCCGATACACATACAAAGTTTAGAAAATCTCTTAACAATCTCTTTAGAAGATACACAAATTCGATCCACAAATCCTAACCTAGAGTACAACATGGAAGGAAATGAAATAGAGAAACGTCGTACTTTTCTGCTTTTGCTAATGCCATACACTATGCAAAAAGGACAGCATTATAGGCCTAATCTTTTTCAAATTTTAACTGTTGTCCTTGTACTGTTTGAATAAGGTCATAATTAGACATAATGAAATATGAACTTACATCATAATAATATTGAAAAGCTTGACTCTTGTCGCCTTCAGCATCATATAATTCTCCCATTCTAGCTAGTACACTAGCATCTGATGGTACCACACCTATTAACTGTAAAAACCTGTAATATAAACAGTTCAGTATTAGTATAATTCTCCCATTCTAGCTAGAACACTAGCATCTGATGGTACCACACCTATTAACTGTAAAAACCTGTAATAAACACATTTCATAGGTGAAGCAAGCAGAAAGCTGAGACTGGCTGAAATAAACTCCAGCCAAGATATAAAAAACATTTCTTGTTGGAGATTCGAACCCATGGTCCTTGATCACCTGACAGACGACAAATCTTTTTTTAGTTTTATAGTAACATCCACTCCTATACAAAATATTAAAAATAGATAACTACATCGGCAAACAAAATGTAAAGCTTACCATTCTGTTGCTTGTGCTGTGTCTTCCATTTGATCATATCTTAGTTTAGTTAAGAAACAAAATATACATATATAAACTATATTGGTTTCTTTTTAACCCTTTGATAAGTGAAGCGACACATATGACGTCAGAGATGAAAGGAGCATAGCGGCATATATGTCACTAATGTGACGCATGTAATAACGTCATTAACATCAAATTAAGTCACTTCCTACAGTATGACGTCATAATTTAACTTACTGCTCAAAGGGTTAATTGTTGTCCATTAGAGGATCTGCAACTTTAAAATAGGCTGAAATGGTTTCTTCCCTTCACTGACCAACGTTGAAAGAGGCTGATATGTAAAAGTTATGGGCCTTTAAAATGAAGCACTGTGCTCTATAAGCTACTCATGTTACAAATGAAATGAATTTGAGTTATAGGGCAAATGTGGACGTCAATCACCATGTAGTGTACAATGAGGAAAATTTTGTCAGGCCAACAACATCAACCTACTTTTATTATCGGAGTATTATATTATGCCAAGAATTTGAATCCTGTTAACTCTACTTAGCAAGCACACATCTAACTCACTGAGCTCATGTTACTAAAGCTGCATTTCTGTTAGTTTTACAGTTTGGGAGTAATATTTGGAAGGATACATATCAGCTATTTGATATAAGACTTGTGGACTATTTCTCATGATAGCATGTAATTTATAGAAACAATCTAAAGCTTCTTCTAATCTTGTTAGTTTCTTATTTGATAAACCTGATAATAAAACACTGTTTAAGTACCAATACCAAAAACACAACCATAAAAGACACAAAATAAAAGCCAGAATGGCCTCAAGAACAAACTCATTGAGATGATAAACCAAGTCCCAGAAAAAGATCAGGAACTTCATCATTGGTGTTATGACTGAGGGGCATATATGCCCAACCCAGCCCAGTTCAGCCCAGCCTAAAATGTTTAAATTAAATCAAATTGCCCAATAGGTGCAGTTCTTTACAGTCTCTGCCTCTAAAACCAATACTGAGTCACCATGCTAGGTTGAATGCTATGTGGCCTAAGTAAAATTTGTTGTTGCAGATTGCCGAATAACATATTGAGTAATACTGCGTTCACACGACTAAAGTTAAGCCAGCTTAACTTCTAACCGTTCTTCGAGTCTGGTTTATGTTTTTTCCATGAGCGTTCAGACGGACATCCACTCGGAATTTATCTGGAAGTTCAGAGGTCAAGATACCATGAAGCATGCGCGTGTATTGTTTACTTTTCCTACAAAATGGTGACGATACCGATTATTTTCATTTATAAACTTCTTCAACTTTCATTTTTACGCCAGTCATTTTCATTTTCATTTTCTTGCTCCATGGCTAAAGTTGTTTACAAATGAATAGGTAATGGCAGGTATCCGGTAACTGCGCATGCGCGGAAAATGTTATATCCGGCTTTGTTAGCCAGGAGCGTTCAGACGGCAATAACCAAGCCAGCTTAAGTTTCCAAGCCAGGTTTCAAGCCACCTTCAAAGTAGGTGCAAGTTAAGGCAGCTTAAGTTCAACCGGTCGCGTTCAGACGACAAAAAGAACCAGGCTTGAAGAACGGTAAGAAGTTAAGCTGGCTTAACTTTAGTCGTGTGAACGCAGTATAAGTATCTTACCTAGATTGTATAGAGCCTCTACACATGATGAATCATTTGCTATAGCTTCTTTATACATTTCTCTAGATTTCTCAAAATCATTCCTCTGATAGTAGACATTACCTTTATTTACTAGAGCTATAAATACAAATAATTATCAATTGACTAGTTAAAACACCTCCCTTTATATCACTAGATGTTCACTATTCTCTACCCTCATAGACAATGAGATCCAAATACAATGGTGACTGTGCAGCATGGGTTTTGATTTCATTTAATCAATGTCAAGGGGCCATATTCTCAAAAACTTAATTTAAGATGATTTTAGTGATCCAGTCATCTGATTGGTCAATCACTAAAATTATTTGTAAATTTAGTTGTATTATCCAATCAGATTACTGTATTTCTTAAAATCTGGATTTTATCTAAGTTAAGTTTTTAAGAATAAGGCCCAAGGTGATGATTTAGATCCTAATTTCTCAAAGTGAGGGTTAATTAACCCCTTGGGGTTAACAAGAAGTGCCCAGAGGGCTATTGTCCTGAATTTGTTCTGCTGAACAATTAAAGCTTTTACTAGCTCAAATACTGGCTGGATGTAAAAATATATCAAATTTGGTGTTCTCTTGTGTTGGGGTGATGCAGTTTAGAAATGTTCAGAAGAGTTTGATGTTGATGACCAAAAATGTTTGAGAACCCAGTATATAAAAAAAATGTCAATTTGACTAACCTGAAGGATTATATCTATCAGCTGTCATGGCTAATTCTGCGTATTTATCAGCTTGTTGAAGATCTGATTCCTATAGATATATATAATCATAGTTATCAATTCTTTAAATAATCATATACTGTTCTCCCTAAAATCTTAGATATCTTTTTTTTATAAGAGTAGCATTTCCCAAAAACTTCACAATGTTATGGTATTACCAGCCCTTGATAACAATGAGTATTTATCTTGAGAATTTGTATTTGATTGGTTTGTATGCTTCTCAAATCAGACCACAAGATAGAAAGGCTGTAACCAATAAAACTGTGCTTGTAACTACAAGTCAAAGCTCTAATAGGCTGTATTCACTAGCATACAATCCAATCAGATAGCTGCATTTAAGAACTACTGTAATAAGAAGAAAAGTTCCTTTTGATGTCAAGGCCTGAGACCTGAAAATAATGCCTGAAAACTGTGAACATGTTTTTGATGAAAATTGCCAAATTATTTAGAAAACAAGGGTCTGTTATTCATTTTTAATATCTATGTAACTAACTTAATAATAATAATATAATAAACTCTTTATTTTACATGGGTCAGAATTAGGCCCTATACCACGAGTGGTAACGGTCCTGTCTCACACCCATAGTTCATGGTCTTTTTAATACACAGTTCAAAACTATGAAAAGAATGTGCATAGAGTCATAGATCGTGCTAGAAAAGGGCAGTAAAGATGTAGCTTAGCAGATTTCTAATAGAATCATCTGTTTACTAAACGGCTGATTAGGGGTTAATGAATGAAAATCTAAAGCAATTAACAGCTGAAAAATCATGCAAATCAAGATCACACAAAGTTAACAAATATCGGAAACTAGAACGTAACTAAATAGGTTGAAATACAGTAAGACAAACTGTAATTTTTACCTCTTTTTGCTGTTTTCCAAGCATTAATAATAATAAAATAAAAGTGGCATTACAAAAATTCTATTGTATTTTATCTATTTTTTTGTCTAAGTCACTTTTCAGAACAACAGATTCACAAGCATAATGTTATGATAATTTGCAAAATTGGCAATATGCTCAAGTGGTATATTTGAAAGTGGCCATGACAAAAGGTCTGCACGTATCATAGCAGAACAGCCAGAACTGTCAGAACTGGGCCCAGTTCCTAGCCTTGTGATTAAAATAAATTTCTTTCTTAAAACACTTAGTCGACTTGAGTCCATGCAAGAATTAGTAGGAAAATATCGGACTTGGACTTAGTTAAATGCTAGGAACCGGACCCTGGATTCGAATGAACTGGAACTATGTCCCTGACAAGGATTTTCTGTCCCAGGTGGTGCAGCGGGAACAGTGACAAAATCAAGATGGTGGCAAAAGTTGCAAAAGTTGCAAACGTTTTTCAGTGCAGTGATAGAAGTCATTTCCTGTCAAGAACAACTCAGAAATTAGTTCCGTACAATACTTTCCACTTCCTGTACAAAACAAGTCCAGAATTACTTGAAAGCTTATACGGAACAAAACACTTGGAACAGGTCAAGAACATATGATTCGTGCAGACCCCATAGAATTTTAATTCTAATTCTGATAAGCAATACAGATAGTTAAAATCGTGCTCTAAACCAAATGTTTCACAATTTAATCCTTAACTAGGCAACATTTACCAATCAACAAGCAATATAACTTAGATTCTAGCAATATCTAGACACTAATGTTGATGTGCAAAATTCATCTATTGAAAAGTATTTTTTTGCAGAAATATTATCATTGCAAGCAGACAATTAGGCATCATGTATACTACAAACTCATGTGAACACAAAATTTCAAACATTTTGCAAAAATAGATTCTGTAAATATCAAAGGGATTGTAAAGCGTATTTCTAAACTTTCTTGTGTATCAGGGACACTGATAGAATCAATTCGTGCCATTCCAATTTCCAATCCGACGTCTGTGGTTCTTTCAATTCCACTAAAACTAACACGTTTTATGACGTCACTGACAGTGATCTACCTTACGGTACCATTGATATCTATGCAGATCACTGACAATGACGTCATAATGACATTAGTTTAGTTTAGAAATACACTTTACAATCCCTTTAAATTCAATTATCAGTGATATCTGGATCGGATCATTGAGAGAATTATAACGAGGTTTTCCGCAAAAATGTAAATTCAGATAATCTCGATTTGCACTTTTTCAATTTTCAATATTTAATTTCACTAACAAAAAAATTTAAAGCAGTTTTGCAATAGCGACTTTACAATCCGTTAAATCTTTTTCTGTTTTTTTTTAAGTTTTTTTGTCTCACTCTGTACGTTCAAATTGTTCAATAATTGCAAGTGAATGGCAGAAACTAATAAAATTATAGTATAAAATCTACACTTACCAAGAAATATAGAAATGATAAATTGGTAGCAGCAGTACTGGCAACTTTAGAATCTTTTTTCTCAAATGATTTCAATGTTTCAATAGCCTACAATAAATATACATATTATTTCTTTTACGAAAGCACAAAAAGAAAGTTTTTAATTTTTTTCAAAATATTCAGCTGTCTCCCAAAATCTCAGGGCTATACAAAATTCAAATGTGCCTGCGCACAAGGTTTTTAGTAAACGAATGTGCCTGCAAATGTTAAAATGCAGAGAGGCCCAGAGAGGCAAATTGCATCTTGAAATTTAAACCATGTACAGTGGAACCTCGTTTATCCGCACATTTGCGTTCCCGATAACTTCGTGCGGATTATCGATATTCCGGATAGCTGAAAAATGTCATTTTGCTCGATAGAGTTATGTCCCTTACTTATTGACCAGCTGTCAATAGCTACCTGTCGAATGTCACGTACACCATAATACAAATAATAGCCATACGTGACTCGTCGTGAGTACGGTAGTACAATACGATGGACAACCCTAGAACCCCGTGATTTTGGTGCTTACTTTAACAATTATTGTTATATAAAGTAAATAAATAAGATTTGAACTAATTTTGAAAATGATATAGGGCATACAACGACAGTTTCAAACAAAGTTAAAACATTCGTAATGTCATTGAGAAAAAGAAACACGTCTTTGATATGATACTAATTTAGACTTTCTAGATCCCCGTGATTTTGGTGCTCACTTTAACAATTATTCTTATATGAAGTAAATAAATAAGATTTTAACTAATTTTGGGAAAATGATATAGGGCATACAACGATAGTTTCAAACAAAGTTAAAATATTCGTACGGTCATATAATGCCATCAAGAATGGGAGAAAGAAACACAGCATTGATATGATACTAATTTTAGCCCATATACATTTATGGCGGGAAATATCAACCAATGAAAATTGGGTATTGAATAAATATGACCCCAGTGTTCTATATTTAGTAATTTTAACTTGTCATCTATCAACCATCATTATTGAAATTGATTGTGGACGATACTTCTCATTATTATATCTTATTAGCATTTTAGTGTGATATATATTATTTATATCGATAATTTTGTTTTAAAACATCGTTTACCAGGGATGTATACGATTACGAGAGCTCTGTTCAACACCAAGTCACGCAGGTATCGGTACCAACACGAGGTCCAGATAGAAATTTTTCATTGCGAATTGCAATACTGTATCCTATAACTCGGATTAGATCTAATTAAAAGTTTCGTCATGGCCAATTAACTACAGTATAACACAGATGACGACAAAAAATTATCGCTAATCCCGAGTCAATTATTATTAGTGACACGCGATCGGATTAGTGAGTATAAATTACTATAGAATTTGTTAATTGGTAGGCTAGTCAATCAGAGCTGTGCGGAAGCGAAAACCGAATCAGAGGACGGACAAAATATTTGATTTTACAGACAGTGCCAGTGTTGTTATATAATTTTGATATTGTTCAAGGAGTGAAATATTATCATGACCGAAAATTTGTGCCTGCAAAAATTTTCGATTATGAAAAATGTGCCTGCGCACGCCGTGCTTTTGTCGAAGCCTGCAAAATCTATATCATGAAATCATATAACAAAATAATAAGGTATTTTATTCTATGAGCTTTTGTCGTTAACTCCATCAGGTGAATTGATTTAGAAAAACACGAGATTGTCCAAATCATTTTACCTGTCGAAAGCTCATAGAAAAAAAATACCTTAGTCACTCTAAAAAGATGTCGTCATTTTTCTTTTATCATACAACAACATTGAGTGATACAGCATTACTTTAAATTTTAAGTTCATATGCTTATTATAACTCGTTAAGCATATTAAAATGTTTCATCTTTTGATATTGAACGGTCACAGTTTTAAAACTGCTAATCAATGTACATCATGTATCAGTTAAAGGGAGGCCATACCTGTTGAAAATCTTTCTCCTTTAAAAACATAATAGCTTTATCTATTTCTAGATCATGTGACATATCAACAAACTGGGAATTCTTAACTTGTTCTATACAACTGAAATAGAATAGAATATTGGTGATATACAACAGAAATAGAATAGAATATTGGTGATATACAACTGAAATAGAATAGAATATTGGTGATATACAACTGAAATAGAATAGAATATTGGTGATATTCAACTGAAATAGAATAGAATATTGGTGATATACAACTGAAATAGAATAGAACATTTTTTATATAAGACTGATATCTTCAGTTCCTCTAGATCGAATCAAGGGCAGATAAGATTTTAAGAAATACAGTTATTAACTAATTGGTTAATAAAACTGATCAACCAATCAAAAGTATGGAATTTTCTGGTTAAATCAATTTTAAGTTTGGACCAATCAAATATCTAGAATTCTACAAAGTTTAGATGTATTGAATATTATAGCTTTTGGTCCACAAAGTGAACGTGAATTCAAATTTATACTGGCAAACATGGCAGAAGAAATTTCAATAAGGCCGAACAATAATTTGAACAATAATAATAAATTGTACAATAACAATAATTTGTACAATAACAATAACTTGTACAATAACAATAAATTATACAATAACAATAATTTGAACAATAACAATAATTAATTTGAACAATAACAATAATTATTTGAACAATAACAATTTGAACAATAACAATAATTATTTGAACAATAACAATAATTTGAACAATAACAATAATTATTTGAACAATAACAATAATTTGAACAATAACAATAATTATTTGAACAATAACAATTTGAACAATAACAATAACAATTTGAACAATAACAATAATTATTTGAACAATAACAATAATTTGAACAATAACAACAATAATTTGAACAATAACAATTATTTGAACAATAACAATAATTTGAACAATAACAATTATTTGAACAATAACAATAATTTGAACAATAACAATTATTTGAAAAATAACAATTATTTGAACAATAACAATAATTTGAACAATAACAATAATTTGAACAATAACAATTATTTGAACAATAACAATAATTTGAACAATAACAATAGTTTGAACAATAACAATTATTTGAACAATAACAATAATTTGAACAATAACAATTATTTGAAAAATAACAATTATTTGAACAATAACAATAATTTGAACAATAACAATATTTGAACAATAATTTGAACAATAACAATTATTTGAACAATAACAATAATTTGAACAATAACAATAATTTGAACAATAACAATAATAATTATTTGAACAATAACAATAATAATTATTTGAACAATAACAATAATTTGAACAATAACAATAATTTGAACAATAATTTGAAAAGTAAGACTTACTGATCATAGCCCTCTGAGAAACTGTTTTCTATGGCTGGTGATATTATCTTTACAGCTGACTTTAAACAACGTTCAGCTTCATATTTCCTAAATAAAGATTGAAATAAAATGAATCTTCAAGTCCTATTTCTACTTCTAATTTGGCTAGAGTAGTTTAGAAAATGTCAGGCTGTACTTTTCAACAAATTGCTCATTGATATCACAGTATCATTGAGTGGTGTAGTGAACTACTAACTATAGGGCTGGTTATCAATAACCATATTCAGATTGATTATCTACAACATGTTACCGATCAATAATTTATTTATAATCGAAATATTTTAATTTAGAAATCTTCTGATCTTCGTCTGTTGATTTATGTGTTTGTACCTGAATCAGGGTTATCTGGTGTTAAAGAAAAATGAAACTGAAGTAATGTCTAGAATTTTTTATGATCATTATAATGGGATGTGATTTGTCTGATAATTGTGTAACAGATAATTTTTAAAGAAAAACTTTAATAATCGATAATCAAAAATAAAAATTCATAGAGCCAAAATCAAGCACTCACGGAATTAACCACAGCAATGAAAATTATTGAGCAGAAAAAATGGTGAAGCAGATTGCATGCATTAAGCTTTGAACTTTTGACTTATGTAATGAATATATGGTACAAACTTACTTTTCTCTTTCAATTTTTCTTAAAGCATCATTCTTTATAACTTCAACTACCAAGTTATTCTGTTTATCATCCTGTAAGTATTATCATATTCATTACTAAATATTCAATATCATAATAACACAGTACCACGCTATGCGATCTTAGAGCAGAATTATTTATTGTTTCTATATTGGGAATAATTCTGTAGAAAATCTCCAACTTAAAAAATCTGCATACCTACTGACAAAACTTGACTTAGGCCAGTTATAATACATCCTTCAAATCTTTATGACAGAGAACCTTTCTGTGATCCATATAAAAATTACAACAAATTGTGTGGAAATCAAATTTAATTTCGCCCATTCAGAAAATAAAAAAAAGCCTTTCTCTAATGCTCAGATCACATTATTTAAATTCTACTTACATTTTGAGCAAGGTATTTATCTTGATCATCCAGTTTTAAATCTACAGCTAATAACTTCTGAAATCCTCTTCTCATTTTTTCACGATCACCCAGTGCAAAATAACATAGTATCAGATTGAAGCCAGTTTTAAAAGTAGGTGATTCTGACATAATATGTTCAAATGATGTGATAGCTTCATGATATTGTCCCATTTTAACAAATACTATACCAATATTCTGCATTATCTTGGTTCTACAAAAAAGATATAGATATTTAAATATTTGCTCTAATGACTGAGATCATTTTCAGTTATGTGTTTCACTTTTCTGGATTGAAAACCAAATTTGAAAATTTTCCACATTCTTCTCCTGATTGGGCTAATAGACCTTCTTCACACTTTGCTAAAAACTACCTTTTCGGCCCTTTTCTCGGATATATGTGTAGAAACACTTCATCTAATATTTTTTAAATAACGTAATTAATTCCGATTTTAACAATGTGAAATTTGATTAGGTTTGATTTGGTTGGATTAGAGAAGGATGCGTTAAAGACGTCTAGAACGCAATTTTAATACAATGGCAAGATGCTGCTTTTGTTTGTTTGTGTTATGAGCCTCGATATGGATCCATGATGGCAGACGCGTCAATAAAGTCTATAAAGGCAGACAATGCCATGCAGTATGCAATAAGCAAGAAGTATCCAGGGCAATGGCATTCGCTTATTCATTACAAATTTCTGTAACTGGTAAGCTCTTCTCAAATTCAAAGATTTGTATGCAATAACTTAAAGTGATACCACCTCTTAGAATGAACAAAAAATAAAGTTCTCAAACTTGGTCAATAAAAGTATATATATTCATCAACAGTATACAAACAGAATCAAATAAACCCATAAAACTATGTAATTTTCCCTACAATTACAGATTATTATTGATAAATGTCTTAATCCAATTATTGTATTTAAACATAGTTTTCTTCATTTATCAGATTATTTAGGTAATCTGTTTTATAGTTATGCCACCAGGTAAGTCCCCTGATGAATATATACTCCTATTGACCAAGTTTGAAAATTTAATTTTTTTTGTTCATTCTAAGACGTAGTATCGCTTTAAGCTATTGAGAGTCAGTAATGTGTTGGATTTCAACCCATATTACTCTATTTTGTGTGACATAACTCACAAAGAGAAAGTTTACCTCATTTCTTTGTGTGTATTAGGTACTTGATCCAAGGCCATTCTGTAATATTTTACAGCTTTAGGATAATTCTTCTGTTTAAAATATATATTACCCATGTTTACTTTCAATCGACCTAAAATCAAATGAAATGAAACCGAGTTTAGCATCCTATTTGTGTGCAATGTGGAAAATTTAGCCAGGCCAGGACAATGAAATTAGCCTCTGATTCTTCAATTTCCAAATGTGAATAAGTTATCACTTTTTCCATGTCAGCCAACCTGTCAAGCATCAAGAGCAATTGAATTTGGGTCAGTGCAGCCTTGTCCTACTTATGCCTGGCTAGCACAAACAATTTTACTGAGTAGTTAATAAAATATGCCATGTGAGAAAGGATAATAAAAGAAATGGCTTATACTTAGTTACATGCTACATTGTCAAGACAAAAATGTATACAATCCAATCTAATCGTAACATTTACAATTTTTTTTATGATACAAGAAAGTCAAAGAATTGAGTTTGTCATAGCTTGACATTTTGAAGAAGATAGCACACAAAGTTCCTTTCATAATGTCAGTCAATCTAAACTGTATCCCGTCTAGTATAATATCAAGACAACCTACCAGCATTACTAAACATTCTATTTTTCACTATAACTTGGTATGTGTTTAAAGCTTCAGCATACATCTCATTGGCAGCATATTGATTAGCTAAGTTGAATAATACCTAGAAAATTACAAATTATGGTTTCAAGAATCTTTACTCTAGTCATAGAAATGTAGATAGGGAATAATAACACAAAATCTATGCTTGGCACGCATGCGTTGATTTCTGGAGTCCCACTTAACTTCCGGTTTCTGCACGAAGTCATAATAATTTAAAAGCCATGATAAACGCAATGTAATAAGACTGGACCATCCTGTCTCTCTGCCACAGTATTACTTAGAGTCATAGAGTCTATGAATTTAAACAGAAGTGCAAAAGATGATCATGAGAAGACTAAGACTTCCAGTCTATATATTTCTATGGTCTAGTTCAACATATTGAAAGTATATATATCCCTCTAATATCCAGTCCCTGCTTGTCAACTTCCACGAAACATAGCCTGGACCGGTTGGTAGCAATCTTTGTATGTGATCCCCAGCCCCTTTTTGTCTATAACCTAAGGAACAGATTGTGTGTCATTGACTTTATATAATAAAGTCATTTGAGAGACCTGTAGGAGATTGACAATGTTTTTATTCCAAAAAAAAATAGTTTTGAAATTGCTGTAGTACTTACAGAATATGTTAAATCTAGATTAATAGAGTCTCCCATAGATTGTTGTTCTCTTTGTCGTACTAATAATCTTTCTTTTCTTCCTGCTTCTTTACCTTTCTCTAATGCCTACAAAATATTGGTATATCATACAAAATTATAGTACCGGTATATCATACAAAATTATAGTGTATCATATAAAATTATAGTATATCATACAAATTTATAGTTTATCATACAAAATTATAGTATATCATACAAAATTATAGTATATCATACAAAATTACCGTATAATTCCGAATATAATGCGCACTTTTTTACCCTGAAAAGTACCCGTCAAACAAGGGGTGCGCATTATACACGGTGACTTAAAAAAACAATATTTTTCACCAGTGATTCCCTAGGCAATATTGTCTGGACGCCATTTTGTAATTGATCGCTGATGGATGAAGGTGTTAAAATGGAATACGGCAGCCACATGACAAAGTCTTATCAATTACAATGTACCATTTTTACCAATTTAATTTGGATGCAAATATTATTTGTAACGCGCGACGAAAATTGTTTTATTTTCGTATTCCAAAATTCGATATTATAAAAACACGGAAAGATAAGATTTGAAATTAGCGTTGATAATACGATACCAATGGATCGATGTTTAAAAACACGGAAAGAAAAAATTTGAAATTAGCGTTGATAATACGATACCAATAGATAGATCGATGTTTAAAAACACGGAAAGAAAAGATTTGAAATTAGCGTTGATAATACGATACCAATAGATCGATGTTTAAAAACACGGAAAGAAAAGATTTGAAATTAGCGTTGATAATACGATACCAATAGATCGTTGTTTAAAAACACGGAAAGAAAAGATTTGAAATTAGCGTTGATAATACGATACCAATAGATCGATGTTCTATCAAAACGAGCCTCTTACCGGGAACGATCTTAATCCTTAAATCCATTAATATAATCCAAAAGTTTTAGAACTTTCAAACACATTGCTGACAAGACAATAATACAAGTTATAGTTGACTTCCTTCTTGCGAGACTTACTGGCGCCAATAAAATTGAGCGGGAAAAAATAGTTGATGACAGAACCCAGAACAGTAGTTATTCTGTAAATCTTTTGTTCACAATAAACTTAATCTACTTGAATAAACGTATTATAAGATTAGGTGACTAAAAACAATAAGATCCTGTTAATTTGTGACACCACTGATTAATTTGATGAGTACATTAAAATAGAAAACAAGACCCATTGAGATCAAAGAAAGATCAAAGAATATTGTGAACAAATATAGTAGAAATTGTCAATATCAAGAAAGTTAAAAAGTTTGAAAATGCATATAGACATCAGTATATGTCACCTCTCTCTGCATTTCAAAATGATAATACACATTTCCCCATCTCTGATGCAGGCTGATACAGGAAAATACTTGGATGGAGATCCAGTGATTGTGCACATTTAAAAAACCTTGGCAGTTAGAAAAGAAATCTTGCAAAAAAACTTCCTGTATTTTGCACTGCAGTCCATTTTCATCAGCCTTGATGATGAGCAGAAACATAAAAAATAAACCCAATGTTTTGTGATTATCATTGTAATATAAAGAATGGGTATAATATTAAAAGATTTAAATCATTACCAGTTGAAGTTCTCCTCTACTGTTAGCAAAACAACTTTCTTCTATCAATTTATTAACACTTTTCTCTAGCTGTTTAATCTTCTCTTCAGGGCTGAGGGAAGAAAAATAACATAGATTCAGCATCCCAAATAATTTTACACAGGCATGAAATTTCAACATGTTTGCATGAAAATTCTTATATCGATATATATATGACCTTTGGTGATGTTACAGACCTCTGGACTGAAGATAGAAAATGGCAAATTGATGCTTTTTTCCCCAATACACATAAAGGAAAGCTAGCCATTGGAAGTATTTCAGTACCTGTCTTCTGGTTTAGGTTCTAAAGGTGGAGCAGGTCCTCTTCCAGCATGCATTGGATCAAATCCTACACCTACAAAAAATATATAACAAAATAAACTACAATGCAGTGATTTTAACCAATTGTGACAAAGTGTGGCGTTTCTTTATTTTGCATCATTTCAATTTCCTGTCTCACCAAAGTTGTTCCTGTAATGTTTCAAATATTTACCAGGTTATGAATTCTCTAATCCGTTGGTTCCTAACCTTTTGGACTCTTTGTACCCCTATTTTGTTCATGCAATCTCCTGGTACCTCTTCGCCCATATTAAGTAAAATACTTTGATGAGTGAAGCGACACATATGAAAGGAGCAGAGCAACATATATGTCGCTAATGTGACCCATGCTATAACGTCATAACGTCAAATTAAGTCTCTCCCTACAGTATGGTGTAATAATTAAACTCACTGCTCAAAGGGTTAAGAGCCAATATGAAAGTAAAAGGATATTTGTCGATTGATGGAGTTTAATATTTAATCCATTCCATACTTTTTAAAATTGTCTAAGAGGCTTCTCAGGTAACCCTTGCGGTCTTCGCTGGTACCCCCAAGGGGTACCCCTGGTTGGGAACCAAGGTTTTAATCTAGTTAACAAAACTGAAAAAGATGACATACCTCTATTACCAGCTGAAGTATAACCAGCTGCTCTAACAGCCGTCATTGGTCTGGCAGCTCCATCTGCAGGAACAGCTCCAGTTATGGGTCTACCCATGGAGGATGGTAATGCCGCCCGACCTCTAGCAGCTGTTCCCATTCTGCCAGATTGACCACCAATAAATTTTCCTGTCTGAAATGAAATTGAAATTGAGTTTTTCTTCCTTAGACTGGCAATGTCATGCAGTGTACAATGAGGGAGTTTTACCACACCAATCACCTTTTTTTTATGCTCAAGTGTTGAGAAAGCATGACAGTCTTAATCCATTCTGACTTGTACAGGGGGAAAAAAGTATAAAATCCCAGGGTACCATCTCTGGACTAGTCAAGCACTGGAAGGCCAATCAAATTTAATAAGATGGCTGACTAGAAATTTTGATATTTTCAACTACTTTCAAATCGATTTAAAATTTTTTATCTAATAACAGAACTATGTGCTGACTTTTATGGACTTTAGTGTGGATATGTTGTTCTATGCATAAAGTGTAAAATTTGGGGATTCACAATTTGACCATAAACCTTGTCGTAGGAGTGCAGACAGAATACGGTCTAACTTTGGATGCTGGACGAAGTATACAGACAAGGTAAACCAATGGCCATATACATAGTACATTAAATTTGGAATGAAACCTGGCTTATAGGTTAGCATGCGGGCATTCATTTTGCTATGTCATTTCTGACCTGATCCCAAGCTGAGCATAAAAGAAAGGCAGGTCACATTAATGAGTAGTGTGAAATAAAGAAAATTACTATCTATACATACTGGGGGAGGTCTACGTCCATGACTAGTTCTTAGTACAGCCTTCTGAAAACTTTCATCATGCATCAAATCCTGAAAAAAATCATTAAATTGAGATCAACTTGTCAGATAATCAATAAGAAATCTTTTTTTGTGCAAAATTACAAAAGATAGTACCTGAATTTTGATACTTTTCTTACAAGCAAATTTTGTGTGCCGTGAGCTGCCTTCAAAAATGCACAAATTTCATTTGAAACAAATTGAACAAAATAAACCATCAAAAACTGTAGCCAAAAAAGAGACATTTAACACCTATTATAGCCTTCAAGTAATATGTTCACTATGATCTGTTAGACCAATAAAATTTTAGTCTTAGAATTTGTAATTTTATTGCTAATCTAAGCCGTAATAATGTTTACAATCCTCCCTCAAAATTTAAGCCTTCAAATCCCCATGTATCCATAATTATTGAAAGTAAAAAATATGACCCGTAATTCATTGAAACTATGCAGGCCAAGAGCAAGGGTTACATTGACTAGCGAAGCAATCAAAATCAACTTTAACAGCTACAATTCAAACAGAACGTTGACTTTAAGAGTGCTTATTTGTTTTCAAAGAGGGGTTCGGTCAAACCCCATCTGGCTATGCCTTGCATAGAAAACACATACACAGGAAATGAAAGATAAATGTTTAGGTAGGGATAATATTGAAGGCTTATGCAATTTCCACGCCTTTAATGGAGGCTAATTATATATACATTCAAGGCCCAAATCAACCCTTTAAAGTGCTGAACATTCCCCTTTGATATAAGATAAAAGTCAAGTTACCTCTGTATCTAGTGTAGCACTGTAATCATTAAAACCTGTATACATATCATCTTCTTCATCACCAGCTAAATGTACATGTTCCATCATGCTCATTCGATTCATAACTACAAAACATGATTTATATCTACAATTATACCGTACTAATTACGACACCAGTATTTATTAGTCAGATTAAACCTGCCGTTGAGTGGTCAACGTCAGACTGCCATGCTGTATCATTGCATTGCGGAAATTCAATTCCTTTCATAAGCCCCTGTGTCGGCACATCTCGATACATTTTCATAAAAATGTAAATTAAATGATCTCCTAGCTTAAATAATACATTTTATTTTGATCGAAAGTTTCCTAGCGAAAATTTTATCAGTGATGGCTACCATTTTAATTATCCTGACTTTCGTCGTCAGTGACTGCTTCAAATTTTGTTTCAGTGTAAGACGGTACTTTTGGGAGTTTTTTGTTATGATTTTACATTCCATCGATGAGAAAATTTTGCGAAATTTCGGAAAAAAACATAAATTTATAAAGGTGGGCCAATTCGTTAAGACCTGAGAGGCATTCAAACAGCGGGAATGAGGATTCCCGGATTTTCACCATAGGTTCGTATAGGACGGATCCCCAACTAGATTACAGTGTCTGCTGTTTTTATTTTAGTTTAGAACAGTAATTTTCACTTTACACACTGTAATTTCGCAGTGGATCAGAAAAATGTAGGCACCAAGAGCTCCCAATCCAGCTACAGTTCTTAGCATTTTCACTAATGTAGAACTCTCTAGTCGTTAAATAATTTCATTTATGGAGGTTGGAATATTGTTTTGATAAACTCTTCAAAGTTGTTGGCATCTTTGTCCTTTTTTGGCTCCGTTGTGCTTAATCAGCATCTTCTTTTTCTTATTCATTTCTGATTTGGGTGCGGCATATTTGTGCACAGCATTTACTGTTGTATCTAGCATGTAATGTTAAGCCCACTGAAGTTGAGTTCAATGATCAGTGTATCTGTTGTAGAGAGTGACAATGTGACAGAACATCGATCAAGAGCATGTACCTTCCTCCAGTATAAATGCCTCATAAAAAAAGATTTTAATGTGATAGGCCTAATGGGAGAAAGAAATCAATTAAGTGAAAAGTGAGTAAGGAGTAGTGCAGTTTTAGGTCCGACCCTGCAGTAGGCCTAAATCAGGCCTTCTCAAATGGCGCCCCGCGGGACAAATCCCGCACGCGACAATCTTGAGAATGAGAATGCCTGGCCACTCAAGAGGACAAAAGTGACCCTTTCCGCTAAATCGCTCTGCTCGCATTGCTATTTAGGCTATATTTGGCCCTTATATTCTTTTCCATAATATGCATTTGGCCCTTTACAAAAATTTATTGAGAAGGCCTGGCCTTAATGATATGCCAGAAAAGAGTTCCCCTCCCCCCTTCCAAAACAGGAAAAAAAGATCAATTCTGCGCTTACTAGAATTTCATTGCCTAGTACTAGTAAGTTGTGCGGTGGAGAGACAAATCATTTTTATAAACGTATTCCAGAGTCCAACATACTTACCCTGACAGACAGGTTATCAGAAATTATGAGCTTATAGAGACAGATTATACAAAATACAAATTTTGTATCTCAACTTCGGCGAAAGAATTCCATCCCACAATGCAACAAATGTCAGGTGCGCGTAGTTACATGTAAACTTCCGGTATAAACAAAACGAAAGTAGAAAGTAGGCGGCCCTTATGAAAATAATATCTTATTTTACCATGGTGAAATGGGATTTACCATGGTAAAATTGGGTTTTACCATGGTAAACAAGATTTCACCATGGTAAATTTGGATTTTACCATGGTAAACAAGATTTCACCATGGTAAATTTGGATTTTACCATGGTAAACAAGATTTCACCATGGTAAATTGACTGAAATTTTCATAAGGGGGGGCCAGTAAATCTGAAAATGCCGGGTGGGGAGTGGATATTCGCCACCCGGGTGGCAAATAGTCTATCACAATAGAATTGGATATTCGCCACCCGGGTGGCAGAAAAAAATCTCTATATATTCATTGAATAGCATCCCTTTTGATATTATTCATTTGCCAGTGGCAAATTTACCAACTCTGACTAATTTGCACTGTATTTTGTCAAGTTCAGACAAGACAATGTTACTAAAAATTGAATTTCTTGCAAAAAAACGAAAGTAGAAATTCCACCATTTTGTTTACACAAGATTAGCATACATCCCAAAAGGTCCCGTGCTATGCTATGAAATTTAGCATCCTCTATGTACAGACACCATTACCAACACGATACTGAGCATATAGATAGGTTAGGTACTAAATTATAAATAAAATACGCCTATATTATGAAAAATAATTAAAAATAAATAAATAAAAATAATAAATCAATTAAAAACGGTCGTTAAAAAAGATAAACGGGTGGTAAATGGGTTGTAAGGCAGTGAATATGGTGTGCTGGTACTAAACACCACACGCAAGGGGTACGAAATGCTTGCGGGTGGCAAGCAAGGCGAACTGGTTCCATCTATGATGCACAGGGGGTAAACACTGAGTACGGTGGTACGTAAGGTGTACGGGTGGCTAGGAAGATGTACTAGTTTTTAATATGATGCAAGGGTGGTAAACACTGAGTACGGGTGGTAAGTAAGGTGTGTGGGTGGCAAGAAAGAAGTACTGATTCCAAATATGATGCACTGGTGGTAAACACTGAGTACGGGTGGTAAGTAAGGTGTACGGGTGGCTAGGAAGATGTACTGGTTTTCAATATGATACAAGGGTGGTAAACACTGAGTACGGGTGGTAAGTAAGGTGTACGGGTGCTAGCAAGGCACACTGCTTCGAAATATGATGCACAGGTGGTAAAGTACACTGAGTACGGGTGGTAAGTAAGATGTACGGGTGGCAAGCAAGAAGTAATGATTTACCACCCGTGCATAATATTTGAACCAGCACGCCTTGCTTGCTCTGAGTACGCATTACTTTCCACCAGCTGTGCTCAATGTTTACCACCTGTGCATCATATTTGGAACCAGTAAGCCTTGCTTGCCACCCGTACACCTTACTTACAAGGTCGTACTCAGTGTTTACCACCCGTGCATCAGATTTGGAACCAACACGCCTTGCTTGCCACCCGCACACCTTACTTACCACCCGTTATCAGTGTTTACATGTATTTGGAAACAGTACGCCTTTCTTGCCACTGTACACTTTACTTACATCCTGTACACAGTGTTTATCACCCGTGCATCATATCTAGAACCAGTTCGTTTTACTTCAGGGCCGGCGGAGCCGGGGGGTTTGGGGGGTGTTTGCACCCCCTAAAATTTACTCGGAAAGTGCCCTTTTTGAATTTGAAAAAATATATATTTGTGAAGAATAAAATGAAAACCGCCACAGTTTCCCTAGATGCCACTCCTCGCACAGTCCCGCTTTGTCTAAATTACATTTGAAATTCGATCAAATCTACTGGACACGAATCTGTTTGGTTGTAACATCCAACATGAAGCGAAAGTAGAGACATGAATTCGGAATCTTTGGATTTGAGCACTACTAGACTCGGAAAAGCGATACATTTCAACATAACGGATAAGAATATCTGTATCAAATATAAATATAATAAGTCCTGATTTGGAATGATGTAACTGCAAAATGTTTTGTGAGAGTTGCAATTTTGAATCTTTCGTAAAAAAAGGCCGTTTGAAATTTGTTAATCGAAATAATTATGCTTAATTATAGTAGGTCTAACTGGCAAAGAAAAATTATCAGAGGCTTGAATAGGGTCAGCATGTTTCGGACTAGGGGCGTATCTACAATGGCTAGTCACCCCGTGTTGACGTGTTTATGTTATTACCAATTTATATATCATTTGATTAAAATGTTGAAAAATCTTTGGAGAATTAGAGATGTATATTTGAACCTTAAACTATGTGAACCTAAAAAAATTTGCCGCTCGCGCCTTCGGCGCTCGCGGGTTTAGAAAACATCTTTCATTATCCACCTCTTTTATGAAATTCCTAAATCCGCCACCGCTACATGTACACTGACTCTTTCACTCAGGCATTATTGAAGCCGAATTCACGGGAAATTACATCTAAATGTTAAAATTACACATCGCTGCCATGATTGGTTATGTGCCCTTTTGATGTCTGTACCCCCTAAAAATATATTGGCGCGCCGGTGTAGCAGTTTGAAATGTCCACCGTGATAGGATGTCCAATTTGCTTTACGCATGCGTTGATCGAACTGTAACACGCGAGTTGACGCGAGACGGTGACATTTTACTTCCACCAGTTTCAGATGTCCAATTTCATAGATATTTTACATTTTCTCAAAATATTTTGTTTAACTGATTATTAAAGATGACATGAAGTCAAAATTTAATTCATTTTCTGTGTTTTAAAACGTTTCTCATTGTAAAACAATCCTTTACCATCCAGTCTAAGTTAAAATAAGATGATCGCCTTTCTCATGACCTTGCTGCACCGATCTAGTCTAGGTAGTTGCTAAATGCTACACAACGAAACTTGCCTTCGATTAATTTCTAACAACTCTTTTAAATCGTGAATTCGGCTACTAATTCTTACTTAGTTTATTTTACAAACCAATTTCAATGTCACACCTTCAAATTTTATGGCCTAATCTAAATCATACAAGGAGGACTGGTGCCTTAGGCAGGCCTAAAAGCCAGTCTTCGACTTCATTCATGCGTTAGGCCTAGAAAAAGGCATTCTCCCGTTTTGTTTACAAATGTCGGGCGACGACAGCGTTGCCATATGTCATGACGCTGAGGAAACGGTGTCCCTATTATTATTAGATTTAGGCCTAGAACACTAGAAGAAGAAAGATTATAAATCTCAACACAAAGGTAAGATTCTTGTGGTTAGCTAATCATTTAATTACAGTTCGGACCAAAGAATATCAATATAAGCCTAGGCCTATATAGGATAGGCAAAGGACTTTGTTGACGTTCTGTCAATAATAATAAAATAGGGTCAATGTTGAAAAATAGTGTCTACGTAATTATAATATGACAGAACGACAAAGACCTAGGCCTAGATGGTGATGTGCTTAAAAAATAGTTGATCCCTACGAACGCATTATTATTATTTTTTGCATCTTATTATTTTATAAATAGAGTTTTTTTTACCTCAAAATAGTTCTGAGACTGAGAGTTTTGGATAGGCCTAATCTTTTTGTTGATCTCAACCATTACATTAGACTAATAAAAACACATTTATTCGGAAATATAATTTTAAATTTAAAGATGTGAAATTTTTCTAGCTGTCAAAAGGGATGTGTGTTCATTTTAAATGAAAAATATTCTCATGGGCCAAAATACATTCTTATATGCAATTGGATTATTTGTTGGGAGAGAATAAATTCAATTCAGAACTCGTTGTGGCCAGGGCAGAGAGAAGACTAGTCTAGGCCTTATGAAAGTTGCTTTGCTCGAAAGAGATTCAAGTTAAATAAATATGCTTAAAACCTCAAGACACTTCACCTCACCTGCTGCAACTGTCATAATAGCTATCAGAGGTAGGAAGGAAAGTCTGAGAACTGGGCAAAAGCACAATGTTAATTGTTATCATAATATTTTGGTTATTATTTTTAGTGAAAATTAAATTGAAATATTTTCTTCAAAAATGTTGTAAAAGTATTGTCTTTGAGTTTATGTCATTATTGTTTTTTTTAATGAGACAAGAAAAAGACCTATGAACAACTCTTAAAATACAGTGTCTAAGATGTAGACTAAAGAATGATTTTTCAAAAGCAATATTTAGGCCTGCTTTTTTTTTTATTAGACCTGATCTAGATTTTTTGATTTTATTTTTTTTTTCTTCTTTTAATTATTTCAGGTAAATTCAATGACCCAGGGCATTCTGATAATATTTCCAAGAGAAAGTTATTCAGCGACAGAAGTGTGTTGTGTCACCGAATCAAAAGTCACAAGACAGCTGCAGATGTGCCAAAAACAAAAACAAGGACAAAGTGTTGAGAGAAATAGGGAGAATTTATAACTTATAGTATTTGTCTGATTGCTTCATATTTTTAGGCTAAGGATGCTTTTATTCATTTAATATTTTTCAGTGAATACTATGTCACTATGGTGTTAAACAATATCGTCCAACTTTCTCCTTAATTCTACTGCTGAATGTACATTTATCATTAAATTATATAAACTTTTAAAATTATTTGTTTGAATATCTTATTATTCATTTTCTGCGGATTATACTTTTTCAATTTGTTTGTGAGAATTTGAATATCAATAATGAATAGTAACATTAGTTATAGGCTAGTCCTCATGGTGATAAAAAAGTAGAAATGATTCTAACTAATGGATGTTAAGGTTGTATAAATATTCAGTTAAAATTTGTTGGTAAAATAAGATTAAAAGCAATCAAATAATGTGAATTATAATCAAATCACCATATTAGAATTGGGCCTAGTCATATCATTGAAACTTGACCATGACAAATTTCGTTCAATTCAAAGATGATAGGCCCTACTAGCACTGAGCTAAATATCTCAAAACCGATTATATTCCAAGACAAAACCATGTTTGTAATTCTAAATCTAATTTTTAAATTAGGCCTAGGCCTAGTCTGTAACTTGTTCGACGTCTATTTTTAGTAGCCTAGGTCAAGGCACACATTTATCGTTAGATCACTTTGCCAGTAAGAATTAAGTTGTAGATGTGATGTGAAAGGCTTTTTCACCATACTGCAGCTTTGTATTGAATTATTCCTTTGTCTTTGAGACCAGATAGAAAAATAATCGGCTGGCAGCAGCGTCATTCCCATGTCATTTGATTTGCGCTTTAAAAAAGGAAATCCGTAGCCGTGAAGTGACCTATATTGACGATAATCGAGTTAACTGGGTCAAGGCGACCTATGATAAGGTAGTTACTAAAAACTACACATTTACACTTTTCAAACTTTAAAATTTAAAGCAGAAAAATATCTATCTTTCGAAAATGGACATCCCATCACGCTTGGACATCTCAAACTGTATCGGTCACAGTTTGAGATGTCCACGACTAGTGCGCATGACACGATTGGACATCCTATCACGGTGGACATTTCAAACTGCTACACCGGCCCTGTTAACTTTCCACCAGCACACCTTAATTACCACCCGTTTTTATTGTTTACCACGTGTGCATCATATTTGGAACCCGCACACCTTATCACCCGTACTCAGTGTTTACCACTTAATCCGTGTTTTTATTTATTACTAATTAGATTAGGGCCAAGAAGGTTTCTAGAATAGATAGCCTGACATCTAGGATGTAGGTTTAGAAAGTCATTGGCCGACGCGTGAATAAGGTCTATTGTTAGCTTTTTTATATAACTGCAACACAACACTGTCTATTTAGTGTCGTGTAGGATTTGTAGGCTACATAAGTACATGTACAAAATTTCATAGAATTGCTTCGAAAAAAGTATGGTGCCCAATTGCCTTAGTACCGGTTTGCTATAAATAGCCATCCAATGGGACGATGGGAGTTATTTTCGTATTCTCTTCTCAAAGAAATCGCAAATTTGGATTTCTAATAGAAATATAAATGCATTACAACGTCTGTACATTACAGCCTTCACAGCTAATATTACCAGTTTTAAGAGAAATTCGAATTTTAAAAAACGGGTGGCAAAGAATGAATAAGGGTGGCGAATAAAAGAAACGGCTGAACAAATTGCAAAAGAAACAACTGCAGTTGGGATCGTTTAGATATATATTTGACATCATCATATTCAAATTCGGCCGAATTCGGCCCATGGGTTTTGGTCGTAATTTGCATAAATGCAAAATGGCCGCCAAATTGCATTGAAATAAGTAAAAATGCCAATAACTTTGCTGTCATCGATTTTAGAACCTATAAATGTATTAAGGGCAGATAGGAAAGTGTCCCTAAACTTTCTATTTCTGATGCCAAAATTTACCTGGGACGTCTATATGACGTCATACGCTATTAGGGAAGAAATTGTGACGTCATAGTTATCACCTGAGAATATAACATCAGCGAAAACGAAAATTTAAACGGTAGTGTATAATCCAAAGATCGAATATAGCAGACCTGTATAATCCGAAGATCGCAGACCCCAACTATAATCCGCAAACCCCCTATACTATATTCGGCAGACACAACTATATTCGGCAGACCCCCTATACTATAATCCGCAGACCCCCTATACTATATTCCGCAGACCCCATATCCTTTTTTTTCATTTTTTGAAGCCATTTTTTTTGCGCCGACATTTTTTTCATATACAAGCAATGTTTGGATATGCTTCAATAATAAGACTTTGAGATGAAATAATCTAGACATCCAGAGTTATGTACAAAACACTGTAATCTCCGTCTATTACGAAGTTTTTACTTGCAAAGTATATCAAAAACTGCTTTTGGAACTGTGTGGGCCAGTAGCGTATTTAGTGGCAACGTGCCATCCCTCAAAATTTGGGCATTTCCATGCTATGCCTCCCTCCCCACTCTCGTTTCTCCGCCACTTTGGATTGACTGACATCCTTGGATGTTGGAAATGAGGAGGGTTCAAAATTGGTGGAAATTACATTGTACAATCCTCGGCAGTTTCCGAAAACCATAATCTGTTGCCGAGCTTGAATGTAACTTTCAAAGAGACCGTTTGATTACGATAAACCAAAAACAAAAACTGTTTTATTCAATGGTGTGAAAGGAGCTTAAGTAGTAAATATTAACCTCCCCGAGGTTGATATTAGAAATAACCACGAGGCCGAAGGCCGAGGGTTATTTCTAATATCTTACCGAGGGTAAGAGGGTAATATTTTACATACACATCGACATGATTTTTAATACATCCCTTATTCAAATCCTACCTATAATCTACAATGACCTCTTCCATATCATCCTGTGTTGATTTAGTAGATTTTCACTCACTTGCACGTGTAGATATAACACGTGACACAGTACAAACAACTTGAACATGTAGTCAACAATTAATGGCTGTGATGTGAATTAGTTATTGCAAGCCAAATAATAGAAAAAGTGCTGGATTTACATCGAATTCGATTCGAATGAAATATGGACAATATTGGATTATATATTTAGAAAAACGGTATAGTTCATGGATACATCGAATGCAGAAGAAAATGTGCACAATCCTGGTCAAAGTTTTAGTTTCTTTGATATCAAATAAGCGGTTGAAATACACAATCAATGGCTGTCATAGTGAAATATACAAACAAAAACGGAAATGTGAAAATACAGCAAGATTGGGATTACATGAAAAACAAAGCGTGAATATTTTTCTGTGGACTGCTGTGGAATTTGATAGAGGATTAACCCTAAATTAGCATCAAAGCCCAAATATACAGGATGGAATATAATATATACCATAGTGAAAGGGAGGTTTGTGACAATCAATCCATGTGTCGACTTTGCACGTTATAGATCCCTCAGTATGAAAATGAGGGTGGACTCTCTGTCCTGGCAAAATGTTTCCTTATTGCACACTGCAGGTGTTTGTCCCTCCTAATTTATTTATCCCAGTAGGTATAGTGAGACGTAAATACCATTCAATTTCATGTTTGGTTTAAGGGCAAGGTAAACCTTGCAAGTTGGCAAAACCAAGACACATTCTAAAAAGTTCCCTAAGCATGTAATCAAGCTGCTACAGGTATCAAGGCATGTAATAAGTTCAATAATCACTAAAAAAGTTGATAAATTTTTAAAAAAAAACTTTAGTTAGATGTACTTACAAAATATTTGTCCAAATTGAGTTGTTTACTAACTCCCAAAAACTAAGAACACCTTCATCACTTCATTATTTTTTTTACGATGAATCAAACCTTCTATAACTAAAAGACAATAACCTAGGCTTGGAATCTGCAAAAATAAATCCAATTCAACAGAAAACTTTAGACAAAATAGTAAAAATTTCTCAGTAAGTCAGCCATTTTTTTTTGGACTACTTTTTTTTTATTGAGTATGGTGGACTGTACAGGCATTCTACTTTTAAAAGAGATTTACTTATACTATCAAACTATGCAATTTATTATTATCAAATGTCATATCAATATCAATTATTGCTACAAGTTTTCATTTTTAATTCATTGATGTTTTTTTAAAATTTATAAGGGAGTGTTTTGACACCTAAATTTGCAACTTAAAATAAGGTCATATGAGGTAGTTAGTCAGTTTTGTTGATTGTAATTAAATCTAAGCAATAAAACTGTCCAATTCTTGCCACGTGGAGGCCACCTCTTTCAAGAATCGAATTTTGAATTTTGAATCGCAAGCCAATGTTCCGAATGATCGACCTTTTACATTAATATCACATCTAAAGTTTCTCCAAAGGAGTAATGTGTACTCACCACACAGCACATCTAAAGTTTCTCCAAAGGAGTAATGTGTCCACACAGCACATCTAAAGTTTCTCCAAAGGAGTAATGTGTCCACTCACCACACAGCACATCTAAAGTTTCTCCAAAGGAGTAATGTGTCTACTCACATATCCAAAAATTTCACAGATTCCTCCTGATAATCCTGTACAAGATGATTGATGGAATAGGTTTCATCTTCGGAATGATAATAGATATCATACACAGCATCAGGGTTGCCATCAATTCCAGACGTAACTTCTAATACCCTGCCACGGTACCATTTACAGTTATCCTCATCCTCATCAACTATCCACTTATGGGAAATCTCACGACCCACAAAACGTTGTCTAATAGTCCTAGTGGTAGATCTGGTAGATCTAGTGGTGGTTTGGAGTTTACTTCCACTGCAACTAGGCTTACTACTACTACTACTACTAGACTTACGTTTGCGAGAAACTTCTTTCTGCAAATACTGTAAAAGAAAAGAAATAGTTATCAGAAACCCACTAAATACACAAAATAATCTATTAATAAAGTGTGTCAGTTCATTCTTTTCATTGGTGGTTTTTATTACTGTAAAAACAAAAGAAATCAAGTCAACAGTGTAAAATTCAATGGGTATACAATCTAAATACTAACAATGAAGCAAAATTAACAATGTTACTTACCCAGACACCAGGTTCCCTGATGCCTGGACTTTTCCCATATCTTGGTGCAGCCAATTCTGGTAACAAACAAGCATAGTAAAATGATGTGAGCTTTGGCAACATCTTCTTCTCCCACAAGTTCTTGTCGACAAAAATTCTCTCAACATGGAGCTGATGTGGAGAAATAGATCTTACAACAAAATCCAACCACTTCATTTCAAAGACATTAAGTTGACCTTGAACTTGGTAGTAGTATTTATGATTTCTCCTCAGCATCAGTTGATTTTCACCAGACTCCATTAAACAGAAATTTGACACAGATTTGGTTGCCTCCAAGAATGTGTAGTTTTTGCCCAATAGAAGATTTTTGACTTCAAGTAATCCATTTTCACCAGATGTTAATGACGTTACAATTCCATCTGTACTTGCAGCAAGAAATGGCTTACTTTGAAGAATCTGCAATCCTGTCTGCTGTACTCTGACTGGGTCACCCTCTTCACTTTTCTTTGCACAATACTCAGAAACTGTTGCCTTTTCTGCAGCTAATCCAGATCTTGTGAACCGGTTTCCTTGAAACGTGGAATATAACAGACGCTTGATGAATGGTGTCACTTTAGTTTGAGGATTTCTTGCCACGATATCTCCAAAATTAGATGAAGTCAGTCTTTTCCTCCTTTCTTCGTGCCACCTGACTGAATCCGACTGGGAGATTGTTGCTTCACAAATCTCCTTCACCTGCTCTTGGGACACTGTAACGGAATCTGAGTAGAATTTCGTCTTCAAAATTGAAAGCTGGTGAGGAGAGTGATCAGCAACAACCTCAATCGCATCTGGCCCATATTCCTGACGAGCTTTTGCGGAATCACTTTGTTTCTTTCCTAACATACGTTTTTTCCAACGTCTGGCTTTATAAGTAGGTCTAGCACTAAGTAAACGCTGAAGTTCAAGACGTTTCTCCCTGTTGTTGTACAGACATCTAAAAGAACTGGTTGGTTCTGTGTTTGTGACCTTTTTCCAAACAATAGGTGACCACATGGTTCCCAAATTTTGCCTAAGAGCACCACCATAGCATCTGCAGTGCCAAGATCCCCTAGAGCATCTGTTGAAGACTTTTCCACCATCAAACTTGGCACGAATATTCATCCAGGCCTCAGCTAGATTTGTAGTAAAATTGCCAAGTAATCTTTCAGCTTTGGATGCAATTCGGTTGAGTAGTGGAGAAACTTCTTTAATGATTTCCTGGTCATCCCCAGACAATCCTCTTCCTGGTAACGCTAATCTAGAATCTTCTTGGTCTTGTAAAGAACAACCATCAGTCCAAAAGTCATGTTGATCTCCCACAACTGAAATCACAGAATCAGTTAGTCCATCTTCAGTCGAGGTAGAATTGTTTGCTGTACTAAGAGTTTCACCTGAGGACTTCTTGCAGAATTCAGAACACCTAGTATGATCGCCAAAAACATGAAAAATGCAGTTTTTAATGTCATGAATTAATTTTTTACATGCCAGGGATCTGTTTTCTTCAGAAGACCTCATGCGAATAGCACATCGAACAGAAGACACAATTCTAATTCTGGTCTGCAAAGTCAGCTTTCCTCTTCCCTTCAGTTTGGGTAGTCTGTCAACCAATTTTTCCAGGCTGCTTCTGAGGCATTTACACGCATGGTTTGCGCATTCCAACTTAGAAACATGTGGACCCCAAATTGGTACGCTCTCCTGTATTCTTGCATACACAGAACTGTCTCCATCAGCAACAAGGCGCATGTATCGAATACCATGATCTTTCTCAGCATTCATGAAGCCTTCCACAATTATATCAGCCTCCATAGCTTGACTGGACTCATCCCAATTCTTGTAGCAGTCATGTTGTCCAGGATCTTTTTGTCTGGTCTCAGCTAACGAACATGTGTAGCAGTATTTATTACGGATGCCGATATGGAGCAACTTCCGTGTCACTTGTCCGATGATGATGCCAACACCTCCAAGAGCATTATAGGTATGCTTATGACTTCTTTTGCTCCAGCCACCGTCACAAACAACTGTTACCGCAGGAACGCCTTGATAGTAGTCGTTTCTTTCTTCAGCAAGCCTTTTTTCCTCAGCTCCAGCAAGCAACATGTCTTCTTTAAGGACTTGGTACCACCAATTACCAATTTCCTGCTCAATGGCAGTGAATGTGGGCTGCGACATTGATGGAATTCCCATTGTTCCAAGGCATTCTGATAAATGGTTAAGTCCACTACCTGTCACCATGGTTCCCCAAACAGCTCTCAAATTTATATCAAATCTTTTCAGACCCGATGATGATGTTGTTTTTTGAGATGTTGATAGTAGAAACTTCTGACCACATCCCTGACATTCAGCTTGCATGATGGAAGCCAATCCAAGTCTTTGTTTCTCAGCTACCAATTTAACCACAGGACGGTTGATCAATGCACACATTTGTGCCTTAGAACACAATGCGGTATGCATGGTGATTTCAGACACATGTTTTTGAAGTTGGTCTAAGTCAATTATCCTGTAGCCATCAAACACTGGTGTTTTCTTGAATTTCAAACTTAGACCAGGACCCTTTGATACCTTGTAATTCACCAAAGTTTCTGATGTCTTTAAAATGTCATCCAATTTGATCTTCAGTTTGATCGGCCGACGTTTACAATGTCTTCCTGAAGGTCGATTAAATTTTCGAAGTTTTTGAAAACGATTTATTGCCATGATTTTCAAAACCAAATCAAACAGTTGATAATATTCCAATACTTGGTGCAACAGATTCTGATATTGTGCAAAACTCCACCAAACTGTTTAGTTCCTTTGTCCAATACAGGAGTATTGAATAGAATTAGATAGCGAAGAAAGCCCTCACACTCCAAAATCTATATCAATACCCTGCAAGTGGCAATTAATTCTTGCATCTTGTTAAACTCTACCAAACTGTTTAGTTCCTTTGTCTGTGTCCAATACAGGAGTATTGAATAGAATCAGATAGCGAAGAAAGCCCTCACACTCCAAAATCTATATCAACACCCTGCAAGTGGCAATTAATTCTTGCATCGTGTAAAACTCCACCAAACTGTTTAGTTCCTTTGTCTGTGTCCAATACAGGAGTATTGAATAGAATCAGATAGCGAAGAAAGCCCTCACACTCCAAAATCTATATCAACACCCTGCAAGTGGTTATGGTGTGAACCAAAACAGCTGGTATTCAGTCCAGCAAAGAGGACCTTCACTGACTGATCAACTCCAACAATCTTTGATGGCTTGGTACGTAATTTTCTTCATCCAAACTTTGGACAACATACCTGTGGAATGAATGCCATCTTTGTAAAGATTGAAGGAGTAGGATTGTGTGGTTTTGGGGGAAGTGGAGGTGACGGAATTCTTTTTTGTAGTTTTTTTGGACAGTTTATAAAGATCCACACAGAAATTAGGAGAATGACTACCAATTGATGAATTCAGATCATGGATGATGGAGTTTAATTCCAAAATCTGATTCACCAATTGTTTGTCCTGGTCACTAAAAACTGAAGGATCTTTATGTTTTTTATACTGATTCCAATGAGAAATTGAGTAAACAGGAACCTCTAAAAATGTCACTTTGCATGTTGGAAAGGACTTGAAAAACTGAACAATCTCTTGGTATTTCTGGGCTATATTTTGGACAGTGGAATTGTCCAAAGACACCAAACTGATACAGCCAGACTTATCACGAGATGTTAAGTCACAAGTCCCAAGCCAAATGTACACCGACAGAGGCCCCCTATTCTCTACTTCCTCAGCCAAATTTGATTTTAGCCACTCCAAAGCCTCAGTCACCCTCCTTCCACCCTTACCACGAATTAAAATAGTTTGCTCTATTTTTGAGCTGCCGGAGCATTTCAAATGATAGCCTTTGCTATCTGACAACAGCAATGGTGTTAAATGCTGTTCTCCGGATGGATCTTCTATGGCTTTTTGTAGAAATTTTGCTAGTTTCCTTTCCATTATGGCGGTTGTAGCAGAAGTGTCTAATCTTACCGAAGTCTCACACGAAAAAGAGCGAGAAAGCACGTGGACAGGATATTTATACACATGTTTGTCCGATTAACTCTGACATTAGTTTTTTCAATAGACCTACTTGAGGATTAGGCCTAACCTGCACCTGTAATGAGTTTAGGTAGCCTTCTATAATACATCACTGTCAAAGTTAAAGACAAATGAATCTGTATATATTATGTTTAATCAAAATCATATTTAACATGGTGCTATAGTGCATAGTTATTTTCTGCTTGATTTTCATCCACTAGTTGAAAACGGTATCGATTTATATAGACCCAGGCTTACTTAGGCATATGACCTATTGGGGCGCTATGTTTGACCTTCAAAAAAAAAAAGAAAGACTGAGTTTTATCAAAGAAAATATAATATGGCTATGTGCTGGGAATGTAGAAGGAATTACACAAATCATTTGCTAAATCAATTCCATTTGGATAGACCCATTGTGCCAAAGAATGTAAGCCTGCTTTTTAAGTGGATTTTTTCGGGCTAAACCGCCGCTACACATCTGTCCACCCATACATTTTCTATGATATTTTATTTAGCGTTTATAACTTTAAATACTTTAATCAAGTAATTAGATTTCCTTATGCAATTGCGTAAAAAAAACATTCAAGTAGTTGGAATGATAAAAATATTTTTTTTTTGACTTTTTTCACTATTTATTTTTGGATAGCAACGGTGACGTAATGGTCATGTGATTTTTTGGACAGGTAATAGGGTGCTTTTTTCGGATATCATCATCTTTTTGTATCAATCATTTATCACAATGATAAATATTTTGTCAGCCGACTTATGTACCAAATTATTCACACAACTAAAATGAACGCATTGACAATTGCTAGATTATTAGTATTTTTTAAAAATTTCCACATTTCAGCGCTGGGATAGCCCTATCACTAAGAAGGGTACACATACGCTCAGAATATAGTTCGCTTTTAATATTTTTGTGTAGACAGATTCTGAAATGCTTTATCTTTACTTTTGAGTTTTATTTTTATTTCATTGTTGTATGCTTCATATTATTCAAAATAGTCGATTGAAATTGCCTTTAATTGCAATTGCGTAGTGGTACATACAAAACGGACACGAAGGGTGAAGGATGATGAAACGACTGTGCTCTAAATAATCTTGTTTAGTAATGTTTATCCAAGGTTTACAAAATCAACAGGCTTGATTATCGGATTCTACTGTTGTCGAATGGACAATTACACAAATTTTCAGGTAAATACGTCAATTTACATTGTTGCTATTGCATTATAACATCATTTCAAGGCATGTTTGTTTAGTTGGAGAATCCGCCATCTTGTTTACAATGTGGTGCATGGATGATAAACATGTTGAATTGTGACTTAATAATCAATGTATTTGATAAAATAAGACTCGACTGTTGTAGTGGGATTATGTGAGGTTATGTTGAAGTGAGTTTGGATAGTTTCAGTTATGTCATTATTGTGTTTTCTGGGAGTTAGTAGAATTGAATTTTGTACTAATTTTACTGAGAAAATTTGGGTTCATCAAGTGCACTTTGAATTTTAAAGGAATTGCTTCCCCAAATTTTGCTTTTGATGGTTTTCTGCACATTTTGGAAATTTGTATCCAAGGACCCCATGTCTAATTTAGAAATAAATTTTTGGTAAATTTTCAGTCAATTTCAAAATGGCTGAGGTTTACCTTGCCCTTAAATTGTAAAATCTCTTGTTTTTGTGAACTGTTGATATAAAATAATGTACTCAAAATAAAGTTGACAAAACAGTGTTTAATTATTTCTTGATGGTGTCTCACAACATTGGACATATCACCCCAGTGATGACGTCATCAGCGGGTGATATCGGATATCGTCTACAGGGACGATATTAGATATCACCCTCTGATGACGTCATCACCGGGTTGTTATGTTCAATATCGTGTGACAACATCAAAGAGAAAACTTTCCCGAGGTGTGTATTATTCTATAAACCTCAGTGAATAAGGGCAATATCAATATCCCGGGCATCTAACTCTTAAAATTGTCCCTCAAACCCGATACAAAATCTTGTACTTTAATTTGGTGGAATATATCAGGAAGTTGCGTTTCCAGGCATCAAATTCTCAAAGTTTTCTAATGATGGGCCTGAAATCCTGTTTACAAATAATATTCAAATCTCAAATTTGCTAGGAAATGTTAGGGATTTTCGTTTCCAGGCGTCCTTTTCTCAAAATTTTCTTCTCGTGGTCTCGCAATATCTCTACGCTAGATCCCTCACCCTATACAATTAATCTTGAACCACAATTTGGAAGGAATACATGTATATCAGAAATTTACGTAAAAGGCGTAAAATTCTCAAAATTTTCTTCTGGTGGCCCTGAAGTCCCAAAACAAATAAACCTTCAATTAGTCAGAAAATGTCAAGAAAAAGTGTTTATGGGCGCTTAGTTACCAAAATTTCTTCTTGTTGTCCTGCATTTCCTACACAACAAATCATTTAATTCAAACGAGAAAAACGTTTCAGTTTCTGAATTTTTTAGAGGAGGTCCCCAGACTATAGAAAATCATATATCCGAATATAGTATAGGGGGTCTGCGGATTATAGTTGGGGTCTGCCGAATATAGTATAGGGGGTCTGCGGATTATAGTAGAGGTCTGCCGAATATAGTATAGGGGGTCTGCGGATTATAGTTGGGGTCTGCCGAATATAGTATAGGGGGTCTGAGGATTATAGTAGAGGTCTGCCGAATATAGTATAGGGGGTCTGCGGATTATAGTTGGGGTCTGCCGAATATAGTATAGGGGGTCTGCTGATTATAGTTGGGGTCTGCCGAATATAGTATAGGGGGTCTGCCGAATATAGTATAGGGGGTCTGCCGAATATAGTATAGGGGGTCTGCCGAATATAGTTGGGTCTGCGGAATATAGTATAGGGGGTCTGCGGAATATAGTTGGGGTGTGCCGAATATAGTATAGGGGGTCTGCTGATTATAGTTGGGGTCTGCCGAATATAGTATAGGGGGTCTGCCGAATATAGTATAGGGGGTCTGCCGAATATAGTTGGGTCTGCGGAATATAGTATAGGGGGTCTGCGGAATATAGTTGGGGTCTGCCGAATATAGTATAGGGGGTATGCCGAATATAGTTTGGTCTGCCGAATATAGTATAGGGGGTCTGCGGATTATAGTTGGGGTCTGCGGAATATAGTATAGGGGACCTGCGGATTATAGTATAGGGGGTCTGCCGAATATAGTTGGGTCTGCCGAATATAGTATAGGGGGTCTGCGGATTATAGTTGGGGTCTGCGATCTTCGGATTATACAGGTCTGCGATCTTCGATCTTCGGATTATACACTACCGTTTAAATTTTCGTTTTCGCTGATGTTAGATTCTCAGGTGATAACTATGACGTCACAATTTTTTCACTAATAGCGTATGACGTCATATAGACGTCCCAGGTAAATTTTGGCATCAGAAATAGAAAGTTTACGGACACTTTCCTATCTGCCCTTAATACATTTTATAGGTTCTAAAATCGATGACAGCAAAGTTATTGGCATTTTTACTTATTTCAATGCAATTTGGCGGCCATTTTGGATTTATGCAAATTAAGACCAAAACCCATGGGCCGAATTCGGCCGAATTTGAATATGATGATGTCAAATATATATCTAAACGATCCCAACTGCAGTTGTTTCTTTTGCAATTTGTTTGGGGTAAAAAGTTATTCCTCCCCGTTGTACACATAACACATTATCAACGAAAATATGCAACGTGTGATCCTTCGTATCGATTTTGTGTTGAAAAGATATGCCATGAAATTCTGATTCGTATCATATGCAGACAACCCATTTTTGATCAAGAAAAAAACTTCCAAGCACAATATTTCTTATGTATGGTTGCACAGAATAAATTATAAAAAGAAAAAAATTATTCGGGCTTGGCACCTAAACATCCCCAATTATTATTTTGAAGGAATATTTTTACAGAATGATATTTACAATCCTAGTTTAAGTAGACCTATCTGCAGACAACCCATTTTTATACGCCCACACATTAATGTGGGCGTATATTGTAGTCGCCCCTGTCTGTCTGTCCGTCCGTCCGTCATGCCGTCCGTCCGTCCGTCAACATTTGCTCGTAAACGCTCTAAAAACTAGAGTTTTTGATGGAATCAAATGAAATTTGATATGTGTATACATATTCATAAAACGAAGATCAAGTTCAAATTTGAGCTATTTTCGATCGTTAGAAGCAGAGTTATTGCCCTTGCCCCAAATCCGTCGGTCCGACCATCAACATTTGCTTGTAAACGCTCTAAAAACTAGAGTTTGTGACAGAATCAAATGAAATTTGATATGTGTATACATATTCATAAAACGAAGATCAAGTTCGAATTTGAGCTTTTTTCGATTGTTAGAAGCAGAGTTATTGCCCTTGCCTCAAATCTGTCGGTCCGTCCATCAACATTTCCTTGTAAACGGTCTAAAAACTAGAGTTTGTGACGGAATCAAATGAAATTTGATATGTGTATATATGATCAGAAAACGAAGATCAAGTTCGAATTTGAGCTATTTTCGATTGTTACAAGCAGAGTTATTGCCCTTGCCCCAAATCTTAAATATGCTATTACTCTCTTAGTTTTCAACCGATTTTGATGAAACTTAAAATGGATGTTATTGGAGCTAAATCGAAAGGTTTGAGAAAGTTTTGTTTTCTCCTGATTAAATTTTTTCCTTTTTCGACTTTTTCGTTAGGCGTATATGGCCGTGGTCCACTATCTTTGATATAACCTTTGACACTTTCCTGAGCTAACCCTAGTTGCCATTTTAAAAAAATTGCGTTTACCCCTTGTTGCAGTCGGGTTTTGAGCTAACCCTAGGCCAGTCTCAGCAAGGCCGCGGTGGCCCTGTGGTTCCGCGCTTGCACGCCGCCTTTGGGGTCCCGGGTTCGAATCCCGGTTGACGAAAATTTTTTTTTTCTATTTTTACAAAGTCGAACACTGTCTCATCTATCATTTTCACCAACCAAATATTATTTTTGAACAAAGGGTAGGCCTGTGGAATGCTAACCCTAATTTACTTTGCTCAGATTTTTATCGCTTCGCGAGTCCATTACAGACCTTGATGGACCCTGTAGGCCGCCCATGAATTTTTTTCAGCCCAAATTTGTGCTGAGAAGATGCGCAACGACGAGCCGATTGGTTTGATATGCGAAACATCTATTTTTGATATAACCTTTGACACTTTCCTGAGCTAACCCTAGTTGCCATTTTAAAAAAATTGCGTTTACCCCTTGTTGCAGTCGGGTTTTGAGCTAACCCTAGGCCAGTCTCAGCAAGGCCGCGGTGGCCCTGTGGTTCCGCGCTTGCACGCCGCCTTTGGGGTCCCGGGTTCGAATCCCGGTTGACGAAAATTTTTTTTTTCTATTTTTACAAAGTCGAACACTGTCTCATCTATCATTTTCACCAACCAAATATTATTTTTGAACAAAGGGTAGGCCTGTGGAATGCTAACCCTAATTTACTTTGCTCAGATTTTTATCGCTTCGCGGAGCCATTACAGACCTTGATGGACCCTGTAGGCCGCCCATGAATTTTTTTCAGCCCAAATTTGTGCTGAGAAGATGCGCAACGACGAGCCGATTGGTTTGATATGCGAAACATCTATTTTTGATATAACCTTTGACACTAATTTCCTGAGCTAACCCTAGTTGCCATTTTAAAAAAATTGCGTTTACCCCTTGTTGCAGTCGGGTTTTGAGCTAACTCTAGGCCAGTCTCAGCAAGGCCGCGGTGGCCCTGTGGTTCCGCGCTTGCACGCCGCCTATGGGGTCCCGTCCCGGGTTCGAATCCCGGTTGACGAAAATTTTTTTTTTCTATTTTTACAAAGTCGAACACTGTCTCATCTATCATTTTCACCAACCAAATATTATTTTTGAACAAAGGGTAGGCCTGTGGAATGCTAACCCTAATTTACTTTGCTCAGATTTTTATCGCTTCGCGGAGCCATTACAGACCTTGATGGACCCTGTAGGCCGCCCATGAATTTTTTTCAGCCCAAATTTGTGCTGAGAAGATGTGCAACGACGAGCCGATTGGTTTGATATGCGAAACATCTATTTTTGATATAACCTTTGACACTTTCCTGAGCTAACCCTAGTTGCCATTTTAAAAAAATTGCGTTTACCCCTTGTTGCAGTCGGGTTTTGAGCTAACCCTAGGCCAGTCTCAGCAAGGCCGCGTAGGCCCTGTGGTTCCGCGCTTGCACGCCGCCTTTGGGGTCCCGGGTTCGAATCCCGGTTGACGAAAATTTTTTTTTTCTATTTTTACAAAGTCGAACACTGTCTCATCTATCATTTTCACCAACCAAATATTATTTTTGAACAAAGGGTAGGCCTGTGGAATGCTAACCCTAATTTATTTTGCTCAGATTTTTATCGCTTCGCGGAGCCATTACAGACCTTGATGGACCCTGTAGGCCGCCCATGAATTTTTTTCAGCCCAAATTTGTGCTGAGAAGATGCGCAACGACGAGCCGATTGGTTTGATATGCGAAACATCTATTTTTGATATAACCTTTGACACTAATTTCCTGAGCTAACCCTAGTTGCCATTTTAAAAAAATTGCGTTTACCCCTTGTTGCAGTCGGGTTTTGAGCTAACTCTAGGCCAGTCTCAGCAAGGCCGCGGTGGCCCTGTGGTTCCGCGCTTGCACGCCGCCTATGGGGTCCCGTCCCGGGTTCGAATCCCGGTTGACGAAAATTTTTTTTTTCTATTTTTACAAAGTCGAACACTGTCTCATCTATCATTTTCACCAACCAAATATTATTTTTGAACAAAGGGTAGGCCTGTGGAATGCTAACCCTAATTTACTTTGCTCAGATTTTTATCGCTTCGCGGAGCCATTACAGACCTTGATGGACCCTGTAGGCCGCCCATGAATTTTTTTCAGCCCAAATTTGTGCTGAGAAGATGTGCAACGACGAGCCGATTGGTTTGATATGCGAAACATCTATTTTTGATATAACCTTTGACACTTTCCTGAGCTAACCCTAGTTGCCATTTTAAAAAAATTGCGTTTACCCCTTGTTGCAGTCGGGTTTTGAGCTAACCCTAGGCCAGTCTCAGCAAGGCCGCGTAGGCCCTGTGGTTCCGCGCTTGCACGCCGCCTTTGGGGTCCCGGGTTCGAATCCCGGTTGACGAAAATTTTTTTTTTCTATTTTTACAAAGTCGAACACTGTCTCATCTATCATTTTCACCAACCAAATATTATTTTTGAACAAAGGGTAGGCCTGTGGAATGCTAACCCTAATTTACTTTGCTCAGATTTTTATCGCTTCGCGGAGCCATTACAGACCTTGATGGACCCTGTAGGCCGCCCATGAATTTTTTTCAGCCCAAATTTGTGCTGAGAAGATGCGCAACGACGAGCCGATTGGTTTGATATGCGAAACATCTATTTTTGATATAACCTTTGACACTTTCCTGAGCTAACCCTAGTTGCCATTTAAAAAAAATTGCTTTTACCCCTTGTTGCAGTCGGGTTTTGAGCTAACCCTAGGCCAGTCTCAGCAAGGCCGCGGTGGCCCTGTGGTTCCGCGCTTGCACGCCGCCTTTGGGGTCCCGGGTTCGAATCCCGGTTGATGAAAATTTTTTTTTTCTATTTTTACAAAGTCGAACACTGTCTCATCTATCATTTTCACCAACCAAATATTATTTTTGAACAAAGGGTAGGCCTGTGGAATGCTAACCCTAATTTACTTTGCTCAGATTTTTATCGCTTCGCGGAGCCATTACAGGCCTTGATGGACCCTGTAGGCCGCCCATGAATTTTTTTCAGCCCAAATTTGTGCTGAGAAGATGCGCAACGACGAGCCGATTGGTTTGATATGCGAAATATCTATTTTTGATATAACCTTTGACACTTTCCTGAGCTAACCCTAGTTGCCATTTTAAAAAAATTGCGTTTACCCCTTGTTGCAGTCGGGTTTTGAGCTAACCCTAGGCCAGTCTCAGCAAGGCCGCGGTGGCCCTGTGGTTCCGCGCTTGCACGCCGCCTTTGGGGTCCCGGGTTCGAATCCCGGTTGACGAAAATTTTTTTTTTCTATTTTTACAAAGTCGAACACTGTCTCATCTATCATTTTCACCAACCAAATATTATTTTTGAACAAAGGGTAGGCCTGTGGAGTGCTAACCCTAATTTACTTTGCTCAGATTTTTATCGCTTCGCGGAGCCATTACAGACCTTGATGGACCCTGTAGGCCGCCCATGAATTTTTTTCAGCCCAAATTTGTGCTGAGAAGATGCGCAACGACGAGCCGATTGGTTTGATATGCGAAACATCTATTTTTGATATAACCTTTGACACTTTCCTGAGCTAACCCTAGTTGCCATTTTAAAAAAATTGCGTTTACCCCTTGTTGCAGTCGGGTTTTGAGCTAACCCTAGGCCAGTCTCAGCAAGGCCGCGGTGGCCCTGTGGTTCCGCGCTTGCACGCCGCCTTTGGGGTCCCGGGTTCGAATCCCGGTTGACGAAAATTTTTTTTTTCTATTTTTACAAAGTCGAACACTGTCTCATCTATCATTTTCACCAACCAAATATTATTTTTGAACAAAGGGTAGGCCTGTGGAATGCTAACCCTAATTTACTTTGCTCAGATTTTTATCGCTTCGCGGAGCCATTACAGACCTTGATGGACCCTGTAGGCCGCCCATGAATTTTTTTCAACCCAAATTTGTGCTGAGAAGATGCGCAACGACGAGCCGATTGGTTTGATATGCGAAACATCTATTTTTGATATAACCTTTGACACTTTCCTGAGCTAACCCTAGTTGCCATTTTAAAAAAATTGCGTTTACCCCTTGTTGCAGTCGGGTTTTGAGCTAAGCCTAGGCCAGTCTCAGCAAGGCCGCGGTGGCCCTGTGGTTCCGCGCTTGCACGCCGCCTTTGGGGTCCCGGGTTCGAATCCCGGTTGACGAAAATTTTTTTTTTCTATTTTTACAAAGTCGAACACTGTCTCATCTATCATTTTCACCAACCAAATATTATTTTTGAACAAAGGGTAGGCCTGTGGAATGCTAACCCTAATTTACTTTGCTCAGATTTTTATCGCTTCGCGGAGCCATTACAGACCTTGATGGACCCTGTAGGCCGCCCATGAATTTTTTTCAGCCCAAATTTGTGCTGAGAAGATGCGCAACGACGAGCCGATTGGTTTGATATGCGAAACATCTATTTTTGATATAACCTTTGACACTTTCCTGAGCTAACCCTAGTTGCCATTTTAAAAAAATTGCGTTTACCCCTTGTTGCAGTCGGGTTTTGAGCTAACCCTAGGCCAGTCTCAGCAAGGCCGCGGTGGCCCTGTGGTTCCGCGCTTGCACGCCGCCTTTGGGTTCCCGGGTTCGAATCCCGGTTGACGAAAATTCTTTTTTTCTATTTTTACAAAGTCGAACACTGTCTCATCTATCATTTTAACCAACCAAATATTATTTTTGAACAAAGGGTAGGCCTGTGGAATGCTAACCCTAATTTACTTTGCTCAGATTTTTATCGCTTCGCGGAGCCATTACAGACCTTGATGGACCCTGTAGGCCGCCCATGAATTTTTTTCAGCCCAAATTTGTGCTGAGAAGATGCGCAACGACGAGCCGATTGGTTTGATATGCGAAACATCTATTTTTGATATAACCTTTGACACTTTCCTGAGCTAACCCTAGTTGCCATTTTAAAAAAATTGCGTTTACCCCTTGTTGCAGTCGGGTTTTGAGCTAACCCTAGGCCAGTCTCAGCAAGGCCGCGGTGGCCCTGTGGTTCCGCGCTTGCACGCCGCCTTTGGGGTCCCGGGTTCGAATCCCGGTTGACGAAAATTCTTTTTTTCTATTTTTACAAAGTCGAACACTGTCTCATCTATCATTTTCACCAACCAAATATTATTTTTGAACAAAGGGTAGGCCTGTGGAATGCTAACCCTAATTTACTTTGCTCAGATTTTTATCGCTTCGCGGAGCCATTACAGACCTTGATGGACCCTGTAGGCCGCCCATGAATTTTTTTCAGCCCAAATTTGTGCTGAGAAGATGCGCAACGACGAGCCGATTGGTTTGATATGCGAAACATCTATTTTTGATATAACCTTTGACACTTTCCTGAGCTAACCCTAGTTGCCATTTTAAAAAAATTGCGTTTACCCCTTGTTGCAGTCGGGTTTTGAGCTAACCCTAGGCCAGTCTCAGCAAGGCCGCGGTGGCCCTGTGGTTCCGCGCTTGCACGCCGCCTTTGGGGTCCCGGGTTCGAATCCCGGTTGACGAAAATTCTTTTTTTCTATTTTTACAAAGTCGAACACTGTCTCATCTATCATTTTCACCAACCAAATATTATTTTTGAACAAAGGGTAGGCCTGTGGAATGCTAACCCTAATTTACTTTGCTCAGATTTTTATCGCTTCGCGGAGCCATTACAGACCTTGATGGACCCTGTAGGCCGCCCATGAATTTTTTTCAGCCCAAATTTGTGCTGAGAAGATGCGCAACGACGAGCCGATTGGTTTGATATGCGAAACATCTATTTTTGATATAACCTTTGACACTTTCCTGAGCTAACCCTAGTTGCCATTTTAAAAAAATTGCGTTTACCCCTTGTTGCAGTCGGGTTTTGAGCTAACCCTAGGCCAGTCTCAGCAAGGCCGCGGTGGCCCTGTGGTTCCGCGCTTGCACGCCGCCTTTGGGGTCCCGGGTTCGAATCCCGGTTGACGAAAATTTTTTTTTTCTATTTTTACAAAGTCGAACACTGTCTCATCTATCATTTTCACCAACCAAATATTATTTTTGAACAAAGGGTAGGCCTGTGGAATGCTAACCCTAATTTACTTTGCTCAGATTTTTATCGCTTCGCGGAGCCATTACAGACCTTGATGGACCCTGTAGGCCGCCCATGAATTTTTTTCAGCCCAAATTTGTGCTGAGAAGATGCGCAACGACGAGCCGATTGGTTTGATATGCGAAACATCTATTTTTGATATAACCTTTGACACTTTCCTGAGCTAACCCTAGTTGCCATTTTAAAAAAATTGCGTTTACCCCTTGTTGCAGTCGGGTTTTGAGCTAACCCTAGGCCAGTCTCAGCAAGGCCGCGGTGGCCCTGTGGTTCCGCGCTTGCACGCCGCCTTTGGGGTCCCGGGTTCGAATCCCGGTTGACGAAATTTTTTTTTTTCTATTTTTACAAAGTCGAACACTGTCTCATCTATCATTTTCACCAACCAAATATTATTTTTGAACAAAGGGTAGGCCTGTGGAATGCTAACCCTAATTTACTTTGCTCAGATTTTTATCGCTTCGCGGAGCCATTACAGACCTTGATGGACCCTGTAGGCCGCCCATGAATTTTTTTCAGCCCAAATTTGTGCTGAGAAGATGCGCAACGACGAGCCGATTGGTTTGATATGCGAAACATCTATTTTTGATATAACCTTTGACACTTTCCTGAGCTAACCCTAGTTGCCATTTTAAAAAAATTGCGTTTACCCCTTGTTGCAGTCGGGTTTTGAGCTAACCCTAGGCCAGTCTCAGCAAGGCCGCGGTGGCCCTGTGGTTCCGCGCTTGCACGCCGCCTTTGGGGTCCCGGGTTCGAATCCCGGTTGACGAAATTTTTTTTTTTCTATTTTTACAAAGTCGAACACTGTCTCATCTATCATTTTCACCAACCAAATATTATTTTTGAACAAAGGGTAGGCCTGTGGAATGCTAACCCTAATTTACTTTGCTCAGATTTTTATCGCTTCGCGGAGCCATTACAGACCTTGATGGACCCTGTAGGCCGCCCATGAATTTTTTTCAGCCCAAATTTGTGCTGAGAAGATGCGCAACGACGAGCCGATTGGTTTGATATGCGAAACATCTATTTTTGATATAACCTTTGACACTTTCCTGAGCTAACCCTAGTTGCCATTTTAAAAAAATTGCGTTTACCCCTTGTTGCAGTCGGGTTTTGAGCTAACCCTAGGCCAGTCTCAGCAAGGCCGCGGTGGCCCTGTGGTTCCGCGCTTGCACGCCGCCTTTGGGGTCCCGGGTTCGAATCCCGGTTGACGAAAATTTTTTTTTTCTATTTTTACAAAGTCGAACACTGTCTCATCTATCATTTTCACCAACCAAATATTATTTTTGAACAAAGGGTAGGCCTGTGGAATGCTAACCCTAATTTACTTTGCTCAGATTTTTATCGCTTCGCGGAGCCATTACAGACCTTGATGGACCCTGTAGGCCGCCCATGAATTTTTTTCAGCCCAAATTTGTGCTGAGAAGATGCGCAACGACGAGCCGATTGGTTTGATATGCGAAACATCTATTTTTGATATAACCTTTGACACTTTCCTGAGCTAACCCTAGTTGCCATTTTAAAAAAATTGCGTTTACCCCTTGTTGCAGTCGGGTTTTGAGCTAACCCTAGGCCAGTCTCAGCAAGGCCGCGGTGGCCCTGTGGTTCCGCGCTTGCACGCCGCCTTTGGGTTCCCGGGTTCGAATCCCGGTTGACGAAAATTCTTTTTTTCTATTTTTACAAAGTCGAACACTGTCTCATCTATCATTTTAACCAACCAAATATTATTTTTGAACAAAGGGTAGGCCTGTGGAATGCTAACCCTAATTTACTTTGCTCAGATTTTTATCGCTTCGCGGAGCCATTACAGACCTTGATGGACCCTGTAGGCCGCCCATGAATTTTTTTCAGCCCAAATTTGTGCTGAGAAGATGCGCAACGACGAGCCGATTGGTTTGATATGCGAAACATCTATTTTTGATATAACCTTTGACACTTTCCTGAGCTAACCCTAGTTGCCATTTTAAAAAAATTGCGTTTACCCCTTGTTGCAGTCGGGTTTTGAGCTAACCCTAGGCCAGTCTCAGCAAGGCCGCGGTGGCCCTGTGGTTCCGCGCTTGCACGCCGCCTTTGGGGTCCCGGGTTCGAATCCCGGTTGACGAAAATTCTTTTTTTCTATTTTTACAAAGTCGAACACTGTCTCATCTATCATTTTCACCAACCAAATATTATTTTTGAACAAAGGGTAGGCCTGTGGAATGCTAACCCTAATTTACTTTGCTCAGATTTTTATCGCTTCGCGGAGCCATTACAGACCTTGATGGACCCTGTAGGCCGCCCATGAATTTTTTTCAGCCCAAATTTGTGCTGAGAAGATGCGCAACGACGAGCCGATTGGTTTGATATGCGAAACATCTATTTTTGATATAACCTTTGACACTTTCCTGAGCTAACCCTAGTTGCCATTTTAAAAAAATTGCGTTTACCCCTTGTTGCAGTCGGGTTTTGAGCTAACCCTAGGCCAGTCTCAGCAAGGCCGCGGTGGCCCTGTGGTTCCGCGCTTGCACGCCGCCTTTGGGGTCCCGGGTTCGAATCCCGGTTGACGAAAATTCTTTTTTTCTATTTTTACAAAGTCGAACACTGTCTCATCTATCATTTTCACCAACCAAATATTATTTTTGAACAAAGGGTAGGCCTGTGGAATGCTAACCCTAATTTACTTTGCTCAGATTTTTATCGCTTCGCGGAGCCATTACAGACCTTGATGGACCCTGTAGGCCGCCCATGAATTTTTTTCAGCCCAAATTTGTGCTGAGAAGATGCGCAACGACGAGCCGATTGGTTTGATATGCGAAACATCTATTTTTGATATAACCTTTGACACTTTCCTGAGCTAACCCTAGTTGCCATTTTAAAAAAATTGCGTTTACCCCTTGTTGCAGTCGGGTTTTGAGCTAACCCTAGGCCAGTCTCAGCAAGGCCGCGGTGGCCCTGTGGTTCCGCGCTTGCACGCCGCCTTTGGGGTCCCGGGTTCGAATCCCGGTTGACGAAAATTCTTTTTTTCTATTTTTACAAAGTCGAACACTGTCTCATCTATCATTTTCACCAACCAAATATTATTTTTGAACAAAGGGTAGGCCTGTGGAATGCTAACCCTAATTTACTTTGCTCAGATTTTTATCGCTTCGCGGAGCCATTACAGACCTTGATGGACCCTGTAGGCCGCCCATGAATTTTTTTCAGCCCAAATTTGTGCTGAGAAGATGCGCAACGACGAGCCGATTGGTTTGATATGCGAAACATCTATTTTTGATATAACCTTTGACACTTTCCTGAGCTAACCCTAGTTGCCATTTTAAAAAAATTGCGTTTACCCCTTGTTGCAGTCGGGTTTTGAGCTAACCCTAGGCCAGTCTCAGCAAGGCCGCGGTGGCCCTGTGGTTCCGCGCTTGTACGCCGCCTTTGGGGTCCCGGGTTCGAATCCCGGTTGACGAAAATTCTTTTTTTCTATTTTTACAAAGTCGAACACTGTCTCATCTATCATTTTCACCAACCAAATATTATTTTTGAACAAAGGGTAGGCCTGTGGAATGCTAACCCTAATTTACTTTGCTCAGATTTTTATCGCTTCGCGGAGCCATTACAGACCTTGATGGACCCTGTAGGCCGCCCATGAATTTTTTTCAGCCCAAATTTGTGCTGAGAAGATGCGCAACGACGAGCCGATTGGTTTGATATGCGAAACATCTATTTTTGATATAACCTTTGACACTTTCCTGAGCTAACCCTAGTTGCCATTTTAAAAAAATTGCGTTTACCCCTTGTTGCAGTCGGGTTTTGAGCTAACCCTAGGCCAGTCTCAGCAAGGCCGCGGTGGCCCTGTGGTTCCGCGCTTGCACGCCGCCTTTGGGGTCCCGGGTTCGAATCCCGGTTGACGAAAATTTTTTTTTTCTATTTTTACAAAGTCGAACACTGTCTCATCTATCATTTTCACCAACCAAATATTATTTTTGAACAAAGGGTAGGCCTGTGGAATGCTAACCCTAATTTACTTTGCTCAGATTTTTATCGCTTCGCGGAGCCATTACAGACCTTGATGGACCCTGTAGGCCGCCCATGAATTTTTTTCAGCCCAAATTTGTGCTGAGAAGATGCGCAACGACGAGCCGATTGGTTTGATATGCGAAACATCTATTTTTGATATAACCTTTGACACTTTCCTGAGCTAACCCTAGTTGCCATTTTAAAAAAATTGCGTTTACCCCTTGTTGCAGTCGGGTTTTGAGCTAACCCTAGGCCAGTCTCAGCAAGGCCGCGGTGGCCCTGTGGTTCCGCGCTTGTACGCCGCCTTTGGGGTCCCGGGTTCGAATCCCGGTTGACGAAATTTTTTTTTTTCTATTTTTACAAAGTCGAACACTGTCTCATCTATCATTTTCACCAACCAAATATTATTTTTGAACAAAGGGTAGGCCTGTGGAATGCTAACCCTAATTTACTTTGCTCAGATTTTTATCGCTTCGCGGAGCCATTACAGACCTTGATGGACCCTGTAGGCCGCCCATGAATTTTTTTCAGCCCAAATTTGTGCTGAGAAGATGCGCAACGACGAGCCGATTGGTTTGATATGCGAAACATCTATTTTTGATATAACCTTTGACACTTTCCTGAGCTAACCCTAGTTGCCATTTTAAAAAAATTGCGTTTACCCCTTGTTGCAGTCGGGTTTTGAGCTAACCCTAGGCCAGTCTCAGCAAGGCCGCGGTGGCACTGTGGTTCCGCGCTTGCACGCCGCCTTTGGGGTCCCGGGTTCGAATCCCGGTTGACGAAAATTCTTTTTTTCTATTTTTACAAAGTCGAACACTGTCTCATCTATCATTTTCACCAACCAAATATTATTTTTGAACAAAGGGTAGGCCTGTGGAATGCTAACCCTAATTTACTTTGCTCAGATTTTTATCGCTTCGCGGAGCCATTACAGACCTTGATGGACCCTGTAGGCCGCCCATGAATTTTTTTCAGCCCAAATTTGTGCTGAGAAGATGCGCAACGACGAGCCGATTGGTTTGATATGCGAAACATCTATTTTTGATATAACCTTTGACACTTTCCTGAGCTAACCCTAGTTGCCATTTTAAAAAAATTGCGTTTACCCCTTGTTGCAGTCGGGTTTTGAGCTAACCCTAGGCCAGTCTCAGCAAGGCCGCGGTGGCCCTGTGGTTCCGCGCTTGTACGCCGCCTTTGGGGTCCCGGGTTCGAATCCCGGTTGACGAAAATTCTTTTTTTCTATTTTTACAAAGTCGAACACTGTCTCATCTATCATTTTAACCAACCAAATATTATTTTTGAACAAAGGGTAGGCCTGTGGAATGCTAACCCTAATTTACTTTGCTCAGATTTTTATCGCTTCGCGGAGCCATTACAGACCTTGATGGACCCTGTAGGCCGCCCATGAATTTTTTTCAGCCCAAATTTGTGCTGAGAAGATGCGCAACGACGAGCCGATTGGTTTGATATGCGAAACATCTATTTTTGATATAACCTTTGACACTTTCCTGAGCTAACCCTAGTTGCCATTTTAAAAAAATTGCGTTTACCCCTTGTTGCAGTCGGGTTTTGAGCTAACCCTAGGCCAGTCTCAGCAAGGCCGCGGTGGCACTGTGGTTCCGCGCTTGCACGCCGCCTTTGGGGTCCCGGGTTCGAATCCCGGTTGACGAAAATTCTTTTTTTCTATTTTTACAAAGTCGAACACTGTCTCATCTATCATTTTCACCAACCAAATATTATTTTTGAACAAAGGGTAGGCCTGTGGAATGCTAACCCTAATTTACTTTGCTCAGATTTTTATCGCTTCGCGGAGCCATTACAGACCTTGATGGACCCTGTAGGCCGCCCATGAATTTTTTTCAGCCCAAATTTGTGCTGAGAAGATGCGCAACGACGAGCCGATTGGTTTGATATGCGAAACATCTATTTTTGATATAACCTTTGACACTTTCCTGAGCTAACCCTAGTTGCCATTTTAAAAAAATTGCGTTTACCCCTTGTTGCAGTCGGGTTTTGAGCTAACCCTAGGCCAGTCTCAGCAAGGCCGCGGTGGCCCTGTGGTTCCGCGCTTGCACGCCGCCTTTGGGGTCCCGGGTTCGAATCCCGGTTGACGAAAATTCTTTTTTTCTATTTTTACAAAGTCGAACACTGTCTCATTTATCATTTTCACCAACCAAATATTATTTTTGAACAAAGGGTAGGCCTGTGGAATGCTAACCCTAATTTACTTTGCTCAGATTTTTATCGCTTCGCGGAGCCATTACAGACCTTGATGGACCCTGTAGGCCGCCCATGAATTTTTTTCAGCCCAAATTTGTGCTGAGAAGATGCGCAACGACGAGCCGATTGGTTTGATATGCGAAACATCTATTTTTGATATAACCTTTGACACTTTCCTGAGCTAACCCTAGTTGCCATTTTAAAAAAATTGCGTTTACCCCTTGTTGCAGTCGGGTTTTGAGCTAACCCTAGGCCAGTCTCAGCAAGGCCGCGGTGGCCCTGTGGTTCCGCGCTTGTACGCCGCCTTTGGGGTCCCGGGTTCGAATCCCGGTTGACGAAAATTCTTTTTTTCTATTTTTACAAAGTCGAACACTGTCTCATCTATCATTTTCACCAACCAAATATTATTTTTGAACAAAGGGTAGGCCTGTGGAATGCTAACCCTAATTTACTTTGCTCAGATTTTTATCGCTTCGCGGAGCCATTACAGACCTTGATGGACCCTGTAGGCCGCCCATGAATTTTTTTCAGCCCAAATTTGTGCTGAGAAGATGCGCAACGACGAGCCGATTGGTTTGATATGCGAAACATCTATTTTTGATATAACCTTTGACACTTTCCTGAGCTAACCCTAGTTGCCATTTTAAAAAAATTGCGTTTACCCCTTGTTGCAGTCGGGTTTTGAGCTAACCCTAGGCCAGTCTCAGCAAGGCCGCGGTGGCCCTGTGGTTCCGCGCTTGCACGCCGCCTTTGGGGTCCCGGGTTCGAATCCCGGTTGACGAAAATTTTTTTTTTCTATTTTTACAAAGTCGAACACTGTCTCATCTATCATTTTCACCAACCAAATATTATTTTTGAACAAAGGGTAGGCCTGTGGAATGCTAACCCTAATTTACTTTGCTCAGATTTTTATCGCTTCGCGGAGCCATTACAGACCTTGATGGACCCTGTAGGCCGCCCATGAATTTTTTTCAGCCCAAATTTGTGCTGAGAAGATGCGCAACGACGAGCCGATTGGTTTGATATGCGAAACATCTATTTTTGATATAACCTTTGACACTTTCCTGAGCTAACCCTAGTTGCCATTTTAAAAAAATTGCGTTTACCCCTTGTTGCAGTCGGGTTTTGAGCTAACCCTAGGCCAGTCTCAGCAAGGCCGCGGTGGCCCTGTGGTTCCGCGCTTGCACGCCGCCTTTGGGGTCCCGGGTTCGAATCCCGGTTGACGAAAATTCTTTTTTTCTATTTTTACAAAGTCGAACACTGTCTCATCTATCATTTTCACCAACCAAATATTATTTTTGAACAAAGGGTAGGCCTGTGGAATGCTAACCCTAATTTACTTTGCTCAGATTTTTATCGCTTCGCGGAGCCATTACAGACCTTGATGGACCCTGTAGGCCGCCCATGAATTTTTTTCAGCCCAAATTTGTGCTGAGAAGATGCGCAACGACGAGCCGATTGGTTTGATATGCGAAACATCTATTTTTGATATAACCTTTGACACTTTCCTGAGCTAACCCTAGTTGCCATTTTAAAAAAATTGCGTTTACCCCTTGTTGCAGTCGGGTTTTGAGCTAACCCTAGGCCAGTCTCAGCAAGGCCGCGGTGGCCCTGTGGTTCCGCGCTTGCACGCCGCCTTTGGGGTCCCGGGTTCGAATCCCGGTTGACGAAAATTTTTTTTTTCTATTTTTACAAAGTCGAACACTGTCTCATCTATCATTTTCACCAACCAAATATTATTTTTGAACAAAGGGTAGGCCTGTGGAATGCTAACCCTAATTTACTTTGCTCAGATTTTTATCGCTTCGCGGAGCCATTACAGACCTTGATGGACCCTGTAGGCCGCCCATGAATTTTTTTCAGCCCAAATTTGTGCTGAGAAGATGCGCAACGACGAGCCGATTGGTTTGATATGCGAAACATCTATTTTTGATATAACCTTTGACACTTTCCTGAGCTAACCCTAGTTGCCATTTTAAAAAAATTGCGTTTACCCCTTGTTGCAGTCGGGTTTTGAGCTAACCCTAGGCCAGTCTCAGCAAGGCCGCGGTGGCCCTGTGGTTCCGCGCTTGTACGCCGCCTTTGGGGTCCCGGGTTCGAATCCCGGTTGACGAAATTTTTTTTTTTCTATTTTTACAAAGTCGAACACTGTCTCATCTATCATTTTCACCAACCAAATATTATTTTTGAACAAAGGGTAGGCCTGTGGAATGCTAACCCTAATTTACTTTGCTCAGATTTTTATCGCTTCGCGGAGCCATTACAGACCTTGATGGACCCTGTAGGCCGCCCATGAATTTTTTTCAGCCCAAATTTGTGCTGAGAAGATGCGCAACGACGAGCCGATTGGTTTGATATGCGAAACATCTATTTTTGATATAACCTTTGACACTTTCCTGAGCTAACCCTAGTTGCCATTTTAAAAAAATTGCGTTTACCCCTTGTTGCAGTCGGGTTTTGAGCTAACCCTAGGCCAGTCTCAGCAAAGCCGCGGTGGCCCTGTGGTTCCGCGCTTGTACGCCGCCTTTGGGGTCCCGGGTTCGAATCCCGGTTGACGAAATTTTTTTTTTTTCTATTTTTACAAAGTCGAACACTGTCTCATCTATCATTTTCACCAACCAAATATTATTTTTGAACAAAGGGTAGGCCTGTGGAATGCTAACCCTAATTTACTTTGCTCAGATTTTTATCGCTTCGCGGAGCCATTACAGACCTTGATGGACCCTGTAGGCCGCCCATGAATTTTTTTCAGCCCAAATTTGTGCTGAGAAGATGCGCAACGACGAGCCGATTGGTTTGATATGCGAAACATCTATTTTTGATATAACCTTTGACACTTTCCTGAGCTAACCCTAGTTGCCATTTTAAAAAAATTGCGTTTACCCCTTGTTGCAGTCGGGTTTTGAGCTAACCCTAGGCCAGTCTCAGCAAGGCCGCGGTGGCCCTGTGGTTCCGCGCTTGTACGCCGCCTTTGGGGTCCCGGGTTCGAATCCCGGTTGACGAAAAATTTTTTTTTCTATTTTTAAAAAGTCGAACACTGTCTCATCTATCATTTTCACCAACGAAATGTTATTTTTGAACAAAGGGTAGGCCTGTGGAATGCTAACCCTAATTTACTTTGCTCAGATTTTTATCGCTTCGCGGAGCCATTACAGACCTTGATGGACCCTGTAGGCCGCCCATGAATTTTTTTCAACCCAAATTTGTGCTGAGAAGATGCGCAACGACGAGCCGATTGGTTTGATATGCGAAACATCTATTTTTATACGCCCTCATCTCTCTATGAGGACGTATATTGTAGTCACCCCTGTCCGTCCGTCCGTCATGCCGTCCGTCCGTCCGTCCGTCGGTCCGTCCGTCCGTCGGTCCGTCCGTCTGTCCGTCTGTCTGCCTGTCCACAATTGTTGTGGACACGATAGAGAGCTGGTTTCTTGTTGGATTTTGATGAAACTTGCTGTGAGTGTTTGTTTTCACCCAAGGAAGAACCCTATTGAAAATCAGACGAATCGAAAAATATTTCCTGGGTTATTGCCCTTGCTTTTGAAAATATGTTGTGGACACCATAGAGAGCTGGTTTCTTGATGGATTTTGATGGAACTTGGTATGAGTGTTTGTATTGACATTGGGATAAACCCTATTGAATATCAGAAATATCGAAAAAATATTTTATGAGTTATTGCCCTTGTTCTTTAAAACGCGTTAATTTTTCAGCCGTTACACTCTCAAAATTGTGGACACGATAGAGAGCTGGTTTCTTGGTGGATTTTTATGAAACTTGCTGTGAGTGTTTGTAATCACCAAAGGATGAACCCTATTGAAAATCAGACGAATCGAAAAATATTTTCTGGGTTATTGCCCTTGCTTTTGAAAATATGTTGTGGACACCATAGAGAGCTGGTTTCTTGATGGATTTTGATGAAACTTAGTATGATAGTTTGTACTGACATTAGGATAAACCCTATTGAATATTAGAAACATCGAAAAAATATTTTATGAGCTATTGCCCTTGTTCTTTAAAATACATTAATTTTTCAGCCGTTACACTCTCAAAGTTGTGGACACGATAGAGAGCTGGTTTCTTGATGGATTTTGATGAAACTTGCTGTGAGTGTTTGTTATCACCCAAGGATGAACCCTATTGAAAATTAGACGAATCGAAAAATATTTCATGGGTTATTGCCCTTGCTTTTGAAAATATCTTGTGGACACCATAGAGAGCTGGTTTCTTGATGGATTTTGATGAAACTTGGTATGAGAGTTTGTACTGACATTAGGATAAACCCTATTGAATATCAGAAAAATCGAAAAAATATTTTATGAGTTATTGGACTTGTTCTTTAAAACACATTAATTTTTCAGCCGTTACACTCTCAAAGTTGTGGACATGATAGAGAGCTGGTTTCTTGGTGGATTTTGATGAAACTTGGTATGAGTGTTTGTATTGATATTAGGATAAACCCTATTGAAAATCAGAAACATCGAAATAATATTTGAGTTATTGCCCTTGTTCTTTAAAACGCGTTAATTTTTCAGCCTTTAACAAAGTTGTGGTCACGTTAGAGAGCTGGTTTCTTGATGGATTTTTATGAAACTTGCTGCAAGTGTTTGTAATCACCCAAGGATGAACCCTATTGAAAATCAGACGAATCGACAAATATTTCCTGGGTTATTGCCCTTGCTTGTGAAAATATGTTGTGGACACCATAGAGAGCTGGTTTCTTGATGGATTTTGATGAAACTTGGTATGAGTGTTTGTATTGACATTAGGATAAAACCTATTGAATATCAGAAACCTCGAAAAAATATTTATGAGTTATTGCCCTTGTTCTTTAAAACACGTTAATTTTTCAGCCCGTTACTCTCTCAAAGTTGTGGACACGATAGAGAGCTGGTTTCTTGGTGGATTTTTATGAAACTTGCTGTGAGTGTTTGTAATCACCCAAGGATGAACCCTATTGAAAATCAGACAAATTGAAAACTATTTCATGGGTTATTGCCTTTGTTAACTTGTAAACACTCAAAAATCGTTCAATTTTGTAAACATTCTTGATGGCACGGTTTTTGACAGATGTTTCATTTACTGATAGTTCTTGTCGACCTCCCGGACGACTTGGCTGCCATTTCAAAAGTGGGCGTATTACGATGGGGCATCGCTATTTTTGATCAAGCTATGACAGTTTTCTTTGCTAAAACGTGGTAGGCTTTCGGAAAAAATCAAACATTTTCTTAGTCTTAACGACCATAAAAATACTTTTTGTCAACAATGCACACGGTTGTGCATATATCATACCCTAAAATGGACTTTAAACTAATTTTAATCCCTTCGAAGCCGTTTAAGACAGGAATAGAACGTTTGATGGGCCCCGCTAAGCTTCCTATGTTAATTGTTCGCAACTATTTTGTGTTGAAAAGATGCGCCATGAAATATTGATTTTGGTCTAGATAATTAATTGATTACGATGCACAAAATTCCTTTCAAAACTAAATATGCAAATATATATTTTTTTGTTTGTGGTCAAAGGGAGATAATTCATATTTTTTGTTGTCTGTAGTAAACATATTCTCCGTGTTGTGCAATCCGTCTCAAATAGATTTTTTAATCACTGTTGTAATTCTATCTTGGAAAATTGAAAATCTTGCACTATTCCGATGCTGAATCGACAAGAAGAGCTTAGCCCACGAGAATTTGAAAATCAGTTTCCTCAAAAAACAGAAAATTGTCGACAAGAGCAAACATAGCCGTAGGGGCCCACGACTCAACAAGACATGACTAATTGCCCGAATTTTAATATTTTGCCCGATTTCTTGTCCGAAAACATAGTATTTAAGTTATAACTATGTATTGGGGCTTTGTCATATTGTTAAGGGATTAAGGACTCTTTGGGCCGTAGGCAAAATATGATATTGGGTCTTTTTTTTGTTTAATTTAACTTTGATGGGAGGGGGTTGGGGTTGCTGTTATTTCTGAGCAAATGCGTGATTTCCTCTTGCTAAAGGTTTCAGATATACTCTCCCGAGAAAATTTGAGTTGATTTCCTTCCATCATAGATATTTACAAAATATATTTCTCGGTGACAACTCACACCTCTTAAAGTGGGTTGTGGGACAACGTACCTTAAAAGATTTCAGAAATTTTCTTACATCGGCAGCTTGTTCTGATATTCTCGTTCACAGCGCTCACCTCTTGAAGACGGTTTGGAGGTAATATACCTCATACAAATTTTGAAAATAAAAGCTTTTTTGTACAGCATTCTTGTCGACGGAGATTATATCTCAAGAAAATTTAAGTTGAATTGCTTGCATCTCAGACCTTTCTTGACTTCCTTCTCATTGAATAATTTTTAATAACAAAGAAAGGATTTTTCATGGATCCAACTTCCATGGGCAGCTGCCTAGATATTTAACTTTGGGGACATGTCCCAGACTGGGGGCATTTAGACATTTTCCAGGGGACACAAACTGAGCTATAGATCTAAGTGCTATTTTGTATGATCTGGGATGATATGCATCCAGTGTCCACTGCTCACAAGGACTTAGAATACCTGGGCCAAAATTTAAGTATGTACGATAAAAACACACACAGAATTCGAGACAGAGAAAAAGATTTTTTTTTTGCCATAATTTATTTGCATTTAAAACATGATCATTTGACCCTGAAAAGAAAAAAAAATATTAGATTAAATTTCTGAAAGGACTGCAACCTTAATTTGGGCACATTCTGTATTTGAGTAGTAGAGCGTGAAAATTAAAGGCTGCAAGAGCTCACAGGAAGGGTACAGAAGCATTTTCAAACTCCCAGGGACTCTTAAGGTGTACTTCTGTTCTAGTCCGGCTTGCAAAGTTGTTGGCATCTCTAGCTCTAAGTAGTATGATGCAGCATCTAAATTTAATTTTTTGAATAAATGCAGCTTATTTGGGCACTGCTAATATAAGCATGATTACGGTATAACTAGCTCGTAATCTGAAATCCTGAATACTAATAACTTTGTAACTTGTTAAACAAGTTCTGTGGCTTTAAAAATTATTTTTATTCATGTATCACACCATCACTTACCTTCTTTCTCTTATCACCACCCAATTCAAAATGTTTACATCGTTTAATGACCACTTGTTTCCTTAAATTACATCTCAAACATTCTAACCTTAATACAACTTTTTTGGTTGTCTTGGCCTGAAAAAATTACAAGTAGAGATTTATCACATGCTAAAAATTTTAATTTTTGGCTTGGTGGAATTAGTAATGAAATGTAATGAATTGAGTTTGTGTCCTACTTTTCTACACCTATATGGGCTAATTGAGGACGGGCAAACACCATGCAGTGTGCAATGAGGAAAATTTTGCCAGGACAGCGGCATTAGCCTGCTCTTGTTTCAAGGGATCTTTAACGTGCACAGCCAATAGCACATGGGACCTCGGTTTATTGTCCCATCCTAACAACTAGACGCTTTTTCCAGGTCAGACCCTCCGACCTGCATATAGGCTTAGCCCTGCATATAGGCTTAGCGTTGAACTTTCAAGTCATCCCTCTAACATTAACAAGCATCCAATTCAAACTTGGCATGAAAAGTTTTCTGAAAAGGGCAATTAAGCTCCATTAGTTTGTAGAGAAAAATACTATCTTCACAGGTTAAACCTTTGAAAATCAAACTGGAAGAATGAGACACTTGGCCTTGGGTTTATATAAATTTGTCTTAAGAAAAATTGAAAAAAAAAATGTCGCCCTCACAGAACAGACAATACTATAGAACATTAAGAAAGAGGTTCAGTATCATCTTTAACCCATGAAAAGCTGTATTAATCTCCTTCCTTTACACTACCAGATCTGTCCTCATTAGTTACCCAGTATCAGATCTTTCAACTAGATTTACTAACTACAGATAGGCACAGTTGTGCAGGAAGGGTTGTATCCAACAAGTTACATTCTGAATAGAGATGAATAAACTTGATTTATAGGGAACTTTCAGATATTTTTGAGGGCTGTATTTTTTACTTTTAAATGGGTTAGTTATAAACACTTTACTGAAAATTGCAGGTATTGAGACAAAGGGATTGTAAAGTGGTTTTCAAAACTTTGTATGTGTATCGGGGACACTGATAGCATAACGTCTGTGGTTCTCGCTATTCCACTTGAATTAACACGTTTTATGACGTTACTGACAGTGATCTACAGGAAGCTACTATTGATATCTATGCAAATCACTGTCAGTGACGTCATAAAAGTTTTAGTGGAATTGCAAGAACCACAGACGTCGGAATGGAAATTGGAATGGTGCAATTTGATGCTATCCGTGTCTTATAGTATAAAGTTAGAAAGTCACTTTACAATCCCTTTTAAGTTCGATTGGTTGAATATATGGTGAAAGTATCCCTGCAACGCCGTTTTCTATAATTATTGGGAATGACTGTACCTTCACTATTTCGCTAATATCAAAAAATTCAACATCTGATAAATTTACACTAGGCTTTCATAAAAACAAGAAGTAAATCCTCTCATAAGACCAAATGACATCAAAAACTTTTCAGTCCACTACTGCGTTTAGTTTTAATCATAGAGGAATTTAAATGGCTCAGATTTTTTTTTCTTAAACCAGATATCTGAAATTCATTCCAATAACAATCCAATCCAATTTCTGAAGTTCTAAATAGATAGCTTCCTAGATGAATCCTCTCATAAGACCAATTGACATCAGCGGTTTTTCAGTCCACTACTGCGTTAAGTTTTAATCATAGAGGAATTATAAACAATAGATATGACAATTTAGACAGCTGTCAATCATCTTCTTAAAAAGAATATCTGAAATTCAATTCAGTAGAATTATGTTTACTATATAACCCTGATTGGGTTGAGGAAATACTCAATCCATTTCAAATTTCATCAGATTCTTTAAGCCACAATATTTGGAACTAGTAAACAAAGAGTCCTCTCATAAGACCAATTGACATCAGCGTTTTTTCAGTCCACTACTGCGTTAAGTTTTAATCATAGAGGAATTATAAACAATAGATATGACAATTTAGAGAGCTGCCAATCATTAGCTTTTCATCTCACAAGACAATCTACTTAAACAGAATATCTGACATTCAATTCAGTAGAATTACTTCATGACCCTGATTGGCATTTCATCACGACTATTTGACATAGGCCTACTGATCAGTCCACTTCAGCAAAAATTCTTATCATTGAGGAAATACACAATCAATTTCAAATTTCAGCAGATACTTAAAGCCACAATATGTGGAACTGGCATCAACCAAAAGTCCTCTCATAAGAACAATTGACATCAGCGGTTTTTCAGTCCACTACTGCGTTAAGTTTTAATCATAGAAGAAATTATAAACAATAGATATAACAATCATCAGCTTTTCATCTCACAAGACAATCTACTTAAACAGAATATCTGAAATTCAATTCAGTAGAATTATGTTTACTTCATAACCCTGATTGAGTTGAGGAAATATTTGGAACTAGCATCAACCAAAATTCCTCTCATAAGACCAAATGACATCAGCGGTTTTTCAGTCCACTACTGCGTTAAGTTTTAATCATAGAGGAAGAAAGTTAATTGCTAAGTCCAAAAATTTGATTTAACACTTGAACATAAAAATTGGGGTTTGATGTATTCTCTGTACTAACCTTTTTGTGAAAGATAGGTTTAGTTTGTCCACCATAACCTTTCTGTTTTCTATCGTAACGACGTTTGCCTGCAAAAAAAAAAAAAATTGTTATATTCTTAATACATACTACATAGAAGCCTTCCAAAGTGGCTGATAAAAAATATGTTGCCCTCACAGAACAGACAATACTATAGAACATTAAGAAAGAGGTTCAATATTATCTTTAACCCATGAAAAGCTGTATTAATCTCCTTCCTTTACACTACCAGATCTGTCCTCATTAGTTACCCAGTATCAGATCTTTCAACTAGATTCACTAACTACAGATAGGCACAGTTGTGCAGGAAGGGATCTGTTTGTTACAATATTTCTAAATTTGGCAAATATATTATGTCAAATTTCTAAGCATCATATTGAGAACTAGTAATATTTTCCTTTATAAACTATAATATAGCAGTGCAGTATAACATTTTGATCGTGCATTGCCCATTTTTCATTTGATAAGCTTTGCCTTCAGTAAGCAATTTTGCTAAATGTTATTCAGAAATTAACCTACCCTGTGCATGAAGTGAGGCTTTACCAGCTTTATACTGAGTGACTTTGTGAAGGGTGTGCTTATGGCATCTTGGGCTCTGGCAATAAGCCTTTCTGGATTTAGGTATGTTCACCTATAAAACAAAATCAGCACACATAAAATGAAAAAATATATATTGAATTAATGAAATTGGAATAAGTTAGAACACTATTTTTAAGACCCTGGAAAAATGAATTGAAATGGTAGTATACATTCCCACTATTGTGCACTTATGAGGATAGGCAAATGCCATGCAGTGTGCAATGAGGTAAATTTTGCCTGGACGGCTGCATTAGCCTTCTCTAAATTTCGATTTCCAAATGCTAAGAGATTTTTAGTGTGCCGAGCCTAAACGGCTGTAGCATACAGGCCAACAGGGCATTGGTTTATTGTCCAAGCCCAACTACTAGACGCAGACATGATTATTAGACTTCAACAAAGTAGATGCAAAGTTTGATGCTTAATATTATTTAAAGTCTAATCTTATCAGTAACTTGATTATTCTACTACTACTACATATTTGCTGTCAAAGAGGCTATTTTCAACATGCAAAGACATTTTCAAATTTGCAATATATCAAGTAGACCACCAACTTAGGAAAGACCTTTTTGGCTTACGCTAAAAATGAGATTTAGTAGAATCTCTGACGGAAAATATCGTAGTCAATATAGCCTTTATAGGTCGACATCGTACTTTACATGGCCATCTAAGTTGCAATTTTAGGGGATAATCATGTCATGAATCGCTGTTAAGTGCAACAAGTATATCAAAGACAAAGTTTCATTTCCAAAAGAAACGACATATATTCAAGAAATTGAGATGTTCATGGATTTGAGTCATCTACAACGCAATGTTGGTCTTTACCATTTCGGCATTGAAAGGAAAAGGAAATGCACATCGCGCATGCGCCCTACCATTTTCCGGCTTTTCTCTGTTTACAAATTTTACACACGCTTCAAATCAAGCGAAATGAGCTCTGGAAAAGAACCAGAAAAAGAAAAGTCAGCTGTTTCAGACAATACTGAGAGAGAGTCTGACCCTGAACTGTTAAAGGTGATGTTCGAATAATAAATTGCCCACAAATTTCGACACAAATTATGTATTATAGCTTTGACTTTTAACAACCGAATTCGGTGGATATTCAAATGTCTTTTAACAGCCGAAAGATACAATTAAGACCCATTCTAATTTTTCTTGAAATCATATAGCTTTATTAAATTTAATATGCACATGATTCTATCACTTCAATTTTTGTTTTATGTATAAATTAAAAGGGTGAATTATGAACCTCATCTCAAGAATTAAAGGGGAATGTTCAGTATTTCTGATGGTCGATTTAGGACTTGAATATACATAAATAGTCTCCAGAAGTACTAGAAATGTACGAAACTCATATATTCCTTCAATTATATCCCTACCTTAAAGGGGCACAGGCTTCATTTTCGTGGGTTGATTTTTCCAAGTCTTGGAAACGGGGACTTTTTTAGCTCAGCAATTTAGTTCTGGTTATCACAACTCACCATTGAAATTTGAGTCTTCAAATCCATGTGCATCCATAATTATTAATTATTAAATTATTTCAAACGCTGATAATTGTGGGTGTTTGAAGGCATCAATTTTGTAGGAGAGTTGTGAACAATATGACAGGTTAGATTAGCTAAAAAAATCCAGATTCTGAGACAAAAAGTTTTTTGGTCAAACAGTTAGTGAACATATTCTTTTAATGATGACACTAGAATCTGTAGGTTTAACTGTACTGTAAGGCTATGGACATAAGTCAAAGTAATCAAGACTTCACTTCAGGGTTTATTGTTTTACATGTTAAATAGATGGCAATGTTTTATTACTAGGTGCACTCTGCAAACAGCTGGGAAACTGCTGAGCTGGGAGATGATTCTCGAAAAAATAAATTTTTACGACTGATGGGTGCTGGAAAGGTAGCTCAATTGAATTTGATTTTATATGAGTGGCCAACACCATTGCTTTAATTGCATATGTTGAGATCCCCCTTTCACTTTCAAAGAGTTTGATCATCTAATTTAGAGATGTTCACAGTTAATTTGTAAGGACATCAACATCTAGTTGAAGATTAGAATAGTGTAAATTGATGATATCACTGTCCCCAATAGACATGATAACAAAATTGAATAACTTGTTATCAATCCTTTACCCCTTACCCCCTGTACAGTAACTTTTTTGCGTAAACCCTGTCATTAAATCAAAGTAAAATGTTAGAAGTTAAATATCAAGATCATCCTGTTGCTTCATTATATAATTTATTTTTTATTTTATAGAATAAAGAACACCATGGTAAATTAGTGATAGGAGATCATGCTCCAACACATGTTAGACCAAGTAAGTAACATTTCATGAGACTTTTTCTAGTCAATGGATATGTATAATGTGGGGTTCTATAGATGTTAATTACTTTATTATGAGCAAATGGTGATAGTGAGTTCTATTCTTGCTTGTGTTGTGAAAGTTGATGACTTTGAATAAGTCATCTTCACTCATAGTTTCAGTTTACTCAGTAACACTGTAAATTAGTATGAATAATCCTGAAAAGATCAGATTTGGCCAAGGACCAGCTTGAACAAAGAATCCTTTGTTTCTCTGTTTTCCTGGAAATACAAGTTTTTGTGGTGGGGGTAAGGGTGAAAGGTGCATTTTGAAAATTTTCAACCAAGGGCCCCCCACTTTAAGATATGCTCCGCGGTAATTAAAAGTTAGTGTATAATATAGATACAGCTTTGATTAAAGATGGTCTTACCAGTTGATATCGATCATTGTAATTAACTGAGTCTAATGGGTTTATAAATTTTTGGACGTCAAACTAATTTGAAATATTTATGAAATACGAATAAGTTTTATTTTATTATTCCAGAGACAGATTCTGAAAAAATATCCAATGAATTGGAAAGCCAATATCAGGAAGGTCTGTCATTGAAATTAAGTGGTGGGGCACGGGCTCACAAAGGGTTGGGATTCCACGAAGAGAAACCAAGTAGTGAAACCACAGAAAAACAAGGTGAAAAATGCTCAGAAACTGGTGAAAAAAATGAAACTGACAATAATAAACTATCGCAGGATTCTACAGATTCAAAGGAACCAGAAAAAAGAAAGTTTGAGGAATGTCCTAAGTCAGAAAATGAAAGTAAACCCTCTACTGAAAAGAAAATGAAATTTGTTAAATCAAGTTCTTGAAGTTTCGTTAAAGTTTCATCAACATTTTATTTTTAAAGCAACATTGACATTAAAGTTTTCGATTGACAAATATCATTTAATGATATGATGTGCATATGCATTGCAATACTTAATCATTTTTGAGGCTATGTTTGAGAGGTGGTTACCAGCCAGACCCTTGACTTTACAATGTAGATTTCTTTTGGGTACTGCATTCTAAAAATGCAGCATTTTTAAAAAAAATTTGCTTGATTTATTCCAATTGTCAAATTACTACAGCATATTGAAACATGATCACCTTTTTTATACGCCCTCATCTCTCTATGAGGACGTATATTGTCGGCACCCCTGTCCGTCCGTCCGTCCGTCAACATTTGCTTGTAAACGCTCTAAAAACATAGTCATAAAACGAAGATCAAGTTCGAGTTTGAGCTATTTTCGATCGTTAGAAGCAGAGTTATTGCCCTTGCCCCAAATCTTGAATATGCTATTACTCTCTTAGTTTTCAACCGATTTTGATGAAACTTAAAATGGATGTTATTGGACCTAAATCGAAAGGTTTGAGAAACTTTAGTTTCATCCTGATTAAAATTAAAGCTTTTTCAAGATTCAGGCCTCTTTTATCAGTTTTGAGGAGTTATTGCCCTTTAACCTCTATACAGTAAGTGCTTCTATCAACATCAATTGCTTGTAAACGCTCTAAAAACTAGAATTTTTGATGGAATCAAATGAAATTCGGTATGTATATACATATTCAGAAAACAAAGATCAAGTTCGAATTTGAGCTATTTTTGACCGTTAATAGCTGAGTTATTGCCCTTGCCCCAAAGTCTTGAATATGCTATTACTAACTAGGTTTCAACCAATTTTGTGGAAACTTAAAATGGATGTTATTGGACTTAAATCGAAAGGTTTGAAAAAAGTTTAGTTTTATCCTGATTACATTTTTCGTTAGGCGTATATGGCCGTGGTCCACTATCTTTGTATTATTCTCTGGAGTAAACCACATTTTAATGCCTTATTTCATTTTAGGATAGGAATTTTACAGGTGGTGCTCTCATCCATTTCATTATGAATAAAATATTGTTTATACCAAAATTCCTTATTTTGTAGGTAAATTAGTCACAGTTACAAAGTGTTTTTCACAGTCACATTGTCACAGAATTTTATGGTCATAATACTTCATTACAACTTTGACCGAATTTCTGTGAGCAAATCATTGTGACTAATTCACTTGTGACTATTTTTACATGTGGCAAATTTACTGTGACACTTTAAATGCAATCTGTTGGTTTTGTCAAATAGCAAGTATTTATTAGACAAATCTACAAAATGAAATTGACTATGGAATGATATTCATATATGCTAAAGATATACAATGTATGCAAAATGTATTTTATTTTAAATTATTGAAAAAAACAACAACAATGAAATGTTTTGTAAAATTTTAATAAGCAATTTATCAAATATCACAGTTTTGTTAGTAATGTATTATTGAATTATATGTATATTTGATTGTCTTTATGCTATGTACAACAGTACTACTTGAAATGATTGTCTTATTCAAAGAGACATTACATTTGTTCAAGCAAGTTTAACCAAATTTTCTTTGACATAATAAAACTCTTAGATTATGCATAGCTGAGGATCACTCCCTCCTTACAGTAACACTGCACAAAGTGTTTCCATATCATGTAGAAAACACTATGAAAAGAGTTTCCCTATCACATAGCAAACATTGTGCAAAGTGTTTCCCTATCACATAGCAAACACTATGAAAAGTGTTTCCATATCCCGTAGCAAACACTGTACAAAATGTTTCCCAATCACATAGCAAACATTGTACAAAGTGTTTCCATATCACATAGCAAACATTGCAACAAAGTGTTTCCATATCACAGCTAACATTGCACAAAGTCAAAGTGTTTCCCTATCACATAGCAAACACTACACAGAGTGTTTCCATATTACCTGAACTATAAAATGTTCCACTTTCCAGTCTTTCTATAACTTGTTAAACATTTATGTGCCATTCTACGAATTTTAGTGTCTGGATCATGGTTGAATTTCTCTAGCGCGTCTGCTATATCATATTCTAAATGAGCCGGGCTTCCATCACATAATGTATGTAAAACTTGTTGTCTCACATCTTTGTCTTCATCATTTATCATTTCAAACACACGAATCCAAAAATCATCATGGTCTTTCTTGACTCGACATGGACACATTTCTCTTAATGCTCTCTTTCTGACTTGTGGATGCTGATGTTTGGTTAAATCAATGATAGTTTCAATGGTGGTGGTTTCTTTACACATTCTTAAGGCAGTTGAATAACTTTCATTGGCCATTTTTTAAATCTGAAAAATTAAAAGGATAAAATTTATTCTCTTGTTACTCACTTTGTTAGATTCTTTTGCACAGTTGGTTAGAGCATTGATGTTTACAATAATAATAATAATAATAATAATATCTTTATTACAAAAGGGTAGAAAATTAGGCCATACATTACCGATGAGCATCAAGATAATCCTGAATACCCAACGATAGACCTGCAAACGTCATTTGCTTGGTTAGAAACTAAATGGCGTTTGTTATGGTTATGAGTTATTTCCCTAGAAAGTGAAAATTTGATGACCCTATATATTCACTCATAATTCGAGCCAGATAATCCGGAACAGATTATCCCAGAAAGATCAATGACAAGAGGTAATTAGTAACTATCAAGCAAGGTAATAAAAATAACAGCATCAGAATGACTTTTTTAAACTTTGTCCAGTTTTGGAGTTAAAATCTTTTTCATCAATACCAAAAAGCCATAATGCAATCCATACTTATAGATGAAATAGCTCAAACTGCAGCAACCACTTACCTTATAAAAATTAACCGTCCGTAGGTAAAATATGTGATGATTTTTGTCCTTATTTTTGAAACCTGTAGATACTGAGATTGAGATTCTTTTTCACCAATTTATTGACACTACAAACTCATATAATAATCATGATAAAGTGTATACCTTTAAAACAATTGACCTGCCCTTATATAAGAAATACATTGCACAAGTTTCGCTCAATAATTTTTTCTAGTTATGGTGCAATAAGATACTGAATGATATGATAAATATATCACTTGTCAGTTTGTCTATTTTTACTTTCGATACCGGGTATGTCAAATGTCGTTTAGGGGTGAAATACGGTATCTAAAATTTCAACCTTTTCAATTCGGATTTCAATTGAAATGAAATAAAAAGTTCTTTTCATTTTTATACGCCCATACTTATGTGTGGGCGTATATTGTGGTTACCGTTGTCGGTCCGTCGCTGAAGTTGACTCTGCCCATAAAAACATAAACTGGTCTGGTGTAACCGTGACTATTTTATAAGGGACGTAACTCTTCTCATTAGTTGGGTTTTTATTTTTCTGTAAGTAAAGAAAGCATTGCTGTTTTGCCTTTGTTGACAGGCTTTGGAGGCAGAACAGTTACAGAACACTGGTGCTAGAATGCTAGCAAAGTTTGTCTTTCTATCAATTCAATGGTGGTGGTAGCCTGAGTGGTACATCTAGAAAAAAAAACTAGGACCTATTATTGTAATTTCTTTTTGAGAAATTTATCAATCAATGTGATTGTGAGAAACATCACTTATTTAATTAACAAACATATTATATATATGGGCTAGGCTAATCTAATGTCTTTGTTCCCAAAATAGCAGACTGAATCAAATAGGAAACTGTCTTAGGTAGCTCTTATTGTATTCTCAATGGTATTGAAATGGAGACATGTTTCAATTGTCCATATTATTTTTCAAATTTAAAAAAATCAAAGATTTACCTTTGACTACTTTGAGATGATCAATTACTCTCTGACAACAATGGGCTTTGAATCGCATTTTGTCTATCATTTTTTATGAATTGAAATATTAACCTCAAATAAGTTCTGAGAGTCTTAGATTGTCTTTGGGTTGATGAAAATGACAACTGTTAAAAAAATGTTTATTTTGAAATATGATTTTACAGAGGAGAAATTTCAGTCCGAAATGTGTCATTTTCACATGAAATTTCTAGGAGGGAACTGTATTTATTTGATATTGAAAATTTTCAAACCATATATTTTCATGGACCCAAAGGCGTTTTAAGACACATGGTTTGCAATAGAAAACCATAATTTGATCATTTGTGACATGAGATAAAAAATTCAATTCAGACCTCAATGTGGTTAGAGAGTAGACATTCCCACTGTACATCTTGAAACTATTTTAACTTAACTCTGACATTATAGATAAGCAGTTGGATATTTTAGATATTGTAAGTTAACCAGTTTTGATGGCAATGAACTTAAGTAATGGCACAAAATACTATTCATCTGAAGGCACCTATAACCAAGAAATTTGAATTTGGATCATGGAAGTTGACATCAATTAAAAGTCATATTTTAACATCAGAAGGACCAGAACGAGAAAGGTGATATTTCCTTTAATATTCATAAGTCAAGGCCTGATTACCAAGAACTATTTGTACCCATGCCTAACTGATCATAGCCGAACTGACTTCTAGTTGGCCCTGTGCCTGCTATTAGGGGAGTTTACATGGGTAGCAGTAGGCTCTGCATAGCTGTAGCACTTGTATGGCATGCATATAGGTCTAGGCCATTGAAACATTCACTACCAGCAATTTTTAAAATGAAATCGCAACTGCAATCCGGCACTGATCACCAATTGTGTCTTCTTTAAACACTTTGACTAGGACCTCGTAAACAGGCCTTAAGTTTAAAATCTGTTAAATATTTTGAGCTTAGCTCATCTATCAAAGACAGGGTCCAGTGTGTTAGACTCATTTTCACTAGCCTGGATATGATACTGTCAGATTTTACTACCTGGTTTTCCCTTGTCGCTGATGTGGGTTGGAGGCATGGAAAAAGCATCTAGTTGTTTGGATGGAACAATAAACTGAGGCCCTGTGTGTTACAGACTGTACATGTTAAAGATTCCTCGACAGTTGGAAATAAAAAATAAGAGTATGCTATTGCTGCTATCCTGCCAAAATGTCTCTCATTAAACACTGCAAGAAATTTGCCCTTTCTCAATAGTCAAATAGGCGCAGAAAAGTAAAATGTAAAAGACAGTTTCATTTTATTTCTACTACCAATAACTAGAACTGTCATGTGATTGAATTTCTTATAACTTATTATAGTGTGTGGAGAAGATCTCTGAAAGCTTTTTTTTTAAATTTCTAACTGCTTTTATAATTTATACCTAGGTTTGAAAATGGTCTGGAATTACCTCAGATACCTGAAATGGTCTTTGCTGAGAATATTTTGAGATTGGATCATTCTGGTGGGTTTGGTGTGGAGTTCAATGCATTAGATGCTTTAAAACAAGTTGAAGCTCATAATGATCCTTTGAAAGTGGCAGCAGCTAAAGTATGGCAAGAAGCTAGGTATATAAAAACCTTTTTATTGATACTGGAAAATTGGGTTAACACTTTCAACCTGCGGCTGCTTTATCAACTGCATGAAAACATAATTCATGTACCTAAGCGCAGGTGAAACGACTGTTATCAAGTGTTATCACATTAATGTTGATATCAAATTTAAGGCTGGATCTAATTTGACTGTCAACAAAAAACCAATGATTTGACAAATAAGATCTTACAATCATGTCATATACAGTCCCATATTGATGGAAAATATACACGTGTAGAAGAGTTCAATAGAACCTTGAGGGTGGTCAAATAGATGACTGTGCCATTTTTTCTAGCTTTGTGATATGCTTCACGTTAAAGGGATTAAAGTTTGTATGTGCATCGGGGACATTGATAGCATCAATTTGAACCATTCTAATTTCCATTCCGATGTCTTTTGTTCTTGCTATTCCACTGTATGAAAGGCTACCTCAAATGTCCAAGAATTACAAGTCTCTGTTGGCCATCAAGCTTACGTTGCATACAGTACTAAACCTACGGTACAATATTTAATCTTGATGTTACTAGTTTCAAATTTGTCTTTGCGTTATTTTTTAGAGGTATTCTAAATTTTGTATGTGTATCAGGAACAGCATCAATTTGAATCATTCAATTTTCAATGAGACGTTTGTGGTTCCAGCAATTTGACTTAAACTAAGTGATTGATGATGTCACAGATCAAAAAATTTGATAGAAACATAAAATACCTCTGTCATTTGTGATGTCATCACCTCCCTTTTTTTCAGGTCTGAGTGTGAACATATTAAAAATGTAGTTAAACCATTTGATTGGACATTTACAACTGATTATAAAGGATCCATATTTGGTGATGTAAAGGTAAGCACTGATATCAGTTTTACTTATCTTGATTTGTCGAGTTTAATTTCAAACCCTTGAACAACGTGATATTAAAATCATAGGATGCTGAATGAAATTATAGGATGCAGATTGAAATTATAGGATGCTGAATGAAATCATAGGATGCTGAATGAAATCATAGGATGCTGAATGAAATCATAGGATGCTGAATGAAATTATAGGATGCTGAATGATTTCATAGGATGCTGAATGATTTCATAGGATGCTGAATGAAATCATAGGATGCTGAATGAAATCATAGGCTGAATGAAATCATAGGATGCTGAATGAAATCATAGGATGCTGATTGAAATCATAGGATGCTGAATGAAATTATAGGATGCTGATTGAAATTATAGGATGCTGAATGTATCATAGGGTGCTGAATGAAATCAAAGGATGCTGAATGAAATCATAGGATGCTGAATGAAATCAATCTGATTTATATGCAGATGTAATTGTTTCATTATGTAGGTTTGTTTATACTTAGGATGTCCCTTATTGCTAAAAGATCTGAGTAAATTTCTATACAACTTCATGAAGATATAAATCTTTGTTTTTGTAGTCAGTTTGAATTATTATCAGTTGGGATAAGAAACGATGAGATGAGTATGTCTTCAATTCAATTCAGCCAAATAAAGCCCATCTTAATCTTTTATTCTTAAAGGACATTACTAATCTATTTGTTTATTCTATTTTAATAGGTAGAAAGTACAGAAGAAAGAATAGATTTAGAGAAATTAAAAAAAAGAGAAGAAATATTGTTTTTTGATGATTTTTTGTTATTTGAAGATGAACTGTCTGATAATGGAAGCTCTATGTTAAATTGTAAAATAGTAAGTTTCGTTATTGTATATAAAACCAAGTGTGATCTTACTTATTATAAGGATTGAATTTTACTGCATTTCCACTGAGAATTGTGAAGGAAAGCTAGCCTAGAATTCAATTCAATCCACAGAAAGAGTCATGTATTTAGGGAAGAATGGTGTTGTATCAATTTAGTGGTATAAAGCTCTATCACTGGGATATTAAGCGCACCTATAGAAACAGAGAAAGTAACGACGGTTTATTTTATAGTTATAAATAATATTGTGCGATATTTCTCTACATTTATTAATTGTACATATCAATGTGGTGAGGGTCTTGCCACGTCGTAAAGTCGTCATGTCATTTTGTTAAGGTTAGGTCAGAGTTCAATCTGACAGTATTGCCTTTACAATGTGGTTAGACCATAATGTAGTTGCTTAAAAACCAGAATTTAAAAAGCCGGTAGAAACGGAATTTGGGTCTAATTTTAATTAAACTGTTGTTACCATACCCAAAAAGCTAAGTAATATATATATTTTGTTTTGTTTTTACAGCGTGTTATGCCATCCAGTTTCTTTATTTTATTACGTTTTTATATGAGAGTAGATGATGTTATTGTTAGAGTTAATGATACTAGATTATACTATGAGGTAAGTCATACTGTTATACCTTGAGTTCTGTTGTATCCTTGTCAAAGTTCAGCTGTTTCTCTGTCAAAGTTTTGTTGTATCCCTGACAGAGTTTTGTTGTATCCCTGAAAGGGTTTTGTTGTATCCCTGAAAGAGTTTTGTTGTATCTCTGTAAGAGTTCTGTTGTATCTCTGATAGAGTTCTGTTGTGTCTCTGACAAAGCTCTGTTGTATCTCTGACAGAGTTTTGTTGTATTTCTGTCAGAGTTTTTTTGTATCTCTGACAGAGTCAGTCAGAGTTTAAGGGCAACATCTAGGGGCCTGTTTGGTGTTTTTTTTAATAACTGTCAATTGTAATATTATATGATAATATTTGTAGAAAGATAGTAATTATATATTAAGAGAATACAGTAGTAGAGATGATCAAATTAAAGATCTTAAAGTAAGTGACATTTTCTATTTTCTGATTTAATTGTTGTTCATTAGTGAAATGGTATTTACGCATCAAAGAGATAGTAAATAGAGGATCTTAAACAAGTGCGTATGTCATTAGAAATTTATAAGATGAGTTGCCAGATTTAATATAACCAGAGCTTTGGTGAAAGAGTATGCTGTTCTGGCGAAATTTTCCTTTTTCCTTCACACAGCAATGGGTGAAATGGTATTTACATATCAAAGATATAGTAAATAGAAGATCTAACATGAGTGCGTATGTCATTAGAAATTTATAAAATGAGTTGCCAGATTTAATATTATCAGAGCTTTGGAAAAAGAGTTTTCTGTTTTGGTGAATTTTTTTAGTGCAAACTAGTGCTGGCACAATATATCGTTGTATGGATGTATCGCGATACATCTTGCCACGATACGCGTATCGTATCGCCAGGTCGTGTACGATACTTGACGCTACCTCTCATTTCATAAAAAGTGTAGATTTTTTTTTACAAATCACTATTTTTCGTAATCGAGTTTATTTTGAAAATATTTATAAGACGTGGATATGGACCACTACTATCAACTAAATTACCAAATTTCACTTTACTAAAGCTATACAAAAATAGATATTGTTAATCTGTAGATGAAGATTCAATTTTAGTGCTTTTATCCCATATCGCGATACGTATTGTATCGTGACCTTTGTATCGTGATTCGTATCGTATCGTGGCATGATTGGCAATACCCAGCACTAGTGCAAACTGCAATGGGTTTGCTTGTCTTCATTTCCCAAACAAGTACAGAAATGTAAGATGTAAAACTCCATTTCATTTCAGATTCCGATACAAATATTAACAGATATGAATCAAGTTGGACCTAGATTAACATTAAGACAAGAGAAATATGATAAATTAGTGTTCCCTGGTGAAGACAATAAACCTCCTAGTTGATAACGCGTTAATTACTGTGAACCTATTATTATTCATGTAGACTTCATTTTCGTGGATATTATTGGTCATAGACTTAATCACAAGTCCTTGTGCTACTAAATATATAAAGATTATGCAGTATTGAATGTTATTAAAGGAATATATGCCAGCTTCAGAATTAAAAGATTTTGTGGAGGTTTTTTTAACCAGATTTTGAAACATTGTCAAGTTATTCATTGCCAAGAATCTATTACTGTAAGGCTACAAATTATTGCGAGATAAAAATTAATGCGTTAAATGCGACCTATCCGCGATCGCATTAATTTGTATCCGCATTTTAAAAAATAGCGATGGCCATCGTAATACGCCCACTTTTATAATGGCAGCCAATTCGTCCGGGGGGGTTGACAAGAGTTGTCAGTAAATGAAAGATTCTGAGAATGACATGTTCTCTAAATTCAAGAGCAATAACCTTATTATGTTAAATATTTTTTTTGATCGGTCTGAATTTCAAAAGGGTTTATCCATGGATGATTACAAACGTTCACACCAAGTTTAATCGAAATCCACCAAAAAACCAAATCCCTATTGAGTTTCAAAAGCAAGAAAAACCCATGAAATATTTTTTGATTAATCTGATTTTCAATAGGGTTCATTCTTAGGTGATTATGAACACTCATACCAAGTTTCATCAAAATCCATCAAGAAACCAGCTCTCGATCGTGTCCACAACATATTTTCAAAAGCAAGGGCAATAACCCATCAAATATTTTTCGATTAGTCTGATTTTCAAAAGGGTTCATCCTTGGGTAGTTATAAACACTCACAGCAAGTTTCATCAAAATCCATCAAGAAACCAGCTCTCTATCGTGTCCACAACTTTGTTTAAAGCTGAAAAATTAATGCGTTTTAAAGAACAAGGGCAATAACTCATCAAATATTTTTCTATGTTTCTGATTTTCAATAGGGTTTATCCCAAGGTCAATACAAACACTCATACCAAGTTTCATCAAAATCCATCAAGAAACCAGCTCTCCATCGTGTCCACAATATATTTTTAAAAGCAAGAGCAATAACTCATGACATATTTTTCGATTAGTCTGATTTTCAATAGGGTTTATCCTTGGGTGTTTATGAACACTCACAGCAAATTTTATCAAAATCCATCAAGAAACCAGCTCTCTATCTTGTCCACAATTTTTTAAAGGCTGAAAAATTAACGCGTTTTAAAGAACAAGGGCATTAACTCATCAAATATTTTTCGATGTTTCTGATTTTCAATAGGGTTTATCCCAAGGTCAATACAAACACTCATACCAAGTTTCATCAAAATCCATCAAGAAACCAGCTCTCTATCGTGTCCACAACATATTTTCAAAAGCAAGGGCAATAACCCATGAAATATTTTTCGATTAGTCTGATTTTCAATAGGGTTCATCCTTGGGTGCTTATGAACACTCACAGCAAGTTTCATCAAAGTCGATCAAGAAACCAGCTCTCTATCATGTCCACAACTTTGTTTAAAGCTGAAAAATTAACGCGTTTTACAGAACAAGGGCAATAACTCATCAAATATTTTTCGATGTTTCTGATATTCAATAGGGTTTATCCCAATGTCAATACAAACACTCATACCGAATTTCATCAAAATCCATCAAGAAACCAGCTCTCTATCGTGTCCACAACATATTTTCAAAAGCAAGGGCAATAACCCATGAAATATTTTTCGATTAGTCTGATTTTCAATAGGGTTCATCCTTGGGTGTTTATGAACACTCACAGCAAGTTTCATCAAAGTCGATCAAGAAACCAGCTCTCTATCATGTCCACAACTTTGTTTAAAGCTGAAAAATTAACGCGTTTTACAGAACAAGGGCAATAACTCATCAAATATTTTTCGATGTTTCTGATATTCAATAGGGTTTATCCCAATGTCAATACAAACACTCATACCGAGTTTCATCAAAATCCATCAAGAAACCAGCTCTCTATCGTGTCCACAAGATATTTTCAAAAGCAAGGGCAATAACCCATGAAATATTTTTCGATTCGTCTGATTTTCAATAGGGTTCTTCCTTGGGTGATAACAAACACTCACAGCAAGTTTCATCAAAATCCATCAAGAAACCAGCTCTCTATCGTGTCCACAACAATTGTGGACAGCCAGGCGGACAGACAGACGGACAGACAGACAGGGGCGACTACAATATACGCCCACATTAATGTGTGGGCGTATAAAAACAAAACAATAAAAAATTAAGCATCTCATCAATGAAAATAAAATCAAATGATGGTCAAGTATTTAAATTGAGACCGCAGGCTGGATTAAGTAATTAGGTAATCTCTAAATTTTAAGCTGATTAGTAATCAATGACAAAAGATTTTCACTTGACCATTGTTCATGATTAGTTATTTCATTTCTCAAACTCGTTGATCATGTATATTAAAAAATGCGACACCTATCGCGGATCGCATTAATTTGTACTCGCATTTTAGTCTCTATACCCCATGTCGCATTAATTTGTTGACGCATTAATTTCTAGCCTTACAGTATCTGAAATATTAAGATTTTGTTGGTTTTTTTTTTAACAAAGCTTCATCAGAATTCAGAATCTGGAATTTTTTAGCTAATCTAACCTGTCACAACTCGCCTACAAAAATTGATGCCTTCAAACAAATGTGTACCCATAAATATCGGCATTTGAAAGTCAAAATTATGACTCGCCATTTAGTAAGACTATGCGTTATATAGGAACACAATATACAGAAAATGAAGGATAAATGTTATGGTAGGGACATAATTGAAGGAATTATATGATTTTTGTGCATTAGTAGTATTTCTGAAGGCTATTTGCATATATTCAAGGCCCAATTCGACCCTAAAAAATGCTGAACATTCCCCTTTAATATGTCTGTTACTTCATAGAAGAAAGAAGCATAGTCAACAAGTTATTTATGTGATTCAAACCACGAACACTTTTAGTTCACTTTATATTTAAAAAGTTGTTGGATCTAAACAAGCCAGCATTTTTTGTGTTCAATACTATTTGTGAGTATATTTTGCAATTGCTTGACAATAAAGTGTTTATCAAATGAGGACCAGTGTATGTTTGTGATCCCTTGCCAATAAGTTAATGTTGCGGTTTTCCTTTATTGCACAATGCATGGCGTTTGCCTGTCCTTATTAGCCACAACATGCCAGGACGTTCATTTCCCAAACATATGGGGTCAGCAGGGTCTTTTGTATGATTTTTTTTATTATCACCATGGAATATGCTATCATTTGTTATTTGTTTAATTGTAAACAAACCTAAAGCTAGAGTTTAAATTTGAAAGTGACATGGATAGCAGACGTCGATTTTAATGCATTATCATTTGGGATTATGGTTAAGGTAGAAAATTTCAATACTGTCAAGGTGCACAACAGAATCTCCCAACAAAACTAATATAAAAAGATTGAAGTTAATTTATTCTAAAATGCATCAAAATATTACAAAGCACTATTTATGAATATATAAATATAAGTTATAATGCTGTAGATAATAAATACTATATAAAGTTATTCACAATTAATATTTTACATTATTAAGTGTAATAAATTATGTTATTATAACATGTTACATTCTTATTTTGCCATACACATGCATTTTGAATTTATTTATAACATCATTGATATTTTTACCTTTCCCAAAGACTCAGTTAATAACATAGATAAAAAAAAAAAAAATACAGCATGAATTAAATATTCATAAGCTTACAGGATTTTAAATTTTTAATACTTGATTTACAAAAAGGATAAAAAATTTGCTTTTTAGACTAATAGAGCTCAATCTCAGGCTACATTTTCTAAATCAAATACCATATAAAGTTTCCATGTCACTATAGTAACATATAGCTGAAATTGAGCTTTATTACTTGGTAAAGCAAATATTTCATTAAAGTTATCTAAAATAGAGAAGATTCCACAATAAAAGTAACAAACAATACGTTTAAAATGAGACAATGATTCTTAATATCACAAAAACAATTTTTGGCAAATGGAGACAACACATTAATGAGACAATACGAAAATAGTTATGGAAGTTTCCCTTCATTTTGGCAAACACATGAGAACAGTACAAAAAAATATGCAACATACATTGAAAATTCAAGAGAATTTAAAGGGGAATGTTCAGCAATTTTTTGATTGATTTGAGCCTTAAACATATGTTAACAGTCTTCAAGAGTACTAAAACTATACGAAAATCGAAAAACTTCCTCTTTAAGACGTCTTAGAAAAAAACTTCCTTGTATTTCTTTTTGTTTACAAATTTTTCTTCTGCCTAAAAATTAGGCTGCCCGATAATTGAACGTCTTGGTGATAAAGTCTAATAAGAAATCAGTGCAGAAGGTACAAGACTGGATAATCAAAAGATTATTCTTTTTGCAAATGGCGGTTGTTTTAAATATCGATTCGATGTGTCCAATTTCAAACCAGGATAATTATGAATTCGCATGGATTTGGAGGATAAAATTTTAATGGTAAGCCGTGAACACTAGTTTTGATTAGATTATCAAAAAAATGTTGGTGTCTGTAAATAGGTTATGGTTGTCCAACGCAGTGGCAACAGAGTTAGTGAACATGCCCCTTTAAGGATGCACATAGCTATAAGCAGCAATCAAGTCAAAACAATATCTAATTTGTAGGTGCATTATTTTGAAGTAGAACAAAAATTCACTGCAATCGCTCAAATGTTGGAGGTTTTTTAATAACTTGGCATAATGAACCATTCTATGTCAAAACAAGTCTTATTTCATCTTAGATGCGATAAATTTTCATTTGGTCAATCACAGAGTAAAATGTTCAAAATCTAGCCGAAATTTTATAACACACTTAATTGTAACAAAGTCACTAACAAGTACTTACTCAATGTACATTAAGCCAAGGTAATTTTCTCATTTGACTTCCTTGAGGCCAGGCATATCTTGATTGATACTCTGATGAGGTAGGGGGAAGAATTTCAGATTTACCTAGCATACGTCCATCAACTACAAAATTTGGACGTGGATTTATAACAAAATGGCTGGTTGGCAAGTTGAGATTGGGTGGAATATATTCATCATCATACAGAGTAGTTCCAGGAAAGATGACGTTAATTCCAGCTCTCTCGGCAGCAGATTTGTGATTGGTCAATGAAGCTGTCAACAGTTGACGAGACTTCATCTCCCTGCCCCTGGTCTGATCCATGGCATTCATACTGTTGATAGTTTTGATGTCACTCAATGTTTGTGTAAATGGTGGCTGTGCTGCTTCGCCAGAGCGTATCATTGTAGTAGCTCTCGGATATAAACTATCAATGGTTCTGTAGCCTGAAATATTAAATACAATCAGATTTTCTACTTGACCATAAAGAGTCAGGAACCCTAGATATGACTTCAAATCCCTATAAACCACTATTGTTTATTGTGAGCTGTTTCATTTGTGTATCAAGATGATATTATGCAAACATATTCATGGAGATATGAATAACTCAAGAATACAGCAATAAATGCATTGTTCAATCCCAGCATGGGTCGAGATGATACCTTCGGATTTTTCAACCCGGTTTCCCACTGTCAGTGATGAAGGCGTCAAGTCGTTCTGATGGGACAATAAACCGTGCACGCTAAAGATCCCTCGACAGATCAAAAAATAAGAGTAGACTAGTACAGCTGTCCTGGCAAAATGTCCCTCATTGCACACTGTAAGGTTTTTGTCCATCCTCAATTAGCCCATATAGGTGCATAAAAGCAGGATGTAAAACTCCATTCATTTTATTTTATTTTTTTCCAATAAAAGCATTGGAATTAACAGGAGTTTGACTTTTTTTGCATATAATTACCACTGTTTGAGCTTATGTGGATGGGTAAAAAATGGCAAGTGCAAAAGTGGGAATTTTGCAAGGACATTAGCATTAGCCTATTAGTGGTGAAATAAAAAGTTAATTGAGCTTACCTTTGTAAACTTTCTCTGGAGGTTTAAAATCACCATACTGTATTCTAGATCCCATGACACCATATCTTTTAGTACGCAAGTCAGCTAGTGGAGAACCAATTGCTAAATAGACAAAAAACAAATCATTATTGAATATTTTTTTCATTTGACGTATATATATTTCATAATTCTGTGGCTAATTGAGTCGCTATTAATGTTGAAAGGCTTAAAAATTAAAAATCAAGGGCGATAATCTCGTAAAGTTAACTTAAGCTGATTTTAGCATTCCAGTTATTTGATTAAGATTTATCATGCAATCAGATATAGTGTTTTTCTTAAAATCTGGATTTTATTTTAGCTAAGTTTTAGAGAATATGCCCCAGATGGATGGCCAGTCTATAATTAAATAAAAAGTTGCCAGCATATGTGAGAACTGTGTAAATTTCAAGGTCCGGAAACACAACTTTTTTCAGTAACATAACAGATAGCTCAAATTAAGCTTTTTAAACAAATACTATAATCAAATAAAGAGTTGCCAGCATATGTGAGAACTGTGTAAATTTCAAGGTCTGAAAACACAGCTTCTTTCAATAAAATACCAGATAGCTCAAATTAAGCTTTTTAAACAAAAACTATAATTAACTATACTTCAAATGACTAAATTATATTATTTTAGTTATAACCGGTTATCACATACAGTTACATGTACATTACAAACTATCAAAATGTGTGATAAACAATACATATATGAATGGTATAAAAAGATTTTGGTTTAGTTAATCCCACTTAAACTATTATTTTTATTGTTGATAATGATAATCCTCTAAGTAGTTTTGAGATAATCCTGTTTACTATTTAGGAACTGTGATCTATTACATCATACATATAAACAAACAGTAATAATGGACAATCAGATCAAAACATCATATATTTATGAGTAAATGGGAAACATATTATACCCTTAAAATATCTTATCAAACCAGGGGTATGCATTTTACACAATTGACTGTCCTATTAGCAGAAGAAATGATATTTGATTTTACACCCTACTTTTCTGCTGCTAGAAGAAAATTTTGCCAACTGTCAAGAGACCTTAAATGTGTACAGCCAGTAGCACACAAGCATTCAACCGAACAATTTTTCCCCTCCAATCATAGTTCAGACGGTACTCTCAGCCTTCTGTGTCTTCTTGCAAAATCTCTGCACAGACAAATGTCATCTTTCTTCATGTTATTCAGCTTTATACAGGGTCCAAGGATAACACCAGGCCCACTTAAAAAAGCCTTGCAATCCAATTTGATGAAGATTGGAATGCACCTACAGTAATTACTATAGCCTAGCAGACAATCTAAATTGCTACCAACTAAGCTATTTTTATAGTTCAAACCCAAAGCACCACCTTGTAGCCTAGCAGACAAAAACCAAATCTGCCACCAACTAAGCCATACCGCAAAATTTTGTATTTTGAACAGTATCAGTACTTACAAGTTCTGGCTCGTTCAAGTCTCATCATCTGTTGTGTTTGGGTACGAGTGGGTTGTGATACTTTCATTCTATTATTTCTATAATTAGTAAATCTATCAGTCACTCCAATATGGTCACTAAACTGATCTATTCTGTTGGAAGCTGTTGCAGCAAAAGGATCTATGTTCTGAAATAAATCATAAAACCAAAGTTATAAATAAGCACATCATGAGCATTTGCAATACATGTACAAATATAAAAAGTTGATTCCTTATAAAATTTAATATAAGAAATGAAAAATGAAATGAATGGAGTTTTACGTCCTGCTTTTCTGCACCTTTATGGCTAATTGAAGACGGGCAAAAGCCATGCAGTGTGCAGTGAGGGAAATTTTGCCAGGACAGCGGCATTAGCCTGCTCTTTTTTTCGATTTCCAACTGTCGTGGGATCTTTAACGTGCACAGCCAATAGCACATGGGACCTTGGTTTATTGTCCCATCCGAACGACTAAACGCTTTTTCTATGTCAGGGGGAAACCGGGTTGAAAAATCCGAAGGTATCATCTTGACCCATGCCGGGATTGAACCCTGGACCTTCAGGTTAGCGAGCAAGCGTCTAACTCACTGAGCCACCACGGCTCCAAATTTAATATAAGAGGGGGCAAAATTAAAGTTGGTTATATAGGGTATGGGAATAATACATCATTTAATTGGTAATGTCAAGCAAATGTTTGTGGTGGGTTCTAATTGTGATTGGCTAGGAAGTTGAATAAGTCATCTTTCTTCATAATTCCAGCTGTAAATGGATATGTATAATCCGGGAAAGATCAATGCCAAGAGGTTTGGTCAAGGACCAGCTGGGAGAAAGGATTTTTTACCTGTTGAACTTGGTTTAAGTTATTTATAGCCCACTCATGTTTCTCTCTTAATTCATTCTCTTGTTTATCTTTTAATTCATTCATATTTAGTTGTGTTTTTAAATCATACAACATAGCACTAGTTTTATCCATTGTTGATACCAAATCTAAATTTATAGAAAACAAAAATTAATTTCAATATAAAATTTTGGTAAAAGAGATATTTTTTTCCTCATAGAATAGAGATCAAAATTTGTTTTTTTCAATTCCTTCAATTCAAAAATTCTAAAGTGGTGACCATTAGGCAAGTTATGCAAAAAGTTACAACTTTCATACTCTTATTAGTATACCCTTCAAAGAAAAGGAACTTTTTTTATATATACATGTACAATTAGTGATATTGACCACTGACTTGAGAAATTTATGATATATCTGCAATGGCTGCAAGACTGCACTGGTTTGTACAATAAATATGAATATTATAAAATCTTACTTACTGTGTTGATGAGCCATGGTCTGTTTAGGATCGAAATTATTCTGCCAAGTACGTGAAGTCTTGAGGATATTATCATCCAAATTTATATGATCCAATCCATTATTAATCTTGGTCAATTCATTGGCTATTTCTTCCGTACAATAATAGTTTCCACTTTGTAAAATATCTTTGATGTCTGATTTGACCGTCTGGATTTCAGACGTAACGGGATTTCGTGAAGCATACATAATGTCGTGTTACAGATTAATCCGCTAATCTGTTTAGTTTTAAACTAAATCCCACAGAACTTTCACCTTTCCTTTTACTGTTAGTTGCCAACAAGGAGAAGCTAGACCATGACAACCGTAGCCAATGTACACAAACAGGTGCACGAAAGAGTTACTATCAATGGGAGATAACTCTAGTTTCCATCAGACAACAACGATTGATTTTAAGCAAATGAGAAAAACCAAGTTCAAATTGAAAGTGAATAACATCGGGAAAAAGTTAAATTTTACGTCCTATGAGACTAATAAAGACGGCTAACGCCATGCAGTGTGCAATTATATAACGAAGAATGACATTTAATTAACTATAGGAGTGTAAAATGTCAAATATTCATATTTGCCTCACCCCGAAAAATAGTAGCCTAATACCCTTTTCGCACTGCACAACTCTGGATTATTGAATTCGGTTATAACCCAATAGAAAAATTCGATTCAGTTTGATTCGATTCGGTTCGGTTTGCTTTCGCACTGCAATACTATCTAGATCGACGCTTTCGCACTGCCGAGCCAAGTTATCTGGATAACTTTTTTATTTTTAGTAAAACGTCATGTCACGACACAAAACATTATGATATTATTTTTATATTCTAGAAAAAAGTTTATTCGCCAGTGCGAAAGCAACTGGAAGTTATTCGGATAGAACTGGATAGAGTCTAATACTTACTCGGGCTATGAAATTTGGTGACAATTGCAAGCCAATTTCAGAGGAATTCTCATTCTGAAAAGTGTTACGGATAGCTTAAATAAAACCCTATCAGGAACGTTTACTTTCCGCTCGACTCGAAAATGTGATTTCATGCTATATATATATTCAAGACCCAAATCTACCCTCGAAAATACCTAATGTTTCTCTTTAAGATATAATGCCAAGAAATTTTTAATCCCCGATTAGTTTTAATCCGAATACTAATCGAATGAATTACGATGGGGATTCCTTTAAATTCTCAGAGTAAACATTGAAAAAATGAATAAAAATAATTCTATTCAATTCCATATTATATAAATACAGAATTGATTTTTGTTCCGACAAATTGCATGAGTGGCTAATCAGGCATGTTCCTCCATTTCCTTACAATTAAGAAATTCCGTGTAACTATAGCAACAAACATTTTTTAAATCTTTTCTTCAAGAGCATAGAATTATAATTCTACGATATCCAATGCTATCATCTGTCCATTATAGAATGCAGGTTGAAAAAGACCTTAGGGCAATTTTCAAAACGAAGTTGTCAGAATGAGATAATAAGGTTAAAACTACAGACTGAAGACCATTGAACGATGGTTGGAATGATTTGCCCCATAGGTAATTGCTTCCTACTTATCTGCACCATTGTAAATAGCAAGGACGGCAATGGCCTCTTGGCAAATTTGGGGGTAGGTCTACTCTTGGGTTGCTCACTTTGAATAGTACCATTATCAAGCCAACACTATGCTCGATCTGAATTCAATAACATTGTCCTAATTTCCATGCTCATCCATAAATCCAACTTACATCAAAAACAGGAAAATTGAACCTTTAGGTTACCTAGCAGACATCATACTCACTGAGCTACAGTGGCAACCCCAATCCCAAAGTCATTATAAATTATATTAACTGGAAAGAAAATGTAACGAGCCACCCTCTTGCTATTGGCTGTATTGTACACTCTCTGAAGGATCTCCTACTGATTGCAAAGCAGTGGGACTACAAAAAGACAGCAGTAAAGGTCTCGCACAACTGAAAGGACTAAACATTTTCCCATAACATTTTTTTCGACCTGCATGAGGGGAAATTCATGGAATTTTATCGATTCACCCTACAATTGACCCAAAGTTAGCGAGTTTTTTTTTAAATAGACACAAAAGTGCACCACGGTTACTAGTGTTGCAGATAATGCTTGTATGGTACTCTGTAGAAATATAGTAACTTCAGCAGATTTAGGACGGGAAATCCGAAAGGTTCAAATATAAGATATAAATTTCGGAAGAAAATGTCTTTTGAATCCCTCTAAATCAACGCCAGAAGTACAATCTTCATTTGTTCAGGTGATATTTTTTTGTAAGAAAATTATATCGTTCATTCTCAAAGATCGATGAACGGCCCGGGGCATAAAAAACTCACCGTGAATAAATTTTGTTTGACTGTCACTATAATTGTATAACCATAATTGCTATATCTCCGTCGGAATAGGTTACGTAAATCGTCCAATGTAAAATCGTCATAATTATGCCATAACTTTTGCAAAGATCCTTAGATATTTCTAGCGGATTAGTTAAAGCGATACAACCTCTTAAAAAAATTAAGTTCTCAAACTTGGTCAATCAGAGTATATATTCATCAACGGTGTCCAAATTATACAAACAGAATCAAATAAACCCATAAAACTATGTAATTTTCCATATAATTACAGATTATTATTGATAAATGTCTTAAATTGGATTAAGACATTTATCAATTATTGTATTTAAACATAGTTTTCTGGATTTATGAGATTAATTAGGTTATCTGTTTAATAGTTATGCCACCTTAATGAATTTAATATTATACTGAAAATTTTATTTTTTTGTTCATTCTAAGACGTAGTAGGGCCTATCGTTTTAAAATAGAATTGCATAAACATTGACTGAAATCGGAATATACGTGATGGAGGCTATATATAAAGTTTTTGAAATCTCTTATTAAATGGCCCCGGCATGGGTCGAGATGATACCTTCGGATTTTTCAACCCGGTTTCCCCCGGTCCGTGATGCAGGTCGGAGGGGCTGACATGGAAAAGCGTCTAGTCGTTCGGATGGGACAATAAACCGAGGCCCCGTGTGCTATTGGCTGTGCACGTTAAAGATCCCTCGACAGTTGGAAATCGAAAATAAGAGCAGGCTAATGCCGCTGTCCTGGCAAAATTTCCCTGATTGCACACTGCATGGCGTTTGCCCGTCCTCAATTAGCCCATATAGGTGCAGAAAAGTAGGACGTAAAACTCCATTCATTTCATTTCATTTCTTATTAAATGGATACAATAGCAGGCATTGGGCATATCAACCCTACCGTTTGAAATATGAGTTCAGATAGTGGTATATATAGATGAACTGTTATTCGTCTTCTAAACTCACTCAGTTGATAACTGACTGGCGACCAGTATTCACGTGGAGTTAACATATAATCGTGGAGAGACCGACCGTGTGAGACAGATCCATTTGTCTTCTCTGAACATTATTATTTATTATATCACCATTGCCCATCAATAATAGTCAACTTATAAGGTAAGAGCAAGATAATATTTCTTCTATTCTTCTTATATTGTTGATTTATTATCTGCGTCTTGTAGACATTGTAATCGATAGGATCATGTTTCAAATTGAACTTCCATGATATATGAGTTATTCCAATGGAATTGGTGCTATTGATAACAATTTTCAAGAATTATTGGAATGGTTTATTGTATACGCCCGCTATTTTCTAAATGCTATTTTGTGTATAAGAAATATTTTCATTTGAAGAAATTCTTTGGAAAGGAGGTATGGGGATTTTCAAACAGAATTTTCATTGTTATTTACTGATGATAAAAGACAAAGTCTACTAAAAATTTGTGTTATTCAGGAATACCCACATAGGCTACGTACCCCCCCCCCCCCCCCCCCCCCGCTCAACTAACACCTCGTACGCCTATGAATACCCATATGTTAAAATTTTCCCTAAAAATAATTATTTTCATCACACACTTATATAAAAAGTAATGATGTCACTTGTGAGGGTGGAAGATGTATGCCCTTTCCTATTCTCCACATGATGCTTTTAGAAGCTTGTACACATTCCCAAAATTTGTTGATTCGGGCGTTCTTTGGAGTTCCCCTGCTCCTCTTTCCCATTGTCTCTGCATTATGTAAGGACATTTTCTTTGTGTAGGCCTATGCCAGGACAGCTAGTTTTGAAAAGTTTCAAATATTGGACAATACTCATTAAGCCATATGAGCAAGTCGGCAACAGAAAAGAGAGTCAACAACGAGAATGTTCTACTCTAATTGACAAAAAAAAAATCATAACTGCAACAAAAATCTGCAAGAACTAGTTTCCTTTATGATAAACATCTGAAACGTAATAAAAATAAAGAAAAGTATCTGGATTATTTTTCTAACTACTATCTGTGGTTGTCAATCAAATAGTTGGTATTTATGACTGACAGGTAAACGTAGCAACAATGATGTGTCTGCCATAATGCTCACATATTTTACAGTTCATATGATTTATATTACTGGATATTTTAAAGTGTATCTGGGTTATTAATGACTATGGTATAAATGACTATGGTATTACGTATACTATGACTTTTTGGTACTTGCAAAGTTATAAATTACTATGGTGCAAAGTTATAAATTACTATGGTTTATGAAATGAATGTATTACTATGACTTTTTGGTATATAAAGTTATTAATGACTATGGTATAGATGACTATGGTATATGAGATGAATGAATAAGTATGACTTATGGTATAATGGTATAAATGACTATGGTATTATGTATTACTATGACTTTTTGGTACTTGAAAGTTATAAATGACTATGGTATTGGATTGGTATATGAGATGAATGTATAAATTTGACTTTTTGGTACTTGCAAAGTTATAAATGACTATTGGTTTATGAAATGAATGTATTAGTTTGACTTGTTGGTACTTTCAAAGTTATAAATGACTACCATATTAATGACTGTGGTATAAATGACTATGGTATAAATGACTATGGTACGGTATATGGGATGAATATAATAGTAAATACCAGTATTTATTTATTATACATCAGCATGGCATAACATGACTTTCTAGGGTATATTACCATACAGTTATACAATGGTTATTTGTTTCATTTTTGGTACTAGCATGGTTTAAAGGAAATATTATAACTGAGATATAAAATATAAGAAAATAAAACTTTTATAGCTTTTCATTTTTGCTATTCCATCTTTTAATCTAATGTAATGCTCTGACATTTTGATATCTTATAAGACATTGAACTGTATGTCTGAAAAATTCTGTTCAACTGTCAGCAGTGGGAAATGTGTTGGAAGATAATTTGATTATGCCATCCCATTGATGCATTGTATCTTGAATTGTTCAGACATCTAAATGATGAAATTATGAACTGTAGGGGTGCTGTAGAAATAAATTGCTAATTATTTCTATATTATCTGACAATATAATGGAGTATATTATAGACTAATGTCATTAGTTATTATATAATAACCGGTAAGTAAAAAGTCGTGTAGAAACATGATAAGTCATTAATTTTGGGAATAATAAGCCATTATTACTTGTGTATTGTCTAGAAAAGTATTTTATTGTCTTGTGTAAGTAGATTTTTTGGCAGATAATAGTGCATTGTTATAATGATAAGATTCAGTAGTTTTCATGTTAAAAAAAATTTCTCATCTGGGTTAAAAGAATCAGTAATTTTTCACCCCAACCTCTTTTGCAAAAATCTGTAAGATATTGATACTTATACTGCATTTGATAAATTGTCCTAAATACTCAGTGACAAATCAGGTGCAGATTAGTAGGCTTAAAACTTCATTTCATTTCTTAGACAGACAATGTAAGGGCATATGACTGATTGGCAAATATATCAAAACCGAAATAAAAATTTCACTTGTGATGTATAAGATTTGTTCAATGAATCTAATTCATAAAATTAATTTAGTGAATGTGAAAGAATGGAAATTATTCTCCAGGTGGCAACAGTCTTTTTCATAAATGTTAAAGGAATACAACATCAAATCTAAAGTCTAAAGTGATACAAAATGTGAAATCAGATGGTTAAGCCAATATTTAGGTAACTTTTGTCCCTTTAAGAATATGAACCAGTCAAAACTTGTTGAAACCAGTATTTTTCACAAGGCACTAACAATGACAGATAATGAAATTAGGCCTCAATCTTTACTGAACATTGCTCAAGATAAATTCCAGAAGAAAAGTGGTGGTAGTAATAATATGTTATTTAGTCTAATTATGAAAGCAGACGGCAAGATGTTGACCAAGCAATTTGATTATTTGCTATATAATATAGTAATTTTTATAATGACTGGAATATTGATCGCATCAAAACATTTCGAAAACACAGCCACAAATTAATTTTCTTTTCAAATCTGATGGAATTCCGAAGTCTGCCAATAAACCACGATCTGTGGTCTACAATTATAAAACGCTTTTAACTTATTACTTTTCACACTTGTATAGAAATCTGTGAAAGGCAATGTCGTAATTGTTTAATTGATTTTTAACTCAACTCTTGTTAAACATTCATGAGGCCCCCAGGGACGGTTGATCAAATAGATCTATTCTGCTCAGTGAAATGGCGGAATTCAGCTTGTGAAAATGTTATGTCAAAATTTATCTACTGAAAATGTTTCATATTATCTGATTTTTCACATACAATTTACAGAAAGATTCTAATGGATTTTTCATTCATGATAATTTTATTGAAAGATTAAATCAACAGAAAGATTCAAAAAAGATCATAAAAAAGATTTAAGTTATTTTTAATCTATCTTTACTTATTATGAAAATTTATATGAAATTTGATGGTTTTTCACTATAGATATACCGATCTTTTTAATTTGTCTCTAATATTCTGATTTTTCCTTTGTAAATTTAAAACTTTTATGAATTGTTCTCTGTAATTTTTAGTTTAATTTGCTTAGAAACTATTATATGAATATTTCTTAATATACAAAGTCAAAATTAACTTTGCATTTAATTTGATGTCATCCTCTTTACTGTCTTGCCATATGGAATTGATTTTATATTTTGTGCTTTCTGAATAAAAATATTTTTTAATGCATGGTTGCCAAGTATAAAATGTAAAATGGGATTTTCTCCATACTCAATTACTTGTGCTATACAATTTTTAGAATTAACCTCTTACATGCTTTCGTAAAAAAAAATTTCCAATGAGCTTTGATGCCAATCAGAAAATTCCATGTGCACTAAATGGTGCTTGAGAAATCACAAAAGATTTTCTGGTATTAATGGCGTAATTCCACAAACAAATTTACTTTGAAAGGATACTCACTGCCGCATGCAAAAATACTACTTTATAATTCTAGTCAGAAATGTCAAATGTATTTTTGGTCCTTCTGTAGAATTAGAGAAAAAAAGTATGTTGTAACCTATTACAAAAGTACTTTTCATTTGGTGAATTCAGATCATACTAGGGACAAGAATCAATGAACGTTGGTAAAGGCATTGTCCATGGCATAAGAAACATAGATGCTTCATTTCTTTAGGGGATTCAAACCTGTGGCAATTAATGCTCTCAATTGATTTAGTATCCCTTTGTTTGAAACCCGGTTTCCCCTGTCAGTGATGCAGGTCGGAGGGCCTGACATGAAAAAAGCGTCTAGTTGTTCAGATGGGACAATAAACCGAGGTCCGGTGTGCTTTTGGCACGTTAAAGATCCCTCAACAGTTGGAAATCGAAAATAAGAGCAGACTAATGCCGCTGTCCTGGCAAAATTTTCCCTCATTGCACACTGCATGGCATTTGCCCGTCCTCAATTAGCCCATCATTTCATTTATTGTTTGTATTGGGAAGGATTTTAAGAGAGGACTTCCGATTCCTGAGTCGATCCTCGTTATCTCTGCATGTAGCATTAGAAATTGATGGCGATTCAAATTTATAGCAGCTTATCTTCTAGCAGACGACATTTTATCTCACTAAAGATTGAGTTTTTCCACTGCTAATAATTATTGATACACATGAATTTGAAGGCCCAAATTTCTGCAGCATAGCTATAAAAAACATCCCATTTCTGCAACTAATGTTACGTTCCATTTGAAGTCTTAGACCCTCCCATTTCCATTTGTGACTGGATAATCTTGCCTGCCTAGGAATTTGTCAATTGTTCCCTAGAGGGATATTATGTATTGAGTTATGCAGCGTGCATTTTCTGAAAATGTTGTTATTAAACTTTTTGCAAAGCAAATTTGGACTATTAAACTTTTTGCGAAGCGAATTTGGACTTTTTATGAAGATACTGAAACCCTTTCACATTACACTAGGGTATGATTGTCAAATGCATAATGAAGAAGCTCCTTTAAAGATGTACAACATTTTGTCATTTTTATGCATAAAGTTTTATACATAGAGAGTTTATCATTATCAAATCACCTTAAAATGAAGATAACTGAAATATTAGCATCTTGTTGATATAATTACAGTATATTGTTAAAAATGGTTCTTATTACATGGTGAAATATTAACATATATTATATCATTGAATACAAGTATCATGTTTGAGTTTGTATAGAGGTAAATAGGTAAATAATGGCAGAATAAATTTATCATTAAACTTCTTTTGTGTAACACTTGCAGCTTGAAAAGAATGCATTTTCTGCTTAAAAAGTCAAATTCCTTTTAAGATTTGACCTGTTGTTCAGAAAATGTTTACAGTATTCTGAGTAGTTTGTTTTTATGGTCAATGTTTGTGAGGTTCTATAGCACAGTGGTTAGTTAGCGCATCGTTCTTTACAAACATGACGTCAATTGCTTGGATACAAGGAAATGGTGGTCATAATGTTTGAGAGTTCTGTTCTCGATCAGGGTGTGAAAGTCTGATCTCCTTGACTAAGTCATCTTCACTCATCTCCACCCAGCTGTTAATGGGTACAGATAATCCGAGAAAGATCAATGCCAAGAGGTTTGGCCGAGGACCAGCTGGGAGAAAGGATCCTTACGGAACCTAAGTTGTTATCCTTGTAAAATATAGATGTTTCTTTCTTTCTTATGTTGGTGCATCGTAGCAAATTTCTTTGTGTTTTTCACATATGATATAAAATAAAATTTGATGATCCACTTTTCTGGATTGGGCCGATGCTGTTATGTTCAAAGATTTTTGGATTCCAAACTTTTGAAGAAGTTTTAGCTCAGACAGCCTTGATGCCATCCTAATGAACAGATTCTTTTTAGATTCAGCCCAGCAGACACCTTTTTAGCAAACATCCAACTCAGCTCCAGTGATGCACAAGATCACAAAAAATGTTCTGATGTTCTTCAGAATGGTCACCCAAATCTAAAAAAACAATGATCCACAAGTTCAGTGGAGGGTGTAGCTGAAGGGCAAGCTAATCCCTGTAAAACTATGGCTGTAATAAAAAAATTGTAGATTAATGCCAAAAGTTTTTTTCTCTCCATTTTCAGACATTTGGAAACAAGATGTATAACTGAAAACAAGAGCTATCAATAAAAATATAAAACAAAGTCTGCCATTGCATGTAAAGAAAATAAATGTCTAATACCTCTTGATAGAAAATCAACCAAAATGACTTTTCTAAAGGTCTCATCTGGAGTAGATTGTTGAAAGTCTATAAGATTTATAAGATTTAAATTATCTTTCCTCTAGACATACTTGATCATTCCAACATTAAAGGAGTATAGTCTACATTTTTCCTATAAATATTTTGAAAATAAATTTTATTCCATTAAAGGGATTGTAAAGTGTATTTCTAAATTTTGTATGTGTATTGCGTGTAGTGTCAATTTGCACCATTCCAATTTCAATTCAGACGTCTGTGGTTCTTGTAATTCCACTAAAACTAACAAGTTTTACGACGTTATTGACAGTGATTTACCAGAAGCTACTATTGAGATGTCACTGTCAGTCAAAAAAACGCTTTAGTTTTTACTGAATTGAAAGAACCACAGACCTCGGAATGGAAATTGGAATTGTGCAAATTGATGCTGTCAGTGTCCCTGATACACATGCAAAGTTTAGAAATACACTTTACAATCCCTTTAATATGTAAATAAATTATGACAAAGGACATTTTGAATTTGGTGCTCTTTGACATTTAGTTACGAATGGAATAAGCAAAGTCTGGTACAGTATTTGGGGGGAAACAGGCTTATATATAACTTTTCTGGGAAATAGCCAATACATAAAAGTCTATCATATGACTGCATAGAATCAGGGTCGTGTTTCTCAAAAAGTTTTATGATTAAAAATTGTTGTAATTGCAGAATTATTAATTGTAAAACACCAAATTTTTTGAGAAACAGGAGCCAGGACCTGTACTTTGTGTATAAGTTTTTGATATTTTTTACATGTCTGGTCTTATTGGCAATTATTTTTTATCAGTGTTATTTGACAAGGTGGCGTTAGCTTGCTAGCCTAGACATATCGGAATTCATCTTAATAAAGATAGAATATCACTATTAGTGATAACTTACTATAGGATTTTTTTTTTTTTTTGAAATATGTATAATTACAGTTGTCATGATGTCTTTCATTTGAATTCAATGTTTCTGGAAAAATAAAAAATCGCAAGTTATTAAAAAAAATTATTGCTGAACCATTTCAACATAATTACATGGTCATTACCTTCATCAAAAACTTCTTGTCTCATGAATTCTCATTTTTTTTATAAATATCCCACTTCCATTTTTCGAAAACACCTTTGGTAATCTACAACAGGCTTAGTTGGGTATTGTCATGGTTTAAAAATCTTTTGAATTTTACAGATATTTGTTTGAGTTAAAGGGGCACAGGCTTCATTTTCACAGGTCGATTTGGATAAGTCTCAGAAATGGGGATTTTTAGAAATAGAAGGAGAAATGTCTAATTTAAGGTATATTTGAAGGAGATACGCAATTTTCGTGCATTTCTAGTGCTTCTGAAGGATACTTAAATATATTCAAGACCCAAATCAACCAATAAAAATAAATACTGGTCCCCTTTAATGTGTACCACCTCTGTTTGTATTCAGTTAACTATATGTAATGGTAATTAAACTCAAATTTCACATTTAATTGGAAAATTTGTCACAGAGTTAACCTTATGTAAGATTTGAAATTTCTGGAGAGCATGGAATTGCTGTATCTTGATTTTTTATGCATATTACACCTAGCCAAATCTCATAACGAGAAACTTTTTTTACTTAAGGTAATCAGATATAAACTTGTGTTTCCACTGACATAAAAAGTTGGCTTCAAGCTAGATTTTTTGTGTTTCCACTGATGGGGCCAAATGAAATCCGGCTTTCATTTACTCAGTGGAAACGGAAACACAAAAAGCCAGCTTTTTCTCGTTCGGCAATAGAGGGCGTGAGCTCTTTATTGTTCACTAGTTGAGTAAATGATAAGTGTTGTAGATTGCATGCTGTCTATAATGTATGACTTTATGATCGAGACCAAAGTCGTTCGGGAACTTGAAAAACTCAGTGTAAATGCAACGTGTTCGGCAATAAAGCTAGCTCTAGGCTAGATTAGTGCTAGCTTGCCTTCACAATTCTCAGTGGAAACGCGGTTATTGTGTTGACTGTTCACTATCTCATTTTGAGCTTTCAAATCCATGTGTTCTCATAATCAATTAAGAATATGACCTGTAATTTAGCGAGACTCATGCCTTAAAGAAAATTTTTATTTAGAAATATTTGAAGGTATTTGCAAATTTCAATCAGTTATAGTACTTTTGATGGCTATTTACGTAAATCCAAGAACAAAATCAAAATCTGAGAATGCAGACTGTTCTTCTTTGATTTCAAATTTCATTAGAAAATTTGTAAGATAACTATCCCAAAAGATTTGAAATTTCTGGAAAACTTGAGAAAAACATTTTGTGAATTCAGTTTGATTCGATTCATTGATTTGGTCAAATTTCAGATTAAATTGAAAAATTTGTGAGATAATTATCACTATCAGCATAATTGATTACCGGTAAATCTAAATTCCAAAATAGTTGGTATACCTCAATAAGGTCTGATTACAAATCAGTCAGTACTTGAAATAATAATATAAATTCTATGATAGATCAGTAAATATTTGAGATTATAATCTAAATTGTAATATACTTCAGTAAATATTTGAAATAATTGAACTAAGATCAGCTGGTTAAACCATTATTGTAACAACCAAGTCTGTGGGATGAGGAAAATTTTGGCACGTGACTGGTTAAATGGACAATATTTCCTTACTCTGAATTCAGATTTTGGACTGAGAAAAGTAATACAGGTAATTAAAAACGAACTACATGATTTGGTAATTTTAATGAGAATTTTTCCAATATTAAGATTGACTGATGATGAATCCAACTGATGATAAAAATTATGCCATGGTTAAATTGACAGTATTGAAATGATGAGATGTCCCTTTGTTATAATATCTGCAGAAAATCAAATTTTGGACGTTTATTCATTCTTAGATTGGTATGAATACCTGAATTTGAACTGGAACTGCTCAAGTACCAAATACTTGGACAACTTAATCCATTCCTGAATTTGGACTGGATCTGCTCAAGTACCAAATACTTGGACAACTTAATCCATTCCTGAATTTGGACTGGATTTGCTCAAGTACCAAATACTTGGACAACTTAATCCATTCCTGAATTTGGACTGGATCTGCTCAAGTACCAAATACTTGGACAACTTAATCCATTCAACTTGCATATTTGAATGCTGAAAATTTTGCTATGATGACAAGAAAAATTGACAAATATCTGAATGATGAATTTTTGGACTTGCAAAAAGGGCTATGGATAGCTGAAAACTCATGCATTTTATATTGACCTTTTGGATGGTCAAAAAATGGTAAAATTGACAAATATTTGAATGATTATGAGATTTTTTTAAATATATCTGTCAATAAAGACAAAGTTTGTGACAATAAAAAGCAATGATTGAGTTTGTCTCATGGTCTATCACACACAGACTTTTATTTGAAACTACAAATGACAAGAAAACTCAGTGTGATAAATGGTGCTTGATGTGATAGGAGTTATTGAGTGGCAAAAGTCAGTTTAGGTCAATAAATGATTGGTCTGGTCTTAACAGCCTATACTTCTCAGATAATACTACTGGTTTTCACTGACTGGTTGGTTTGCAGGTAGATGACAACTTAAAGGGAAATGTTCAGCATTTTTGAAGGTCGATTTAAGCCTTGAATATATGTAAATAGCCATAGCCATATAGCCGTAGCCATAGCCGGGGCAGGAGGGGCAGCTGCCCCCCAAATATATTGTTTTCCGGCCAAAAATCCCCCAAATCGGGCAAAATATCATTAAAATGCAGGCAATAAGTCGGTCTGCCCCCCTGTTTAGTCGTGGGCCCCTACGGCTATGTCAGCCTCCAGAATAACTAGAAGCGTATGAAAATCGCACAATCCCTTCAATTATACCCATACCTAAACATTTATCTTTTATTTTCTGTATAATGTGTTTTCTATATAAGGCATAGTCTTACTAAACGAAGAGTTGTATTTTTGACTTTCAAACTCTCATAATTATGGCTACACAGGGTTTTGAAAGCTTATATTTCGAGGGAGAGTAATTGTGAACATTATTATCGATTAGAATAGCAAAAAACATCCAGATTCTAAGACTAAAATTTTATTTGTAAAACAGTTCATAAACTAGGTAGGTGTTTGAAGTTGTTGAAGTTGGGTTACCCTTACCCTCATGAAGCTAATAGCTTCAACACAAATTGACGTGAACTTTTTTTAAAGTTATATTGTAATTTTACTTAGTAGCTTTATTGTAGCTTTATAAGTTGTTATTTATATCGGTAACTTTTTCATAGCATCTTTCTGGGCCAATATAGCTTTTCTATAGCTTTTTTTAAAATAGACTCAAGAAAAGGTAACTTTTACATAGCTTTTTTTAAATAGCCATATTCAGGAGAAGTAACTTTTTAGTAGCTTTAATAAAATAGACTTGAGGAGAAGTAGCTTTAGAGTAGTTTTTAAAAAAGAAAAAAAAAACAAAGAAAGCAAAAGTCATTCAATGTAATGTAAATCCATCTTTTTTTCTTTTTAAACCTCAGATCAAAACAGATTATTCATTGGAAGTCAAAGACCTTATTTTAACAAAAAATAACATTTTGATTTTTCTAGGATCACTTTAGTTTAGTAATTGTCATTCATTTGTAATTCTCAAAAGATGGTTTATATAAGATAAAAACCTTTCAAGGAAATGTGTTATTGTGAACGCCAAAACTGATTGATTTCCCAATAGAACGCCACCATGTTTTAGTTGATGAAACAACAGAAGCACTTAATCTTTCATCTCTTTCTATCTCAATCTCTATATTAAATTGAACCGGTGCTGGATTTCAAATTATCTTGCGTGTAAAATTGGAATTGGAGATGCAATTACTTATTTGATTGCATCTTAATGTTATCAAAACAAGTGCATTCTTTATATTGTGGTGTGATGAAAGCATCCTTGACTAAGAAAATATTGATTGAATGCATGAGAGAGTGCTGTCCTAACAGTGAGGCTGAAATATCATATATTTGCAGTTTCCAAGTTAAACAATCTGTGTAAAAATCCATAGCCATAAAAAGTGTGAGATCTTTTTCATCCAATTACAGGAAAATGTGAATTTTTCTTGCATCCTGTATATGGCTCAAAATGAGAAAGAAACACATATATATTTCACAAAGATAACAACTTAGGTTCCCATGAGAATCCTCTCTCGCACAATTTACAAAACCTATTGGCATTGATCTTTCCCAGTAGCCATTTACAGTCGTGAAGACGACTAATTCAAGAAGTGAACTCTCAAACACAAAAAACACTATTTGTATGTATCCAAGCAAATGATGTCATGTTTGTAAAGAAAGACGCTCTACCCGACTGTGCTATAGCCCCCCCGCCCCCCCTCCTCAAAAACACTATTCTTGGCTGGAAGAATGTATTCTATTAAAGGGATTGTAAAGTGATTTTCTAAACTTTGTATGTGTATTGGGGACACTGATAGCATCAATTTGCGCCATTCCTGTTTGTGGTTCTTGAAATTCCACTAAAACCAACACGTTTTATGATGTCACTGACAGTGAGATACCAGAAGCTATTATTGATATCTATGCAGATCACTGTCAGTGACATCGAAATGGAAAGTGGAATTTCCCAAATTGATGCTATTAATGTCCCCGATACTCATACAAAGTTTAAAAAATCACTTCACAATCCCTTTAAGTTAAAATGATGACTTTTCTGTTGTAACTATCAGAGCATTATATGTCTACTTTGTGGATGTAAATTTATTTAGATTGACTTTTATAGACAAACCAATTGCATTATGTCTATTAACAAAAAATAGATGTCTGTACGCAGCCTAAATAACATTTAATGTAACAATATCAAATAGCCCTATAACCTTTTCCCTTCCCATTTCTCGACATAATTATATCAACACTTAAACTAGTTTTTATCTATTTTGATTGGCATGTCACTTTAACTTCATCATTTTTATTTTTTTGTTCCTCATTTGAAAAATTGAACATGAGAAATTAAGACACATTTTCCTTGGGGAAAAATAATTACACAATAATTTGAAGAGTTAGAGTTAAGAAAATTGACAAATTGTAGGTTGTACAAGAAGTGAGCCTCTTGAAGAATTAAGTGCATGTAAAATGTCTACTGCATGCTCGTAATTTCTTCAATATTGGAAGTGTCAAAATACATTTATAAGTATTTACAGTAGGGTTTAAGTTGACAAGCGTTGTACGGTACAGAATCTTTTTGCAGCAGAGGCAGTGGATAATGAAATTTTTCTTGATTGAAATAAACTGTGTTTCCACTGACAGAAAAAGCCGGCTTAAAGCTAGCTTTTGTGTGTTTCCACTGGGCAATTGCCCATTATGGTTTGGCAATCAAAGTTTTTCGCGTTGGGCAATTTATCGGGGGACAAATGAAAGCTAGTTTGCATTTACTCATTGGAAACACAAAAGCCGACTTTTTCTTGTTCAACATCAGGGGGTTCTCTTTATAGTTAACTAGTAAATAGTAAGTCTTGTACATCGCTTGCTGTCTATAATGTGTGACTTTATGATCGAGGCTAAAATTGTTCGGGAACCAGTTAAACTCAGTGTCAACACAACGTGTTCGGCAATAACGCTAGCTCTATAGGCTAGCTTTTCTTTACAATTCTCAGTGGAAGCGTTATTTTTCGGTTGCTGATTGGGTTAATGAATGCAGTTCAAAAAACATGAAACAAAACTGTTTTTTTTTTAAATCATTGACCTAAAGAGCTCCTTTTGAATTTTAGACGAGTTGACAAAGATACTTGTGTTTTTACAATGTCACAGAGCTGTATATGGACTCCTTGAAAATTAAGCACAGCATTACAAAATTTGCCTACACTTTTCAATTTTTCAATATGGAGGAATATAACTGCTCATAAGTGCTAAATTGTTGCAGATTCAGTTTTCAGATCTTGGGCGACTAAAAAGTAGAACATATACTCAAGGGATATTTGCAGTCATTGGTTCACTCAATTTTACAAAATCCAGTGATCTATCAGACTCTTTGACTTAATTTGGCCTGAAAATAAGAGAATATCATTTGAATTACATTTTTTTACAAGCCCTTTTGATCAAAATGATTGGTTGGTAGATGACAAGTTAACATTCGCTTCCTGCAGCAGCTGATATCACAAACTAGGTAGTTGTTGGTAGTGGTAGTAGTCGGTAGTTGATTGGTTCAATAGGATGGTACTGTGCTGTTGGTTTGGTAATTGGAGAATTCGTAAGATCTGGTCGGGTCGAATGACATGGCAGTGAAACTCGGCCCTGGGTGGTGTGGCGTGAGTTACTCGATCTTCTTCATTCTTCAAAACTCGTTGTGATCATGGTTATTCTTCTTGATGGTGGTAGTTGAATGATCAAAATGATTGCAGACAGTTGAATTTATATATGGATGGGTCTTGTAACAAGTATGTCAATAGCTTGTCAGACTTGGTAGCTTTACTTGTTTTGTAAATGTCACAGACAAAATACGACATTGACAGTAAGAATATAAAACATTGATAAGACCATAGAAGGTATTGAAATAATAGCATTAGGTGATCAGATTTTCTTTTAGCAGACGACACTAGTCTCTCCTAATCACATTATTGATAACTTCAGCTTCAACCAATCACACTAACTGTAGACTTTGAATCTTGACTGAAAGGTTTTGCTATTTCTTGATGTGGAATTGTGTTGATCCCTCAGAATTGTTATCTAAAATGTAAAACATGTGCATGATTGTCAAATTTTTTGAAGCCACCCCTTGACACTTCAGTCTGAAAGAAATTTATTGGATAGTATTCTTAGTGTTTTTGAAAATTTGTTTCATAGAAGAAACAGTGGCTGAATCATCGTTGGCTCAATTGTTGCTTCTGAGCATTTTCTTTGATCCTATGTTTTCTAGCTGCCACTGTGATCAATGAGATTGTAGAAGAATTTAATCCGTTCAACCCGAAAAAGCAGTATACCGCCCCATCCTTACATCATATATACCCGACAAGCCGGTAAACCAGCCGTTGTCAAGTGACGTCATATGATGTTACGTAGTATACTTTAAGAAATATTGCTGGGATTTCAGGGAATATGATGTTTTAGCCAAACTAATTTAAGAATTTACCAAAGTTACCAACGCTGTTTGGTAGAAACTGGAAAGATGTTTAATCTGAATTCCCAAGACCTGTTTGTTTCTACAGAAATAGCCAGTGTTCTTCCACACTGTCATTAAGTCAGATAATAATGGCCGACTAATAATAGATATAATCTAAGTTAAACCACAGACAAAGACAGCCACCAATTATAGCCACATATATTAAGACTACTTCAAGCCTGCCAACATACAGTTCAACCACTCAGACTTTTTTAATTATTTGATGAAATTTCCTCTTCAAAATTGATTTGAGAGGTGGCTGAACTTGGTTATAACTGACAATCACTGTGACAATGTGTTTATGAAAACAAGAGGATCTTTGTCAACTTGGCATCTCTTTCAAGGAGTCCACATAAAGCTCTGTGACACTGTAAATACATGAACACAAGTATCTTTGTCAACTTGTCCAAAATTCAAAAGGAGCTCTTTTTTCAACTCCACTATAAAAATATGGTTGTTCTCCTATAATGATTATAGTTGCAGATTGAGTTTGTATGGCACGGCATTCATCTTTTTTCAGAACACCCTACATTAGGATTCTCAGAAGTGTTCCGTTCTCAGTCTAGACCAGGACGCGATAGAATCATAAAAAGGTCATAGCCTGTTTCAGAAGGAGTTATGCCACAGTGATGAAACTTGGCATCCATTAAATTCCACATTTTCTGATACTAACGACATGATTTATTTTTCAACATTGTCTCCGCTGCGTTCCACACACTTTTTCCAGCTGTCTTGGGGCGCTTGGATCCCGATGGTATAGAAGCTCTCATCCTGATCACCTATGAACTTTTCAGCCCACCCTCGTAAGCTTAAAGAGATATGTTCACTAACTGTAAGACCAAAACAATTTTAGTTTCAGAATCTGGAATTTTTTAGCTAATCTAATCCGTAATATTGTTCACAACCCTCCCTCAATATTTAAGCCTTCAAATCCCTGTGTAGCCATAATTATGAGTGTTTGAAAGACAAAAATATGACTCGTCATTTAGTATGACTAAACTATGCATTATATAAAAAACACATAAACAGAAAATGAAAGATAAATGTTAAAGTAGGGATAATATTGAAATAAATAGATGATTTTCCTGCAGTTCTAGTACTTCTGGAGGCTATTTAGAAATATTCAAGTCCTAAATCGACCATTGGAAATGCTGAACATTCCCCTTCAATTCAAGAATAACAATGTTATTTTTTCTTTGGAACTTATTTATCTGATTGAATGTAACTATTGATCCTAGGATAAATCATAAATTATTCATAAGATCAAATCAATCAATTTTGAGTTCTCCCAAGGGAGTAAATCTAGCACAAAAATTACTTAGTTACCACCATTAAGTGTCATAATTTTTGTTGAAATATTATCGTAATAATGCTAACATAAAAACAAAGAGTGATTTATGTCTTTAGATTTGTCTAAGATATTTTAGTAATTAGTTTTAGTAGAATACTATTTTTAACCTTACATACCATCATGTGTATATTTTAGTACCCTAGAAAGTACTCAATCATGACTGAAGAAATTACTTTCTGACAGTTCTAAGACAATAATCTAGACCTACTTATTTCTTAATGACAGATAGCTTTCTACTGTTGATAGTACTATAGTTTGACTCTATACAGCCATGATTTCATCCATATTGCTCTTTCATTTAGCTGATTTTAGACATGTAGGCCTTAGTTTGGTTGTATATAAATGGATAGATTAATTAAAGGTTTTGTCCAACTTTTTCCACATTCTTTGAATTGTTTTAGAATATAATTTGTTCAAGAATCTCTGTATAAAAAAAAAATAGAGACGAAAAGGCTTTCTCCAGTAAAATCATAAGTGTCTTGTAGAAAGAGAAGCAAACCTCCTTTTAAACCCTTTTGGCAGCAGACTTTTACGTCTTGGAATTTGACTAACATAATTTATACAGTAAACATCAAACTTATTAACATGATCACACGAACAATTGGAACTCTTCAGTTTTGAAAACAAATAAAATCCTGTGTGAAATATAGATTTCTCCTTTTGTCAAGATAATCAATCTAATTTTTTATAAGGATATTGTGGGTGTATTTATTTATGAAATGTATAATGGGAAGACTTCTGTAGAGAAATAACATTCACTGTTGATCAACAAAACTGTAGGTTTGCATTTAAATGGTTATGTTCACTAACTCCGTTGCCAAGGCGTTGGACAACCATAACCTTTTCACAGACACCATAATTGTTTTGATAATCTAATCGAAAGTACCGTTAAAATTTTATCCTTCAAATCCATGCGAATCCATAATTGAAATTGGACCATGGAATCGATATTAAAAACAACCGCCATTTGCAAAAAGAATTAATTTTTGATTTTCCAGTCTCATACGTGTGATTATCAGGTAGCCTAATTTTTGGGCAGAAGAGAAAACGAAAAGAAATACAAGGAAATTTGTTTTCAAAGACGATTTTTTGATTTTCACAACAGTTTTAGTACTCCTGACTGACTGTTAACATGTTTAAGGCTCAAATCAACCCAAAAATTGCTGAACATTCCCCTTTAAGTTATCACTATTGGGTTTTAGATACCAGCTCTCCTGTTTTGAAAACAAATTTAATCCTGTGTGAAAATATAGATTTCACCTTTTAACATGACAATCAATAAAATATCATTTCAAAATATATCAAAATCAATCAAAAATCAATCAAAATCAATCAAGATCAATGTGTTATAAAGGATATTATCTGGTGTAATGTTTATAAAATATCAAATTGATGTTTAAATCTGTATATATTGATCAGTGTTATTGATCGCTGGCTATCAGTTCTATCTAAATTGTTTTTACTTTCTGTTTTTAGATCTGTTTTATATTACATCAACAGAATGTGATTAATAAATTCATCAATCATAGTTAATATCTACTTCATTTCACATTGTATTGCAGTTTGTTCTAGACTTGCATTTTACTGAGGTGTTTTGAGTTAAAGGGATTATAGAGGTTATTTAAATTTTTTATGTGCATCAGGGACACTGATCGCATCAATTTGCACCATGATATTTTCAATCAGATGTCTGTGGGTCCAGGAATTCCACTAAAACTAAAGTCTAAGACGTCTCACTGTCAAAATATACACAATACTTCTTCTATCTGTTGTCACTTCCATGGCGTTTACCCTCTTATAGACACAGTTATTACTGTTATTGTTTTAATAATTGCATACTAGGAAGTCAGAAGGCTGTAGGAGAATCAATCAAATTACAAAGCACTTTAACCCTTTCAACCCGACAAGCCGGTATACCGGCCCATCCTTATGTTATATATACCCGACAAGCCGGTAAACCAGCCGTTGTCAAGTGACGTCACACAATGTTAACGTAATACGCTTTGAGAAATAGTGCTGGGAGTTCAGGGTATATGACGTTTTAGCCAAAGTAACGTCAGGGTTCAAAGGGTTAAGTAATTAATAAAACAAAAATTCTCAGTCTTGAATTTTAAACTAATATCACTAATGATATCTTGAACGATTTCTGTGAAAGATATGTTAGCTTACCAAGCTGCCGAGGATTTCCAAATGATGACATCTCTAATGAAAAAGGTAAAAAAAACCTGTTTTTTGATGTTGTTTCTGCATCTGCCAGAAGCATATTGAGTCACTTCTCTGACCTCTTGCATATGACCTTGAGATTGATCTTAATTCAGGACAGCATGACCAGAAACCACCTCTCAAAACTGAAGAAGGCAAGAAATGAAAATACCAAGTCTAGACATAGATCAAGTTGGAATTTTCTGCAGGAACATTCAGTGCATTGTCAGTATTTATAGAGCATTGGAATAATAACTCTTGAAGAAACATCTGCTAGACAGAACCCAGCAGTAAACTGCGACTATAAATATTCTAATAGTGGCATGGAACTGACACTTTCAGGAAGTATATTAGAGGAATGAAATGTTTTATTGACATCGTTTCTTTACATAAATGATGCCATCAACACAGTTGTTAAAAATAAAAACAGCAGGACAAAATGAAATGGTTTGTCAATTACTTGGAATTTGTAAAAAAGAAAAGAGTGTCCTTTTGCTGTTGTTAGTCTTTTTTTGGTAATTCTCAAGTTAGTGACCTGAAAATTTGATTTAATAACTGAAAAGTTTGATTAAATAACTGGAGAATTTGCGGTAATAACTGAAAACCTGATAATTGGATATAATTTTGAAATTCAACATAAGAAAGACAGAATGAAAGATCTATATTTTACAAGGAAAACAACTTAGGTTCAGTGAGGATATTTTCTCCCAGCTGATCGATCCTTGGCTAAAACTCTTGGGATAAATCTTTCCCAGATTATCCGCATCAGAACAGCTAGGTTGACTGGAATTATGCGTGAAGAAGACTTAATTATTAATTATTCAAGGTCATCAAACTTTAACACCCTGGTCGGGACCAAACTCTCAAACATAACAACCTTCATTTTCTCGTATCAAAGCAAATGACGTCATGTTTGTAAAAAACAATGCAGAAACCGATTGTGCCATAGTACCCCAAATAATTGGACTTCATACTTAAATTTCAAATTAATATTTTAGATTTTAGTGCGTTTACGTATTTTGGGGAAAAAAGGCATCCATTATCTCAAATGCATGCAAAACTAATATTTTTTTTACAATATTCATGGAAGAATTTGTTTGGTCTTATGATACAAAATAGAACAGTAAGTCTACCCAGACAATCAAAATATCTTATGTCGATCATTTACAATTATATTCAAATTCAATTTCTTCTATTACTGAATATAAATAATAAGATATACATGTGCGTCATATGTTTCTGATAAATATAAGAATACAGACATCAAGTATTTGACATTGGCATATAAACATAATACAATATATAATGAGGAACACTTGAGAATTGTCTAGAAAAATAGTCTAGTTAACAACCTGCAGATGACATGGCTATAATTCAGGATTCTTGATTTGGCTTTATTTGCCAGCCATGTGTTGTTGAACTCTTGATTTGGCTATACATGTATCTGCCAGGCATGTTTGTTTAAAGGCCAAGACTCTGCCTTTGCCTATGTTAGCCAGCTGTGTTTGGTTTGGTCAGGACTCTGCCTTTGCTTATGTTAGCCAGCCATGGTTGGTTGGATAAGCACTCAGCCATGTTTGTTTCGGCCAAGACTCGGTCTTTTGCTATATTAGCCAGGCAGTTTTGTTTGGTCAGGACTCTGCCTTTGCTTATGTTAGCCAGCCATGTTTGCTTGGGTCAAGACTCTGCCTTTGGCTATATGCAGCCATGTTTGGTTGGCCTGGGATCTTTGTGTTTTTGTTTGCCAGTCTTGTCAGGCCAGAGCTCTTGAATTGGTTCAAGTCAAAATAGCAAGTAATATTTTAATTGATACAAATACTTTCAATATAACAGTTCTTTTTCTGGCAAAATCTAAGAGCATGAACAACTATTGAAATCTGGAACATTCATGCTGTGTAAATTGATCACTTTCCAGGGGCCACAGTGTGTTTTTGGAAATGGGTGGGCCCATGTTTCGAAAAATCCAGCAGACCACACCTCCATACCAAAACTCAAATTCAGGAAATTATCCAATCCCCCTTATTGGAACCATTGACTGATTGCAAGTACTCTGCTCATTTTTCACCTGAGCCTTCCTTGACCAATCATACAAATGTTAGTGTGCCTAAAATGGTGCAATTGCATTCAATCAAATTTGATGCTCTCACAAATTCATTTTCATCACAACCAGTGCTTTAGATTACATGCAAGTTACAACGGTAAACATCATGCCCAAATTAGTAGCGCCCAAATTAAAGAAATTAAAAAAAATAAGATGCTACTTAAGCACAGTAGAGACTTTGAACGCCTGATCAGAACAATAGTCCCACCTACATAAATGAAATTATTTAACCCCTAGAGAGGTCTTAATTAATGCAAAAGCCTTCTCCAGAGCTGTTGATGCTTATATTTTCCAATCCGCTCTGCGAATACAGAGTGTGCCCAAATTTATGTAATCTAAAGCCCTGAAAATTATGAAGTCTCCATCACAAAAGCTGCTTCTTTGGTGATGTCATATTACAGTAAGCATTTCAATAATTACTAAGCACATCTTGCATTGATGCAAATAAAAGCCTAACTTGATCTAATGCACATAAAAAATTGAAGAAACCTACTTACAATCCCTTTAAAAATAATTTTCTACCAGGATATTGATTGATTCATACTGTAGAGTACTGACAGTAACCTAGCTAGGTTATTATAGATGATGTATTACATTGTACACACTAACTAATAAAACTTTATGAAAATTATCTATTTTCTATTTGTTTGGTAGCTTGCTATTCTCTTGATTAATGTCTAATTTGTGCTACCTGCAGCTTGCTGTCAGAAACCCTGTAACCTTGCTGATTTATGTTTCTGTCAATTGGGCATTTTTCAAGAACATGTGAAGTCTGTATATGATATTACCGATCTAACTGCTGCTTGCATAAGACGCCTTTTTTCTTCAATATAATTTTCATTGGTAGCTGCCCCCACCCAAAATTATGTTTTCGGGCAAAAAATCCAGAAAATTGGGCAAAATATCATTAAAATTCGGGCAATAAGTCGGTTTGCCCCCCGTTGAGTCCTGGGCCCCTACGGCTATGTCTCTACCAATCATATTACTTCAAACACATTGTTGCAGAAAAATTATTATTAGTAAAAATATCCCACTTGAAAACTTTGAAACTTGATTTGAAATGGAAGGGCGCGTCTGAATTAGCTGAAATTAGAAGTGTATTCTAAGATACATATAAGTATCTTTATGTCAAGTTTTAAATTGATAGCTCAATGCGAGGGGTATACTTTTTGAGACGAGAAAGGTGTATCATACAAGTGACGGTCAGATCACTATAAAGATGGCTTTTCCAAGCACAAGGTCTATTATATATTAACATGGGGTTTGATCATAGATATCCAATATTAGTGTTAAACCTTGCAAGCAGTTCTAACACTTATAAGGGAAACCAAATCTTTAAAAAACCTTAAAAATTTGGCTCTAATTCAGCACAAGAAATAATGTGGCTCAGCAAGTTTCATGCTCTATTTCTAATCATTGGCATTCTTCAATGGCCCAAGAATGGGTGGGAAGGATGTAAAACTTCCATTTTATTTTTACTGCACTGCATGCACTGATAATATCATATTCTCTCCTGAATAATTGATGTGGTTTATCATGCAAATTCATCAATTTGTTGGACACATCGTGAACAAATGTAATTAGATATGGATTACTATATTTCTTTACAGTTTTCCCTTATTAAAAAAATAATTTTAACATTACATGGAAATAATGAAATGAAAATGCAAGTGCAATGTAATTTGTTAATTCATTAAGTCTTTTTTCATGTGCTATACAATTATGACACATTAGGAAAAAAAATGGCGATCAGTATTTTGAGTGGTTCACTAGAAAAAATTTAATTGCTTTGGAAAATTTTCAAATCATTTCTCAAATATTTCTGAGCAATCTTCAATGTTTGAATGTATTTCATTTATATTTGAAGCTTTAAGAAATTCACTTCTGCTACGTTTTCACTTCTGCTTCTTTTTCTAATTTTCATATTTTTTCTCGAATATATTTCTAGGTAGATCATCAATGTTTGAGAATGTATTTCATTCTGTTCTGTAAATTTTAAAAATTCACTTCACTTCTGCAACTTTTTCACTTCTGCTTCTTTTCTAACTTCAATAGACTTTTACATTCATTAAGTGCATTAAATTTCACTTGGTGAAAAAGAAACATGAAAACTCAATAAAACTACAGTACATTATCAGATGATATTTTACAGATAAGATCTGTTTCTGTCATCAACGCCAATTTTTATCACATCACCATGCTGTTATATTGGTGTTATGGTGGTGTTAAATTGTGTTAAGAGGTGATTTAAGTGTATTGGTGTTAGGCGTTTAAGTTGTAAAAGGTTTGTTGGTACTCTCTTGTTCCTGCTGTGTTTGTCAATGCCTCTTTATTTTCTCTTTAGAAAAAGCTTTGAAGAATTTTTTTTTTGTATTTTTTTGTGAGTATATGATGAACTTCTATTAGGTACAGACGAGTCTAAACATATAAGATGCCTTATTTGTGACATAATGATCAGAAAAAGAAAGCAACATATATTTTACAAGGATAACAACTTAGGTTTCCCTATAAAAGATCCTTTCTTCCAGCTAGTCCTTAACCAAACTTCTTCCATACCCATTTACAGCAGGATAGACTAGAATTTTGGATGAGGATGTCTTTTTCAAGGTCATCAGACTTTCACACCCTGATTAAGATTCAATTAAGATCTAATTTGGTAATTAAGTTGATAGAAGTGATCCATATCCACGTCTTAAAATATTTACCAACAATTTCAATCAAGTTAGTTAGAAAAAAATTGTGATTTCATAAGCTGACTTGTGAAAAAATCCTCACTTTTTATGAAATATTGTTAAATGCATATCTTGGCATTTAGTATCGCGATACGCATCAACAAATATTTTCTTGCGCAGATTTGTTGGTCAACATGTTGTCGAAAAAGTTGTCAGTGTGTACAGTACCGGTACTTAAAAAGTCAATGGTAGTCTTAATAGGTTTGCTCATTACTTCAAAATGTCTGTATGATTGTGATTAGAAGGTCAGTTTCTGGTTTGATTATAAACACTGGACATTGATTTGTTCACAATACAGGAAATGGAAATTTGTACCGTCTAAAATTAGGATTTGTCAATGATGAGAGTTATATGTAGATTGATGTACATGTAGTTGTGTTAAGAAAGTCAATTTGATCCTAAGAAAATAAGATGTTTCTATGATTTCCCTACAGAATAGCTTGTGTTTTCATAAACTCTTTAGGCAAGAAATGTTGCAAAAAAGGAAAATTAAATGGTTATTTTATATCCTTATCTGTTTTTCTGCTCTTGACTGGGATAATGAAGACGGGCAAGGTGTACATAAAGGGACATTTTGTTCAACATTTATTTATTTTGAACTGTTAATGGGTCTTATGCTGTCTTTATATACCTACCTTCTTTTGACATGCGTTTTGCATAAAGACTTCTGATATTGCAACCGTCGATTTGCACCATTTAATTTTTAGTCAGTCAGTCCATGGTTTTGGTTAATCCACTAAAACTAAGTTATGAGTTTATTATCGCAAAAGTTATGAAATATCATCATATAATAAGTTATATAAACATTTATGTTGCTACAGGAACCAAAGACGTCTGCTTGACAATTGTACGGATGCTATAAGAAGCCATAAATTGTATACTTTGAAAAAACAACAGCCTTGTCCTGATTGACATTAGATATTACGTCAGTGGATATAAACATTTTTAAGTGAGAATTCATTTATAAGTGTGAACTTTGGTAAGTGAGGAAATAACTCCTTGAAACTTGTTAGAAATTTACGCAGTAGGCTTTCCTATTTCCATTCATAACTTGATGAGAACTAATACATTACAGTGCTGTGTATCAATATACTTCAGTAGCTGATTTAATCTCTTGTGTGTTGTGTATTTTTGGACATTTCAATAATTTCTGGTAAGTTTTGAAATTTTGCCTTTCATTCATAATATGGTATTACATAATATTTTACAATGCTGTGGCTCTAGAGAAATATATCATTAGTGCAATCTCTCCCTCTCTCTCTCTCTCTCTCTCTGAGATAAAGTTTGTTGTATGGTTTTAATTTAGGAGATTTTAGTTTTGTAGGGTAAGATTTACAGTTTTGCACCATTCATTCATAACTTGTTGAGAACTAATGTTACAGAATCAAGAAAAATGTATCAAAATATGTCTGTTACTCTCTTTCTGTATCAAATATAGCTAAGATATTGTGTTGTGTGGAAATTTTTATTTTTGTCTGCTTAGTTTTGAAGAACTCACTTACTGAGAATTATTACAGAGCTGAGAATCTAGAAAAATATCAGACTATGTCAGTGGCTCTTGCTGTCTATCAGATGTTGTGTTGTGTGGGCATTTTTTTTTAGTTTAGACTTGCAGATATTTGTTATATTCAATTTCAATGAGCTAAAAATCTTTCTCTCTGATACAGTCAGGTTAGTGTGTTGTGTAGTTTTGGACATTTTGGTTTTTAACTGGTAAGTTTTGACTGCCATTAATAACTTGTTAAGCACTAAAATATTACAGTGCACTGTATCAGTTAGTGTTCTCTCTCTAAATCAGAATAGCATTCAATTTCATATTTCTCTGGTGAGTTTTGCCTTTCATTCATAACTTTTGAGATCTAATATATTAAAGCTGAGAATCTAGGAAAGTACATCAGGCTATTTCAGTGGCTCTCGCTCTCTCTATCAAATACAGTTAAGTGTGTTGTGGGGACATTTTGGTATTTTTTCTAGCAAGTTTCACAAATAATTTGGAGATATTTTATATATTCAATTTCAATGAGCTAAAAATCTTTCTCTGTGGGCATTTAAATTTTTTCTGGCAAGTTTTTTGAAAAATTTATATCAATTGAGAACTAATAAATTACAATGTTTCTCCTAGTAGATATTCTGTCTCTGAATAATAGATACTGTAAGGTGTAGTTGTGGGACATTATCATTTGTCTGGTAAGTTTTGAATTTATAACTTGTTGAGAACTGAAGTGTGGAGTTCTTTTTACCATACTGGTAGTTCTTGGATATTGTGTTGTCTTGTTAGACGCTTGCTCGCTAACCTGAAGGCTCAGGGTTAAATCCTGTCATGGGTTGAGATGATACCTTCGGATTTTTCAACCGCGTTTCCCCTTTGTCAGTGATGCAGATCAGAGGAGCTGACATGGAAAAGCAGATGGGACAATAAACCAAGATCCGGTGTGCTATTGGCTGTGCACGTTAAAGATCCCTCAACAGTTGGAAATCAAAAATAAGAGTAGGCCAATGCTGCTGTCCTGGCAAAATTTCCCTCATTGCTCACTGCATGGCGTTTGCCCATCCTCAATTAGCCCATATGTAGGTGCAGAAAAGTAGGACGTAAAACTCCATTCATTTCATTTTTTTGTTCAGACCAAGTTTGGTGAGTTCAATCATTTACTGTATTCTTTGAATTTATTGACTATGGTTTACTTTTTTTTTTAAATTTATAACAGATTTACTCAGTTTTCTAGTTTCTTCTAGTCAGTTTATCAATTTAGACAAATATTTGAACAAGATCTGTAGTTATTTTACATGGAAGAAAATAATTTAAGAAGTAAAATATTAATTGTTATATTTTTGAGGGGTAACCCCAGTAAAAATAATCATCAAAATTTCAGTGATATTTCACTGAAAATTCACTGACATTTCATCAAAATACACCAAAAGAAAGGGGCAAAATATTGTCGAATTTTCAGTGAAATAAAGATGACATTCTACTGAAATTATACCAAAATTGTATCAAAATTCACATATTATTTCGGCATTTTTTCACTGAAAGAAAGGGGCAAATTTTTTTCAAAATACCACTAAAATTTTGATAAAATATCATTAAAATTACCCCAAAATTTGGGCATTATTTTACTGAAAGAAAGGGGCAAATTTCTTTCAAAATACCACTAATATTTCAATAAAATACCATTGAAATTGCCCCATAATTTGGGCATTCTTTCACTGAAAGAAAGGAGCAAATTTTCATCAAAATATCATTAAATTTTCAAGTGAAAATAGAGGTTAATTTCCAAAAACATTTTATTGAAATTAAAATTGATATTTTGTTGCCAATGACAGAAAAAAAAGGTGATTTTTTCCTTTCAATATATTTATTCAATATTAATATCTTATCTTATTATTTAACTTTGGAACAATGGTCTAGCTGGAGACATATTCTTCCCTGGATATCTTATTCATCAATTCAAAGTTTTGGCCTGAAAAAGAAAATGTATAATAAAGTAAAGAATTATAATTACATATCAATTTGTCAAATCCGTTTAAAAAATATCTTTGAGCATACTCTATGTAGATGGGATGGTAGTGCTTTATAAATACAAATATTATCTTGATGTACTGGGACCCCATTTCAAGCTATAAATTGCATCAGGCCAGGAGACTTGAAAGACACACACAGTAAACAATCATTTTTAGGTTCACTTTGCTGAACAGGACCTGCAGAATGGCTTAAAATTTGTTCAAGATAGCTTATGCCAAGTAATCATATGTCGTTACAGCAGTGTGGTTAAATTTTGGCATGCTTGACGAAGTCAAAGACAATAACTGGAATACTTTTCAACAAAATAGATTTCTAGTATGGCAAGATTTATCAAGGACGACAGAGTGCTTTGATATTCACATTTAGTTAACATTTTGCCTGCTATCTTTAAACTAAGCTCGGCATCTGTTGAACTAAAGTAAAAAAATATATTAATATACAATATGAAGTGAAGGAATCAAGGATTCCACTACCGGTAGCAGCTTTGATTAAACTATTAAAAAAATTGGCGATTAGGCCTAGGCTACCCTATGAAAAGTGGTCTGAATATGTTAGAGTTGTCTTGTAGCAAGTTAAACATCTTTAAATGATGTCCAAATGAAAAATTGTATCCTTACTCATACTGCAATGGTTTCAAACTGGTCCTTTATATCCGTGTGATTTTGTTCTCAAAATTCAATCACATCACCTAAAATAAAATAAACATAAATATATATTTGAAGGATACATATTTAAAACTATCAGTTCTACCAAGACTCAGGGCAACAATAACGAACAAGTCTAAATGCTGGTGGTAAGGGGCAACAAATCAATAGCTTGAGTGAGGCCCCCATTTAATTCTACTTCTAGAATCTAGTACTTAGTAGTAGGCCTACTCCTAGTCTTTGTATCTTCGACTTACGTACAAGTTAAACTGTGAATTCTTTTGAGTTGAAAAGCTGTTACCTGAAATTAGTCAAACAGAAGCAACTGTTCCATCGTGAATTCCATGCCTTATCCCCAAAAGCACACAATCCTTGCCGTAAGGTCGTAAGGAAAATGAATTGATATGGCGCCAGAAAGTAACGAAACTGGCGGTGTAGAAAAAAGAGCGGGAAAATATAAGTTAAAAAAATGATCACATACTTACAAAACGAAAAACCATCCAGCATGTTATCCTGTCATTCTAAAAGCAATAAATTCCAAAAAAAAACACAAGAAATTACGCACTACGAAGTATAAGACACGTTTTTATGTATATAAAGCGGTGACCGATCATTTTATTTTTTATTTACATTTCGTTTTCATTTTTAAATCGATACGTTTTTAATGGAACCGTTTCCGGCATTCGACTCTTAACTACCGACACAAAAGGAAAACTACCATCAAGATAATAACTTATGGATTGACATTGTTGACAAACCTTTATTCGCCGTGCCTTCACGTTTTTCGAATATCAATAACTCTTAAGAGTTTTGATTTTGAATTGTCATTCGTATTAATTTAAATGAATGTAACTAAGTAATACAATATTAATTTTACCTTTACCATAATTTTCGGTAGTGGAAAGACATACTCCTGAAGTTTATCGAGTAAATAACTCGCGATACGAAGATAATCTTTGCTTTGATATTTTTCTTTCTTTCGTTTGCTAAATCACTATTGCATCAAGACAGGGTGTAGCGTTGATACGTATGTAAGACATCACATTTACGGCACAATTCCAGTGAAAATGAATCAGAAAAAAATAAGATTTTCGTTTGAGTTTGTTTTGTTCCCGGAAAAAAACCAAGGTCAAGGTCCATCTTTTTATTTGACTGAATACCGCCGTCTAAAAACTTAGTAAAAGTTCATATAATAACGAACAAATAAGCCTATATAAAAATTAAACGATATCAGATCAAGCTCCGATGACGAGAATGAAAATTGTTACCAATCTCAGCGCAAGAAGGAATATGGATAAACTCTGAAGAAGGACCGAAGCATCAATGTCATAACGAAATGGACCATGCATGGGCATGATGCCGATGGGCATGTCCCGATATAGCAATAGAAACAGTTCCTCATCCTCCATCAAGTAGACCCAATACAGTAGCAGTAGTGAGTCAAGACTATGCAAGACTATGCAAGGCCAAGCAAGAAGGCGAGTTTCCTTTTTCGGGATGTAGGTATGTCTTAACTTATTCATTTATTTCCAATAGTAATAGGCCTATATAACATTGTAACAGATTTTATACACCAAAATGGCAAAATCAGTATCTGTTGGTCATGGAGTATTTGCCAGGGAGTCATGGGACATGAAGATGTGTTGGCCTATAATTTTTTCACTAGCCCAAATTTCATTTAACTTTATTTTGCATGGTCCTGTTCGTTTTCTAAATAAATAACATAGTCCGCAAATCTTTCTTTTTCATTTTTTCAGAGAAGATCATAATGAATAAAGAGTCCTGTCAGAATTTAAGAAAACCATCAGACCACAGATTTTTCTCCAACACTGCAGCTGTTATTTTTACAAATCTTCAAAACAGAAAAACTACACAGAAAAAAATCTATTTTGATTGAGTAATGACAACTACAAAATTTTTCTACATTATCTATGTTAAAGGAAAAATTAAATGTACATATCGGCAGAATTAAAATATGTCAAATGGATATGGATTTAACTCTTGTTGACACTTTATATCTTTTGAAAATGTTACAGGAGATAATGTAAGCTATCTATAAGCATGCTGAAATTTTAGTGAAATTTTGTTTTGTCATCAAAATTGTAATTCATATTTAAAAATTTCACTTAATTTTCAGCACTGTCATCAAAATTTCAGTGAAATTTTGTGTTTCACCAAATATTGATGAAATTTTGAAATCTTTTTAGCGAAATTTCATCGAATTTTGGCAGTTTTATAGAAAGATGGCAAAATTTGCCATATTTCAGTGAAATTGACCAAATTTTCACTGAAATTTCGTCCTCATTTTTACTGGGGAATTGATTGAAAACTAAAAACTTATATTGCATTGTCATATGAAATTGAAGCTTTAAACATTGAAATGTTTTGCCTACAGGATAAAAGGGAATATTCTACCAAATTGTAAGAAATTGAATACATTTAAAGGGATTGTAAAGTGGTTTTCTAAACTTTGTATGTATATCGGGGACACTGATAGCATTAATTCTTGCCATTCCAATTTCCATTCCGATGTCTGTGGTTCTTGCAATTCAACTAAACCAATGATCTGTAGATATCAATAGTAGCTTCCGGATGTTCACTATTAGTGACGTCAAAAAACGTGTTAGTTTAAGTGAAATTGCATGAACCACAGACGTGGGAATGGAAATTAGTATGGCGCAAATTGATGCTAACCGTGTCCCCGATACACATACAAAGTTAAGAAAACCACTTTACAATCACTCTAAATAGAACTATTTTTCAGATGAATGAATAATTGATTGACAGCTAAGTTGATCTGTTATTTAAAATTTTGTTGTGGTTACTGAAACATGAAAAACAGGAAGTTGTGTCTTTTCTTTGTCTGTAGAATGGTGAAGAAAAACTCAGGATATTGTATGAAAAACTAAATAGAACTTGAATTGATGATTGACAATTTAGAAAATTGGGTGATGGTCATCTTATTTTGGTATTTTGACTTTATAATGGCTGGATATTTCTAGCTGAAACCTTGAGAACACCTAGGAGAAATATGCCTCTACAATTAGTCATTTACTTTACTCAAATCCGTATAGTAGTTTTCGAAAAGCATTTAAACAGACTAAAAACATTACATAAGGCTTTAAAATATGTTTAACATTTAAAAATTATCGGCTGTTTTATTTAGTTAAAACTGTCAGAAAAAGTAAAGGGCACATATCTCTAGATTTTGGTGTATAGTTTTCACAAATTTGAGCAAAAAAATTTCAATCTAGAAAAAAGCAGAATGTTAAGTATATATATGTGTGTCATAAATTTAAAAAAAAAGAAAATTTTGTAAAAAAATTAAAAGTAATAATAGAACAATTTTTCACATGAAATGGTGATTGACAGCAATGTTGATGTTGTATCTGAAATTTTTGTCAGAATATAGAAGAAGTTTTGATATAATATCAATATACAGATGATATTAAGCAGAAATTTAAGTAGAATATAATGAAGCAGAAAGGAATATAATCTTAATATGGCCCTCTAGGGAATTGTATATTGATAAAGATTAAAATGAATTTGACATCCTTGAAGGTTTTATAAACTTTGTTTAAAGTATATTTGTTGAAACTAGAGCAAACGGTTAAAAGGTCACAAGGGGTCACAAAACTCTCTTGGAATAAGGATCAGGCAATATACCAAGACCTTGTGTGCTGAGAGGCTTACTATGCAAGTTTAAGATTCCTCAACCGTCCAAATCTTACCGAAAGCTACACTAATGCCGCTCTCAAGACAAAATATCCCCCATTGGACACTGCATGCCACTGCACAATTTTGTCCTAAGTAAGATGAAAAACTCTTTTCATTCCGACATTTCCTACTATTGATATCTATGCAGTGACTATAAGTGACTTCATAAAAACGTGTTAGTTTTCGTAAAATTGCAAGAACCACAGAAGTCAGAATGGAAATTGGAATGGCGCAAATTGATGCTCTTAGAGTCCCCGATACACATACAAAGTTTAGAAAATCACTTTAATGAAATGAGTATTCAGTCACATTGAGGCAAATTTTTTATGTGAAAATGAAGCAAAGAAGGTTCAATGTTGTTGATTTCCAGCCATAAGGGATAAGATTATTTTGTCTGAAAAGATATATCGTGGACACAAATACCAATCTTTAATTCCAACAGTTAAAGGCTGGAATTCCAATAACCCAACAGATTTGAGTGTCAACATGGATGCAAACATACATTCGTAGCAAGAGTCCCTGTTGAAACATTAAGGTGATTTAAATGAGACAATTACAAAGAGAACTTAAAGCTTCTAGCATGTATTGTGATAAAAGATGGAGTCAACACTGATAGCCGATAGCTATTGATCCTAATTTCTTCTACCACAGAAACCCAATCATTTGGGACCTCTCAAAATTAAATCTAATGGAAATGGTTTATCTATTCCCAATTTCCCTAAAGAGTTCTATAAATGGTTTATTGTGGTTAGGTGAGACTGAAGTATCCCAAGTAGTTATGGAGTCAGACCACAACTCATACATGTATTCCTGGTAGATATGGAGTCAGACCACAACTCATACATGTATTCCTAGTTGAAATGGAATCGTACACCAAAATCGTACATGTATTCCTTGTTGAAATGGAATCATACACCAACTCATACTCATACATGTATTCCTTGTTGAAATTGAATCAGACCACAACTCATACATGTATTCCTAGTAGATATGGAATCACACGTACCATAACTCATACATGTATTCCAGACTAAGATATGGATTCATGTATTCCTAGTATGGAGATTGAAATCGTAACTTTGTCAGCCATTCTGGCGATGCCTTGTTTGCAGATGACCATGTGACATCTGACTTGTCTCTGACACCCAGACTTCTGTCTATGTGGGCGAGTCTTCAAGTTTATAAAGAGTGCAGGAAGTTAACATCCAAACTAGCGCTCATATCTTGAATTTTGTTTTGACAGTATTGACTTCATTCGGTATTTTAGACAAACCTTCTTAATATAAATGATTGGCGACAAAGTCTGTCTAACAATTACCCGTATATGTATTCCTAGTGGAATTATACCAGTTGAAAGAGTAATTAACGAAGAGATATTCGTAGTCGAAATGTTACATTGTGTAATTGAGACCAGATCAATAAGACTAATATTGCTCTAACCTGACGATCTAGTCTAAAAGAAGATTGCTATTTGATCCCCCAGAATCGAAGATTACAAATTGTTTGTCTTTTGGCTGAACTTTGTCTACTCTATGTATATTTAAATGGTACGAATTTTAATTTTTTCTAGATACAGAGAATAGTCATTTGAACAGCCACTGTTGAGATCAATTTCTGCTATCTGTAGTCCTTATCAGAATGATAAACCAATAACCGATTCTGCTACAATTTAACAGAAGTAATATAGGTTATCTTTACTCTATTGTAACATTATTGTTATAGCATTTTCCATCAATGTCACCGTTCTTAGGCCAAATTGGAACAGAAAAGACTGACGAATTTCTTTAAGTTAAAAAAAAACGTCAAATCGGAAATTTGGGGGATTATTTACAGAATTTATAGATACAAGCTATACGGAAGATAAATTGATCAAAAAAAGAATTGCAGTACTCATCTTTCACAAATTGATGATATAAAACAAAAGTAATCTATTTTATGTGATATCTAATGCTTATCAGTCTCAAAAGATTTCCCTCAGGTGAGAATCGTATTTAATACTTGGGTGAAATTTAATCTGAAGTTTCCGTTGGAGCCATTGTCCTGTCAAGATATTCCTCTATTGATTGAAGAGAGTTCAAACTTGTTGATAAATTATCTGGAAAAAAGAAATTGAAGATAAAAATCTAATTATCGATCATGTTGAAAAGAAGATCTAAATGGAATATTCTTGAAAATAAAAAGATTATAAAATTAAGTGTTGATTTCTAACAAAGAATGGAGGTCTTTGATGTTGAGCAAGGTTTAAGGGCATTAAGATCAATTTAAGTCTGTATAGTGGAAACATTTAACATAGATTTGATTAGACTATGATGGAGGTTTCTAGTAAAATCACTTTTTCATCCACTCTTATTTAATTAAGCGAAGATTTATTACCATCGATTCTTACGACTTTGACTCTTTTATGTACGTTAAATGTAGTTAAAGATTTAGATTATTGAAATCTCTAATTTGTTTTAAGTTATAAATAACCAATTTGATGCCAACATGTACAAAATATTCTTTAACAAATTTGATGTCGACACTATACAGATTTTCAGCAGCTGTGTCATTCCATTGAACTTTTTACACTTACTTAGTTGCAGAATCTTCTCTTAATGCTTTCTGTTACATTCTATGTCAGGGTTTCTGAATTAATTTTTGTGCAGGGTTTAATGCATTTTCTGAAAAATATAAGGGCCAAATTGCGATCAGAACGTTTCAGCAGAAGGGGTCACTCTTGAAGGGCATTGCAGGCCTGATTTGGCCGCGGGCAACCATTTGAGAAGGCCTGCATAATCTATGTCATTTGTATATTACTGTTTCCACTAAAACTAATGCGTTTTATGACGTCACTGACAGTGATCTACCTGAAGCTACTATTGATATCTAGATCATTGTCAGTGACGTCATAATTCGCGTTAGTTTTAGTGGAATTGCAAGAACCATAAAAATCAAAAAAATCGCAAATGCTACCCGCGAGTATTTTTAAAGCATGCTTATTGTATCTCTATATCTTCTTGATCAAACTGAATTTGGTTTTAAAGGATTAATTACAAACAGGGAGTACTTATTGTTAATTAAGCAATTTGACCTAGTTTTGGTGTTTGCTCTTTAAATGGCTCAATATTTCTGGCTGAAACCTTTTACATACACAAGAGAGACATTTCTCTACAATAAGGCGTTTATTTTACTCAAATCCGTTCAGTAGTTTCCTATCAGCGTCCAAAAAACATAACACACGTAAAAACCTTACGTAAGGTTTTTAAATATTTTAGCATGTTTTTAGCGTTTAAAAATTAACAACTGGATTTTTTTAGTTAAAACTTTCAGATACATTAAAGGGCACATAGTTACAGATTTTGGTGTAAAGTTTTCACAAATTTGAGCAAACAAATTTTTTGAATTAAAAGAAATTCAGACTGTCTCTTTAAGTCAGTGGAAATCAAATCCTAAATTTTGAAATGTGTTTTTTTTTATTTTCAGAAAATGAAGAGTTATATTATTAGTATTATTGTGGTTATAACTGTGATAGGATGTGTATTATCAGAAGATATTTTATCTCGAACAGAACGTGGTGCCAGACGCCAAAACAGACGTGCAGGTTTGTACACATTATATCATCACTCTTATACAATAAATCTTTTATAGTTATATACTCCAAAACATTCCAGAAAATAAATAGCTTTTTTCAAATGAGTTCAGGAGGGTTATTTGCCACTTTCTTTTCAGTGAGCAAATTACTTGTAAATTATTATCAACTTTTTTCCTCCACAAAAAATGAAATTTGACACAAATTATTTTTGATGATAGCAACTAGTCAGAAATCTGTGTTTCTTGCAATTCCACATTGCATTGATGTTGCAAAAGCTTCTAATTAGTGAATATATGTATAATTTGAAGCATCCCTAAATTTGAAAATATCTCTTTTACTGTTAAATACACCCCATACAAACAAAAAATAGAAAAAAAGTTGGCATAATGCAGACACCATAATATTGCATGGTAATTTTGCAAATTCCATGACCTTGACCCTAGTACTTCCTGACACATGTTTATCTGTTTATATTTTCAGGATGTAAATACAATAAAAATCCTAAAGTCAGTCCATGTGACCCAGTGACTAATACCTATAATAAAACATTCACCCTCAAGAAAGGTCGAGCAGATTGTAATTCTACTATGATCGTATCAAAACCTTGTAAAGATTCTGCAGGTAGGCTTTTCATACTTCTCCTTTTTTCTGGTGATTTGAGGAAAATGTTATTTGCTCTTTAGTCCATTTAATTTTTAACCAAATAATTTTCTGGCTGTATGTAAGAATTTGGAGGTACTGTAAGGCTACAAATTATTGCGAGATAGAAATTAATGCGTTAAATGCGACCTATCCTCGATCGCATTAATTTGTATCCGCATTTTAAAATACACCTAGTAGGTAATATAGGTCAAGTATTTTAATTGAGACAGGGCTGGATTAAGTAATTAGGTAATCTCTAAATTTGAAGCTGATTAGTAATCAAACTCGTTGATCATGGCTTGAGTTTTAATGAAAAGAACCGTTAATTGATAAGATTAGAGGTGACTACAGCACCAGCCGTCATACCATTTTCTTTTTTATGATATTAAAAAATGCGACACCTATCGCGGATCGCATTAATTTGTACTCGCATTTTAGTCTCTATACCCCATGTCGCATTAATTTGTTGACGCATTAATTTCTAGCCTTACAGTATTCATTTACTTGATTTATCTGATCACAGTTTAACAAAAGTCCAGTGCAAAAAATTTAAAGTGTAACAACCTTCAGAAAAAAAAGACAAAAGATCTGAATTTTGATCAGCTTACAAATCTTGAATTCTGTATAGACCTTAGTAAAATATGTTACCCTAAAAGCATTAAAAGTACTGTACAAGCTAAACAATTCCGTTAATCAATAATCTTGACCAGAGCATGAAAAAATCAGGTGTAATAATTATATAGTAAAAATAAATACACGAGAACGTGCAAATAGTAGGTAAAAAGTCGATATAATGAGAGTAAATGTAGCTACGTTGCGGGACTAATCCCTTTATCAAGCAAAAAAAATAAAAAAAAATATTTAAAGATAGGTTCTTTCCCTAAGAGAAACATTATATCGACTTTTTACCTACTATTTGCACGTTCTCGTGTATTTATTTTTTCCTATATTACAAGTCGATTCGTCGTTTTATTTTTTATATAATTATATAGTATATAGTAGTGGACTTCCTATATGAGAAGTACCATCAGGTTTTTCAAAACGAGTAAGCATGATCTGTTTTATGCATGACACCCGCCACTACTATAAAGGTCAAAATTATGATATATTATCCCATATATATTTCTCTTACAGGAGGATGTAAATATAAAAACAATGGTCCATGGTCTGATTGTGACCCTGTCACCAAGATGAAAACTAAAACGAAAGTATTAAAAGACGGCAGTGGACCTAGTTGTCCTAAAACTATGAAGAAAACCAAATCCTGTTCTAATGATAGACGAAAAGGAAGGAAAAGTAAACGTAAGTTTTTCGTTACCTTTGTATGGTCAATTTACAGACATTCGGAAAAATGTTTTATACCTCAATTTTTTTGTCTAAGAAATTTCAAAATATGATTTCCATATGTTATTGCCCCAAAAAATATGTGCCAGGCATACCTATTATTTTTACAATTTTTATTTGAAATTTGAATCACAAAAGTTGTCCTGCACACATTAATCAGAATGCCTATATTTTTGCTCCAAGCTCCTAAGGGGTGGTGAATCTACTACCTTTGAGACTTGTAGGCCTACGCCTATTTTACACTTAACCCAATGATTGCCTGAGTAATTTATTCAGGTTATAATAATTTGTAACCTTGATTAAAAGGGATTGTAAAAGGTATTTCTAAACTTTATATGTGTATCGGGGACACTGGTAGCATCATTTTGCGCTATTCCAATTTCAATTCCCACGTCTGTGGTTCTTTCAATTCCACTAAAACTAACTCGGTTTATGTCATCACTGACAGTGATCTACTGGAAGCTACTATTGATATAATATGCAGATCACTGTCAGTGCAGACATCATAAACCGCGTTAGTTTTAGTGGAATTGCAAGTTTTAGTGGAATTGCAAGAACCACAGACATCTGATTTGAAATTGGAATGGCGTAAATTAATGCTATCAATGTCCCCAATACACATACAAAGTTTAGAAAAAAACTTTACAATTCCTTTAAAAGGCTATAGTTTTGATCCAAATTTACTTGCGAGACAGCAGGAACTCCTGTGGTCAATTTCCTATAATATGTCTACATGTTTTGAAATTTCATTACAGCCTGTAAATACACTAAAGGAGACTGGAGCGAATGTGACACAGCTACCAACATGAGAAAAAGAATTCTGACATTAAAGAAAGGAGATCGCGATGTCTGTGAGAGCAAGAAAACAGTGCTAAAGAAGTGTCGTAAAGGTAACATGGATGCCACTAACCAATAGAAAACCTTGTTTCATAGCTTGAACTCTTTGTACTAACCAGTGTTATTCTCTTGCATATTCATTTTCTGACTGTATTAGGAATGTGATGCATGGCATGACTTTCAAAATCGCAAAAATGAGCTACACCTGATTTACATAATGTACATGGAAACCAGCATATTACATGCTAGACTAGAAAATTTGTCCCCTGGTGACTTGTGCAATATCCTTCTATTTCAAACTTAATGATCTTACACAATTTTTAAAAATCTATGCTTACTGAACTGTTTTCATGCAATGTTTCATTTTCCTAGTTCAACAGACATGTAGCCTACTTAAAATTGTGTACTTATACTTACATGTACTTACCTGGGTGTTGAACTTAACATGTATGTAATAATAATTATTGAACTTATTCCTATCTAACTACATTACTATTGAACTTAATAGAATGGATGAATGGATGTAGATGGAGAACTTATTATGCTTATCTAACTTCCTTTTTAGCTTTTTTGAATTTTTAAGTATATTAGAAACATTTATAGCTTATTTTCGCATCCTTCCAAGTTTCCATCAGATGCATTTACTAGTAGGAAAGAGTTTTCAGTGCAAATGCAAGACATTTGATTGAATATTGAAATGGTGCTTAACGATGCTACTAATGTCCTTAATACACATATAAAGTTTTTTATCCCTTTAATTTAGAATTCATGCTTATTGTGTATTTTAACCACATATTCTCATTGCTTTATTAATCACATTCTTAGATTATTATCTATATTACCGTGCAATAAATATTCGTACAAAATGGCGGTGTGGTTACATTCGCTCTACGACCTTACATACTTGGGACATCGCTTGGAAATTATTACAAAGGGGGAAAACTATCACCTATGTATCAGAAACGTTGGATGAGTACAATAGCAAGTGCTTGCAGAACGAAGGGGGTACATAGTATACACCCGAGACGGGGAAGGCAACCCATTTCTATGTACGAATATATATTTTGCACACGGTACTGTATCTATTTTGTATCTAGGAAATGTTAAAAAATAACAGTAAATTGTGAATAGGATGCATTTACTCTCTTACTTTTCAAAGTATGTGCTACTTATGATTTGGCTTGGCATTTATAGCAGTATTGCTTCTTCTTTTGATTACATGGTATTATGTGCTATAGCACTGGGCCACAACACATGTGCAATGTATTTAATCAAGGCTTGGGCTTGCAGTAACCCTTCTAGTAATTCTGTACCATTGGTAACTAATATTCCAAAACACATGAAAATTTGATTAAAAAAAAAAAAATTTATTAACAAAAAATCTTATTTTCAAACTTGGTCAATAGGAGTTTATATTCATCAGGAGACTTACCTGGTGGCATAATTATACCAGATTACCTAAATAATCTGATAAATCCAGAACACTATGTTTATATACAATAATTGAAAAACGCTTTATCAAATTTTAAGCTTTTTTCAATTAAAACCAGTAATTGTATGGACAATTGCATAGTTTTATGGTTTATTTGATTCTGTTTGTGTTTGTATACTTTGGACACCGGTGATGAATATAATACTCTTATTGACCAAGTTTGAGAAGTTAAATTTTTTGTTAATTCTAAGTATCGCTTTAACTAACTCAACAACACAGACAGTTGCGTCATTATTTCGTCTACCAATTTAACTAGTCTAATAAAGATATCAAGTGCATGTAATTATATATTCATATATTATTCATAATTACTACTAATTGCCCCTTAATTAAGTAATTATTTTATATAACTATTGTTTTTCCTAATTAAGCAATTAGTAGGCCTATATAATACGTAATATTTTAATTTTATCCAACCAAAGCCCAAACTACATTTTGTGTATGGTGAAATTTCAACAATGTAATGTGATACAAAATTTTTTTTCCATTTCTTTTTTTTTATTGTGACACGTGTGTCATTTTGTGGCTTTAATTATGTGCATAGTGCCAGTACTTAAAACTTTTCTGAATATTTTTATTGATGTTTTAAAATCCAAGATGTAGTTCTTAAACATGTGTTTTTATAATAAAATTCTTTTAGAAACATTCAATCATTAGCTATCATTTTGACACGAAATTTGTCCCAAAGCATGTCAAAGACTTTTGGTAATAGTAAAAGCATAATAAGGCATATTACTATAAAGTTCTAAATGTATGAGCAAGCATTATTAAGCATGATTAAGCATGACTGAATGACTAGAATTATTCATTTAGTTGAACATACATTGTGTTCAGACGACAAAAGTTAAGGCAGCTTAACTATCAACTGTTCTTTGAGTCTGATTTTTTTTATGTCTGATGCCATAGTTTGCTCCTACTATGGAGCTTGGAATAATTAACTGACTGGAAGAAGCTCGTCACGCAGTGTAATGTAAACACTGTCGACAGTCAGTAACTCGTTATCACCGCGCATGCGTCAACTAGAGGACTAACTCGCGTCAACTAGCAGTACAATCGAATGCGCTTTAGAAGCCTCTAGAGTCGAGTGCTATACATTCGAACGCAACCGGAAATAAACCAAAATGACGGCGCCCATGAAAGACGCATTTAAATGAAAACAATTTTAAAATCGGTTAAAAAATGACGATTTTATGGCGAGTTGATGAAATTTTTGTTTTTTCTAAATTGTGAATGATATGAAGATTAATATCGATAAAAAGATAAGTTCCTGTAATCTCCTGTAATCGAGATAAAGTCCATTGCATTGGAAAAAGTCTATTTATTTTAAATAAATGAACCTTATAAGTGCAAAAACGTGCAAATCAAAATTATTAATGGTTAAAGTTGGGTCATATTCGGAAAATACTCAATAAATCATTGTAGTCCGTGTCGTTGTTCACATTAGTTGGAAAAATGAAAGCATTCTATTTTCTTATGGATGGATTATGGAATGTGTTTTTAAAATAAAATAATAGAAAACCATACTCTGTAGGCAAATACAAAGATCATAAAGAGTACTGTATAGTTATTTTGACAGCTATTTATTAACTTTATTATGAAAGTCCCAAGTCGGAGGATTGATGTCAAGATTTCTTGTTTGATTTAATATATTTTAATTTTTTAATTTGTTAATTTACAGGCCATAACAGCTGACGAATCACAGTGATAGCTTAGAAAAAAATAAATAATTGCTACATATAACATTAGGAGATGTGAGTTGATAGTGGAAGTCAGTTTTACTACAATGAATCAATGTGAACATGAGACTTGAATTTGAATTATCAAAAAGTTCACTTTCCATTGTTATTTTTTACTTTTACTATGCCTTTTATTATTATAGTTTGCCGTAATTGAAATATTTTACAGTAATTTTGACACTATCAAAGTATGTGCATAATAATTAAATTATAATAATAATAAAATTTGAATACAAATCATTGTTTTAAAATACCTTTCTGGAGTTAAAGGTGTTCTCGCTAACCTGAAAGTCTAGGGTTTAATTGGCATGAGTTTAGATGAAATTTACATATTTTTCAACCAGGTTTCCCACTGTCTGCGATGCAGGTCAAAGGGGCTACATGGAAAAAGTATCTAGTCATTGAAATGGATCAATAGACAGCGATTCCCTCGACAGTTGGTATATCGAAATAAGAGTAGGCTAATTTCCCACATAGCATTCTATATGGCGTTTGCCCATCCTAATTAGCCCAATAGACGTAAAACACCATTTCATTTCATTTATTAAAAAATCTGTGCGGCATGTATCATGTTTACCAGTTCTTCCCTGCTTATTTCTCATGGGGTCTTCATTAAAACTATGTATTTAGCAAAATATGTTCTTTTTAGGCTGGAGTTATCACTGTAGGCCTAATTCTAGAAATTACCAGCTGTTATGGCCTGTAAATTAACAAATTAAAAAAATAAAATATATGAAATCAAACAAGAAATCTTGATATCAATCCTCCTACTTGGGACTTTCATAATAAAGTTAATAAATAGCTGTCAAAATAACTATACTCTTTATGATCTTTGTATTTGCCTACAGTATTAAAATGCCTGACATTTAAAATATATCCAAAAATATTTCCTTAATTAATTGTGGTCCATATGAATTTTTAGGAGTTCACTCAAATTGTGTTATTGAGTATTTTTTCATATTCAGTAGGCCTATGTTAAAGTTTTGTTCTCTCCTCAATGGCTGGATAATTTAACTGGCAAGCTCATTTCTGCTACAGAAAATTCACTGGCAACTAGTTCAGCTTATCCCCCTGATAATAAAACAATATTTTAGACGGCTAACTCCCAAACAAAATAAGTCATCGTAACTAGTTAGTGAAAGTAAAAGTAGTGAGAGCTTCAAAAGGTGTCAAGTCTAAGAGTACGTTTTTATTATTTTCTGTAACCTGCAAAGGTGTTATTTTATTGAAATTATAATATTTCAATCCTTATACACAAACGGGTAGGGTCGAATTTAATTTTTGATAAATATTAAATGAATAATAGCGGACGAAACGGGAACTTAGAAGCATTCGCCATTTTGAACAGTGTGTGATCACATGATTTTATGACGTCAATGATGAATTTTTATGACGTCAATGTGGGAGGAGTTCAGATGTTCGCTGATTGACAGCGGCACTGATAGCGAACATTACACTGCATGACGAGCTTCTTCCAGTCAGTTAATTATTCCAAGTATGGAGGTGGCTAAAAACTTGTCTTGAATACCTGGGACAGTTTAGTTTGTCCGTCTGCATGCTTCTGGTTAAGAATAAAACAGATATGTCATGTCCTTGATTGGTGCATTCCTCTAAGCAAATTTCTGCCATTAATGTTTTTATCATAATGCACATGCATATTTGACTTTTTTACTTCTGAAATTTTAGATTAATTGCAAGGTATTGTCAAACTGACTTAAATTTTTATGCCCTTCTGATCACTAACCAAAAAATTTAAACCAGTCTTTCAAGAACTTGAGCTGTCTGAATGAACTACCAGTTTTAATACAATTCAACTTTACAGAGGTCTTAAGTGAGAGAAGACAGCATGTCAGGAAACATGTTTGAAATAATGCTTGAAGCAAGCAACATGTTTTTGTCTGGGAAGCATTGTTTTGTGACAAAGTATGTTTGTTTGCAAAAAACATTGTTTCTTTGATTAAGAAAAATGTTTCTGAAAAACTTATTTGATTTCAAAACATTTCTGTATTCTAAATTCATGATCTTTGAATGTATCTTTCTCAAGAATTTCAGGAATCTTTTAATCTGAAGTGGTTACTAGTTACAACTTTTGATATTTAAAATTTCTGATCTGGTAAAAAGTAACCATTGAGTTTCAACAGGCAATCAGTTTAACAAATTTTCTTTTCTCTGGATTTCCTAAAGTTTTTAAGAACCAATTGAATGTAATTTTCTGTGCTGAAAATTTCTGATCTTTGAATTTTGAAAATAAGACTCAGTAATATTCCACTGGTTTACCTCTAGCTAACAGTTTAAAAGATTCTTCATGCTACAGAATTCATGCAAGGAAATCTGACATTTATAGACTTAGAAATTTTATATTTCATGCTATTTCCTTAATTGACTCTCTTACTCAAATTCTGCAATAGAACTTAATTATTCCATTCATCCTGCTGATTCTGGAATTTTCTTTAGAAATTAATTCCACTTGTCTGGAGGGCAGAAAAATTCCCTGCTGAAAGGAAACTTGATCAGTAGGCTACATGTAGATCAGCCAATGGCTGCTAGAAAAGACATGTGTAGAATTCTTTTACCATTTAAAGGGATATGTTCACTAAGCATTAGACCAAAAAAATTTTAGTCTCAGAATCTGGAAATTTTAGCTCATCTAAACCGTAAGAATGTTCCAAACTTTCCCTAAAAATTTAAGCTTTCAAATCTATGTGTATCCATAAATATCGGCGTTTGAAAGTCAAAAATACGACTTGTCATTTAGTAAGACTATGACTTATATAGAAAACACATATACAGAAAATAAAAGATAACTGCTAAGGTACGGGTATAACTGAAGGGGTTGTGCGATTTTTGGGCCGTTCCGGTGAATCTGAAGGCTATTATATTTACATAAATTCAAGGCCCAAAACGATCCTCGAAAATGCTAACTTTAAACGGTGTGTGCTACACTAGTAATAAAAACATCATATACCCAAGAAATATTAAAATATGACATTATCATTATGTGATGTCACTTTGTAACTAAGCAGCGCAGGTATATATCACAGAATAATGTGGCCAGTACTGAGCAGAAAGAGTTAAAGCAGGCCTTCTCAATAAATTTTTGTAAAGGGCCAAATGCGTGTGATGAAAAAAATATAAGGGCCAAATAGAGCTTAGCTGGAATAGCGAACAGGACGTTTTAGTGAAAGGGGCCACTCTTGAGGGCCTCACGAGCTGGATTTGGCCTGCAGGCCGCCATTTGAGAAGACCTAAGTTAAAGGGTAATGTGTGCTATATGGAAGGGGTTTCCTCTGATGAAATTTTTTTTCATTGCTCCTGAATAAATGATGTAAACAATTACATGATTTTCCGTCTTTTCACTACAAATCTTGCAAATTTCACGCCCTTTCCGAGAAAAAATCATAACCTTGGTATCTTAAGGTTTCTAATGATCATTATAATTACTTTATTTTGACGTGGATTGAGCTGAATTTTCACCTTGGCCTGTGCTTTCATATTTTCAATTATATATTGTTGTTACAACCACTCTCACCTAAGGCTTAGTAAAACATTTTTTGCTATAGTGACATGATAACTTTGCCCCGTTTTGGCAGAATTTGATCAAGAAATTGAAATGCTTTTAAATTGATGTTGTAGGTGTCTCTGATACAAATAAGAAACCTCTTGCTGAATGCCTTCAACAAATGCTGTGTATTCCTGTATTGGTTTTCCTTTTAGCAATTACTTCATATCATTTACGCCTGATAGCCATTATACCATTAGCTAAAATTAAGTAACAGACTGGTTAATCAAGATGATTATACCTTGATCTTTCATTGGTTACGTCTGCTTCACCAAGATTTCATTTTTCAGACATTCTAGTCAGAAATGAAATTAAATTAATCCCCTGATACACCAAATTTAGCTTCCGTTTATCAAATTTATTGATTATCGAGAAATTTTAACCAGCAAGCCGAGAGTTTTTTTAATCTATTTATGAAAATTTTTCATCAAATTTTGCGGAAACACTTAGCTTGAGACATGACTGTAGGAAATAGAATTTGGACGAAATGAATAAAATTAGAAGCAGTATTCATCTGTGGCTATTATTGATGGGTTGCGATGTGTGAGAGGGAATATGTCGGCTAGAGTAGAATATTTCCAATACGAGAAAAGTTTGAGGTATTCGACACGTTGGTGGAAATTGGTAGGACTATTAGATTACTGACTATTCTTTAGTACTTGTTGATTTACATTGGTATATAGTACCGAAGACTTCATGTTTGATAGTACCATCTAATGAAATGTGGCGTCATCAATAATTTCTGGTCATTCGTAAACCATACAAAGTGTTCGTGAATCCATAGCTGACATTAGAATAGTCTTGACATCATTGAAAGATGTGATATTTACTAAAAGCATTTTGTCAGATGATGAAAAATGATCCACTTTATAACTAAGAAAGTTAGAGTGTTTGTAGTAATATAGTAATCACTTGCTTTCCAAACGAAAAAGCTTCCAGAAACCCAAAAAAGAGCTGTGCTTGTGATGGGTGTGTTTCCTTTTGCCATGGTCCAACTGGTGTTGGTTTGATCAAAGGCAGTGACTTTAATAGCAAGAAATTTTTTCAGGGGGGAGATTTTTAAGTGGAAATAAACCACGTTTCGACTGAGAATTGTGAAAGAAAGCTATCTCTAAACTAGCCTAGTATTGCCGAACACAATAAGTTTTTCTGGTTCCCGATTAACTTTAGCCTTGATCATTAAGTCGCACATTATAGACAGCACCCAATCTTCAAGACTTGCGGTTATTCTACTAGTTAACCATAGAGTGCGCCCCCTATTGCAGAATGAGAAAAAGACGGCTTTTGTGTTTCCACCGAGTAAATAAATTCTACTTTTCATTAGGCCCCCGATAAATTGCCGAAAGCGAAAAGCTTTGATTGCCGATCCAAACCATCACAACACACCCACCTCTCACCCAAATAATATGTCACTGAACTAAGGTTTACAATTGTAGTTGTAAAACCCAAGAAAATAAACAACAGTTCAAAATTTCAAAATTACATGAAATAATATATCTTTTGAAATTGAAATTGAGGACAAATACTTGAAATTTGATGTATCTAATACAAATTACAGTAAAATAATTAAGAGTTATTGATATTAACAGCTGCAATAATTGTTAATAATCATGTTTCAATTATAATAACTGTTTAAATAAATATAAAATAACAGCTGAATAAAGATACATTAATTATAACTTAACTTGTTATTTTACATAATACTTAAAAATGATGAAGTGTAACAAATGAGAAAAAATAATTAGCCTAATTGAAACACCAATGTTCTTAGTAATTACTCAATTGATATATCAGACAAGGCTGAGGTGTTATTGAGGCAAAAACTTTTATTAAAAAATATGTTATAAGACAATCCAGGCAGACCACTTTTGTCTTATTTTAACTTGGATTGCATTAGGGGAAAAACAAATACAATGTACAGTGTAATTTTTTCTTGTATCATACACATACAGAAAATGAAGGATTAATGTTAAAGTAGGGATTGAAGAAATTATTTGATTTTCATGCAGTTCTAGTACTTCTGGAGGCTATTTAGAAAAATTTGAGTCATAAATCGACCATTGGAAATGCTGAACATTCCCCTTTAATAGATTTGGCGGCTCTATCTTTCTTCAGCTTTAATGAAACACACTTTAAATGAAATTGGTTCAGTATTTGTTTTCGGAGAACAACAAGCGAATAATTCTTTTAAGTGTCTTTCCTTTAACTAAGTTACTTTGTTGAACAACAAACTAGAAAAAAAAAAGTAAATCAAGGCAATCGGAGTAGAAAATTAATAGCTTTTCTATGTTCCATGAAAAACACAGGAATTTGTCTTTTTTCAAAAGCATCAAATGATCTGCAAAATAGTTTGATAGGAAATTAAATGCCTGGGGTAATCTTGTTTCATATTTCTTGTAATTTACTTTTCTATGAAATTGAATTCTTTAATGATCTCCTTGCTAAACAGATCTAAGAAAGCTATTTGAGAAGAATCGAGAAAGAGGAGAGCATATTTTCAACTTTTGATAGACTTAAAGCTTTAGGCTCTGTTCTTTTTTATGTAAGCTATTGAAGTATTTATGGTCAAAGTGTTTTGAAAAACCATGGTTTCTTTTACTCATGTATGGTATAATTTTAAGTTCAACAAACTCAGGGTTCAGACAGGCCATGGAATACCTGGAAAATTAAGGGAAGATTTAAAAGCTTTTCCAGACATGGAATATCAAGGAAAATGATGATAATTCTGGAAAATTTTCAAAATGACCTGGAAAAACAAAAATTCCATATGATCTCCTAATTTTAACATCTTTTTGTATCAATTAATAATGCCTGTAAAGTCTTGGAAATTTCAAGGAATATTTGCTCAGAAGATCTGTATGAACCACACTGAAATTCAAAAACTTAGTGAGAAAGAAGAACCATTTTACCAGGATAGCAATTAAGGTTCACAGACCGTGACAAGAATCCTTTCTACCAGCCAAACCTCACGGCATTGTTCGGACATTGATTTTGATTGGCTGTATTTACCCTGAAAGAAGACAATACTCTCTGAAGAATGGTTTTGATTGGCTGACCTATAATTTATTCAACATGGCAATCCCCATACAGTATACAAGGTTATCTAGCAGCTAGACTAGTTTCGAAGTTGATACGAATGTTAAGGCCGGCGCTCACGTGAGTCAACAGCTCAGCCATTCGTCTCTCGTGCCATTTGTCTCAACAGTATGGTTTTACCGCAGACGGTGCAACTTTGGCTCAGTCGATCGAATACCTGCAGCTGAACAGAACAGGTCATGTGACTTATTGTCACGTGATTGCTAGCGGACGTGAATGGAGACTACCAAGAAGAATTAAGAAGGAGACGATGTGAAAAGCTTGCTTATGTTATTATTATTGGTGAGACGGTTTTTTGAACTAACGGCATACAGGCACGGGAAGTCGGACCAAATTTCAATTATTTTTTCTTCGGCAATGATTTCGTTTACTGCTTCAGACGCCATTTTGAACAACAGCGGTAAAATATCACATGACAAATTATACGCATTCTATTGGCCGTTGAGAAAACCCTGACTGAACTGTCGTCTCACGTCGAACGCACACGCTGAGTCCAACGTAATTTGTGCCAAAAATATCATGATAGATTTCTGACGCACTGTCTCGCGTGTCAAACGACGCAGCAAAAATTACCCGCATACAATGAGATTTCAGTTACTCGTGACGAACGGTTGAGCTTTTGCTTTTGCGCTTTTGCGCTGGTCTTTATGTCCTGGATCTGCAGTTCAGTGGAATAATAAAGAAATATGTCATATTCAAGGTCACAGGATTTCCACATAACAACTGAAATAAGAACTCACAACCACTATTGGTTGGTTGATGTAAACAGTCCGGAAGATTTGAATGCAGTTTTAAGTAGACATTTGCAGGGGAAAAAAATCCATAAATGAAATAAGATAAAATTGATCCAAGTGGCCTCCCATAAATCTTAAACTTGTATTTTTTTATTGTAAGCATTTTATCTTTATTTGAACATGAAATATGGGTAAAAAATCAGCCATTAATAGAAATTAATTCCTGATCTTACACTTATAAATGTTGACCTTTGTCTACGAAGGAAGAGAAATGAGTTATTAAGTCTCCTGGCGTCATGGAAGCTAGCTTGTTACCAATGTTATGGCCATTTGATATGGTAAAGTTACACATTCAATTATCTAGCCACTATTTATGTAGATTATTGATCTGGAAAAATTTGTTGTTGGCTAACTAACATCCTGCAGGTTTGTCTTTCTTCCTTGCTTTTCATTAGTCTGCCTGCCTTTGTTGAAACCCATAGCTATGAAGTTTAGTTTCTGAAAGGAGATTTCAGTGTTTGACCAAGCAATTTGTTTTTGTATTCTTGTAGAAAAAACTTTGCATACTAACTCCATGAAATTGCTGTACTTACCTACCCTCCCTTTTCTAATACAACTAACTTTTTTCTGCATTTCAACTAGCATTTTGTAGCATCATTAAAATTGTCTCTGAAAAATTGACTTAACCCTTTTGAAAAGTCAAATTTTGGCAAACTATTTCATAAAATTGACATTTTGATCTGTGAAATTTTAAAGTATTAAAATGATATCATTCTGACTTACAATCTCATAACTTTATTTTTGTTGGCAGAATGTAAATATGAGAAAGGTAATTGGGGAGCCTGTGATTCTACAACTAATTTAATGTCTAGATCATTGAAGTTAAAGAAGGGAGATCCAGCTAACTGTGAGGCTACCAAGACCATCACCAAACCTTGTAGACGAGCTGCTTTAAGAGGGTTATGTAAGTAATAAAAATCGGTACAAGCAATACAATTCTGTTTATCAAATCCAAATCATGGCCAAATCCAGAGCATTTATTACCTTTCTAATGTTCCTGTCAACTCTAAGTTAAGTCTCAAAAGGGAGCCTAGGGGGTCTGCACGAATCATTGTCCTGAACAGCCAGCTAGAACTGTCAGAACTGGATTTGAGTGAACTGGAACACTGTTCCGGACAAAGAATTTCTGTCCAAACTAGCGAGGTGGTGCAGCTGGAACAGTGACAAAATCAACATGGCGGCAAATGTCGCAACCGTTTTTTAGTGCAGTGATAGCAGTCACTTTCTGTCCAGAACCTGTCTAGAACTACTCGGATATTAGTTCTGTGCAGAAATTTCCACTTCCTGTCCAGAACAATTCAAGAATTACTCGAAAGCTTGTTCGGAACAGAACATCTGATTCGTGCAGACCCCAGATGTATCAAGGAAGTTCGAATCAAGTGCACTTGTCTGGATATTTGTGGTTCAAATCGGCATTTATTAAAATCTTACATTTCATGGAAAAAATACTTATGGTAAAAAATGTTTAGGTGTCCAAAATGGAAGACAAATCATGGTCAAATTCCCCTTATTGCGCACAGCATAATCTTCAGCTCAATTATGTGTAGGATGGCATTATGATTATAAGTTGTTTCTATTGAGTGATCAAGTCATGTGTATGCCAAATTTGTTTTTGAATTATATACAGCCTATGTTTATAAAAATTTTGTTTTTTGCAGCTTGTAGGTATGCATTTGGTGATTGGGGAAATTGTAACCCTAGAACTAATACTATGACTAGAACACTAACACTCAAGGCTGGTAATGTTAATGTATGTCCTAAAACTAAAGTTTTCAGCAGAAAATGCAAAAGTAGTAAGTAAATATAGATTTTAAAAAAATTTTATGCTTTGAAATGTTATGAAAACCTGCAGATTTGTCAAAAAAGTGCTTGTCTGATTTAGTATTTTTAAATAAATAGCATGAACTGCTTTTCCACTGAAAAGGAAAGCTAATTAAAGCTATGTTTACACTGAGTTCAACTTATTCCTGAACACATAAGCCTCGATCACAAAGATAACTAGACAGACAGTGCGCCCAATTTCTGAACAAGAAAAGGCTAGCTTTTTCACTCCTGAGACACAAAAAGAGAGCTCAAGGCAAGCTCTTTCCCTTCCGTGCACCTTATTGTTCTTCAGAATATAAAACTCTCTAAAAGACTGAGCTATGACTTCGACCTTTGAACACAGTGAGTGAGAAGTTAAAACTTCATATGCCCTGAACTTCTGCTTTGGGGGCAACATTGATGTGCAATGTAATTTAACGTGTTGATTTGTAGGATGTAAGTTTATGAAGGGTGACTGGTCAACGTGTGATAAATCTACTAACTTAATGACTAGAGTAGATACATTAGCTAACGGTAACAACGCTTTCTGTGAAAAATCTAGAACAATTACCAAAAAATGTATGAAGAATAAGAAAAGTAAGTACTCTTCTTTTGTACTAAAACTGGCCAACAGGGGCATATAATTTTTGGACAAGAGAATCTAAGAAAAATCAAGAAAAATTAAGATTTGCCACAATTGTAGCTTATATACGGCGGCCATTGTCTAACAATAACCTTGTATGCATATAGAAGAAAACCTTCCAAGATTATTGGGCGGAAGTAGAATATGCGATAGAAAATAGTTCCTCAGCGTATGCTAGTTACCTCCCTTGTACGTTATTTTTTGTAGACAGAAGAAGTCTGGTTGTCAGAGACTAGTCAGAAGTCAACAATGGAGACTTGAAAGTAGTCCGCTTTATCCGCCAGCTGCATACAAGGTTATTGTCAGACGTATCGAGAATGGCCGACATATTTACGATTGGATTTGCCAGTGATCAACAACGCTACCAGTGATAATGACACAGTACTGGCAAAATTTCCCTCATTGCATACCTCACTATTTCATTCAAAAATGTTTCTTAATCTTATTTCAGAATGTAAATATCAGTTAGGAGAATGGAGTGATTGTGTTGAGAATTACCGAACAAGAAGTAAAATTTTAGTGAAAGGAGATCCTCAAGTTTGTACTGATACTACAGCATTAAAACGTTCTTGTATTCGTAATAATGGCCAAGGTTAGTATCAATCTAATGAAAAATTAGATTACATTTCGTTTCGGTTATTCTTTTATTGTCGACTCCATGTAATCTAACCACTTATATAAGGCGAGCATCTTCTGGTGACGAATAATCTATTTATAGCACATTCCACCCCTTCGCCAATCAGAACAACTTTTATATTTGAATATTTTGTATTACGTCATAATTTGAACACTGATAACCTTGCTCTTCAAGTCAGATGACTTTTGTTCTTGTAATTTCACTAAAATCAAGTATGACACCATTATTGCAAAGGCCCATTTTTTTTCACAAATCTTGTTAGTAGAACAAACAAAATACCACAGTGCAAATTGATGCTATCAGTGTCCCCAATACACACAAACAGCTTAGAAAACTTCTTTTCAATCCCTTAAAGGAATAGAATTGGTGTCACTGCTTCTGTTAAAAGATTGACACCAAATAGAAAAGCCTTACTTCATATCATAGCAGAATTAAAGATTTCTACTTGTAGAGTTATCTCCCATGTATTGATAGAAATTCTCCAGAAAATTTGCTGATTAAGATTTGTGAAAATTAGTCAGAAATAATGTAAATTATTGAAATTCTCAGAATTATTCAATTTCACCAAATTTTTTTTTCATTGCTTTTGAGAAAATCTTTTGGAAAGCCCTTTCATGCATAAATTAATAGTCAATATACAGGCTCACACATATTTGATATAATTTTACTATTACAGAAAGATGTTTTTTCGGTCCGTGGGGAGAGTTTGGTACATGTATGAATGGTGTGATGACTAAAAATCGTAAAGTATTACAAGGTGGTACTGCTTGTGAAAGAAAAGCTGTTATAACTAAAGGTTGCAGTAGTTGATCTGTTGGTATAATGTAATATTTGTGGGGTTTTGTTTTCTTAAAATTCTGTTTAGATTTTTGTTTTATCAAATTTTATTTGAAAATACAATTTTATTGTATCAACAAATTTTATTCGAAATACAATTTTATTTGAAAATATAATTTTATTATTGTTTCAAAAAATGTTAGTTGAAAATTCACTTATGAATTTGATTAAAACTTTGATCAATTAAATTTCATTTTAGAGTAAAGCATTTATATTTAGGTGTATAGCCTATTTGTGCATTTTTGTCATTTGTTTTAAAAAAAAATTTGTTAAACTGTAAAAAACACCTTAAGATACCTAATTTTACAAAAAATGAAAAGTAAAATAGGGGACATTTATGCTTATTACACCCATGACTATGTAATATTTTTAAATACATGTACCCAAAATGCTGCTGCATCAAAAAGCCTCAAGGATCTTTTGCACTCAAGTTTTTTGCCAAAATCAAATACTTACTTTGTGTTGAAACTGTGTAAAAAACTTTAACTCTTAATTTACTTAACTTAGTATTTTTGTTAGAGGTAAATACCGTAAAATACTTTTAGTCAGAAAGTTATTATAAAGCAGGGAATTTCTACAAATAACAGTCCTGTTCTAAACTAAAGCTACACTGCTCACAAAGTTTATGAATTGCCATATAGGATTCAATTAGCATTGAAAAATTTCAAATGTATGTAAATTTCCATCAAATGAAAACAAACAATTTTTGTATGATTTCAAATGTATGTAAATTTCCATCAAAGGAAAACAAACAAGTTTTGTATGATTTCAAATGTATGAACATTTCCATCAAATGAAAATAAACAATTTTTGTATGATTTCAAATGAATGAACATTTCCATCTAATGAAAACAAACAAATGTTTTATGTCAAAGTCATTTTAGAAGAAATAAAAAAGAGATTTTTAAAAAATTTTGATATGAAATTGAAAATTACAAACTGTATCAATTGACATCATTAGCAATGAGATTTTGTGTTTAGGTAGCTAATTAAAGGGTAAATTTTAAATGTGTTCTGTATGTTATTATGTTTGTTTGGTTGTTATGTTTTGTATGTTGTATTACATGTGTGTGTTTTGTATTAATTTGTATTATATTTCTTTTTATTTCATTTATACCAAATTAAAACATTGTATTTCATACATTTATGTGTATTTTTTGGCATTCAAGATATACAATGCATTTAAACATTTATCCATGCTATAGTTTTTAATCGTGTTATGATTTTTTGGAAAATTGAACCGAAAAGAAAACAAAAATTATCAAAATTTTGAGCAGATAATTTTGTACAAGCTAGCAACAAAATTTCGGTTCTGTATTATTTTTTGTATCTCTCTGAAATTAACTTATAAAATATTCAATGTATTTCTTAGTCATTATTTTGAAAAAAAATTACACTATTTTGAATACTAAATTGGTGCTGTTTTATGAACATTTTTTAAAATAATTCACTTTTAAATATTTTAGTATGTAACTAAATGATTAGGTCCTTATAGATAATTTGTATAAGCTCAACATGTATATATTAAATTTGATAGATCTACATACAATGCTATTCTTGCCAGACTGTCTATATTGTATGTATTGTCTATATCATATAGTTCAGTTTTATGTGTAATGTATATTACTCTATAATATCACATCCAATGTGCAATAAAGAATTATAGTCAGCTTTTATATATATTCTTACTTATTTGATTCAACTAAAAGACAGTCCATCTGTATTCCACTTGCAACCAATGATCTAGCAAATTGTTATACATCTTATGTTCTGGGTTGTTTAATATTGGTCCAAAACTTACTGACTTTATTCCCAGCCTTTGATAGCTATTTGGACAGATATGGACTATTCATGGACGTAAATTGTGTCCTTGCTTTTACGGTTTTATCTGTATTTTCATTTTATTCTTGATGGCGTGAAACATTCCAGATTATGGTCAAAGGGGGGTAAAGTTACTGTGAGCTCTATACGAATGAAGGCCAAGTTGCTTGGAGCTATATCAGAATTAAGGCCAAGTTGCTGAGAGCTCTATCGGAATGAATGCCAAGTTACTGTGAGCTCTATCGGGATTAAGGTCGTCAAGTTGCTGAGAGCTCTATCAGAATGAAGGTCAAGTTGTTGAGAGATCTATCAGGATGAAGGTCAAGCTGCTGAGAGCTCTATCAGGATGAAGGTCAAGTTGTTGAGAGATCTATCAGGATGAAGGTCAAGCTGCTGAGAGCTCTGTCAGAATTAAGGCCAAGTTGCTGAGAGCTCTATCAGAATGAAGGTCAAGTTGCTGAGAGCTCTATCAGAATGAAGGCCAAGTTGCTGAGAGCTCTATCGGAATGAATGCCAAGTTACTGTGAGCTCTATCGGGATTAAGGTCGTCAAGTTGCTGAGAGCTCTATCAGAATGAAGGTCAAGTTGTTGAGAGATCTATCAGGATGAAGGTCAAGCTGCTGAGAGCTCTGTCAGAATTAAGGTCAAGTTGCTGAGAGCTATATTAGAATGAAGGTCAATTTGCTGAGAACTCTATCAGGATGAAGGTCAAGCTGCTGAGAGCTCTATCAGGATGAAGGTCAAGTTGTTGAGAGATCTATCAGGATGAAGGTCAAGCTGCTGAGAGCTCTGTCAGAATTAAGGTCAAGTTGCTGAGAGCTATATTAGAATGAAGGTCAAGTTGCTGAGAGCTCTAACAGGATGAAGGTCAAGTTGCTGAGAGCTCTATCAGAATGAATGTCAAGTTGCTTGGATCTCTCTCAGAATGAATGTCAAGTTGCTTGGAGCTCTATCAGAATGATCGTCAAGTTGCTTGGATCTCTCTCAGGATGAAGGTAAAGTTGCTGAGAGCTCTATCAGGATGAAGGCCAAGTTGCTGAGAGTTCTATCAGAATTAAGGCCAAGTTGCTGAGAGCTCTATCAGGATGAAGGCCAAGTTGCTGAGAGCTATATTAGAATGAAGGCCAAGTTGCTGAGAGTTCTATCAGAATTAAGGCCAAGTTGCTGAGAGCTCTATCAGTATGAAGGCCAAGTTGCTGAGAGCTCTATCAGGATGAACGTCAAGTTGATGAGAGCTCTATCAGGATGAAGGCCAAGTTGCTTGGAGCTCTATCACAATGAAGGCCAAGTTGCTGAGAGCTCTATCAGGATGAAGGCCACGTACTGTGAGCTCTATCAGGATGAAAGCCACGTTACTGTGAGCTCTATCAGAATGAAGGCCAAGTTGCTTGGAGCTATACCAGAATTAAGGCCAAGTTGCTGAGAGCTCTATCAGGATGAAGGCCAAGTTGCTGAGAGTTCTCTCAGAATTAAGGCCAAGTTGCTGAGAGCTCTATCAGTATGAAGGCCAAGTTGCTGAGAGCTCTATCAGGATGAACGTCAAGTTGATGAGAGCTCTATCAGGATGAAGGCCAAGTTGCTTGGAGCTCTATCAGAATGAAGGCCAAGTTGCTGAGAGCTCTATCAGGATGCAGGCCACGTTACTGTGAGCTCTATCAGGATGAAAGCCACGTTACTGTGAGCTCTATCAGAATGAAGGCCAAGTTGCTTGGAGCTATATCAGAATTAAGGCCAAGTTGCTGAGAGCTCTATCGGAATGAAGGCCAAGTTACTGTGAGCTCTATCGGGATTAAGGTCGTCAAGTTGCTGAGAGCTCTATCAGAATGAAGGTCAAGTTGTTGAGAGATCTATCAGGATGAAGGTCAAGCTGCTGAGAGCTCTGTCAGAATTAAGGCCAAGTTGCTGAGATCTCTATCAGGATAAACGTCAAGTTGTTGAGAGCTCTATCTATCAGAATTAAGGCCAAGTTGCTGAGAGCTATATTAGAATGAAGGTCAAGTTGCTGAGAGCTCTAACAGGATGAAGGTCAAGTTGCTGAGAGCTCTAACAGGATGAAGGTCAATTTGCTGAGAACTCTATCAGGATGAAGGTAAAGTTGCTGAGAGCTCTATCAGGATGAACGTCAAGTTGATGAGAGCTCTATCAGGATGAGGGCCAAGTTGCTTGGAGCTCTATCAGAATGAAGGCCAAGTTACTGGAGCTCTATCCGAATGAAGGCCAAGTTACTGTGAGCTCTATCTGAAAGAAGGCCAAGTTATTGTGAGCTCCATCAGAATGAAGGTCAGGTTGATGAGAGTTCTATCAGAATGAACGTCAAGTTGCTGTGAGCTTTATCAGTATGAAGGTCAAGTTGCTGTGAGCTTTATCAGAATGAAGGTCAGGTTGATGAGAGTTCTATCAGAATGAACGTCAAGTTACTGTGAGCTCTATCAGAATGAAGGTCAAGTTGCTGAGAGTTCTATCAGGATGAAGGTCAAGTTGCTGAGAGTTGTATCAGAATGAACATCAAGTTGCTGAAAGCTCTATCAGGATGAAGGTCAAGTTGCTGAGAGCTCTATCAAAATGAAGGTCAAGTTGCTTGGAGCTATATCAGAATGAAGGTCAAGTTCCTTGGAGCTCTATCAGAATGAAGGTCAAGTTGCTTGGAGCTCTATCAGAATGAACGTCAAGTTGCTGAAAGCTCTATCAGGATGAAGGTCAAGTTGCTGAGAGCTCTATCAAAATGAAGGTCAAGTTACTGAGAGCTCTATCAGAATGAAGGCCAAGTTGCTGAGAGCTCTATCAGAATGGAGGCCAATTTGCTGAGAACTCTATCAGGATGCAGGTAAAGTTGCTGAGAGCTCTATCAGGATGAAGGCCAAGTTGCTGAGAGCTCTATCAGGATGAACGTCAAGTTGACGAGAGCTCTATCAGGATGAGGGCCAAGTTGCTTGGAGCTCTATCAGAATGAAGGCCAAGTTGCTGTGAGCTCTATCAGGATGAAGGCCAAGTTGCTGAGAGCTCTATCAGGATGAAGGTCAAGTTTTTGAGAGCTCTATCAGAATGAACGTCAAGTTGCTGAGAGCTCTATCAGGATGAAGGTCAAGTAGCTGAGATCTCTATCAGAATGATGGCCAAGTTGCTTGGAGCTCTATCAAAATGAAGGCTAAGTTACTGTGGGCTCTATCCGAATGAAGGCCACGTTACTGTGAGCTCTATCAAGATGAAGGCCACGTTACTGAGAGCTCTATTAGGATGAAGGTCAAGTTGCTGAGAGATCTATCAGAATGAAGGTCAAGTTGCTGAGAGCTCTATCAGAATGAAGGTCAAGTTGCTGAGAGCTCTATCAGGATGAAGGCCAAGTTGCTGAGAGCTCTATCAGAATGAAGGTCAAGTTGCTGAGAGCTCTATCAGAATGAAGGCCAAGTTGCTGAGAGCTCTATCAAAATGAAAGCCAGGTTTCTGGTTGCTGCAGTTAAAGAAAGAATAGAGGAAGGAAGTACCTCTTCAGAATGGAAACAAAAAAGAACCCGGGAAGTGGTTTCTCAATAGCCGTATTAACCGATTTATTGGTAATAAGTGCACCTATCATATAATTTCATGATATCATACCATTTTGGCTCTGACACAAGACGCGTGCAAAAAGGTAAATACATGTATTAATTTAAACAAAGAACTTTGGTCATTTATAAGCCATTATGCAGTGCTTGGTGTAAGCAATAACCTAAAACATTCTAGAAATACATGTATGAATAAAATATAACTCGGTCATGGACCTAAGATTTCAAAGATTTGTTTCAAATTATATGTTTGTAATGTGTCATTTGGGCCTACCGGTTAATAAGTTACAGTTTCAGGGTTGTACCAATTATAGCATGGATCACTATTAAATCACTGTCGCGTAAACTGAACATTAATAGTGGGAATTTGATATATTATATATTCAAGCGCTTATCTTCAAGGAATCTGGGTTCTTCCGAAGCTTCCAAACTTTGGAAATGAAATAGTTCGAAGTCAGGATTTTGTCGATTTTTGCTTTTCAAACTCGGGGAATTTTGTTATAATAATGATATCGCATCCACAGGCCAAGCATTTATAAAAAGAAGGGTGGGGGAGGGGGTTGGACCAGTGTCATACTGATTACAAAATTATGATGCGACCAATAAAAATTCGATATGAGTGCAGATGTGTTGCAAAACGAAAGAATGGGTTTTGCTGTCATAAATTGTTGGAATAGTGCACACAATTTTTTGATGTGTTCTGATGTGTTCGGATGCAAAATTGTGCCAATTTGACGTCCATTCATCAACCAGGCTTGACCATTTGTGGAGGGGCGGGAGGAACACATGGTGTCATGCAACCCCCACCACCGTCCTCCAGGATTTGCACCCATGCTACTTCCTATTTTGTGCATATAAAGCATTCAACATGCCCGAGCTTTAAATTCGGCCTTCGAAAAAATGTATGGCGTAATGCCTAATTATTAATCATAGTCCCATTTATTGTGTATTTGTAACATATAATTTCCATGTACCAAAGGCTACATAAAGCTTTTGAAGGGGTTTAAATCTCCAAAGGGTTAAACCACAGTTGAGAGAATATCGAACAATGGCATCATGTAAGATAGTGTTGTTAATTTGTTTAATGTTTTGTTTGATTGAATTTGGAGCTCCAAGATGGTGGGGGCGAAGGCACCGAGGACGACGGCACCGAGAACACGGTAAGAAATTTTAATTACTTGTATCAAATCTTCTCTCAGATTCTGCCAATGGCAAAATGCTAATGCTACAAATAAATATTCCGTTACCTGTAAAAGTGTGCGGGTATCGGGTGCTGGATAAACGTGGTTCCACTATCAGATTATGCCAATGGCAAAATGCTAACACTACTGTGGCAGTGGAATAGCTCGGTCGGAAGCGAGTTCGAATCCCCCTTAAGATAAGAAAAAATCGGATTCCACGGCCAATGCTTTCGAGAATCGGCCTGGTGTCGGCTTTCACCCCTATCACCAGATGACAACCTCTGTAATTTATTTTGATAGTTGTTAGCCGGAGTAGGGTCAAAAAATCTTAACTCGCGTTCAAAGCAGATTTTCTGCACGTCGAATTCTCCAAACCTCAATAAAATATATTCAGAAAGTGGGATATTTTTTATAGTTAACTTATATCATTATTATCTTCTAACAGCTTCCATGCAGTAGCGTTTCTACAGAGGGGGTGGAGGCAAGAATTTAGGCTGGCCCGGTCTTGCCACCCCCAACCCACTCTGAAATTTCGTATAATGCTACATACGGAAACCTGGTGCTGGTAGACCCCCCCCCCCCCTCCCCCTACAATTAATTGGCCCCTTCACCTAAAGATTCTTAGAAACGCCACTGCATCGATATATTTTTTAGTATTTTCACCTTAGTCAATCCTTCTCCGACATCTGTTACTGAACACTAATTTTCAGTGATCAGCATTGGGGTTCATTTAAAAATACTTGAAGAACATGTAAATTATAATATATTAACATAGGCAAAATAAAAAGTAAAGAAGCTAAATAGAAGCCCACCTCACACTTGACTATGGCTGAAAGTGGTACTGTTACTAAAAATAGACTCAGTTGTATAGACACTAAAGACCAGCAGACGACAGTTTCGTGTGTTGACCACTCATCGTACATAGACACAGAGGAAACATTCTCAAAATATGAACTTAATAAGAAAATATGTGTGAAAAAACTGCTAGATGCCTCGTATAGACAAAAACTAAAAGTTGAAAAAACAGGTGGTGGTATAATCCTGAATTTTAATACAGGTTATTACTCGGAGTTTTGTCGCAACGCTCACATGCTGTATAATAATATGCCTCAGCCATGGGAGGTAAAATTATCCAAAAAACTTGATAAAAAGGGAAACAACGAATCGGAAACTATAAAACTAACATCGCCAGATCTCAATTATACCATTAACCTATATCATACTACATCCAGAGTATTAGTCAATGGTAAAAGCTGTGATACATTCTTAGATGAACACTTACAAACCATTTTAGAGGTGATGGATAACGGAAAAGCGGATGATCTAAACAGACTTATACAAGAGTCGGTTGTGAAATGTTCGCCTCAAAAAAAGCATAACGAAACAACAGACGTTCATTCATCGGAAGAAGATGATCTAAACCTGATGTTAGATCTCTCGGAGGATGCCATCTCACCTGTAACCAACACCATATCCAGTTCGTATTCTACATTAAACACCGAATCTTCTGTTGAAATGGACACTCCCCGCAGACCAAAAAGCAAACCACAGAAAAAGATGCCCAGATTTGCAGACCGACTAAAGTCCAAATTTACCAAAAAATCACCACCAAAGTCTACAAATGTTACAATTGAGGTCACAAAATTAAAAATGGTTATTACAAATTTAGAATCCGAAATTATGAGGCTGCAAACCTTGAATTTCGAAAAACAAGACACCATCAACAAAGTCCTAGATGAAAACTTGGTATTAAAAACGAAATTGGAAAAACAGAGCTCCGAGTACCAAAAGTGCAAGATGGAACTTGGACACCAAACTCGCCGTTCAAATATCCTAGGTACTGAAAACAAAGGCTGTAGTAAAACCATTTATGAATTGACGGACCGGCTTAAAATAATTGAAAGTGAAAAGGATACTCTAAAAACCGATTTCCTTGCTCTAACCAATTCCTTGGAATTAAGTGTCCAATCTGTTAATGAGCAATCCGAGGAAATAAAGAGATTAACTTTTAACATTGAAACAACGACACAATCAACCAAATCTTTGCAATCAACCTCGGAACCAAGCAATCAAAAATTACATGTACCAAGGATGGCAGAAAAAAGGGCACGCTCTATGAAGATCCTGGATAATAAAAGCTGTATGGTCGTAGGATCTTCAATTCTAAAGGACTTAATACCTAATCGGCTCGACTACAAAAGAACCACAGAAATAAGAACTATTCGGGGTGGGAAAATTGAAGATGCCTCGACTTTTATTGATAGATGCCAGTCGTCACAAAGAAAATGTTCTATCATATTTCTGATAGGTTCAAATAATGCCAGTAGTGACTCTCCCAAAAAGTGTGAAAATGACTTCAACAATCTCATCAAGACAACTAAACTAAAATACCCAAACTCTATGATAAAATTTGTTGAAATTCTTCCTCGCAGTGACGTTGATACTGGTGTGACTGACAGTATGAATCTTATGTTACAGTCAATTTGTAAATTTCATAACTGTCATTTTATTTCTACCAAGGACATTTTCAAAAGTACCGAGGGTAAGCAAAAGCAATATTTATTTCAAGATGGTATACATTTAAACAGAAAGGGTACTGCACAGCTGGCCAGACTCTTTAAATATAATCTAGGCATGCCAACTAGACCACAAAATCACCCCAATAAATCTTCATATGGCATGTATGACAACCAACAAACGTTTTTCCCAGACACTCGTTTCCCACCGCCCCTATTCATTAGACCTCATGCGTACAGGAATGTACATGTATATCCATCTGCACTCAGTGGTCACTGTTTTAAGTATTAATACCAAATGAACCATAACTGACACATAATTTAGAAGTTTATTTTGTTATCTGATATGTTTACAAACATTACTTGAAGTTTAACCTAATGCTAATGCCATCATCTTTATATTTGTTTTAGTTAATTTATGGTCAGGTTATAATCGCCTTATTACTCTTACTATTATTTGTTTATTACTTTGATTGCATGTCGTATTAGGTTTTTTATTATTTTTATTTTTACTTTTATTCGGCATTACTATTACTTGTTTATCCAGCACTTTGATTGCATGTTGCATAAGGTTTTTTACTATTTTTATTTTTACTTTTATTTGGCATGGACTTCAACATCGGATTTTGGAATATTAATGGTTTTGGAACTAAAGTATCCAAATGTAAATCCGATTTATTTAACGCAATTAAGCACCTTGATTTAGTTTGTTTTGTTGAAACATGGACATGTATTGATTCCACCAAATCTGAATTATACAAAGATACATTTGAGGGATATTCTGGTCGAACATTTCACAGAAAATTAACTTCCCAATCATCAACAATCAGAGGCGGCTCTGCAATATTTTTTAAGAATAAATATAAAGATGGAATTCATTTTATTCATAAAACAGACGGAGATATTGTCTGGATCAAGCTTAACAAAACATTTTTTAATCTAAGTCGAGATTTGTATATTTGTTCTGTTTACATCCCACCAAAAAATTCCTCTATTTGGCAGGTTAAAATCACAAATCCGTTCGATACTCTTGAAAACGATATAGCAAAATTTAGCAAAATAGGCAATGTAATCATGGGAGGAGATTTTAATGCAAGAACCAATTCATTAAGTGAGATCTTGCTGCCTGATAGTGAATCAACATCCTCTTTTGAAAAACCATTCCCTCATTTCGGTCACCGGATTCCCAACAATCAATTTTTATCTAGCAGGAACAACCAAGACACCAGTAAATGTAGTGGATGGGGTAAAGAACTAATAGGGTTGTGTCAAACCACAAGTCTGTGCATTCTCAACGGTCGTTGTATCGGGGATATGCTAGGAGAGAAGACCTGTATTAACGCACAAGGTTCGAGTACAGTGGATTATGTCTTGACCAATCTCTCTCATTTTCAAAATATTCGTTATCTAAAAATATCTCCTCTCAGTTATTTATCCGATCACTGTCTGTTATCTTGTACCATTTCAAGCGCCATAAATGCCAATAACCCTAAGAAAACCAATACTCCTTCCCATAACATTAACGATAACAAACCGAACGTTAGTTTAAAAAATTTATCTGGAAATCTAACTCTGCTCTTTTATTTACGGAACACTTGCAACAGCCAGATATCCGTTCAGACCTTGACACTTTCTTGAATTCTACTTATTCCAAGCAGTCTGAAGACGATGTCCAGGCAGCGACAAACTTTATATCCAATGTTTTAATACATGTCTCTAAATCATGTCTAAAAATTGTTACTGTCAAAAAAAGGAATAAAAAGAAAAACCGGTGGTTTGATAAAGATTGTATTCGTCTTAAGAGGGATATGTTGAAAGCGCTGTACCGGTACAACTTGAACCAAAATAATAATGATTTAAAGCAAATATACCTAAAACGCAAAAAAGAATACAAAAAGGTCAGCAAATATAAGAAAAAGAAATCTAAGAATGAAACGTTAGCTAAACTCGAACAACTTTCCTCGAATAATCCCAAGGAGTATTGGAAGATATTAAACTCTCTTATTCAAGATAAAAATGCAGATGGTGACAATGAGCCGATGGTCACTTTACCTCAATGGGAAAATCATTTCTCTGACCTGTTAACCCCAAAACAACCAAATTCTAAGCTCGAAGTTAAACTAGATAAGAAAATTGAAAGTCTACTAACGAATAGTACAATGAATAACACCCTTAACGGAGAGATCTCTCCTTCCGAAATTAAAAACACTTTTAAATTATTAAAGAAAAACAAATCTCCAGGACCCGACATGATCCTCAACGACATGCTACTTGCCTCTTTCGACACGATGATTGGACACTACCATAAATTGTTTAATCTGATTCTAGAGTCTGGTATTTTCCCTGAAACTTGGTCGGAATCATTACTGGTACCAATCCATAAGAAGGGCAATAAATCAGACCTCGGTAATTATCGAGGTATAGCGTTAGGAAGTTGTCTGTCAAAGGCATTTCTGTCAATCATTAATAAAAGACTGGTAAACCACCTGGAAGCAGACAATTTATTAGACACGGCCCAGTACGGCTTCAGACAGGACAGACGGACAGTAGACAACATATTTATTCTAAAAACCATCATAAATAAATATAAAAATAAAAAAGAACCTCTGTACATATTTTTTGTAGACTATGCGAAAGCATTTGACACCATTTGGAGAAAGGGCTTGTTATTTAAATTGCTGAAACATAATATAAATGGGAATACATTAAATTTAATATCATCCATTTACTCTTCAACCAAATATAAAGTCAAAACCCCCGAAGGGCTCAGTAATCTAATCCATTCCAACACAGGAGTGAAACAGGGGTGTGTACTAAGTCCTACTTTATTTAATATATATATGAATGACTTACAAAAATATTTAGCTAAATCTTCTCCCTCCTCTCCAATATTAAATGATAAACACGTCTCCCACTTATTATTTGCCGATGACCTGATAATTTTTTCAAAAACTCCGAATGGATTAAAAAATGCTATAAAAAATCTGGAAAATTTCTGTACTGATTGGCAACTAACCCTCAATATTGAAAAATCTAAAATTATGGTTTTTAATAAAAAGTCTCTCAATAAATTCCAATTTTTCGGCAAAAACATTTCTATAGTTACCAATTATACATATCTGGGTATATGCTTTACTAATAACGGATCTTTCAAGTGTGCAATTTCGGAACTAAGCAAGAAAGCCAGGCGTGCATGGTTCTGTATAAAAAACAACATTTGTACGACTGACAATCTCCCAACTAAAGTCCTCTTGAGGCTGTATAAAAGCGTTGTTAAGCAAATTGCTTTGTATGGTGCCGATGTTTGGGGATGGGATGTTGCTAAATCAAAAAAGGTCAGCTTTGAAAATTGGGATAAGTTAGAGTCCAACAAAGTTACTATAAAAATTGCAAAATCAATATTAGAACTACCTAAAAAGTCATCAAATATTGGAGCTTTGTCTGAACTTTCACTTTTTCCAATCCAAACTGATATCTATCTCCGTATGATCTTGTATTTAAAAAGATTACTTAACCCCGAAACCCAACTAAAAAATCCTCTTCTATACTCTGCCATGATTGATGATCTGTCATTTCAAAATTCGTGGACGCAAACTGTCCTATATCTCATTGATATATTCAATATCGACATCAATCAATCTGCTAACTGTATAAGATCATCTGTTGAAAAATATTTCGAAACTTTTTACACTGCATCCATTCATGCTGAACATAGTAAACTACGAACATACGCTCTAGTTAAACCTTTTATTTCTACCCCCGCTCAATACCTTTTCTCTATACAGAATCCAAAATATAAAAAAGCTTTAACAAATATTCGATTAAGCGTCCATCCTTTAGAAATAGAGAGAGGTCGGTACAGACAGGTCCCTGTAAATGATAGAATATGCCAACACTGTCATCTTGATCAGGTTGAAGACGAACATCATTTTCTCCTAGTATGTCCTAAATACAGCCAGCTTAGAGAAAGATATTTGACCCCAATTTTTTCAAATTTTACACATTCTTATTTATCTTTAAATTTCCTATTAGACCCACCTTCTCTTGTGGCTAAGGATATATCATGTTTTGTGTTTTTTGCCTTTGAGGAGCGGAAAAAGATCCATGATCTATGAGGCTTCTTTATTGTACATGTATGTTATAAATAACTTGTTTTTTATGTGCTTATAATAATACGGGTTTTTTAGAGTGGGGGGGGGGGGGGGGTGGTTTTCTTTTTGTTTTTTTTTTTTTTTTTAGTTTAAGACTATTTTGTAAGTTTGCAATTAATGTATTGAGCACTTTTTTACAGTGGTATTTTTATATCACTCTACAATTAATGTATTGATCACTATTTTAACAGTGGTATTTCTATATCACACTACAATTAATGTATTGAGTACTATTTTAACAGTGGTATTTCTATATCACACTACAATTAATATATTGATCACTATTTTAACAGTGGTATTTCTATATCACTCTACTATTGATATATTGAGCACTACTTTAACAGTGGTATTTTTTATATTACCCTACAATAATATATTTAGCACCAATTCTATATTGCTTCACACTTAATGTATAAAGCACTATTTCAACAGTGTTATTTTCATATCGTTTTACATTTATTGTATTGAAAACTATTTTAACACTGTTATCACCCATTGTATGAAGCATTTTTAAATTGCAAATATTTTGTTATTGTACTTTATTTCATTTTGTCAATTTTCATTGTAAATCTTTATACTGTTTGTAATTGTATGCTGTCCACATAGGACGTATATGCAATAAATCTTATCTTATCTTAGGCGTACGGGAGGGGGGTGCAGGGGGGGCGACCGCCCCCCCCCCCCCCCCAAAAAAATTTTCGGCTCGATCATATTCGGGCAAAATTCTCGACATATTCGGGCACTGAAAGTTCCCGAGTCTTCTTGTTTTTTTTAGAAAAATACCCACTAATATTGCCGGGAACCGATTCCTGCCCGAATCCCTAGATTCTATTGAAGCAAAATACCCGAATATCGAGATATTCGTGTGGATGCCTTGTGGGCTGGTGATATTTACAATGGTTGTTCGGGCACTTTAGGATTCATGGAGGTTTTGGATTTGATCACCGGGCATCGTCAAGGTCATCATCAAGCACCGATTTAGCTCGCGAAATAACAGTTCACTTGGCCAGTGTATTGTCTATGATAATTTATCAATATGAGTATTTCGGTATTTTTGGTATCAAATTAGTAACCCTTCACGATCACTTTTGTGCATGAATTCCGACATTGTGAGCATATTTCATGTTTTTTTCTCATCCCTCTCGTCCAATAATCAACCCAACAGAAGTCAGAATGCAACAGATTGAATGTAGATTTTCAAAATTTTCTGGGGGAGGACCTTTCGCCCCGCTGCAGCGGGCTTGCGCCTTCAGCGCTTCTCGTAGTCGGGCTTGACCCGACGCGGCTCCGCGTTCAGTAGAATTCGGGCAGAGTCCGAGATTCGGGCACAAATCTCTCCCGCACCCCCAGTTTCAAAACCTCCCGTACGCCTATGTATATTAACATACTTTACAATTTATCATATAATCCTTCAATTATTTAATTTCACTTCTATATTTTAGAATGTTTGTTTGGACCTGGACCGGATGAGGGTGAGTCTTATAATAATTTGGTCTCAGATAATTCCTGTAAATATATTATACTGATTATACTGGTCTAAAACGACAAACGACAAAACACCCCTATGTCTTTCAAATGAGTTTGTCCAGTCATACACGTACTGTTGCATTTTGATTGAAAATATATGCACGTGTGAAAGCATTCAATAGAGTTGAGAGACGTCAACTACACGATGCATTAGATGCAGCTGCATTTTGATTGAAAGTATGAAACAGTTAAATAGTGAGTTGAATGACGTCAACTACACGACGCATTAGATGCAGCTGCATTTGGATGGAAAGTATGAAACAGTTAAATAGAGAGTTGAATGATGTCAACTACACGACGCATTGGATGCAGCTGCATTTTAATTAAAAGTATGAAACAGTTAAATAGTGAGTTGAATGCCGTCAACTACACGATGCATTAGATGCAGCTGCATTTGGATGGAAAGTATGTAAGTGTGAAACAGTTAAATAGAGAGTTGAATGACGTCAACTACACGACGCATTAGATGCAGCTGCATTTGGATGGAAAGTATGTAAGTGTGAAACAGTTAAATAGAGAGTTGAATGACGTCAACTACACGACGCATTGGATGCAGCTGCATTTGGATGGAAAGTATGTAAGTGTGAAACAGTTAAATAGAGAGTTGAATGATGTCAACTACACGACGCATTGGATGCAGCTGCATTTTAATTAAAAGTATGAAACAGTTAAATAGTGAGTTGAATGACGTCAACTACACGATGCATTAGATGCAGCTGCATTTGGATGGAAAGTATGTACATGTAAGTGTGGAACAGTTAAATAGAGAGTTGAATGATGTCAAATACATGACGCATTAGATGCAGCTGCATTTTGATTGAAAGCATGCACGTGTGATAATAATAAAAAAAGAGTTGAAGGATGTCAAAAACACATAATTATAATTATGTAGGTCCATGATTTCCTCCACTAATACACGTGTCGTTTTTGTGCATTTTTTATTTATTATTACATGGACATTTTTGCGGAACAAAAACAATTTTAAGCCATTTACTTTCTTTCAGATTGCCACTACAGTACAACTCCAAAATACAGCGAATGTGACGAGAAGACACAAACCTACACCAAGTCGTATCTGTTAGAAAACGGCCCTGAAGGATGTGATTTGGGATATGTGACTGTTCAGCACTGTAAAAAGAACAGAGAATCGGGTGAGTTTTTTGTCTTCATCTTTAAAGGGGATTGGTCAGCATTTTCGGGGGTCGGTTTTGACATTGAACATGATTAAATAGTCTCCAGAAATACCAGAACTGCATAAAAATCACACAATGCCTTCCATTATACTCCTACTTTATGGAGGTATAATGTTGCCAATATTGTCGATTGTGTCGCAACGTTAAAATACCAATGTCGTAATTACAAAATGCATTTGTCAATGCTGCAAAGTACAATTATTGTCGATGTGTAAAAATGCAAAATGTATAAGTATACTCAACAATCCAATGAAATGCAGCTAACAATTTACTCTTTGCATTATGCATTTTGCATTAGGCACTTTTGCATTATACATTCTGCATTAGTCACTTTGCATTACGCACTCTGTATTATCAAACCTTGCAGAATAGACTTCTACACAATAGAACATAATATACCTTATATGGAATGATGACGTATATTCATTTGCATACGTAAAAAACGGCGGAATTGTACGGAAATTAATTAATATGCATGCGCATTGATACAAGTTCTTTTTTACATTTAATGGTGCAATGGTGTCCCAGATACACATACAAAGTTTAGAAATCCTCTTTAGAATCCCTTTAATTAATTCCTTATACCTTAGAAATGCTTCCTCATCTTAGTTCGCTCATGCCTTCACACCTGATTTCTATTTTAGAGCCCTGTAATTACAAGACGGATCGTAATGAGAGATGGTCACACTGTGACAGATCAACAAATACCAAAACTAGAAGAATGTTGCTGGATTCGGGAGGAAGTCATTGTCCTGTTTACAGTTACAAAACTAAACCATGTCGTAAACCACATCACTTCGTATATGATGATTATCTAATGTAATATGGCGAAAGTTTTAAATTGAAGAAATTACAATAACATTATTTTTTGATTATTTAACGAATTAAAAATTATTGATGGTGTAGAAAATGTTTACTCGAAAATAAAACATTGTTTCTGAAATATAATATCGTTTAAAACCAAATCACAAAATAGCCCTCGTTTTAAAAGCGTTATACGTCACATTTTATTTATCCAATAAGCGATGTCGTTACATTTTGAGTGTGGGTCTGCAAATGAATGATTTGCAAAGCAAGTTCGACTAGACGAAAGAGTTAATTTCTCTTAGCATTTTTCCATAATCTTTAAAAAATTATTTAAGATTGAAGGAAGCTTTACTCCTTTGTAAAGCCGACAAAATCTTATACGATCCTATATTTTGGTATCAATTCGGCCTTGACCTTTGAGACTCGATTATCACAAGGTAAATTTGCTACAAGAAATCTGGCGTCTGGTCTTTCGAAAGTTTTCACGCAATAATTTGTTACAAGGAATCTAACTGGTCGAAGAATAATCGTTCTACCAATCAAAATTAATGACGAGAATGTCTTTGATGACAGCAACGGATTAATGAAATGAATGCAGTCTAATTAAAATCAGACCCTAATTTCGTTCGTTCGTTTTTTTTTAAATCCGGTTTTTTAACCACTACATTTGGGTCTGAGAACGTCGCGCTTTGCCAGCCGTTCAGGTTAACTTTGACCTTACCTTGATAAACATGACCTGATAAACTAGTCTACAGCACTTAGGAATCCTAGAATGCACCTATTGTTCGCGAACAAAATCCCAGCGCGGGAGAGGGCAAAGATCTGATTGGTTAAAACAAAGGTCATCAAGGTAAGGTCAAAGTTAACCTGAACGGCTGGCAAAGCGCGACGTTCTCAGACCCAAATGTAGTGGTTAAAAAACCGGATTTAAAAAAAAAACGAACGAACGAAATTAGGGTCTGATTTTAATTAGACTGGAAATGAATGATAACCGTTGCTAAAGGAACATGCTTTTAAGCAGGTTAGGCTACTCCCCTGCATATGTATATTAATTGAATGAATCAAATAGGGTTTATATACCCTCTATTTTGCTTGTTGAGACGGGCAAATTCTATCAGGGCCTCACGGAACAAAGGAAAACTAGCGGAAAAAACAATCCTTGTCCTATACAAAGGATACAGCACCAGACATCAGCGTAATTAACGGTTGTCGCTGTGGGAAGGCTTCGAGGATTTCAACCTTTTTTGAAAATTAGGGCTGATTTCTTGGGTCCTTCCACACAGTACTCTCGAACTCTGGTTCAACGCCCACCTCTTAAATAGTTTGGAGGCTTTTCATCCCAAGTAAATTTCTAAATTTTTTAAATTTTCTTGGGGTACAATACACGCAAACCTGAGGCCAATCCAAATATAATTCTTTTTGATAAGGCCAACATCTTGAAAAGGGTTTGTGTGTATTGTACCCCAAGAAAATTTAGAAAATTAGGGCAGAGTTTCGTGCATTTGAAGACTTTTCGGACAGCATTCTTGTAGAAAGCGCTTGGCTTTGGTTCTGGGGGCTTATCTTATATCCCACGAAAATTTTGAAAATGACAGTTAATTTCCTTGTTTCTGAGGCCTTACCTGACCATATTTTCGTTGACAACTACGTGTACTCTTGCCTTTTGAATTTACTGGGTGATTGTATCCAAAGAACATTTTGAAAATGATTTGACTTAATTTTCTTGAATCTGAGGCCTTTCCCAAAAGCAGGGGGTTTGGATGAATGGATAAGAATACCAGGACCAGGACAGCAATTACGCTAATCTGTAAGACTGTGATAAAGGCAATCTATACGTTAGCATTGATCTTTCCCGCCGTGGTATCCTGTCCATTTACAGCATGGTCCACTGAAATTACGGGTGAATTTTGAAATTATTATGACATAGGCGCCTATCTATACAAAATGTTTTTGGCGCCTATATAATTGTTGATAAATGTAATAAGGCCAGATATCGTCTGTTCGATTCAATCCTATATATTGTTATGTATGTACTTATTAATACCCTTTAAATAACTACTTCTTTATATCACTGGATAAACGAGTCTCGTCGTCATGGACGCTATACTTTAAGATTAAGTCAAAGGTGTTTTAGTATAGACTATAGTAATTAGGTCAGGATATATGTAAAGAAATAAAGGTATGTAGGTTTTCAACATTTATATCAAAATACACGCAATTACTTAAAATAAATCGCCGTTTGGATATAAATAATAACTTATATATTATGTGATATCAGAATTTTTTTTTTTTTTGTAGAAACAGAAAGAACTTTTTGGTCCTTCATTTCTGTTTCTGATTTTGGTAAAGCAGACGAGCAACGCAATATACTATACATGAGGACAATTCGCAAGCAAGGGCGTAGATTAAGAGGGGGATGGGGTGTGAGGGACGCGTTTCCCCCTTTTGAATTCAGAAGGGAGGGGACAACTAAAGGGTCTCCCACAACCCCTACATCCCTATAATTTGATTGGTAGGACATATTTTGTGCAAAATAAAACTAGGTCAGATGAAAATCAGAGTCGGACCTCTAATCCCGATATATCATTGATAAATTGATGCCATTTTTCCATTGGGGATGACTTTCTGTTGAGGTTCACGACATACTTGGACCATTCTGGTTGGTCCCCCACAATATTTTGGACATATCCCCTATCCCTTGGTCGCAAGGACTAAAATTTTCCCCTTTTCGAGCCCTCAGTTCAACTACATTTTGTCAATCACAAAAGGTAAGGTAGAGGTTATTATGTTATATATTGTAATATCCTCTAATTGTAGACAATGGTAGATTTTCAGTCTAGATATAGAATATATAGTTATGGGTATGTGTCACCAACCTCTAGACCAGGTGTACCTACTACAAGACAATTAAAACATGAAGCTAACAGGCTACTGGCTGGTTCTTATGGTGATAGACCAGGTGGGTATTTTATAGACATTTTATTAAAGATTACATGCGTTAATATTTGCCTCACAGTTGGTAGAGGTCGATATTGGCTGTCCAAAGTACTTTATCTATAACCTGCGTTTTCAACCTAGAAGACATGTCTCAGACTGGGGACTTTTGGACATTTTCCAGGGTATACAAACTGAGCAATGGGTCTAAAAAATTTTTTTATCTCATTCTGGTTGGATATGCATCCAGTGTCCACTGCCCACAATGACTCTGTATACCTGGGCCAAAATTTATGTTCGTATTAAAAAGCAAAATACTGTGTGACTCGATTGTGCTTCGAAGTTGCATGGATTTAGCTGACAATTTAGGGGACATGGTCATTTTCTTGTGGGTAATCGGAGACACTTGCGAAAACCAGTTGAAAACCTAGATGGGTTTAGGTTTTTTAACACAGGGACGTTTGTTTGAGATCATTTGATATGTCACAGATTATAAGAACAAACTACAATACATATACATTTTCTTTCAGTTCACGATTGTCGTCTAGAATCAATGAAAGAATATATAGACCCGAAAGATTGGGAGACTCAGATATTGTTTCATGGTATTAAACAAACATATGAAGAATTACATCACCTGAATTCTAAACCAGTGGTACAAGCTCCTTGTCCTAAAAGAGAGTGAGTAACTTAATTTAATATGATAATACAGCAGCAGCAGGGATCGGTCGTAAATACCTAGAAATAGTTTCAAAACCGGTTTTCTACCCATATTTGTTAACCAGAGAAATTTGCAGCTTGTATTACACGACTAACAGAAATCACAGGAAGAACAGATGTTGGAACATCGGGATGATGCAAACATGAACTAGAACACATAGGCTACGGATCCTTGTTTGAACCCCTAACACTATTTGGTAGTAAGCCATTTACCAAACGGAGATGAAACCAACATAAGAAGTAACAATCTCTGAAACGTATATTACCCATATCATTACTCTATCAGTGATACTTCAATAAAGAAACCAAGTACTGACGATCCGAACCGCAAAACGAAACTCGAAATCCAAAAAGACATTTTGACGAAACATAGGTAACAGCTTAAGAACTTTTCATATGAGGAATTATATCAATCATACATGAGTAAGTATATCATAATGAAAAGTGGTATCAGGTGTCTAGAAGAGTAAGCATACCCTGCCTGGCGCCACACCCGTCCTAGCTGTTAAACATCCACAAAACTACAAAACAAAAACGTGAAAAAGCGTCGGATGAAACAAACATGACTCGACGACAAATTTACACAAACTCAATCCGTACGCTATCAAACAACGAGGAACCATATTATCAGAAGGGCAAGCAAATACTGCCTAGAACACCACCAGTAATAGCTGCTTAATATTTAAGATAGAGGGAGGCAAAACAAGAGTAGTGTCTAGTAAAATTATAAAAATAAGGTGACAACTCGACAGTTTCGTGAGGATAACTTAAAAAGAATCGTTTAGCAAAAGCATTTGCAGTCATAACACAAACAGATGATTTGTATTCATCAATATTATTCAGAATAATTGTGTCTTGGGTCTGTCTAAAACAGACTTCCTTCGCCTAAAACTTGATATGGTGTTGATAGTCCATTTCAAATCAGTTTTTGGCTATAAGCAGAACATTACGTCGCTTTCAAGATGACTCTGGTTCTTGTAATATGTGTCATAATCTTCTCTGACCTATCTTTCAGACCAGATAAGTTACTGCTGACTGTTGGAATCAAAGGTTCTGGTGATGGTGATTTCTGCTATCCACGTGATGTAATAACAACAGACGACGGTGACGTCATTGTGGCAGACACCAACAACCACCGGATACAGGTCATCAACCAATTTGGAGTCTTTAGATACAAGTTTGGCAAGAAGGGAACCCGAGGTGGGGAATTCAATGAACCAACTGGTGTGTCGCAACTTCCCAATAATGATTTGGTAATCGCTGATTCTAAAAATAAGCGCATTCAAATTTTTACATCAAAAAGAAAGTTTAAATCATCGTTTACGACAAAGCGTCGTCCGTATAGTGTGGCAACAGACTCTTTCAAAAACATCATCATTTCAACGTTAAGTGGAACCATAGAAATTTACGATCGGGATTTTAAATTGATTCGCGAATTTCCATTAATAAGAAAAAAAGAAAAGTATTGCTTTGTTAAATTGTGCATCGACGGAGATGAACAAGTCTATGTATGTGATTCGGTTCAAGGCATGATTCAGTTATATTCCTATTCTGGTAAACTGATAAGGAAATTCGAACCCAAAACACCAAATGACGCTCTTGCTGTTTCTCCAAGCGATATATGTTTTGATCATATTGGACAATTGGTGATTTCAGACACTCTGAACCATACTATTAATGTCTATACCATGGACGGAGAGTTCATACGACAAGTCATGCGTCCTCCGGATGAAGTTGGCGCTGTATTCGCGTTCAGTATTGGTCCGGAAGGTCATCTTGTTGCGTCCGAGTTTTCATTAGCTGGAGATCATTGTATAAAGATGTTTCGTTATAGTCCCTGTGAATGCCATGCTAACAGGCCACCTTCTAGCAAACGAAGAACTCCAATCACATAAGTGCACTTAATGCAGAACTCAAAACTGAAGAAGTTAAAACTTATGAGAATGGCAATGCGTTTAAGGATGTTGTAAAAGGGTTTGAGGGACATTTTTTGTTATCTTTCCAATAATATACTCACCTAGTTCTGACTGATTAATATACAGTACAAATAAAGCTTTAAATGCAATAAATGTTATGTATTTATTTGTCATCTGTCCCCCCAAAAAAGAAATTCCGTCCTAGAGGTTACTCTGTCACTGACGCTCCTAGAAGGCATATATTACATGGCAAACTCGGATAAACTCAGTGACATTAAGATTCACATCTATATGGCTGTACTTTTACTTGACTTGTGGTGACATTTTGTGTAAATGTATTTCTTTTTGTCCTTCAAAATTAAACTGTAGTGTGCATGTTACTACTCCACCATATAAAAATTAATAAGAAAAGAAACGAAAAAGAGACATTTTACATATGAATGGAATCTCGATTTGTTCCGATCCTGAAGCACAATCATCAATGCATCTTTCAGTCATTGATGTAGCGAAAAATGTTTTTTTAAGTGAAAATAAAGAAAACGATTTGGCCAGAGGATGGGAAGGGGCATGAATCAAAGTTGTTTTGTAGATACGATAGAGGCTACAGTTTGTATCCGATCTTGGTGAAACTTGGTTTGCGTGTGTATTTATAAGTTCTCTGTCAAGTTTAAATTTGATATTAAACAAATGTAGGATTTTAGAGTTATTGTCCCTGTTTTTGTGAAATCATTTATTGATGAGTTTTCTGTAAAGTTTGAAATTGGTAGGCCTATAAATCGGAGAGAGAGTTGTACGATAGAAAGTGTCTACGTTAACTCTTAAACAATCAGATCTTTGCCCTCTCCTGCGCTGTGATTTTGTTCGCGAACAATAGGTGCATTCTAGGATTCCTAAGTGCTATAGACTAGTTTATCAGGTCATTTTTTTTATCAAGGTAAGGTCAGAGTGCACGTAGATACTTTCTATCGCACGTGGTTCTCAGACCAAATGTAGTGTTTAAAAAACATGATTTAAAAAAACAAACGAAACGAAATTAGGGTCTGATTTTAATTAGACTGTATAAATTATTGCACCCGATTTGATCATGCTCTAAACGAGGAGGAACTGCTTTGCCTGTAGGCCTATGCATTCTTATTATCTTTCTTCTATTGTCTATTTTTTAAAGTAATGAACTCTTACGAAGTCCCTTTGAATATCCGTATGTACCCGCTCAACGGCAGGTTTTATCTGACTAATCCGTATGGTGAAATTATATTAAAACTCAGTTATATAAATAATGGTAAAATTCATTTTTTCAATGGTCATGCAATTTCTCACTCGTATCAATCTCGGAACTAGACTATAGTGGCTTCGTATACTAAAAAGTAGTGGCCATATTGAATAAATTATAGTTCAGCCAATTAAAATCATTCTTTAGAGTGTGTCGTCTTCTTTCACTGTAAAATCAGCCAATCACATTCATTCTCCAAACAAGAGTTGTCTTTTCCTCCTGTCTATTTAATGGACAAGATGGCCGTTTAGTATGACCGAGTCTCGAAGAAAATGACAAAGGTTGTGCCGAATGGTAATTTCTAAAACACCGTACGACCCCCGTATACGTTGACGGACCTCGTGTATTCGCTTTCCGGGACAGAAAAGCGCCCGGACTGATCTCCGGTCCGGGCGCCGTACCTCGTCTATTCGCGCCTTTAGACAATTTTGAAAATCAAAGATGATTTCCTTGCATCTGAGGCCTTTCCAGACTACTTTCTCAAAATGTGTCTCTTAAAGATTGTTGTCTCGTTAACACCCATCCTAAGAAAATTTTAAAATCAATTTCTTTGCCTCTGAGGCCATTCCATACAGCATCAGTGTAAGGTAATTAAAATGAGGCCGACTATGTTTGTCCCTTGACCATACTAAAAACGTCTTATTGTGTTATGTACACCATAAGCTGGTGATTGTGGTATGTTACTGCAGATGAATGGAAGATTAACAATAGGAACATGGTAATAGTTATTTATTAACATTGATCTGGAGTACATTGAACAGTAGGTTCATCCGAACCCATCATCACGATACATAGACAAGGCCAGCATAGTGATTCTGGATTATCCTTGTTGAAAACTGTTCCTACGTCATATTTCCTATCACCCACAATACACTGCTTCTTTTCCTTCTTTCCTGTTACTTGAAAATGAAGAAAAAAAAATAAATTCTATCTTCAATGAAATAAACTAGAGTTTTACGCCAAACATTTCTACACCTATTGGGTTAATAAGGATGGACAAACACCATGCAGTGTGCAATCATTATATTTTGTCAGGAAAGCTGCAGAAGCCTGCTCTTCGATTTCCAACTGTCGAGGGACATTTAGCGTACACACGTATAACACACAGTATCTCGGTTTATTGTCCAACCTGAACAACTAGACGCCTTTTCCATGTCAGGTATTCCGACTTGCATCACTGACAGGAGATATCTGCGACACATACGGAGCTAGGCAAGATGCAAAGTTTCGTATGGGGGAAACTAGGTTGAAAATCAAAAGGCATCATCTGGGATATGCCGTGATTGAACCCTGGACCCTTTAAGTTAACGGGCAAGTGCAAACGCGTCCCCTCTTCCTTAACCTCTTTCAGGCGAGATGTAACTATCAAAGTTTTTTTTTGACTAAGTACGCTCCTTTTCATTGTCTCATTCGAATTATTCAAATTAAATAAACGAGGATACTCACTCTTAATGGGATTGCAATCATTTACATGGTTTCAAGAATCAAATATACCCCCGAAAATGCAAACTGTTCCATAGGCGTACGGGCTGATTTTTCTAGGGGGGGCTGAACCATTTTTGCCCGAAAAATATGCATGTTGCCCGAAAATGACCAATTTATTGATACCGCCTAAGAGCACCATGAACTTTCAGTAACACCGAGATAATCGATTTGAACCACAATGGAAACATTTTATTTTCACCATATATATACAGTGTAAGAAAAAGTGATCATTCATACATCAAGATTTTCAATTTTAATACAAACGTGCAAAACTGATGTGACTATTGTCTGCCGATGAATCCCACATCTGCGCAGAAGGTATTAAACGAACAGCACGAAAATGAATGTGGATTAATCTTTGGCCATGGCGTTTTCACAGTCTACATCAACTAGCAAACACGTACACTGCTGATAGCGAAAATAGTCATAGTCTGAAAATTGAGGTGTTCTGTTCAAAGAAATTTTTATTTACGATTTTTGCGACTAGCAAAGACATCGATGATTCTGTCCATATCATTTTCAATCACAGCATTGGCATAGAATCGTTCGATGTTGATCAATGCGAGGTGGCTCAAACGTGCCTGGCCCATGGTGCTTCTCAGATAAGTTTTCAGTCTTCTCAACGCACTAAATGAGCGTTCGGAAGAGCAGGATGTCGCCGGAATGGTAGGCTACACAGCAATTTTACCACGTTTGAAAATTCAGGAAGAAAATCTATCAGATCATGATTATACATAATGGAAAGAAGATCAATTGCATTGGAGAAGTGAAGCTTATTCTGCGATACTAGTATATTTCATGTTCAGCTTTCAGAACCTCTGAATCTAGTTCATAGAAATTAGCCACCTGGTGCCGGGGTCTTTGGTTTGGACGACATTTGCAATTATTAACCTGTTAAAGATTCGGGTCTGCTTAATCACGGATCGCACAAGAATTAATTTAATAAAGTCACGAAGATTGAAATGCAAAGATTTGAATGATCACAATCTGCAGTCTCATTGCATGGTAATCGTGAAATGAAATTATACTGAACTGAATGCGTAAGGCATGGAATTAGTTAAATGCAAACATTGGCTATATCCTACCTATTAAAATTATGTATGTGTATATAACACAGAAAGGCCTTTATAACCGCTGGAGTCATAGTCATACTGCAAAACAATCTCAAGATCTTAACAAATCTCAAAAAGCAAGATTTGACTTATCAATTCGATCTGGACTGATTTTTAAAATATAAAATCTGGTCTGTCGATTAATATGTAGTTACCAAATTCGGGCACCAAACAAAATTTCCCGAGACGGGCTGGGAAGCTCAGACCCTCGGATTTCGGGCACTATGTTCTGGTCGGAGGGATTTTCAAAATTTTAATCTTTCTTGACAAAAACATTATTTTACAATTTTTCGGGCGCAAACAGAAGCCAAGAAGAAATTTTCCCGAGGCGGACTGGGAAGCTCAGACTAACCCTACCTCAGAATCAGCCAAAAAAACCCGGATTTCGGGCACTTTTTTCTGGCCGTTGGAAAGATTTTCTATTTTTTTGAAAAGTTTTGATTTTTCTTGACAAAAACATTATTTTACAATTTTTCGGGCGCAAACAGAAGCCAAGAAGAAATTTTCCCGAGGCGGACTGGGAAGCTCAGACTAACCCTACCTCAGAAACAGCAAAAAAACACGGATTTCGGGCACTTTGTTCTGGCGGTAGGAAAGATTTTCTAATCTTTTGAAAAATGTATATTTTTCTTGACAAAAACATTATTTACATTTTTTTCGAGCGCTGCCCGAAAAATTTGACAATTGCCCGAAAAAACTCATATTCGCCCGACTCAGGGGGGGCTGCAGCCCCCCCAGCCCCCCTGGCTCGTACGCCTATGAACTGTTCCCATTTAAAACTTACCTGTTGTCAACGTTCCCATCACACATACAACCAAAATAACTACTGCTAAACGCATATTGTACAATAATCAACGAATACAAACTATGTCTATACAGATACTGGTGATTATATAGCTTATTATAGCTCTTTATATACCATTTAGAATATAATTTGATGAGCATTGCAATTTATTGATTGTATGGCACAGACACATACGCCAACATAACAAACAACTGCATTCAAATTGGAAAATATCTTATCAAAAAGGTGAATAGTTTCCCCGAGTGCTCTGATTTTTACCTACTTTTGCCCACCTGTGTGGGCTCCAGCCATGCAGTGGGCAGTGAGGGAGATTCTACCAAGACAGTGGAAAGGTTGAATAAATACCCACAATCTAATGTGGGCGTATTGTCAAAACAAAAGCGAGTCAGGAAAGTTTATCGTGTCGTCTGCTAAAATATATGCTGCATCAGATGAATACTGAATACAAAAGCATATTTTTACCATTGCATTTGTATTACTAGATCAAAGTTGTTTTGTAGATACGATAGAGGCTACAGTTTGTATCCGATCTTGATGAAACTTGGTATGCGTGTATATATTAACGAGATCTCTGTAAAGTTTAAATTTGGCATTGATCGGGTGAACAGTTTTGGAGTTACTGCCCTTGTCTTAGTAACACGAATCATCAAAATTGTTTTGTAGATACGATTGAGGCTACAGTTTGTATCCGATCTTGATGAAACTTGGTATGTATGTATTATATATTAATAAGATCTCTGTCACGTTTAAATTTGATATTAAACAAATGTAGGATTTTGGAGTTATTGTCCTTGTTTTTGTGAAATCATTTATTGATGAGTTTTCTGTCAAGTTTGAAATTGGTAGGCCTATAATTCGGAGAGAGAGTTGTGGAGTTGCTGCCCTTGACTTAGAAAAAATGTATCAAATATGGATTGGAGGGAAAATTCTGGATCCTAATCTCTCAAAGATACCCTTAAATACTGGCTTCCAGTTGAATAGAAAGGGCTTAATGCACTACTCTTAATAATAATTATTAAAGGAGTCTTTGTGTCCTACTTTACTACAGTTGTTAGGGATAACAGAGCCTATATAGGCTCTGGGGATAATGAAGACTGAGAGGCGTCCATAGCAACCATTGTCCCCGAAGTCACCCCCTTACTACTAACCGTGACCTAACCAGTTGGACTTAATGCACTACACTTTGTAATAATTATGGAAATTTGTATTCCAAGAAAATGTTGAAAATAAGGAGTTAATTTCCTTAAATCTGAGGCCTTTCTGGATAGCATTCTTGTTGACAGTGCTTGAATCTTGAGTAGAAATCTTGAGAGTTGATATCTTTGCATACCGAGAACTTTCCTATTAGCAGGGGTTTGGGAGGGTTTGCAGTCTTAGACATCATTGTACAAAAGAATGAAATCTGGATGTGTTTTTAAGTGAAAATAGAGCAAATGATTTGGCCCGAAGAGGGGGGGGGGGAGGGGTCTTTGGGATTGGGGCATGTCACTCCCTCTACATGTAAATACGCCATTGATTGCTTTAAGTTTGGTACTGCAACATTTAGTTCAAGAACAGGTTTCGGTGAATGTCCTCCACAGGATTATGGTTCGAGAATATACCAAAAGGTAGGTAAACGGAATTCCGTACTGCACTCTTGACCTCTTGAGTTTTCAACTTGACCCTAATTGAACCACCTAGAATAAATCTGCTAGTTGATCAGTTAACAAATCATAATTCTGATCATATTTCTTACTCAACATTATCACGTTAGTTTATTTAGTATAATGTTATTGACTAATTTTTGACAATTACAAGTACTGGATTACCCTTTTAGACCTTTTCTCTTGATCTATTATTGACAGTTTGATTAAATATTATATTAAATAAGATAGTGCCACACCACTTCATATTCAAATTGGATTTCCCTTATCATTGTCAATGATCACAATGAATTGGTCAACAATTACTTACAAGAGTGAGAAGTTCTTCAGGTGACGCTTGCATAAGTGCACGTCGCTTTTTACAAGAAGAAAGAAGAATACAGAAGAAGAAAGAAGAACGAAGACACAGAAGAAGAACGAAGAAACAAGAACAGAAGAAGACACAGAAGAAGCCGTAGGAGCACATTGCTCCCCGCTCGACGTCGGTAGACATTGTGATCGTAGCGAACACCATACCTACCAAGAAGAAGAAGAAGGCACCTTTGGGTTGGAATCCACGATGTTCAGTAAACGATTCACACATGGATGATACGAGGGATAAATATAGACGCTTGACAGGTGATACAAAATTAAAATGGATATCGGTTAATATGGTTTTTGGCTGACGGAGGCAATAATCCTACCTCAAGCTATTGCAACTGCCAGTTTTGAAAATAATCTTCTGAAAGAAAACTTGTGAGTTGTTACTGAAATTAAAAGGATCATAGTTATTTTTCCAGGGCCAATACAAGGTCAGTTGACAGAGTCTGTGGGATCTGCATCTGTATCAGCAAAACATCTTGAGATGACCAACCAGTGTACAGTCGTTATTTATCAGAAGGAATCTAACTTGAATCAATATAATTTAGAGGAACGTGTATTGGGATTAACCAATCCATTATCAAACAGTATGACTGTGATATCACTTTTCACCTATTTATCAGACTTTATTACACTCTTTCTATCTCGGTGACCGTAACATACCTTTATTTTTGAGACAATAACCAGAGTACGTATAGTTGTTATTTTGATGCCGCAAAAGGAATAAACTACAGAAACAGGAGATATCATGGAAGATAACAGGAAATGATGGAATATTACTTGACTGTGTTTGGAAATAAATCTTATTTCTAATTTTTGGTTTTTGTGGTGAGGTAATTGCGATTGAATCAGTGACAGAATCATTTACAGTGCCTCAAATCGAAGAAACTAATGAGTGAAAATACTTATCTGGATACTCAAAGATAGTGTACTTATTTATACTTAGCAATTGTTATTACGGTGCGGTTATCCTCCTTTTAAAACCAATAACCCTCATGGAATATTACACGTACTTTGACTTATTCCTAAGGATTGTTTGACAAAATTTTTATACATTCATTAAAATGAACTAACCAAAAATATATGTGGTTAAAAACGCGAATGTTGATTTTACGCCAGTGATCTAAAATGAATAAAAACAGTATTGACGAATATCTAAAAGAGAGTGTCAAGAGTTATCAAGCTTGTCAAGTGAAGAACTCTGCTAGGAGAAGCTCACTCCAAAAGAAAACCGAAGGAATTGAAATGGCAAGGAAGAAGATGACTACTCATATGGAAAGAGAAGAAAAGTTATTAAGAAGACAATTATCTAATATACAGCTAGATCAAATAAGACGAGAGGTTTCAAGCCCTTTACTAGAAGGTTGGTTGTAATTTTTATATGGTTTTATCAATATCATAGAACAGGCCTTCTCAAATGGCGACCCGTCCTTGAGAATGGCCACTCAAGAATGACCCTTTCTGCTAAAACGCTCTCCTTTCTATGCTAGCTAAGCTCTATTTGGCCATTTTTTTTTATACAATGCATTTGGCCCTTTACAAAAAATAATTGAGAAGGCCTGTCATAGAATGTTATTCTGAGTCACAAAACATTTGCAATAAGAAGAATCTGGCATGGACAATCGACAATCTAGCTTTCGACCACAGGACATTAAAAGATTCATGTTTTACAAAATGCTTGGTTCAAATAACGTAATCAAATACGTTTAATTTTTAGTGGTGAGAAGAACAGAAAGTCCTACCAGACGCAGAAGAAAAATATCAAGTATTACATCCAGAGAACTTCAAGGTAAATCATAAAGGATTTGCTAAACTACCATTGGAACTATTGGCTTATTCCACAAGATTACAATTTCAAACCTGGACAATGTCTTATCTCGACAGACAATATCCGAGAGAAGAAGGCTACTGTACACCTGATGGACAAAAAAGGCCGATGGCAGCTGTGGACCTTCAGGCAGCACGTCAATAGATCTTCAACGCCTTATATAAATCGGTAGCAGCTAAATTCAATTTCATTTTCCTCTACATATATTATCATACGGAAGGCGATGCTTGTGGTACTGTATGTTTAACGATGGAGAACATAACACGATTCACCACCACTGCTGTTAATGTTAAAAAAAATAGTTGCAATTCATTTAAAACCATTATTGGTTACTATTTTCGTTAAGTTAGTAAAGTCTAAAGTTATTATTTGATATGTTTCAGGACAAGAATATGCTGCTAGAAGAGGAAGAAGAGTTTCCAAAGAATTTGAAGATTTAACTATGATATCTAGTACAGGGAAGCTTCTCTTAAATTCTAAATCAAAATCAATTAGATCGTTCTCACCACTAATACAAAGACTTGGTGTCAGTGATTCCTTGACTAGTTTACCTTCTAACGAAGATCTAGACTTGGTAGAGAACAAGTCAGTTAGACGACCTAGAAAGTCGGTTCAACAGCAGCAATATGAAAAAGCTTTGAAATCCACAAAGATATAGCTTCTCTGGACTTTTGTAGGCGTATTTCACAAATACATGTACATGTGCTGCATAGTTGTTTTGCAATGGAGACTGAAAATAAAATATTTTGACAATGCTCTATTCAAGGAGTATGACTGTGATGATACAAAGTCGACGAGAGTTCAACAATACCCTCATGAAAATCCAAACGGCTTTTCTATATTGTCTGATGGATAACGTCTCAAAACCTTCTTACATCCATAACTCAAAAAATACACCCCTTGACCGCAGAGCCAGTAGCGTAGCCAGGTTTTCGAAACTGGGAGGGCGGGGGGCAATGGTAAAGATGAACCGACAGCTCTGGGGTTTTAGCTATTTGATGCACTGCAGGAAGGCTAATTGAAGCTTTATGTTTATGCCTGTGCCCAGTCGGCTCAACTTTACCGACGGCCTTTTATCAACCGATGGATATCAATATCACAGCTGTTGGTTGTTTTAAAATTGCATCAATTTAAAATCAAGCGACTTATTGTATAGAATATTTTATACAGAATATTGTTGAAGGCAAACAACGCCATGTCGCGGTAATGGATTAGCGCTTAGTAACTACAGATGACTTCCAACATAACTTGCAAGCACAAACTTAAAACAAAAACAATCTACTCGATGTTTATTTTCACTTCAAACTATTGTAAACCAATTAACCTCTTTTAACGAGTCGTGCCTAATCTTTGAAATTGATTTTTTTTTTTATCAAAGTCATTATCAATGACCGTTCAATTGATTATACTTTATGTGGACATTATCTTTTGATAAAGGTGCTCTACATTATTCATCAGAATTCATTTCAAGTGACGGGATAATGTTTCTCAGTGCTTTAGCAGTTGTGCTTTCTTTGTGTTGGACTCCTGTGTTTCCTGACGTCCCCACCGTACCCGGAAGATATACCCTAAACCTGGATCTACCCCCAGAACAAAGATGGAATGATATTGTACCCAAATATAAAGAAGCCGTCAAGGACATGCATGATCTCTTAGAAGATTTTTTTGAAGATGGTTTGGCCGTGATTGATTTTGTTGCGACTGAATTAGATCAGTACTTCCCGGCTCCGTATGCAGATGAAATGCGAGGGATATCATTAGCTCTGAATATGAGTCTAGGCGAAGTGGTTATGTCTAATTTGTTATACGAATTACAAATGACATGTACAAGTATTGTTCTTGAGAACCAAAAAGGCGAAATATGGCACTCCAGAAATTTCGATTATGCTTATCTTGGATCAAAATTACGAGATATTACCATAATGGTTGATTTCCAACGAGGTGGAAAAACTGTTTACACGGCGGCTACTTTTGTTGGTTATGTAGGAATCCTTTCTGGACAAAAACCAAACAAATTTTCGATCACTGTCAATGGAAAGGACGATGAAGAGTTCCTTTTGACACTGCTTGTAGCTCTTTTTGACAAGAAAGCTAAACCCATAGGATTTCTTACCAGGGATACGTTTGAGAAAGCTGAATCCTTTCAAGAAACTGTTGAGATGTTGACGGATACAGACACATTAGCTGATGCATATTTTTCTGTGGCTGGAGTCAAAGATCAAGAAGCTGTTGTCATTACTAAAAGCAGACTTCAGATAGCCGATTACTGGTATATTAACACCACGGAGGGACATTGGTACGATGTACAAACCAACTATGATCATGGGTTACCAGAACCTTATAGTGATATGAACAAAACAAGGTTGGCCTCCGAAGCTTTGGACAAGTACGGACGTGGTCATATTGATTTGGATGCATTAAGTGATGTTATGTCTGTTGAAAAGGTACTGAGCCACAAGACAGTGTACACCGTTTTAATGAATCCAAGTCAACCAGAGATTATGAAGCTATTGGTGCGGCACCAAAAGAGGGAAAATGAACTAGTTACGGACAAAAAATAAATTTCAAATGTTATTTCTTAAAAAATTATTTTTGTACAAAAAATTGAATATAAAGTGCCAAGAACGTTTATATCTATACTGGGGAGAAAGCTTATTTTATTAATTCATATCATAAAAATAGCTTGATATTATTAACCTCTTGAAATCAACTGCTCATTTATATTGGTGTATACCAGTGGTTCCCAACCTGGGGGTCATAGAGTCTTTGTCAGGGAGCCATGGGGCATGAAAATGTGTGTAATTTTTTCACTGGCTTAACTTTTATTTAACTAGTGGTCAAATGCATTTGGCCTCCCGATGATGATGAGGCACAAAACTACCCATTGGGCTGAATTTCGAATTAAACGGGGGCCACAGCTCTGGGAGTTTCGTGAATCTTGGGCCATGGTATGAAAAAGGTTAGGAAAAAGGTTGGGAAAAGGGTTGGGAACCACAAAAGGTGGACGGACAAAAGCCCCACCGGACAAAAGCCCCACTTTGATTTTTTCCCCTAGCGGACAAAAGCCCCACAATATAAATTTACCTAGGACAAAAGCCCCACATTGTAAAAAAAATATTTATGAAAAGTACATTTGAAGAATTATTTAAATAAGAAATTTTTTTAGAATTTAAATACTTTAGAGATTGGATTCACTTGTAGAATTAATGTTGAGGGTGTTAAGTTAATTAGATACTAAAACAGTTTGTTTTGTTAATTAGATAGTAAAACAATTAATCAACAGATTATAGGATTAAAATGTCTTCTTTTAAATCCATTTCAATTTCTTAGATGTCTATGGCTTCTATGTCTTAGCCTCAACTATATATAACAAAAGAATGTATGATTTTTGTAATGTCATCAAAATGTGCTCAAAAATGTATGATTATTGTGAATGTCATCAAAATGTGCTTAAAACATCGTATTGTGTTTGTATATGTGCTTAAAAATGTATGATTTTTGTGAATGTCATCAAAATGTGCTCAAAGGTTGTTATTGTTATGCATGAATATTGTAATAAAGAATGTCTGTATTTAATTTATAGAAGCCCATATACATATAAGAAATTGAAATGGATTTAAAAGAAGATATTTCAATCCTATAATCTGTTGATTAAAGAAGTCATCATCATATTCATTATTAATTTATTATAAAATAATCTGTTTTACTATCTACTTAAACAAAGCACTCTGTTTTACTATCTAATTAACAAAACAAACTGTTTTACTATCTAATAAACAAAACAAACTGTTTTACTATCTAATTAACTTAACACCCTCAACAATAATTCTACAAGTGAATCCAATCTCTAAATGTATTTAAATTCTAAATTTTTTTCTTATTTAAATAATAAATGATTCTTCAAATGTACTTTTCCTAAATATTTTATTTTTTCATAGTGGGGCTTTTGTCCTAGGTAAATTTATATTGTGGGGCTTTTGTCCACTACGGTAAAAAATCAAAGTGGGGCTTTTGTCCGCCATTCCTGGTGTATACCAAAGTCCATTTTTTTTAAACTGGCTCGAAAGGCTTGAGATACTGTATTGCCAATCCTGGGTTGCTCTAACACTGCAATCATTCTCGGATTGTAAAAAGGCTTTCTCAACTTTTCATGTGGAAGGAGACATTAATACTGTCACTATAGCAAAGAACCTTAGATAATATAATGAGACTAGTTTTAACAAAGACATTTGACTATAAAATAGAAGCTATAGTTCTCTAATGCATATTAAATCAATACCACCTCTTAGAATGAACAAAAGGGAGCCGCGGTGGCTCAGTGAGTTAGACGCTTGCTCGCTAACCTGGAGGTCCAGGGTTCAATCCCGGCATGGGTTGAGATGATACCTTCGGATTTTTCAACCCGGTTTCCCCCTGTCAGTGATGCAGGTCGGAGGGGCTGACATGGAAAAGCGTCTAGTCGTTCGGATGGGACAATAAACCGAGGCCCCGTGTGCTATTGGCTGTGCACGTCCCTCGACAGTTGGAAATCGAAAATAAGAGCAGGCTAATGCCGCTGTCCTGGCAAAATTTCCCTCATTGCACACTGCATGGCGTTTGCCCGTCCTCAATTAGCCCATATAGGTGCAGAAAGTAGGACGTAAAACTCCATTCATTTCATTTCATTTAGAATGAACAAAAAAATAAAGTTCTCAAACTTTGTCAATATGAGGTATATATTTATCAACAGTGTCCAAAGTATACAGACAGAATCAAATAAACCTATAAAACTATGTAATTTTCCATACAATATATACGTATATAAACATTGTTTTCTGGATTTACCAGATTATTTAGGTAATCTGTTGTATAGTTATGCCACCAGGTAAGTCCTCTGATGAATAAATACTCTAACCAAGTTTAGATTTTTTGTTCATTCTAAGAGGTTGTATTCCTTTAAAGTTAAAAAAAACAATCCCTTTTAAGATGGTGAAAAGAAACAGCATTATGAATTACCATATATTTAATATCAAAATATTAGAAAAAATATAACAATTATGCATGATAATCATACAATTTTCATATAATATATAATAAAACTTGTTCAAATTTCTATGTTATTTTTGTACAAAACTGTCATACAGTGAACTTACAAATTTCTACTTAAGAGCATGTACATATATCTTGAAATATCTAATAATATCATGATCAAAGAGTAAAGAGTCAAAAATAAATACTGTGCCTATTGCCATATTGAAATGCTCTAAAATTACAAAAAAGAAGGAAGTTACATACAAATTAATCACTCATAAACCATACATTAATTCATCCAAAATAATTCATTCATCCATTGAAACATTCATTCATTCACTTTTTCATCATTAGTACATAATACAAATTTCCCATTCCATAGTATTTTTGCTTTAATGATGTAACCATCTCATCTATTACTTTTCGAAATGAAAACATCTGAAATTAAGTGATCAACATTTGCTACATTTTAGTGATCAACATTTGCTACATTTATGTGATTAACATTTGCTATATTCAAGTGATCAACATTTTCTACATTTTAATGATCAACATTTTCGACATTTTAGTGATCAACATTTTCTTCATTTTAATGATCAACATTTTCTACATTTAAGTCATCAACATTTTCTACATTCAAGTGATCAACATTTTCTACATTTTAGTGATCAATATTTTCTACATTTTAATGATCAACATTTGCTACATTTAAGTGATCAACATTTGCTATATTCAAGTGATCAACATTTTCTACATTTTAATGATCAACATTTTCTACATTTTAGTGATCAACATTTTCTTCATTTTAATGATCAACATTTTCTACATTTAAGTCATCAACATTTTCTACATTCAAGTGATCAACATTTTCTACATTTTAGTGATCAACATTTTCTACATTTTAGTGATCAACATTTTCTACATTTTAATGATCAACATTTTCTACATTTAAGTGATCAACATTTTATACATTTAAGTGATCAACATTTTATACATTTAAGTGATCAACATTTTATACATTTAAGTGATCAACATTTTCTAAATTTTTAATGACAAGTATTATCTGGTAAATTTCTTTCTTTAGATTTATTTACAAACATTAACCTGTTAACAATCAAATTCTACATTCTAATGGGACTTCAAATCGTTCTTCACTTCATTAAATTTAAATATCACAAATTTTATCAGAAGGTATTATTTTAGTTCTGATTTTCACTTAATTGCATCATTACCCCTTTTACCGCCATTTACACCCCAAGTTCATTTCTAAGAATTTTTTTTTATGTTTGTCTCAAAATATGTCACTCTTACAAAATTTTAGGGGGAGTAAAACTTAAATCCTTTAAGTGGAGACTTGTGTCTTTGACTCTTCCATATTTGGAAATTCAACCCTGACAGTTTTCCCCCCCCATGTATCAGTCTGCCTCTTTTTGAACACCGATTTTCAGATGGATGGTGCCAATATTGACTTAAATAATAACTTAAATTTCAGAACTTATTGGAAAAGAGTTGGATTTAGACAATTTCAGACTAAAGCTAGGTTCACACAATAGATTTCTGTCTATAGATTTTTTTCAGACGACATATAATCTGAAAGTCGTTCTCACTGTAGATTAAAGTTTACAAACATATCTTTGCTTCATATTGGTGCCGGCATCTTTTAGAAATGTCACATGATCGCAAGAGCCAATAAGAATTGACTGTTAAGTGTTCTCAGTTTAGATTTTTGTCTGTTTGCAGACAATTTAAAAAATAGCGATGGCCATCGTAATACGCCCACTTTTATAATGGCAGCCAATTCGTCCGGGGGGTTGACAAGAGTTGTCAGTAAATGAAAGATTCTGAGAATGACATGTTCTCTAAATTCAAGAGCAATAACCTTATTATGTTAAATATTTTTTTGATCGGTCTGAATTTCAAAAGGGTTTATCCATGGATGATTACAAACATTCACACCAAGTTTAATCGAAATCCACCAAAAAACCAACTCCCTATTGAGTCCACAACATATTTTCAAAAGCAAGAAAAACCCATGAAATATTTTTTGATTAATCTGATTTTCAATAGGGTTCATTCTTAGGTGATTATGAACACTCATACCAAGTTTCATCAAAATCCATCAAGAAACCAGCTCTCTATCGTGTCCACAACATATTTTCAAAAGCAAGGGCAATAACCCAACAAATATTTTTCGAATAGTCTGATTTTCAAAAGGGTTCATCCTTGGGTGGTTATAAACACTCACAGCAAGTTTCATCAAAATCCATCAAAAAACCAGCTCTCTATCGTGTCCACAACTTTGTTTAAAGCTGAAAAATTACTGCGTTTTAAAGAACAAGGGCAATAACTCATCAAATATTTTTCGATGTTTCTGATTTTCAATAGGGTTTATCCCAAGGTCAATACAAACACTCATACCAAGTTTCATCAAAATCCATCAAGAAACCAGCTCTCTATCGTGTCCACAATATATTTTCAAAAGCAAGAGCAATAACTCATGACATATTTTTCGATTAGTCTGATTTTCAATAGGGTTTATCCTTGGGTGTTTATGAACACTCACAGCAACTTTTATCAAAATCCATCAAGAAACCAGCTCTCTATCTTGTCCACAACTTTGTTTAAAGCTGAAAAATTAACGCGTTTTAAAGAACAAGGGCAATAACTCATCAAATATTTTTCGATGTTTCTGATTTTTAATAGGGTTTATCCAAAGGTTAATACAAACACTAATACTAAGTTTCATCAAAATCCATCAAGAAACCAGCTCTCTATCGTGTCCACAACATATTTTCAAAAGCAAGGGCAATAACCCAGGAAATATTTTTCGATTCATCTGATTTTCAATAGGGTTCATCTTTGGGTGATTACAAAAACTCACAGCAAGTTTCATAAAAATCCCCCAAGAAACCAGCTTTCTATCGTGTCCACAACTTTGAGAGTGTAACGGCTGAAAATTAACACGTTTTAAAGAACAAGGGCAATAACTCATAAAATATTTTTTCGATGTTTCTGAAATTCAATAGGGTTTATCCCAATGTCAATACAAACACTCATACCAAGTTTCATCAAAATCCATCAAGAAACCAGCTCTCTATCGTGTCCACAAGATATTTTCAAAAGCAAGGGCAATAACCCATGAAATATTTTTCGATTCGTCTGATTTTCAATAGGGTTCTTCCTTGGGTGATAACAAACACTCACAGCAAGTTTCATCAAAATCCATCAAGAAACCAGCTCTCTATCGTGTCCACAACAATTGTGGACAGCCAGGCGGACAGACGGACGGACGGACAGACAGACAGGGGCGACTACAATATACGCCCACATTAATGTGTGGGCGTATAAAAATCTATAGACAATCTATATTGAAAATCTAGCTTAATACAATCAATGTTTTTTTTTTTACTTTAATCCTACTTTTTCCATAGTTAAATCAGTAAAGCGCCTATCATAATTAGGCCAAAAATTCTTAAATAGGGAAGATGACTGCACTCCAAAAACATCCATTAGATGCCGATTCATTTCAGCAAATCTGAAAAGAAAAAGGATATGGGAAATTGCATTGTGTCTGCATTAATACTTTTTAAGCTGAATGGGATTGTGAAGTGATGTTTAAATTTTTGTTTGTGTATCAGAGACACTTATTGCATCAATTTACACCATTCTATTTTCAAACAGATGTCTGTGGTTCCAGAAATTCCACTTAAACTAAGTGTCTGATGACTTTACATGATACAAGCATATTTTGCAACTTGTGACCTTCTAAATTTTAAAGGGATATGTTCACTAACCGTTTGATCAAAAAACTTTTAGTCTCAGAATCTGGAAATTTTGAGCTCATCTAATCCGTAATAATGTTCACAACACTCTCTCAAAATTAAAGCCTTTAAATCCCTGTGCATTCATAATTATCAGCGTTTGAAAGTCAAATATACGACTTGTCGTTTAGTAAGACTATGACTTATATAGAAAACACATATACAGAAAATGAAAGATAACTGTTGAATGGGTTGTATTTCTAAACTTCGTATGTGTATCGGGGACACTGATAGCATCAATTTGCGCCATTCCAATTTCCATTCCGACGTCTGTGGTTCTTGTAATTCCACCAAAACTAACACTTTTTATGATGGCACCAACGGTGATCTGCATAGATTTAAATAGTAGCTTCTGGTAGATCACTGTCGACGTCATAAAACGCGTTAGTTTTAGTGGAATTGCAAGAACCACAGATGTCGAAATTGGAATGGCCCAAATTGATGCTATCTGTGTCCCCGATACACATACAAAGTTTAGAAATACGCATTACAATCCCCTTATGGTATGCCTGTCTGCATAGTGTGTTGTGGTGTGAAAATCCTGTTAATTTAGTGCCTGCTTGGATAGTTGTTTAACATACTAGACTATAAAAAAATATAATATAGCACTGTAGACAGTTGTTTACAGCAGTCTGGATAATCAAAACATTGTTTCATTCTATAGAAATAATAACCAACAGTCAAAATATTTCCACATCAATTCTCTTGAATACTTTTTCTATACCAGTAGTAGAAATGGCTACTGATTTCAAATTTACGTGGTTCAAGTTATTTTGAGTTGATATTTCAATGGAAATGTGACATTTTTTTCACACAAAATCACCCCTTACCCCTTCTTTTGATAATAGAATATTCAGTCACACACAAATAGAAAGGTCAGAGAGCTGTATTGGCATATAATGTGAATGTTCCAAAAATACTGTGACTATACCCAATAGGATACCGCAGTATTTGAAATTGGCAATACCGCCACCCCTATCAAGGCCCAAATAGATTCTCGAAAATGCTGATCCCCTTTAAGTGAAAATGCTAGAACCACAAACATCGGATCAAAATTGGAATGATGCAAATTGATGATATCAAAGTCACCAATACACATAATAAATTTAGAAAACTTCTTTTGACAATCCCTTTAATAGATGATCAAAACACAATATCAAGATTGGGGCTCAGTTATATCAGTAAATTTTTTATCGAATTTAGGCCAAAAGTTAGGATAGAGGTTAGCAGCTTGAGATGAAAATACTTTAAGCAGACGTCTATTAACAAGCTCGAATCTGAAATAAAATATAACTAAAATCAGTAAAGTGTTGTACGTTTAGTTTAAGTGGAACTGCTCAAACCACAGACTTCCGATTGAAAATTTAAATGGCGCAAATTACATATGCAGTATTTTTATTTAAATTTTGTCAATTTTGAATTTAATTTGATACATGCCTAGTTAGTTCAAAAGATAGTGGACCACAGCCATATACGCCCAACGAAAAAGCTTTAAATTTAGTCAGGAGTAAATTTAACTTTCTTAAACCTTTCGATTTAGGTCTAATAACATCCCTTTTAAGTTTCATCAAAATTGGTTGAAAACTAAGATAGTAATAGCATATTGAAGACTTTAGGGCAAGTGCAATAACTCTAGCTTCTAAAGGTCGAAAATAGTTCAGATTCAAACTTGATCTTCATCTTCTGAATATGTATACACATACCGAATTTCATTTGATTCCATCAAAAACTCTAGTTTTTAAAGCGTTTACGAGCAAATGTTGATGGACAGACGGATGGACAAGGGTGCCGACAATATACGTCCTAATAGAGAGATGAGGGCGTATAAAAAGTGTATTTGATATTGCATTGTATGTTCAAATGTACAAAATATCTATAGAATCATGTTTGTTAAAAGGCAGCACAAAGCACAAGGATAGGGTGGAGTGGTTAAAAATAAAAAAAATAAAAATAAAATACTATGATTAAAATTGTTAATATTAGTAAAGCTTTTCTTTAGTATTCTACAAAAAAGAGAAGAGTAGTTAATTTAAAAAAAAAACATCGTTTCTTTCTATCAGAGAAGAGGGCTGGAAAAAACAGTTGCGATTTATATTCAGAATTTGTTCATGTTTATGATTCTACAAGAAATTTGTCGTTATATTAGAAGATAGCTTGCCAGGCAAGGTAATATACGCCCACTGGCAGCTTTGTTTGAAAAAGAACATTTGGCAGAAAATAGCAACCATCAAATATTCAACCTGTAGTCATAGGCCTACATTTCATTCAGAACTTAAATTAAGTGTTGTCCAAACATTTTTTTCTCGATTTCATCAAGGGTTCAGCATTCATCAAGTTTGGTCAAAATCCGTCTCTGTTTATGAGCTAAAAACTAAAACCTATTTTGAACAAGAAGGGCAATAAGTCATATCAAATGTTTTTTTTTTTATTTTTGATAGGGTTTATCGTGTGATAATAAACTATTTCAATAGGTTTCATTAAAATCGTGCCTTCTAGAGTATTTACAAACTAAAAATCAACTCGTTTTAAAGAACAAGGGCAATAATTTATATTAAATATGTTTTGATTCTTTTGGTTTTCAATAGGGTTCATCCTTGGGTGATAATAAACAATTTCAGTAAGTTTCGTCAAATTCTGTAAAGAATTATGACTTGCATAGTGTTAACAAGCTAAAAATCGAACGCGTTATACAGAACAAGGGCAATAATTCATATTAAATATTTTTCGATTCTTTTGATTTTCAATAGGGTTCATCCTTGAGTGATAATAAAGAATTTCAGCAAGTTTAATCAAAATCAGCAAAGAATTGCGACTTGTAGAGTGTTAACGAGCTAAAAATCAAACGCGTTTTGAAGAACAAGGGCAATAATTCATGTTAAATATTTTTCGATTCTTTTGATTTTCGATAGGGTTCATCCTTGGGTGATAATAAACAATTTCAGCAAGTTTCATCAAAATCCGTAAAGAATTGTGACTTGTAGAGTGTTAACGAGCTAAAAATCGAACGCGTTTAAAAGAACAAGGGCAATAATTCATATCAAATATTTTTCGATTCTTTTGATTTTCGATAGGGTTCATCCTTGAGTGATGATAAACGATTTCAGCAAGTTTCATCAAAATCCGTAAAGAATTGTGATTTGTAGAGTGTTAACAAGCTAAAAATCGAACGCGTTTCAAAGAACAAGGGCAATAATTCATATTAAATATTTTTCGATCTTTTCGATTTTCAATAGGGTTCATCCTTGTGTGATAATAAACAATTTCAGCCAGTTTCGTCAAAATCCATAAAGAATTGTGACCTGTAGAGTGTTAACAAGCTCAAAATCGAACGCATTTTAAAGAACAAGCGCAATAATTCATATCAAATATTTTGCGATTCTTTTGATTTTCAATAGGGTTCATCCTTGGGTGATAATAAACAATTTCAGCAAGTTTCGTTAAAATCTGTAAAGAATTGTGACCTGTAGAGTGTTAACAAGCAATTGTGGACCGACGGACGGACATGGGTGACGGCAATATACGCTCCACATTTCATGTGGGCGTATAAAAAGTTGTTTAACCATAACATGGACAAAAGCCTAAAATGTTTATAAAAATTACTTGTTTTAAAGTTTCAAATGAAATCCAGTATATAACAATTACTACAATTTAAAGTACAGACAAAATATATACTATGTAAAATACATGACTTGAATTGTCCATTTGTTATTTTCAAAGAAACATAAAGTCCATCCTGAAATTTTTCGCTCAGATCTAACAAATCATAAATGGTTACAGTCAGATAGATCAGATAACATTGATTACCGTAGAAGGTTACAGGTTAGGTTAACTTGAGACTATAATCAGGTTATATAGTTAGGTTAGGTTAAAGAAAAGCAAGGTTAGAGATATGCTAGTTTATCATAGCTACAATGGCCATAGTAATTGAGCAGAATAAATGGAAAACTTACTTGTTATCTGTGACTTTATTGAGAAATTTCCAATAAGCAGGACGGAGATTGTGAGGTTCTAAGGCAGCCTGTAAAAGTAACAAAAATAAATGCTTAAAAAGTTTATTTTTTCAAGGAAATAACGTATTATTGCAGCCTCTTTGAACATTAAGCCTAAATACTGACAAATAAGTCTAAATGCTGATGGAGAAGTCAAAACATCATGTCCAAACATCGATGTTAGAGTCAAAACATTAAGTTTAAACACTGATGCAGAAGTCAAAACATTTATGCGGAAGTCAAAACATTCATGCAGAAGTCAAAACATTTATGCAGAAGTCAAAACATCAATGCAGAAGTCAAAACATTGATGCAGAAGTCAAAACATTGATGCAGAAGTCAAACCATTGATGCAGAAGTCAAACCATTGATGGTGAAGTCAAAGCATCTATGTAGAATCCAAATCATCACGTCTAAACATTGATGCATAAGTCAAAATATCAAGTCAAAACATTGATGCAGAAGTCAAAACATTGATGCAAGAGTCAAAACATTGATGCAAGAGTCAAAACGTTCATGCAGAAGTCAAAACATTGATGCAGAGTCAAAACATAAACGCAGAAGTCAAAACATCAATGCAGAAGTGTAAAATTGACAAAAACAAACTTACAGCATGAAAGGCAACAGCAGTAGTGACAGAATATATAATAATATCAGCATATTTTATATAGGGTAAACATCCTTTATCTATTCCTTTGAAATATAATGTCTGAAAAAAACCCACACACAATGTAACATTCAGCTTTTTATTCTAGGTTATCTCCCTTTAACCATTTACAAGCAAATCTCTACAAGAGTAAATGACAATGTTAGAGGTTTTTTAAGTTTTGTATGTGTATCTGTGGTTCCAGTAATTCCACAAAGACCAGCAAAAACTTAGTCTTTGATGACATCATACCTGCAAAAGTCTTCTGTGATATGTTGCGCATGTGGCACTCATCAGAGACTCCTCTTAATGGAGTTACTGGAACCACATATGCCGGAAAATATCAATTTTATCATGCACGACTTTGCCCAAAAGATCTAATAATGCGACTTTTCTTTATCTGTTCAGTATACATACCTCTACTAGTCTAGATGCTGTATATAAAGCTAGAGTAGAACTTTTATACCATAACATCATCCACCCGGCTACAAACCCTGATATTAACCCATTCTTATCATCATCTTTATTTCTTAATCTTCTTAATAAACAGTTTAATCCCTAAAAATATCAAAATTAATAACTGACATTGTAAAGAATACATAGCATTAAAACTATGTAATTATACAGGTGAACTTAGTAAGGTACCCGACACTGTAATTCCAATACAATCAGAAAGTCAATTTGAGTACCTAACGCTCCTTCAAACATCACAACTCTACTACTTTTATTCTTTGATGTTGCACGTAAGTTGCTCAGGCCCCACCCAAATACTATTTTAATAAAGAAATGAAAACTTTTAAGTCCTGTACCATCTCCTTTGTAAATTTATCATTAGTACAAATACTTGCTCAAAATCATAATCATTGTTCAACACTTTCCAAGCTATAAGTAAAGGGCTTGTGGGATACCTAGGTCTGTATAATATCCTGGCATAGAAAGAAGCATTTTATGTACTTACCCTAAAAACCCCATTGAAACAGCCGAGAAAAGCACCTAAACTAAAACAGTCTTTATGAAATAAACTAGAGAACAGTAACTTAGGTTGTTTAATTATTTTAGTCATTGATGAAAATAGTTTAACTACAGCTTGTATCAAAAAACCAGTACCAAACATACGCACAAATCCCTGAAATTAGACAAATATTCAGAAATACAAAATGTGCATAGGCAATGAGTGAGAATTCTTTTGTTGCACTTTTATTTGAACTTTCAGAAAGAGGCAACACTGTATGTGCAAAATGAGGATTTAAATTTTTAATTGTCAACAGGGGCCTTATTCTCGAAAACTTAACTTAGATAAAATCCAGATTTTAAGAAATACAGTAATCTGATTGGATAATAAAGCTATAATTAAAATCAATTTTAGTGATTGTCCAATCAGATGACCAGAACACTAAAATCATTGTAAGTTAAGTTTTCGAGAATAAGACCCCTGATCTTAACCCTTTCAACCCGAAGAGCCGGTATACCGGCTCAATCATAACGTGATATATACCCGACAAGCCGGCCGTTGTTAAGTGACGTCATATAACGTTAACGTAATACGTTTTAAGAAATATTGCTGGGAGCTCAGGGTATATGACGTTTTAGCCAAAATAACGTCAGGGTTCAAAGGGTTAAATGAGCACAAAGCTTAATAAATTTTGCATCCATTCAGACATGAAAACTTTAGAAAAAAAAATGTGGGAAAGTTTGAGCAATTACTGTGAATTTTTAAGGTATCACAGCAGACCAATGGGGAAGTAATTTGCTGATGCCTTGTAACATTTCCCTCATTGTACACTAGATAGCTTTGCCTGCTTATGCTAACCAATAGATCGCAAGAAGTTAAATGTAGAACTTTAGTATTTCACTTCAGTATTGTGGACTGAATTTTTAAGCTAAAAATTAACCAAAATATTAAATGAGAGTTACTCCCCTTAGATCACGTCTGCTACAATATTTCCTTCAAATTATAAATGTACATTAACACAGTAGACAAGAAAATAGAGGTAGACTAAAGTCATTAGGTTCGTAGATTGAGAAAGAGTGTGTTAAAATCATTATACTTGGTAGGTACTTGTCAAAAATGATTAATGGCTTGCACAATCTCCCTATACATATAGACAAAGATTCCATTTTAACACTCAAAACTCATTACAAATACATCATTGGTAGAATTATAGCAAAGCCATCTGTAAAGTTAGGCATGTTTTTTACTAGTATTTTCACCAAGCACATTACCTCATATATTCATTATTGTACGATAGCTGTGGCATTTTTACGAGGGTTTGATAGCAATATAAAATAAATATAAAATAAATATAAAACTTATATTATTATACTTATTATAATACAATTAAATATTTTATATTACGTGTGTATACAATTTATATTACGTGTAAACAAGTATATAACATGCGTATACATGTAACAATTTTGTTGGTTGTGAAATGAATTGAGTTTTATGTCCTACTTTTCTACTCCTGATTTAGCTAATAAAAACGGGTATATATATGGGAAGTAAAACAACCCTACTTTTAACTATTTTGGGAAGGCAGGATTTGGTTTTTCCAAACATACAGTCGTCACATTTAATGGAAAATCGTGACCTATCCAAAATTCAGACCTTTCTCCTCCAAGCACAAGTACTTAATTGAACTGCTCAATTGTTTTTGCAACAAAATAAATATTTTGAAAATTTAAAAGATCATTTGGATAACTTAAGTTTCAAAAAAAATTTCTTCTCTTTTCTAGACATACAAATTTTTTAAAACTGCATATGAAATATTGATTTTTTCATTTTCAAGTTGTATAAAGATGTATGCCATGGTATATGTTTTTGACATAAAATGAATGAATGAAATGTCAAGTAGAAAATAAATTGAAATTTGACATTTGTAACGTGATCTGGTCTGTGAAATATAAGGTAAACCCTCTACATGCAACAGTGATTTAACCCTTTGTCAAGTGTATATAATAGAGATTTATTAATTTTCCATCAAAATGCCAAGGTAAGAAGGCGACAGATATGATTTATGGCTATATAATTGTATCTTATTACAATTTAAAAAGTAGGCGAACTATTGAAAGACGAGCCAACAATGAGAATGTGTTAGTTTTTGACACTCGGATGTTTTTTTCTAAGATATCAATATAATGATGTTGTACAGCTAGTATTATCTAATATAATCAAATATGTCACATGGTAATAGGATTATGATTTATGGCTTTAAAACAGATTTCCTGTCGACCAAGGTGTCATCAAATTTTAAATTAAATTTTGTCATTTGAATGCCTCATATATTGCATACACCTTTTATTTTGAATATTTCATCTCATATTACTAGCCAGATAATTTTCGCTCACATAGGGCCTACTTTTTTTTGGAAATCGCATACACCTGGCTTGGACATTTTATTTCATTTTTATTATTCAATGCCTATCTCAATGATTTTTTCTGCTTGTGGATTTGGACTTACAAATTAAAAACAATGTTCATTTTCAATTGTAAGTTTTAGAGGAAAGTTTTTTTAAAATACATATAATACATCAAATGAAATTTAGTTAACGTAATGATGGCAGACAACACTAAACAGTGACAATGACATTTTCAATGACAGTGGCATTAGCTTTTTCTTTGAAAAATTCCAAAATTTTGCCAGGAAAGCAGCATAAACGTACTTGATTTTCAAAATATTGAGGGTCCATTAATGCATCTAGTGTCTCAGTTTATTGACACATTTGAACAACAAAACACTTTTCAACGACAGCAACCAACAGTGGAAAACCATGTAGACAATTCATCATTTGAAATGATCAAAAAATATATTACCTGAAGTATATAATACATACATCCAAATGGATGCTGACATAAGGAATGTTTGGAACTCTGTTGTAATTTCTTGTTGAAATCTTCCAGTAATTTAAAAGTTGGTAGAAATGGAAGATGTTTTTTCACTGGTGACTTGGATACATTGTGATTATCTACAGCTCTCTCAGCATATATTGCATCTGGTGATTCATATTTACCTACTATAAACCTGTAAATAAATATAAATATCAATCATATTCTGAGCCATTGCCTTGGGACAAAAAAATTATATTAATCGTAGAATTTGAAAAGCTGGCATGCCACATTTAAAACAAATTGGTTGTCAGATTTTTCAAGAGCAAAGAGGCCTGTCCCCTGTTTCTCAAGAAATCTTACAATAAATTTTGTTGTAAGGATAGTATTTTGCAATGAATAATTCAACATGTACGACAATTTTTAATCAGAAGACTTTTTGAGAAACAGGCCACAGGTTCTTAACCATTTTTACAAACTGTTTTGCAAATTTCCATTTTAAAACTTTATCTTTGAGACAAAAATCATATTTTTGGTGTGGGATGGAGTATTTTTTTAAATTTATCTGTAAGATAGATTTCATTTATGAAACAAGACTTGCAATATTCCTTTCAACAAAATTTTAATCTTTATCAAATAAATATGCCAAATGTATTATCTGTATTATTAAATTTAATTTGATTCCTTGGAAATTTTCAATCAAAATTATTAATCTTCAGATGACAACAAATATTGGGCCAATAATAATATTCTCTCCAGCTACGCATTCCAAAACAAAAATCCTTATAGATCATTGTTTGAACTTCAGGAAACATCCTTTGTTTGTTTTGTGATTGATGGCATTGGTATCAAATGAAGCACCAAATTCTGCATAGCAACACATTTAATCATGAGAACCGAAATAATTCCAGTGAAAAGTGACAGTCTAATTCCAAGAAAGAATGGTAGTCCAGATGGTCAATAGTGAATTAATTAAATATAGAAATCTGTAATGGTACCGTTAATACCATTCCTGACTATTGGATTACCGATAGAATGGTCTTTAGTACCGAGAACAATTCATCATAATCTTAAACGTACATTGCTTGATGACTTTATTCAGGAAACAGTCCACTGTGTAATTGTATGGTGACATTGTTACAAGTTTCAGTCAAATTGGCTGCAACTCATAACAATCATGATAAAAGTAATTTGGACTAAAGACTATATTTCTAATAACATTGGTCTCATTGGTCATATCTCACATTCTTTGTTTAACTCTGATCTGAATCATAAATTATATGGCTCTTTCTTGCATCACTATAGATTTGCAGTTTACAATCAATATTATTTCACTAAAATATCCATTCTTGCATATCTAAAAATCTAAGCCTTAAATTGATATACTGCAAGAAAAGGGGCAATTTAAAAATTGTATACATACTGAAGTCCTGAGGAAGTTGAATTTGGTAAGCCATTTTTACTTCTGAAATAGACAAAAGATATTTTTACTGAGAGTGGTAAAACACAAAATATACACCCACATAGCATACTGTTTCTGTTGCTTCACTTTAAGAGCATACAAAATATTTCATGGTAAAGTTTATTTAGTTTTAATTGACTGTAAATCCACCAAATAATGTGAAGATAGCTTGCCAGGCAAGGTAACATACGCCCACTTCAGCAAATTTGAATGTTTAAAAAAGTTGATTGCACCATCGCACTTATTTGAGCTTATATTTAAATGAATCAATTCGAATGAAAACTTTTATAGCTTCTATTGTGTAAACAAGTTAATTTTAACGTTTTTTCACTAAGTCAAGGGCAATAACTCATAAATCAACAACTGGAATCCCGCCATTTTCGAACTTATCCGAGATATTATGAAGATAAATACACATACCAAGTTTCATTCAAATCGGATAAAAACACTGCTCTCTGTTGAGTACACAAGTTAATTTTAACGTTTTTTCACTAGGTTAAGGGCAATAACTCATAAACTGACGACTGGAATTGCGCCATTTTCGAACTCCTCCGAGATATTATGAAGATAAATACACATATTAAGTTTCATTCAAATCGGATAAAAACTCTAGCTTCTATCGCATACACAAGTTAATTTTAATGTTTTTACACTAAGTCAAGGGCAATAACTCATAAACCGACGACTGGAATCGCACCATTTTCGAACTCATCCAAGATATTATCAAGATGAATACAAATACCAAGTTTCATTCAAATCGGATTAAAACTCTAGCTTCTATCGTGTACACAAGTTAATTTTAACGTTTTTTCACTAAGTCAAGGGCAATAACTCATAAACCGACAACTGGAATTGCGCCATTTTCGAACTCCTCCGAGATATTATCAAGATGAATACACATACCGAAGTTTCATTCAAATCGGATTAAAACTCTAGCTTCTATCGCGTACACAAGTTAATTTTAGCGTTTTTTCACTAAGTCAAGGGCAATAACTCATAAACCGACGACTGGAATTGCGCCATTTTCGAACTCATCCAAGATATTATCAAGATGAATACACATACCAAGTTTCATTTGAATCTGATAAAAACTCTGGTTTGTATCGTGTAAACAAGAAATTGTTGACGGACGGACGGACAGGGGTGACGGCAATATACGTCCACATTTTCATGTGGGCGTATAAAAATTGATATTGAGTTGTATTGAAAACTACTCAGGGTAATCAGTTGATTAAAGAATACAACTCAGTAATCTAAATCTACTAGATGATATGAAAATTGATAGTGAGTTGTATTGAAAACTACTCAGGGTAATCAGTTGATTAAAGAATACAACTCAGTAATCTAAATCTACTAGATGATATGAAAATTGATAGTGAGTTGTATTGAAAACTACTCAGGGTAATCAGTTGATTAAAGAATACAACTCAGTAATCTAAATCTACTAGATGATATGAGAATTGATAGTGAGTTGTATTGAAAACTACTCAGGGTAATCAGTTGATTAAAGAATACAACTCAGTAATCTAAATCTACTAGAGGATATGAAAATTGATAGTGAGTTGTATTGAAAACTACTCAGGGTAATCAGTTGATTAAAGAATACAACTCAGTAATCTAAATCTACTAGATGATATGAAAATTGATAGTGAGTTGTATTGAAAACTACTCAGGGTAATCAGTTGATTAAAGAATACAACTCAGTAATCTAAATCTACTAGATGATATGAAAATTGATAGTGAGTTGTATTGAAAACTACTCAGGGTAATCAGTTGATTAAAGAATACAACTCAGTAATCTAAATCTACTAAAATTGATAGTGAGTTGTATTGAAAACTACTCAGGGTAATCAGTTGATTAAAGATCCAAAATCAACTTCAGGACATAAGCATTGACATGCTGAGCTATTTAATGATTTCCGCCAAATGCAGAAAGAACCTTTTTTGCAACAGTTTTTTCCTCATTGTGCACTGCATGGCATTTAACCAAATCAGTTGCAGAAAAGAATGACAAAAATATACTAATTTATCTCAAATAAAATCCAAACCAAATTCTAGACAGAATTGTCTGCACATGGCAGCGTATTAAAATAATGTTAAAAACAAGTACTTTATAACTGGGGGTTAAAAAGTAAATTGCTGTTCAACATGTAAAAACTGGTTAATGAATTAAACAGAAGGAAGACCAATCAGTCGCTAATTTAGTTCAGTTTTTACCCCAGAGGCAGAAATACGCAACATCAAATTACTTGACAATAGATGCCTAAAGTAAACACGATATTCCCAAAATAATTTCAAACATGCAACTCAACACTCTGACAATATGAAAATCTCATTCTCAAATTTGGCACAAAAATTACAATTCATTTTACAAACCCATAATGAATGTGCACCTAAAATGCTGGAGCCAAGGGACGGAAAAACAGACTGGTGTCTATAAATTACCAACAACAAGCTTTCAACATACAAATCTGTAATACTCATGATTTACGACCAGTTTCTTCCATCATATTTTCAATTAGTAACCTACATCTTTTCTCACTTACTCATCAACTATTTTTTCTTATCCTGAATATCTCGAAAGTTTGAGGTTCATGCTCAAAATCTAGTGCTGTTTCTGAACAAATGAAATGAAATGGAGTTTAACATCCTGCTCTTCTGCACCATGCAGTATGCAATGAGAGAAATTTTGCCAAAAAGCGACTTTGGCCTACTCTTATTTTCGATTTCCATGTTTCTGAACAATAGCACCATTGAAATAAAATATGTACGCAGCTTTTTATTAGTATAGGGAAGATAAGTGAATCCATTAAGTGCGCAATTTGGAAAATTTACGATGGTTGGGGCATTAATCAAGTCTTTTGCACTAACTAAAATGAAACCATAGGCCTCCATGTCATAGATGTCCCATGCAATTTTCAGTCTGGCGTCTTTGGTTCATGCAAAAACTTTCAAATTTGTGATGTTTTGCTTTTTTTAATTGATCTTGAATAATTTTGATTAGTATTAAAAGTGACACTATTGTGAAGTACTGTGTTATCAAGAACAAACATGTACATATTATATGCATAGTTCAGGCCATTATAATGCTGCTGTGTACAAGGTAATAAAGTAAGTTTTCAAATTCCCTTTCTGATTACTTCTAATGTCTTAGTGTCAGGCTCTTAATCATGTTTTGGAAGACCTTGGAATCTATGGGGCAAAAAGTAACCAATGACCATTAAGCACAACAAGGGTAATTCGAAATTTGAAATGTAAAAAGGTGAAGGTGAAATAAGCAGGAGTTATTTATGTAATTATCTTCAATCTAGCCACATTACAGACGGATAATTTTGTTTATTTTTTTCCTCTTTTCCATCAACATAGCTGGGTCGGCAAGATAAAATCTTTCAACACTTGTCACTTTAAGAATAATTACTTTTCCTAAATCTGCCTGAAAATACCATCTACACCATTCTTTCTTATTTTCTTCAAAGAAACTTGAAGAACATTGCCTGTCAAAACTGAAGAAAAATGTCTGCTGTTTGGCTGCTTAGATTGTATTGGAGTAAATGAGATAAACAAGCAAGGTCTTCCTTTCTCCTCCCCCTCTGAAGGCCATCAGGCTGTTCCAGTACCCTCCTACATTATGACAGTTGATATTGAAATGATGAAGTGCTATGTCTGGATTGATGCCATTATAAATATAATTTTACCACTAAACAACAAAAACATCCCAACAATACATAATTACATGCTTAGCAATATGTATTTTTAGTAACTTGTTTAGACCGGTTTTTCACTTCTGCTACAAAAACCGCAGCCAAATTATGCTGTAGAAAAATGCAACTTTTGGAAGAACTACAAATTACCTACACAGATATCAATGTAAAGGAATGACATTTATGGACTTTAAAAGCTGCACAAGAAAATTTAGGAGTCAAATTAACCATAATGCACATTAATGCATACTTATGTATGTATGCAATGCATATAGCACAGTCTTACCCATTCGTTATGAACAAAACTTGGTTACAAGAAAATGGCAGTTTTGGCGGTTATGAGTTATGAGAAGTTGAATGGGGTGTGAAAGTCCAATGACCTTTTCCAGTCAACCCTTTTTTTTTATCTTGTAAACCGGCAACCCATTTATAAATGGGTATTTAGGGATAACCCGGGAATACCAAGAGGTTTGGCTAAGGACCAGCTTGTAGAAAGGATCCTAATAGAACCTACGATGTCATTCATCAAATAAATAAATCATACATAATATTACTATTTCTAATTTGAAATGCATTACCATAATCATGTGGCTTATCTATATAGACAATTTCATCTACAAATATTAGAAGTTAAAATTCATCTTGAGGCAGTGCGATTTGGAGAAAGAAAATAAACAATCTCCAAATTTCTAGAAAATGATGAATTTAGTCAAAGATAAAATATTTATATAGGATATCTCTCATCAGTAACCATCATTTTTCTATTTTCTTATCCTCGTTTGTGCTGGAAGATGATTGACATGTGTCATATTTTATGATGTAGTATGTAGATAGATAGAGATTACTAAGGTAAGTAATTATTCAGCATAGAACACCTGTAGAAAGATTTATGATAATACTTGACATAACACATGTCAGACTATTCTTCGTTCTTTAATATAAACTAATCTACGTTTCCTTCCTTTAAAATCTATTTTCAAATTTCAGAAATCACATTCATGCAGAATGTTTGGATTAACACATCATGGTGTTTGTGTAGTATAGTTGGATCGAGAGTTGGAAATTGGATGTCATTTGCTCAATCATGTTGAAATTGTTGTTGTTGGTTCTAATTCCAGATTGTGTATGCAAGTCTTGTGACCTTGACTTTTGTATGATATATACCAATCAACTTAGCTTTAAATGTCATACATGTGTAATCTCCCGATAATGTCGGGTTTCTACCGCTTTTGCATGCCATCTCCCGATCTACCGGCGGGAGGTCTAAATCTACCGCTTTTTTATTTTTTCGAAAGCATAATTTTTACGGGACTTACCGTTTTTCAATGTCCAAATTCTTTACCATAAATCAATAAAAAATCAATCATTATTAAATTCTGATTGCCCATTACACGTGTTAATCTCATCATGTAACGAGATTATCATTGTCTTATTAATTAATCCCCTAATTAAGATGATAATTTGATCTATTTTCACACGACAATTGGCATTTTAAGCACACCATAACACGTGACAAATGTTTATAACAACATCCGGGTATTTCTACTTTCACTTTTACAATCGAAATTATACAGTAGCCTAATCTTTATCACCAAACGAAATTGTGAAGCCTTTTTAAGTTTTCATATTATTAAAATAACAGTCAATCATCAATATGACGTCTGTAGACATCGTTTAGCATGTCCTTCCATTATCGGTAGATTATTATGAGCGACTGGATGTACAAATTTAATATACCTGTAATTTCGTTTCATAAAATCAGTTTATTTTTTAATGTAGCCTGTAAACATTCAGCTCATGATTGCCTTTACAGGCCTACCAATACTTAGTATATATACCTTTCTATGTCGGCTAAAAACTTCGCGAGTTTTCATCGACGAAATGATCGTCATTCATTCTGTTCAAGTTAAAAAAATCAGGATAGGATCGTAAAGTTTTAAGAAATATGAATTACACTTGGGAATTTAGCTGTCAGTTCTTGCAGTACAAGAATAAATAGAACAGAGCAGGTACCATTTTGCAGTCATCGACATTGGTACTGCCATGCTGTCAAAGGGCTTACATTGGTTCAAAAAGTGTTCATTTCTTGAAATTTCATGAATTTACATGCTTTGATAAAGTCTCCCGATTTTTTACCCCAATCTCCCGACTTTTCATGGCTTGTCTCCCGATTTTTTCCCCTGACCTGTACACATGTATGAATGTACATTGGTAATTCAGGAAAGACCAGTGTCAAGAGGTTTTCCAAGGACTAAATGGTATAAGGAATGATTCTCCAAAGTTTTTATAATAAAATTATGGTAGATATTTTGTAGGATTTTCTTTCAAAACATACTACCTCTTTTCAAAACACCTGATGGTACTTCTTGTATGTGAAATCCACTTCTATACAATAGAAAAAATACATGTAACAACCAGTTACATTCTTTTCTTATTCTTTCAATATTTTGAAGATTGATCCAAAATCTTGATCGTTTTAAATTACTAAAATGACTTAACCTACAAGAAATCGGTAAAAACGTAAATAAAAAACACAGAAAATTTAAGAGAAGCTGGATTAAATCAAACATCGGGTTTTCTGTCAAAATCACAACTCTTCTGTTTACCAACCAATTATTTTCACCAATTGAATTTTAATTATGTTTATACATCACTTCTTTTATGTGCTCTCAGATCTTCAACATCAACTCTTTTTTCTTGGAGTCTTAAAAAGTAATGTTGCTAGGAAACAGGTATTGAAAGATGACAAGTAATTAAGCTGTAGAATGCAAAGTAGAGTCAAATATGTAAAAGTTCTATTATAATCTATAATTGATGCATATTTTTGAAAGTTGTTTATTTTTTATAGATACACAACTGGTTTATTTCAATCCTAAGGATGTTTGCATGAAATGTTGAGAGAAGATTAACTAAATAATTCAATTATAAAATGTTGCATACAGTAATGGGTTTGTAGACAGGATTATAATTCATATGAATATCATCAAAAACACATAATTTTCTGTGCATATATGAATAATATTTTAAGATCTACATTATATTAATGAATCTATTTTTTTGTTTTAGAAAATCTGGGAATTTCTTAATCCTTTAAATGAATTTAATTCAAAATATGTTCTGAAATGAACATAATGACAAAAAATCATGCTAAAAAACAGCAAACCAAGACCTGAATGTACGGCAATAACTGAGAATTCATTTGCTGTATGTATGAAAGTTTGATATTTGGTTAGAACATTTACTATAAAAAATCTGTACAAGCAAAATGGTTAATCAAAATTGCATCCAAAATTCTGGCAAAATCAAGAGTAATAGTTGTATAGTGGACTACCCCAAAGAGAAGTATCATCAGGTGTTTCGAAAAGAGTAAGCATGGTCTACTTTGCGACACCTGCCACTACTATATGGGTCAACATTATTCTCTGATTTGGACAATTATGCAACACTATCTCATGAACAGTTGCTTTCTACAACAGAAGATGAGCTTTAAATTTTAACAATACATGGATGTCTAAGCACACAATAATAAGGTCTTTCATGCATTTTTTGTTCCATTTAATAAACAAGGCAATTTTTCTGCAGCAATTTCTTAGTAAAAATCAACAAAATCAAAAGAAACCACTAAAAAAAAACGTCAGCCACCATGACTCCCTTCAACAAATTAATGACACCCATAATATTATTTTCTGTATGTAAAGTTTAGTTTATAATGTAATAGATAAGACAACTGATTTAATTCCATTGTTTTCTAATCTGAATAAACTTACAGGAGGGTTCACCAACAGATATATCTTGTGGCAGAAACAATTTATTTGGCAGACGGACCACAAGTCAGTTGAGTTTTATTCACCTTTATTTGGTTGAAAAGATAAAATGGCCGTAAAAGAGATAATTCATCTGGCATTTTCATGCTATTTCACCTTTAAATTGGAACAAGATTAGAAATTAAATTTCAGAGCACTTTACCCTGCAAATGTTTTTAAACAAGTACACAAGAGAAATATAAAAAAATTCAGATGTTGAATGACAAAATGAATTTGTGCATGTAGAAGCAATTAAATTTGTTACCAATGAAAAGTCAGATGATGAGAATGTTGTGTTGAAGAAGCATCAGATATATGTATTAAACCGCGTTTCCACTGAGAATTGTGAAGGAAAGCTAGCTCTAAGCTAGCCTATGGCTAGCTTTATTGCCGAACAGCTAGGTTGCGTTTACACTGAGTTTTTCTGGTTCCCAGATGGACTTTAGTCTCAATCATAAAGTCACACATTATAGACAGCACTCGATCTACAAGACTTACCATTTACTCTACCGTAAGGGTTCGGCAAAATGTCAGTGGAAACACAAAAAAGCTAGCTTAAAGTCGGCTTTTTATGTCAGTGGAAACACAGTTTATAATGTTGTATTCTGTTGCCAAAGGAACAAGGCATAGCATCAGCTTCCTCTCCCTTCTGCCAATTCTTAAGAGTAATTTCAAAGTTCAATAGTATAATTTCAAATCATTTAATCTGGCACCACAATTTGAGAGCTTTTCAAATTTCACTTCTGCATGATTAGTTACCGAATCCGATTTTTAAGCCACATTTGACAACTGAAGATGAATTTTGTCAAAAACTAATCCATTTGATCAAATTGTTTGATAGCTATCAAGACCTTGTCAGTTTCAAATGTTCACAGTCATCATGAAATTCCTGTTTTTTTAGTCTATGCAATTAAAATCGTGTCAGACATTCATTTCCCATTGAGCTGTATTAAGCCCTGATAATGTCATCTTAAATCAGGCATTGTATTCATCAATTTGAGCTTAAATCAGAAAAAAGTGCACGATAGACAGAAATTAATGGCACTCCATGATGCAACTTAAATTTGTTGGAATAAAAAAAAATGGTGTCTTTTGTTTTACTTTTCTACATGTGGCTAAATGCAGATTTGCAATCATCATGTTCATGTGCATTAAGGGATATCTTTGCAAATATATTTGCTTTAGCCATCTCCTTTAAGACTTCTTCCAGTTGAGGGATATTTGATGTACAGTCTGAATCACACAGGACTTAGGTCAACATAGAAACATTTAGATCACAATATTCAGGGGTGCTGGAGGCAAATGTGAGGGGCTGAGGCGAAGATGTGTTATAAAGGGCACTATAAAGAAACCAAGTACTAACGATCCGAACCGCAAAACGAAACTCGAAATCCAAAAGGACATTTTGACGAAACATAGGTTTAACAGCTTAATATTATGAACTTTTCACATGAGGAATTATATCAATCATACATGAGTAAGTATATCATCAAAGCGAAGGAGCCCCAGTAGTCTCTTGGATCATGTCTGAGGTGTACCAGAACATATTTAATGCTTATATTTTTGGATGTTATATGTAAGGACACAACAAAAATTTTGCACATATTGGTCCCCTTTGAACCTTCGCTTTCGGCGCCCTGGACTATGCCTTTAAATTTGGTAGTTGTTTGATCATTATGTTTTCTTTGAAAGTAGAAAAGAAAGGTATTCTACAGGAACTTTGAAATAAAGATCAATGACTTTTATTGCAGATGTTCTTTGTCTTTCATTATTTTGGACTTCTTTTACTCTTCATACTAATATTTCACATTCAGCAAAAACAATCACTGAAAATCTAGTCTCCTCTTGCATTAATGAAAGAACAAAGCATTCATAACTGTACAATTTTCAGCTGGGTTGACCTGAATACTGAGCAATTTTTGCCTGCTGACCTACAAAAGTCATTCTGATAATAGGATTTTTTTATACATGAATAGGCAAGATCTCTGGAAAACTACCAATAAATTTCTAAATATAACTCCTTTTTTAAACCTTCTAGACTGCAAACCAACTTGCTAAAAAAAAAAATCACGCCAAAAAATGTACCTCATGTCAAAGAGCAAAAATTCTACCATAAATCTGACATTAAAACTGATCAGGCAAATAATTTGACCATGAATAGAAATGAGGAAATTTCTTGAAATATCTGATTTAGACATATCTCTATCTATATCATCCATATTTCAAATAAAATGCCAATAAAATTCCATGAAAATTACATATAAAATACATTAATATCACTTGTAAACCTATTCTGATACTATCTATGTAATGAAGGAAAAGTTTCAATCCCACTAAATCTTAACTAAAATGAAATTGAGATTTACGTCAATAATTTTGTAATAAATTTTGCAATTCAATTGACACATCCAGTAGAACTTTGTAAGGATTGTAAAAAGATTTTCTAAACTTGTATGTGTATTAGGGACTGATGGAATCAATTTGCTACATTCAAATTTTTAGTCTTGCATCTTTGGTTTGAGAAATTTTACAAAAACTAAGCATTTCTGATGTGACTATAACAAAATCGTTGTAGATATCAATAACAGATTTTGCAAGTTAGTTTTAGGTCTAAAAAAAACCACAGACATCTGATTGAAAATTGGAACAGTGCAAATTGATGTTATCAGAGTTCTTGTGTACACATACAAAATTTCAAAAACTATTTCTTAATTTTTAGAAATATTATTGAATTAAAGGGGTAAAAGGGTTAAAATTCAAGGATCAATTTTCAATCTTTATCATTTAGTTATAATTATCTTAAAACGTTTTATTTTTTCAAAAAAATTGGGAAATATTTTGTCTTTGATCTTAATAATAATACATATTTGAAATTTTTAATATATTAATATAATAATAATATACTGTTGAATATAGCCTAAAAATGTAATATACAATGGTATTATTGTACACTGATACAGGTGTATTGTATTATTATCTAGCTTTGAAAACTAATACACAATATATCATAGATGAAGATTATCAGATAGGGTCAAGATATCTCATGATAATACTTGTACAAAGATTCCATTATAAATATTTTATGTTGTTAAATGTATAACAAATCTAAATGTACTGAAAGTTTTTTGAAATTACAGCAATGATTTACATTTAATATAATGCAATTTTCTTTAAAATATGAAAAATTTACTTTTAAATTAAAATCTATTGTAAATATTTAAAATTTACTTTAAGTATTCAAATTTAATCGACAGCAATTGAAATTTGAATTTATTGTAAATATTTGAATTAACTGTAAATATTTGAATTTACTGTAAAAAATTTATTTGAATTTACTGTAAAAAATTTATTTGAATTTACTGTAAATATTGAATTTACTGTAAATATATGAAGTAACTGTAAATATTTTACACATTTGAATTTATTGTAGAAAAAATACAAATATAAAAATATAATTTACTGTAAATATTAATATAATTTAATTTACTGTAAATATTAATATAATTTAATTTACTGTAAATATTAATATAATTATATGTAATGTAAACAATTTTATTTACTTTAAACAATTTATTAACTGTATTAAATAATTTAAAATCACCGTAACTGTAAAAAATCATTTTAAATAATTAACATTTATTGAAAATTAATGTAATAATTTTTATATAAGTAATATTATCTTATTAACAGTAAAATCATAACATAATGCTTATGAATTATATTCAATTTACTTTTAATCAATGTAAATGAAATAAATAAATTATTTACTATTGATCAAATGAAGATTTTCATAAAACTTTACATTGACAATTTATATAGGAAATTTACCATAAACGAAAGAAAAATTTAAATTAAAAATAACTGTATGAATTTTTTTAGAAATAAAGAAAATTAGATAAAATAAAAATATTTTATGAAAATGTCTGACCAAACATTGACATAATCATGTTTAAACAGAATAGCATTTCATTGAGCAGGAAGAGTACATAAACACAATCAAATTAACAGAGGACAATTCTAGTGGAAATCATGATATTTTTATCATAATTATAATTAGTCAGACCAAATTCTACTTTTTGTTGCCTTTAATCACACTTCTAATTAACGAAGGAAAATATTTCTAAAACTAAAATCCCACATCAAACAAAAACATAATCTTAGACAAATAACGCAATGAAATCAATATTCTAAATGAAGAGTCTAATCGTTAATACGTTTAACCTTGCTGAAACCCCTCATCAGCCAAACACTTTTCATTACAGACCTTCAGCACTCGCCTCTTTTTCTTCGTGAAATTCTATCTTCTGCTGGGAATTTTAGAAAGATATTGCGTGTACGCTGAAGATCTTTCAGAAAATGGTTTCTCGATTTGTCATGAAATGTCCAGACGGTTAAAAATGGCGGTAATCTTTGGCCCGCTTTCTGAACCCAGTTACATACTTGTCCATTAGTCTTCGTCTCTTTACGTCTGCTCATTAGACATTGATGAAATGATTCAATAATCAAATTCAATTTGACTTCCAGCCTTAGAAATCATTTTCCACTTTAGGCAAGCTTGGATGGTTAAAGGTTCTTTCCTGTCACGTTTTTTGCATAGAAATTGTAATCAGAGGGATTTCAATATTCAAATTGGTAGGCAAATTAAATCTTTGTGGATAGAAGAAGAGTTGGAACGAGGGCAGTTGCTGAGGAAAGAGTAATCAAGGGAAGTCAGTGTTACCGAGATTTTCTTTGACTAAATGGAAAGAAAAGAGGCCTAATACTTAATGATATTAGTGACACAAGTTGATTGTGAATGCTTAAAGGAATCGGAATAAAAGACGCGTAGCTTTGATTTTCTTCTTATTTGACCAACTGCCAATCAGCAAAATACTAATCAAACTTATTGAGATATTGAGTTTTCGCACAAACAAGTACTTGGTGAACCCTATAAAGTAACCCATACTGACACAGATATTGATTCTCAAGTTTGCTAACAAGAAGAATTCTTTTGAAAATAATATTTCAACAATGATCAAGCCACTCAATTTGAATATAGCAGACTTTTTGTTATTTGTTTTAACAATTCTCAAACCCTTCTCTCCATTAGATAATTGAACACTTTTCTTTGAAGTAAAAACGAATTGAATTTTTGGAATAATAAATAAATTTCCAGATCACTATCATGCCAAATGTTTCAGAAATCTCAATTTTAATAAAAAATGATTGAAAATTGTGAAAGGTGAAAGTGGAAGATATTTGTTTGAATTCATTTTGCCTCGGGTGAAAACATTAATTTCCTATTGGATGAAAAACAGTCAATTTAAATTTTGAAAAAAAAAAAAAACTTTCATTTCATGAATTTCAAAATACATTTTGATTTTCATCAAGCTTAATTTGAACTAAAAATTTATCAAAAAAACTTCTTACCGTAGTTCAAATTTCAGCTGCCCAATTGAGTCAATGATATTGCGGTTTGGACCAAACCAAAAACTGAGTAGGTAAACTGGATGCAATATTGCCGTCTGGTGTAAAGGGTCCTGAAGGAATTTACAACCTCTAAATTTTCAAAATTGGTCAATAAGAATCAGGAAAATACCTAAATAATCTGATAAATCAAAATAACTATGTTTATATAAAATAATCGAAAAATGCTTATTCAAATTTAAACGTTTTTCAATTATAATCTGTAATTGTATGGAAAATTACATAGTTTTATGGGTTTATTTGATTATGTTTGTATACTTTGGACACTGTTGATGAATATACTCTTATTGACTAAGTTTGAGAACTTATAACTTTTTTGTTCATTCTTAGAGGTGGTATTGCTTTAAAATATGTTTTGAATTGATTAGACACTTTTAAATGCATCACAACGTTATTCACATTCTGTTATTAATTTTGTTTATTGGTTATATTCTAAACTTAAATCCACCTTGATTCAGTTAAGATTTTAAGAAAAAGAAATTGCAATCTAAGCCAGTATATCTTGTCAATTATGTCCTGACACCTGACAATGTGTGAAAGATTCTAACCAGAGTAAAGAAGTTTTTTTGAAACTGATAAATTCTAATGATATCTTCATTTTGGTGCCAAGTAAACAATTCTCTTCAAACTGAAGTTATTCCCTACCTTTCATACAATCATCTTATATTCTGATCTTCAAATACTCAGGCCATATTTACAAGTTTTCTTGACATTTAGAAAAGAGAGAACTAACATGTTCATTGTCTGTCTTGATTCAGCACGGTAACAATATATTTAGCAAATTGAAAATATTAAACAACCTATTGAAAATTCTGTGGTATATTTGAGCCTATTATGCCTTTGACACAACCGATTAATAAGATATGCTAACTCTTCTAGACACCTGATACCACTTTTCATTATGAAATATTTACTTTTTTATTGATATACTTCCTCATATGAAAAGTTCATTAGCTGCTACCAATGTATTGCCAACGTGTTTACATGGATTTTGAAATTTGTTTTACGGTTGGGATCGTTCGTGCTTGGGATGGGTTTTATCAATAAATAGTTGTCAAGAACATGACGTACACAATTGTGTATATTAGGCTGATGGATAAACTTTGGGCAAGTTGATCGCCAGCAAACTTTGCCTAGTGTGTCCAGTGCCAAGACATTTTCCTAAGCTTCAGCCAAAGAAAATTAGCAGTTATTATTGCATACATTCGGTGTCTACTGCATTCGGTGTCAGCAATTCATGTGTCATGAGCAAAAATATTTTGAAGATATGTCATATTTCAAAGCAGACTAAGCACATATTAAATTTCAATCAATTTTTATATATCAAAACAGAATAATCAATTATTTTAGTGAAAATTATACATCATTACAAATTATGTTTCATATAGCAACCTCACTTTTTTCTATTTTCAGATGGTAAAATGATGAAAATGTCAACAAAATTATCAATTATTTTGATCCATCAGCAATTTTGAATTTGAAAGCTTAAGCTTGTTATATTCAAAGCATATCTCCTGTACAAATAAACAATTTAAGATAATACGGTTAGTAAGAATAGGAAGGAAGTTTTGAAAACTGTGTCTGTTTCCTATAATTTCCTGTTTATAATGCCTGTTTCTATTATCATTTATAAACAATATCAATGTAGGCATTATGTTAGGTATAAACCATGACTAATTTAACATAAAACATACATTATAACGCTATACACATACTGATTATAACATACTATTTAATAACGCTTTATTGTTCATATCAACTGTCTACAACCTTTTAAAATATTTTGATGAATATGCAAGAATTTTTGGCGGGAATATATCAATAACAAATTTGCTTTTTGAAGATCAGCAGTATTTTATGTGCATTTGCTTTTAAAAAAAACATCAGGAGCCTTTTTAAGAACAAGTTTTAAATCATTCTTGATCATAAAATGAGTAACTAACTTCAGAATTTTATTTGTTATTGGATCTCTCGTCTTTTATTTTTAGGATGCATATGATTGCAAAATACAAAAGTTGCTACCTGTCCTTTATACTTTTAATTTTTGATATCATATCATAAGTCAAGAAGAGTACACCTCAGCATTTCATCGCACATTGCTCTTAATAATGTACAACCTTTAACATAATATCATAAGTAAAGAAGAGTACACCTCAGCATTTATTGTATATTGCTCTTAATAATGTACAACCTTAAACATGATATCATAAGTAAAGAAGAGTACACCTCAGCATTTCATCGTACATTGCTCTCAATAATGTACATAACCTTTAACATAATATCATAAGTAAAGAAGAGTACACCCCAGCATTTCATTGTACATGGCTCTTAATAATGTACATAACCTTTAACATAATATCATAAGTAAAGAAGATTACACCCCAGCATTTCATTGTACATGGCTCTTAATAATGTACAACCTTTAACATGATATCATAAGTAAAGAAGAGTACACCTCAGCATTTCATCGTACATTCTCAATAATGTACAACCTTTAACATAATATCATAAGTAAAGAAGATTACACCCCAGCATTTCATTGTACATTGCTCTTAATAATGTACAACCTTTAACATAATATCATAAGTAAAGAAGATTACACCCCAGCATTTCATTGTACATTGCTCTTAATAATGTACAACCTTTAACATAATATCATAAGTAAAGAAGATTACACCCCAGCATTTCATTGTACATTGCTCTTAATAATGTACAACCTTTAACATAATATCATAAGTAAAGAAGAGTACACCTCAGCATTTCATCGTACATTCTCAATAATGTACAACCTTTAACATAATATCATAAGTAAAGAAGAGTCTGTCATTAAAATAACCTGCTCAAATTGCAGAAAAAGCTATAAGTTTCTAGGTTAAAAACGTCTTTAATTTCCTGAGATAGGAGGAATTCAATTATGAGCAAGGTTAAAATTCCATTAGTGTAAAATATCAATGAACGATTATATCGCTGTGTAAACATGGCTTCAGGATTCAATCTTCTAAATTCAATAGTGTATTGAAAAAAATCTCACAACTGGACCAGATCTTGATCTTTAGGGGCAAAATGAACCAAATCTAGTCTCTCCTCAGGCCATCAGCGCAAACAACATCACTGTCGTTTTTTGTTCTATTTAATTGAAAAGAAGAATTTTCTATTTCCAATAGAAAGAAAAGCAATCACAAGAAGATGTATTTATTTCGTTGTCCCAATGGCTGGAAGCTAAATGAAGAATACCAATTCAAGTTTTTTTGTAATAGATTGAAGAAAATCATTTTGTTCCAATGATTTCTACCAACACCTTGTGACGAGGACAAACAAAACAGTTAATAATTATTTTAGCTTGCGGCTTAGTACCAATTCACAGTAATTCATCTTAGATATATATTGTAGTATAGTCAATACTAAATCTAGAACACATACATAATTATATATCTTTACAAATTAGTAAATTGAACTTGGTATAAGCTTTTTTTTATACTTGGATAGATTCAAATTGTAATTTCCGTTGTTTAGGTGTATCTGGGACATAAGTTTTTAAAAGTTTTATTCCGATTTCTTGGATGTTGGTTGAGTTTGACAAGGATGCAGAAAACTTTGACCATTTATATATACAGCTCCAGAAACCATAGTACTGGGTAGCTCTAAAACTAAAACTTTACTATGTAATTTTACCAATCAAAATAGGAATTCCCTACTAAATATGTAAAGAATCCTAAAAAAAATAATATTGTTAAACATTAATATCAATTAACAATTTTCAAATGTCTGGTTAAAATGTGAACCATATTGTGGTCGTCATATTCAAGTCGTCATTGGTCAAAATTTTACACAATTTTTCAAATCATGGTTGACAAATGATTCACCTGTAGAAAAAAACACAAAATGAAACATTCAGAATGTCAAAATTCTAACTTAATTCAAATTATTTTCGACAATCAGAGTGAAGCAAATTGAACCAAAAAAAAAAATCGTAACTTGACTCAAAGTAATCAAAATTTAATGAAGAAACGACTAGACATTTATTTACATGGTGTTAAATAGAAGCCTCGAAAACTGTTTTCCAATTTCATTACATTCAAATCAAGTTTTGAGCTCGCCAAGTTAATCTCAATGACATTTTCACATAATGAATCAAACTCACTTCATTCATTCGCTATGAAATGTCGCATGACAAGTAAAAAAGCCTTCACTGAAAAGGTGACAAGTTAATAGCAAGAACTGTTACGCACAAAAAGATTTTAATTAAGTTGACCCCAACTGTGAGTGTACAGAGTATTGTCCCTTATTCAACTCTTCAATCTTGAAGATAAAAAAGTTGACATTCTTATTCATTGGTTTTCACTATCATCTGACTTGAAATTCAACCACAAACAAATTAAATATTTCTTTTTGTCCAAGTAAAAGTGAAAGTAGAGAAATTGATCATTTCAAGCAGACGTAACAATATTGGCCCCTTAAATTTGAAAACTGAAAACTGATTACATTTTCTCTAATGTGAATACAAATGATTGAAAACTAATGCTGACAGGCCTTTTTTATTAAAAGGGCAGAAGTTATTCAAATTCAAAAAGTGTTTTTAAAAGCCGAACTGATTGACATTTTCATTGGTAATTTCTTTGAATGGTGAAATAATAAAGAGAAAATTAAATCTTTGAGCAAATTAATCAAACTGAAGTGAAGATTCTAAGTGGTTTAAATTTGATAATTGATCACTCATTTAGCTCTTGATGTAATATCAAATCTCGAGGGCTGATAGTTCATTAATTTCTTAGACTTGACTCAAGCACCAAACCCTCCTACACTTCTTCAAGTGGCCTTTCAACACAGTCAACAATTGCTAGTGAAATCCTCATCTATCTAATTGAAATGAAAGTTTTCATTCTATTTAAGCGACTGGTTGCTAAGTCGAGTGAGACTATCATGAATAAAGATGGCTTCCACCTGAGCAGAAGATCAAAAAGAAACGCTAATTCTCTAAGATCCTTTAGAGACTTGTTATCCTCCTCTAGATCAATAAAACTATCATGGTGTACATTGCTAGTCGTCAATGATCTTCAATTGAAGGAGATAAAAATGGTACCTGTCAATGTCAGTTTATCCACTTATCATAGCAGAAGTATCTTTCGGATCTTTTTAATTTGACATTAACATAAGAACAACAAAACTTTATCAAAAGGTTAACTCTCGCATTTTTTGGCTCTCGTCAATTTTGTTTTGAGTTCCTCCTTTGAGTAATTCGAAGTGTTGTTTGCATATGACCTTTATTCGATACCAGTGTTTATTGTATTGTTTTTTTATTCGGCATTTACCAAGGAAAATATGTCATGTTTGTAGGCTAGAGAGAAGATCTCTTGACATTTTGAGGTAAATCATATTTCTGACACTTATTAGTGATTGGATCATTTTTTACTCGCTAAATATCAAACGTCAATCAATTTAGAGAGAAAACAATAACATGGAGGAAAAATCACATTGAGAATTTAACATATGCTTGACAATTCTAAATATGATCTTATTGTCTATGGTTTGCAAATACCACATTCTAGTCCTTACATAATGTTTTGGGGGAACATTTACTTTATCCCCAGGGTTGTGCTATCAGTATCATGCTATAGGCCAACAACACATCTCAAGTTAAAGATATTTTTCTTAGGATAAGAAATTCTTCTATGTATACGGTGATAAATTTAAGCCTAGAACAAGATCAATACGATGCTGAGGTGCTACTAATCCTCTTAATGAATATATAAACATTTTATGATGAACAAAGGATAGGGTGGTTAATTCAATTTGCATGCAAAACTGTTCATTATTATTTTCATTTATAAAATTCTTGACTGATTTTTTTCTTAATACTTTTATTCAAGCAGGCTTTTTTTAGGCACGATAAATATGAAACTTTAAAATCAACTTTGTCTCATACCAAATCAAAATCCGTATTCCTATAAAAGAAATAACAGTTCTCTAAAGTATCATGCAAGAGCAGTGAGATTTGTGTATGAAACTTGGATTATTTCCCTTTACCTACAAAACTGAAATTGAAAATCAGAATAGAAAAACTGTGTTAATTTACTGCCACACTGACAACAGGCAAAGTCTTTATAGTTCTGTGTTCTATGTGATTAAATCATTTAGGAAGATAGTGCATTGCAGAATTAGTATCATGTATAGAATTAGTATCATGTATAATGTGAATTGTCCAATCAACGCTTTTAAAGGCAACAATAGCTCCAACAGGTTTCGTTTGGATGAAGCTTTTAAATGGAATAGGAGACTGAGTTCAGCTAGATGATTGTATTTTTGTTGTGTTTAGCTAGCAAATAAGAAATTTGACAATCATGGCAATTAAAACTTAATTTTACATTATTTATCTGAATAAAAGTTCAAAAAACCTAAGTGTCAGTTTTTGAATAATGGCTATTAAATAAGTTGAAATCAGAGAATAATTTGACAGAACAACTGAATAAATATTATCTCAAGATACCAGATAGTGAAGTTTTTAATACGGTAGGTAATTAAACTGTAGGCCTAGTTTATACCACTGATAATCATGACACCTATTAACACATAGAATAATATAATCTCATCTTGACACTTGATAAAAAATACAGCTTTACTGATAATTGATATGACTAAAGAGAATCGTAATGAAATTAAAGAGAGGTTATACCAGTATATGAGTAATTGATTACTGATGAATTTTTGGATCATGTCCTTGGATGTTAGAAATGGTAGGTGGCAATCAATCCTGATATTCAAGCCCTTAACCCTTTCAACCCTAAAAGCCGGAATACCGGCTCAATCATAACGATATATACCTGACAAGACGGAAAACCGGCCACTGTCAAGTGACGTCATACAATGTTAACGTAATACACTTTAAGAAATGTTGCTGGGAATTCAAGGGTTTTAAGCCAAAATAACGCCAAAGGGTTAAAGCTATTCTCCCTTTGTATGAGGTGTTGAATTTTAGTCATTCAAAAAGGCAGTTTTCATACTAAAGGGGTATGTAGGCTACTAATAATATTACCCAGAGCTTTGTGAATGTGTTCATATAAATTACAAAACAAAATGTAAATATGGCTTATGTTCATGAAAGTTGATTGGTCGGTTTTAAAATCATGTGACATTATCAATAATTATAGTCAAATATAAGGAAGGAAAGCACAGTATAAGAAGCAAAAGATTTCACTGACTTTTGTCAAGGAAACAAGATATTGAACTGTTCCACTTAAAATATTTTAACAAAAAAATTGGTAATAATTGACAGCAACAGTGACTTCCTGATATCAAATGTTAATGAGATGCCAAACTGAGGAATTAAAACCATTCTCTTGTAGATAACATTGGAATCAAAGCTCATCAGTGTCAAGACACATGTACAAACATTGCTTTATCTCAAATTAACCATCTTATAGCACACTTTACTATTTAACATTCTTCAAATAATCATTCATTTCTAATCTAATCAAATGGGCGGTGATATCTATGAAGAAACTTGGGCTCTGGCTTTGGATTATTTTTGTAGAAAATCAGATGGGAACTTTTTAAGATTATTGATATGGCATATGTTCAGAGGCAGAAAAAATTGTCCTGTTTCATGTTTGACAGTTTAAAAAAAACAATTTGGATGGAACATGGAAGAAATATCCAATCTCTGAAAAAATTTCAACCACAAGGTAATAAGATTTGCATGTATTGTAAGAGTAATTTTCTATGTAAGAAATACATTTGTGCTACTGGTTTTGCAGACATATACAAGACAAAATAGTGGATAGTTCAAACTTACTTGAAAAGGTAGAAATAAACAGCACAAGCAACACTAAACATCCAAATCTGAAAAATACAAACAATAATTTATTTAGTACAACTGTGACAGAAAACATTTTATATACATTAATATATATCCATATAAACCTCTTGTGACATCATCCCATTGTTATGGCAGGTCTTTCTTTTTGCTAATATCCCTCAACTCAGGGACATTCCAGCCAGAGAATATCAGAATGTCCCTCAACCAAGGGAAATTCGACAGAATATCCCCGTGTACAGGTACATTAGAGATAATATCCCTCTACCAAAGTACATTTGAGAGAATATACATGTACTTCAATCTTACACCAATTCATTTGAGCAACCAACTTTACGACTTAAAGATTTATTCTTTCAAACTTAATATTGAAGTTTCAAAATCAAGCTGATTAATCACTACCCAGTGACAAAGAATGCAATCTTATCAGACAGTATCAAATCACTTCCCAGTGATCAATGTAAGACTCCTTGCTTCCTCTGAAACAATGAAGATTGATACAACAATATATACCCTCACACTTCTTGTAATGTTATTTACTGGTCATCTTATTTTTTAAAAATGGTTAAAAAAATTTAAAAACTAGATTTTTAGAAAGTAATTGTTTTTCCGGGGATTTATATCTTTCAATACTACATTTTAGAATTTTTTAATGTAAAATTAGATATTTAATATTAAAAACTAAATATTTCTGAAAATTCTGGAACATTTTTTCACACGACATGAATTATCTCCCAGGTGATGTTAAATGTATTGATTTCTTTTTCAACATATTTACCAATTATTGAATTAGGAATCGGTTTATATGTCGGATAATGCATGGTTTCTATCGGGATTAGTTGTCATAATGCCCTTGGGCTCGAGAAAGCCCTCGGGCCTTCGGCCCTGGTGCTTTCCCGAACCCGCGGGCATTATGTCAACTAATCCCTCGAAACCATGCATTATCCTACACATAATACTTATAAATGTATATACTTTATACTCTCTGTTCCATTTGAAGACAATGTCCAGCAGAAAGCAAAACAGGCAGTTTTAGTATCATTAGGCCGTGGTCACACATACGTACGTCAGAATTGTGTACGTTAAACGAATGCGAAACTATGCAAGTTTTATTTGATTAAGTACGTATTCAACCGACGGAGAGAAAAAAACAACATTTACGTACACTTACGTACGTATGTGTGACCACGGCCTTACCAATGCTTGAGACAATTCCTGATATTTTGTAGATTAACCAGTACAGGGGCGAATCCAAGGGGGGCCCCCCTTTCTCTAAACCTGGATCTGCCCATGAAGCAACCGTAAGGATACCCAGGCACTCATTGATTAATTGAATATTATTTTTAAAGACATTAATAGAGCCATCAAGATTTTGTTCATATTGACATTTGACTTCAAAATGGCTGACTGAGATATACAGTGGAACCTCGTTTATCCGCACATTTGCGTTCCCGATAACTTCGTGCGGATTATCGATATTCCGGATAGCTGAAAAATGTCATTTTGCTCGATAGAGTTATGTCCCTTACTTATTGACCAGCTGTCAATAGCTACCTGTCGAATGTCACGTACACAATAATACAAATAATAGCCATGCGTGAGTACGGTAGTACAATACGATGGACAACCCTAGAACCCCGTGATTTTGGTGCTTACTTTAACAATTATTATTATATAAAGTAAATAAATAAGTATTGAACTAATTTTGAAAATGATATAGGGCATACAACGACAGTTTCAAACAAAGTTAAAACATTCGTGAGGTCATGTAATGTCATTGAGAAAAAGAAACACGTCTTTGATATGATACTAATTTAGACTTTCTAGATCCCCGTGATTTTGGTGCTCACTTTAACAATTATTCCTATATGAAGTAAATAAATAAGATTTTAACTAATTTTGGGAAAATGATATAGGGCATAGGCTACAACGACAGTTTCAAACAATATGCGTACGGTCATATAATGCCATCGAGAATGGGAGAAAGAAACACAGCATTGATATGATACTAATTTTAGCCCATATACATTTATGGTGGGAAATGTCAACCAATGAAAATTGGGTATTGAATAAATATGACCCCAGCGTTCTATATTTTATCTAGTGATTTTAACTCGTCATCTACCAACCATCCATTATTGAAATTGATTGAAGACGATACTTCTCATCGTTATATTTTATAAGCATTTTATGCCTATTGATAATTTTGTTTTAAAACATCTTTTAAAAAGATACACACGAGAGCTCTGCTAAACACCAAGTCACGCGGGTATCGGTACCAACATGAGGTCCAGATAGAAATTTTTCATTTGTAATTTGCAATACTGTATCCTATAACTCGGATTAGATCTAATTTAAAGTTTCGTCATGGTCAATTAACTACAGTATATAGCCTACAATATGGATTAACGTAATCCCTAAATTTAGGTTTATGGAACACAGATGACGACAAAAAATTATCGCTAATCCCGAGTCAATTATTAGTGACACGCGATCGGATTAGTGAGTATAAATTACTATAGAATTTGTTAATTGGTAGTCAATCAGAGCTGTGCGGAAGCGAAAACCGAATCATCGGTTTAACGGGTATTATTACATAGTAAATATTCCGTTCCCGGTAAAAAGCGTGCGGATATCGGGGTTTCCGGATTACCGATGGACGGATAAACGCGGTTCCACTGTAATGCAAACAAATAATCTGAAATATTTTGAAAAATTTACGACGAAAATGCCTTCAAATCCTAAACGGAAAGAGAAAATCACTTCAAAGAACAAGCGGACAAATGAGAAGAAATTATTCTCTAATGATAAGATTAATTGAAAGGTGGAGATAAATAGAGGAAAAATAACAAATAATTCTTATATCTTCAGGGAACTCAAACCAGACGCCTTCATCTATAGACTAAAATTAACCATTTAACACTGAAGAGTTGGCAGAATCCAAATGGTTCTGTGGAATATAAATGTGTTGGTTTATGATGCCTTTAGGGTTTGGCTGGTTTGAACGTAAATCAAAATCTACTTAGCAACCTGACAGATCTGTTTAGTCAAGTTTATTCTCTCCTACTATAGTGTTTATTTAATTCCACATGGCCATATTCAATTAAGTAATCAGATAATTTTCTTTTCTTTACATTGATAACAATGGCTACCAATACCTATTCCAAATTGTATAAAGCCATTAAAATCTGTACAAGCAATACAATCTGTTAATCAAAATATCACCTCCAAAGCATGACAAAATCCAGAGCAATAGTAGTGGACTCCTCCAAAGAGAGGTACCATCAGGTGTCTGCTGTGCACTACATCTACCACTCTAGAGGTACAACCACATCAATTTATGCTCGACTAAATAAACATGTCATAAGTTAACATGTAAAGCAATGTAATTACATAACATCCTGCAGTATGCAATGATGGAAATTTTGACAGTGTCTTATTTATGACATTATTCCCGGTCATCCATCCTTCAAATGTCCAGGAATATGTTGGGACATAGAGTTACACAATATCAATATTGAACTCTTTAGATAAATAATTCTATCAAACTTTAAAAATCTACATCAATTTACATTGAGATATTGGTATCTGAGAAACCAAATGAATACTGCTTATAAAGATGGCTTGAGAAATGGTTTTCCACTTGAGCAGACGTGTAGATAACGAGTAGCGTCACTGGGGAATAATTGATGCCGTTCCAACCAAATTGATTCCAAGATTGGAAGTACAAATCATGTTTTTTTATGTCTTTAAGTACTATAAATCACTACTGACTTAATCTCATTTTATCTTAGTTTTCCTTAACTAGATCATCAACTTTTCATGGATTTTTTCCCTCAATTTACGACCTATGACCGATGTTAAAATAAATATTCCTTGAGACGTCATAAATAATGGGGAATATGACAAGATTTGTTGATTATTAGCTATTTAGTTAAGACCTAGACATGCTACACAAATTGAGTTCCCCTTCAATCTATACCATGTTGATTTAAATTTTAAATTCGACAGGATTTTCTACTTACACAAGATATAAGTTAAACCAAACAAACACTGTTATTGGCCCTCTTTATATGTTAGTTATAAGGTGTTTTATAGAGAATGAAGGTGTTTCCTGATAAGAGTGTTTAAAACAAGTTATTTTGAAAATCACTGATCAATTTTAAATTAATTCAATAAACTAAGTTTACTTGAAATTAAATAAGAACAATGTAAGAAATGAAATAGTGTTTTACACCTATTGGGCTAATGAAGACACAGGACAGGCCAATGCCTTAATTGCAGTGTGCAATGAGGGAAATTTGGCCAGGATTTGATTTTGATTTCAAACTGTCAAGGGAACAATTAAGCAAGAAGAATTTTTATTTGGGGCACTATTGATCTAGCTGTATGCTTAATGACCTGACCACTTTTGTTCAAATAGCAATATTCACGTTGAGCAAGTGAGATTTCTTCACCTTTCCCTTTCCCTTTATAATTATGGCTTCACAAGGTTTTGAGGGTTTAATTTTCCAGGGACAGTTGTGAACACAATTACTGATAAGCATAGCTAAAAAATCCCAGGCTCTGAGACTAAAATTTGATTGGTCGAACAATGTTCATTCAATAGTGATATTTGTCGAACATATTGGCAATATTATATGAACTTTGATGGATATTGATAATAGACATGTGTTCATGATGCCAATCCACATGAAAAATTGTAAATAACTATATACATAATGCTCATTTAAATTTGTTTCAAGCCAAATAGATTATGTTAGGATGTATCTTAAGTAATAAAGAAAAACAGATACATATATTAAAAAGATGTGATGGAATGAACATTAAAACTAGCATGCTGTTTAATATGTATCATTTATCATATTATATGACATGTATAAGAGTTATGTACAATTTCATCTTATAACACAAACCTCAAATGTTACAGACTGTGCAAACTACATCCTGTTGACATAGCGCAATTTATCTCAAGAATTGCCCATTAGACAATACGAACAAGTGGTTGCCTAGCAATATACGCCCACTTACAATACATAAATTGTCAATATATCAAGGAATGTTACTATCTTAATATTTGTTGGATGGTGTTCAGATTTGAATTCATCCAATATCTTGTTAATATAAAGCATCTAATTTCATAACTAATAAAACTCCGTCAAATATTTGTTGAATCGATCCAGAATTCAAACTTGTCCAAGATTTTATGGATATTATCCTACACACAAAAGTTTATTAAATTCCTACCACAACTGTGATCTTTATCACGTTCACAAGTCATTTTTAACATATTTTAGGTGTAAAACTCCGTAAATATTTGTTGAATCGATCCGGAATTCGAACTTGTCCAAGATCTTATGGATATAATCCTACACACAAAATTTTATTCAAATCAAACCAAAACTGTGGTCTCTATCGCGTTCACAAGTCATTTTTAACATATTTTGGGTGTAAAACTCCGTGAATTTTAGTCAAATCAAACCCAAATTCGAACTTGTCCGAGATCTTATGAATATAATCCTACATACAAAATTTTATTCAAATCCAACCAAAACTGTGGTCTCTATCGCGTTCACAAGTCATTTTTAACATATTTTGGGTGTAAAACTCCGTGAATTTTAGTTAAATCAAACCCAAATTCGAACTTGTCCGAGATCTTATGAATATAATCCTACATACAAAATTTTATTCAAATCCAACCAAAACTGTGGACTCTATCGCGTTCACAAGCCATTTTAAACGTATTTTGGGTGTAAAACTCCGTGAATTTTATTCGAATCGAACCCAAATTCGAACTTGTCCGAGATCTTATGAATATAATCCTACATACAAAATTTTATTCAAATCCAACCAAAACTGTGGTCTCTATTGCGTTCACAAGCCAATTGTGGACAGACGGACGGACGGACCGACGGACGGACGGACGGACGGACAGGGGCGACGGCAATATACGACCACATTTCAATGTGGGCGTATAAAAAATAAATCTCAAGATAACGTGCAAAGAGTAGGTAAAAAGTCCATATACTGAGAGCAAATGTAGCTACGTTTCGGGACTAATCCATTTATCAAGCAAAACAATTGTATTGTGAGTCAGACAGGTTAAATTAATGCCGCTCTTCTAACAAAATTTCCCTAATTTCACACTTCATGGCTTTTAACATCTTCATTAGCCCAATCAGGTACAGAAAAGGAGTGTATGTTAAGGCCGGCGCACATGTTCAATGTCCAATGTGCGTTAGCTACCCACAGCCCTACGACAAAATCGGGAGTGATCGGGAGATATTTAACATGTCAAATTGAAAAACGTCTTGACGTGGCTGATCGGCTAGTGTGCGGGTCATCCCGATAATTTGTTGTGACCTGGATTGAAGTCAGCCAATTGAATTTCAGGTATATATTGGGCGCCATATTGTTTACGACAGAATCTCTGAAAACGACCGCTAGAAGTGACCCAGTCGCCATAAAAAGTCGGTAAGTGTGTTTTGACTGCACAATCCAGTAATTTGACGCCTTTAAAAAATTGTAGGGCGCTCCGTCCAAAAATCTTTAAATATGCGCCGGCCTTTAAACTTCATTTCAATTCCCTATAGACTAGATGTACTCTAAATCTGATAGTATTTCACTGTTAGTAAGTTCAGATCAGCTATATTAGACCTAAATTAACCTACTGAGATTTCTGAGAGTACGGTAGGATTAGTCAAACTTATGGGGAAAGTACCCTTTCAGGAGTGTATGTAAAATTTCATTTCAGTCCATTTCATTTCCCTACAGAATAGATGTACTCTAGATCTGATACTATTTCACTGTTAGTAAGTTCAGAATAGTTATATTAGACCTTGATTAACCTACTCAGATCCCCTGACATAACACAGATCAACAGACTTACAACTCACTATCAGATAGTAGATTGGCACCTCCAGATGTACTCAATTTTAAACTGACTTAAATTATTACTCAAGGTTCTAGAGGTCAGGTTTAATTCTATTTATAAATTAATATTAAATACAAATATACTATTGAGTGTTTAATATTATTAATTTAATTCTATTAAATAATTTAAAAAGTTTATAAGTCATTTTTTATGTCAATTTCATTAAAATGTTGATTAGATGTTTTGTTTTGTTTAGTTTTTCTAGGTTACTACAGTACACTCTCCATTCATGATCTGACAACATTTTACTTAAATCTTGTTCAGTAGTATATTGAATTTGACCATCCAATCCAAATGCAGTTAAACATAAACTGACATTATAATTGTAGTGCTGTTTTTGCGTGGCAAATCTATCGATTTGTCACGCTTTGTTTTCGTTATTATTTTTTTTTTTTTTTTTTTTTTTTCCAAATTCTGGTCAGCGTCTGTAGAGAAAACTGGAAATGGTATAGAAATTCTGGTTTGATCAGCTAGTTTCACTCGAGGGAAATTTTCCCTTAAATATAAAACGGCACATTTTTGCATACATAATGTGCAATATTTTTTCATCGAGTCCGCAGGACTTATTTATGAACCGATTTACCTGAAATTTCCTTTATTACGTTAATTGTTAAAAGAAGTATCTGGTGCATCCTAAAAAATTTCAATTTTTAAATATTTTTGTAAAAAAAATTTGAAACCAAAATTTAAAAAAAAAATCAAAATTTTTTTCTCAGTCGCTAATTATCCGATTGATCTGAAATTCACAGGACATAAACATAATGTCGATACAAATAATACAAGATAATTAAAATATTTCTATCATTTCCGGTTTTGGCGTGAAGACTTCCGTTTTTTCAAAATTACATCTGGCGACCCCACTTCCGGTGTAAATTTCAGATGTTGGCTAAAACCATATATATTGTATGTCAGGCATAATTAGAAGGTACTTAGCAGAAAAAATCCAAACCGGAAGTGATACATAAGCTGTCGCCACAGACTGACACATTTCAGCAAAAAATTAATTAGTCCTCCATTTTTTATCCGATTTTTATGATTTTGATGTCTATCAAAACATTGTAACTTTATCTAAAACTTGTAGGCACAAAATTTTGAATTTCGATTTTGAAGTGTTTTTATTTTGGTTTGAATTTTTTGAAAATTCAAAAGGCCATACCATGTGACCTTGACCTTCAATGACCCTGAAATATTCAATGTAGAATGTCCTTGACCTCAGCTATCCATAGGTGTTTTGATTTTAGTTGAAAAATATTAACTTCCGGTTTTATAGACATTCAAAAATTGACACTTTTGACAACTTTGGACGGCTGTATCACCCTCTCTAATTAACACAAAGAATTAATCATTTCAATTTTGTAATGCTGATTTAATTATCTTTTTAACGATATATGACGATAATACCTTAAAATATGTTTTCAAAATATTGCGTTTTTTTCGACTGAGAGTTCTAACTTACAATGTAATTATCTAATAGCAATATCGATTGTTTAATGATGATGTACACAATTTTCTCTTTTCAACGATATATGACATGATTAGTTTAATACAAAATCCATTAAAGTGAAAATAGGCATAGAGTACCCTGAGTAATCTGAGAAAAATAGAAATAGAGAGGATTAAAATGATTGACAAGGGTTATAGCAGGTTATATAATACAGTAATAAAACTATCGATGTGAACTTTTCACATGGAGGTGTGAAGTATTTTAGGTCATAAACAGATTAATCTGATTATGTAATCTTTTAACACTCTAAAAAATATATAAAATTTATTCATTTTTTTTGCAAAATTTTCACTTATATTAATTTTACATACAATCATTTAGAGCAGTGAATTTTTGATACATTAACCTGTTCGAATTTTTTTTCTACCATTGACAGAACTCTTTCTACAAGATACACACCAATTTTCTTTTTGTCGTCTGCTAAGGTTATTAAAGGTCATAAACAAATTAGTCAGACTACATAATCTTTTAACTCTAGGGCTGGACTCTAGCAGACTGCAATTTAACTGTTTACACGTCTGCGCTAATCCGTTGCAATAAAAAGTAAGTGCTCAAACTGTTTTTTATCATCTGCTAAGATTATTATAGGTCAAAGATAAATTAATCTCATAACATATTGTTTTAACTTTATAAAAATTAACATGTTTTTACGAGTGTTTGCTATGTTTGATATAATATCAGATTTTTTCATATTTTGAGGGTAATTCTTACCCACGGCACTTGACTAACATACATCAATTCAACTGGCTACTGTCTGCTCCAATCCATTGAAACAAAAGACAGTATTTCAACTCAGCATTAAAGGAAAATATTGACGTTTACACAGTTCGAATGTTGGGGAAGGGGGCATATCCCCTATACAAAATGGCCCCTAGTTCTAATTGTTATCATTTGAATTGATAATTGAAATGTATGCTCTCTTCTTGTGACCTTGACTAGTGCTTCTATAGGAGAGTATCTTCTGTAACACCCAATTCCAATTTTGTTTTTGTCGTCTGCTAAGCTTATTATATGTCATAAACAAATTAGTCAGAGTACATAATCTGTAGTGATGGACTATCTAGCAGACAGCAATAAATTATCTAACTGGCAACGGGTCTGCGCTAATCCGTTGCAATAAAAAGTAAATGTTTAATCTTGTCATAGTTAATTGGGCCCCTATCCAAATCGGCTATTAGTCAAAATGGTTTGGTCAAAATGGCCTCTGAATTTCTCTTTTGATTTCAACCAATTCATTGGTTAAAATGGCCACAAAAATAAAGTCAAGATGTTCCCTGATTTTTTTTTTATAAATTGTAGCTTATATGATGATAATCAAAGGAATAATTGGAAGCTATTTTAACCCTAAAAAAGGTCACTAATTTTGAATGAAAATTGTACTCTGTTACAACAAATTTTGAAGACATAAACTGTGTTCCAATTTATATTTTCATCAAAGCAAAGACATTCTAAGACGTACAATATTAATTTAAAGTTCCAGTTCCAGTTCTCAAAAAGATTATATAAAAAATATATTATTTAGCGCGTTATGTTTTGTTAATTTGTAACATCATAAATAAAAATATTATTTTGAGACCATTTTGACTTTTTGGAAGGACCATTTTGACTTTTTTTGAAGACCATTTTGACCATTTATCAGGGACCATTTTGACCAAACGAGGGGCCATTTTGGATGGAGGCCCAATTGACTATAACCTGTTTTTATCTGCTAAGCTTATTATTTGTTCGTAATTGTTGAATGTATTTGTAATGTATTTGTAATGTATCGTCTATGCAGGCAATGTTCACAAAGTAGTCGTTATTAGCCGATTTCCAACTGTCAAGGGATCTTTAACGTACACAGCCAATAGCACACGGGGCCTCGGTTTATTGTCCCATCCAAACGACTAGACACTTTTCCATGTCAGCCCCTCCGACCTGCATCACTGACAGGGGGAAACCGGGTTGAAAAATCCGAAGGTGTCATCTCGACCCATGCCGGGATTGAACCCTGGACCTTCAGGTTAGCGAGCAAGCGTCTAACTCGCTGAGCCACTTAAATTTGGGAGTTTTAAAAATAGAACACATTACTTTGAATATTCTGGATAAGAATATTAACGTAATTGTTATCTATAGACCACCTGTTTATCGATTAGAATTATTTCTCCCAATGTTACAAAGATCACTAGTTGAATAACAAGAATCTGGTGTATGTTATTATGGGAGATTTCAATCAAAATATCTTGGGGGGTCATTTGTCTATACTTAATTGTTTTCAAAAATTTGGTTTTCAACAACTTGTTCAGCATTACACTAATGAAGGTGAAACACTTATAGATCATATTTATATCGGTAAAGGAATTCTGTCACATAATGTTCACATTTCACACATACATGTGTATTGTAGCTACCATGAAGCTATAAAAATACCCCAGTAAAAATGAAGACGAAATTTCAGTGAAAATTTGGTCAATTTCACTGAAATATGGCAAATTTTGCCATCTTTCTATAAAACTGCCAAAATTCGATGAAATTTCGCTAAAAAGATTTCAAAATTTCATCAGTATTTGGTGAAACACAAAATTTCACTGAAATTTGGATGACAGTGCTGAAAATTAAGTGAAATTTTTAAATATGAATTACAATTTTGATGACAAAACAAAATTTCACTAAAATTTCAGCATGCTTATAGATAGCTAACATTATCTCCTGTAACATTTTCAAAAGATATAAAGTGTCAACAAGAGTTAAATCCATATCCATTTGACATATTTTAATTCTGCCGATATGTACATTTAATTTTTCCTTTAACATAGATAATATAGAAAAATTTTATGGTCATTATTCAATCAAAATAGATTTTTTTCTGTGTAGTTTTTCTGTTTTGAAGATTTGTAAAAATAACAGCTGCAGTGTTGGAGAAAAATCTGTGGTCTGATGGTTTTCTTAAATTCTGACAGGACTCTTGATTCATTATGATCTTCTCTGAAAAATGAAAAAGAAAGATTTGCGGACTATGTTATTTATTTAGAAAACGAACAGGACCATGCAAAATAAAGTTAAATGAAATTTGGGCTAGTGAAAAAATTATAGGCCAACACATCTTCATGTCCCATGACTCCCTGGCAAATACTCCATGACCAACAGGTACTGATTTTGCCATTTTGGTGTATAAAATCTGTTAAAAGAATGTTATATTGGCCTATTGGAAATAAATGAATAAGTTAAGACATACCTACATCCCGAAAAAGGAAAATCGCCTTCTTGCTTGGCCTTGCATAGTCTTGACTCACTACTGCTACTGTATTGGGTCTACTTGCTGGAGTATGGAGGATGAGGAACTGTTTCTATTGCTATATCGGGACATGCCCATCATGCCCATGCATGGTCCATTTCGTTATGACATTTGATGCTTCGGTCCTTCTTCAGAGTTTATCCATATTCCTTCTTGCGCTGAGATTGGTAACAATTTTCATTCTCGTCATCGGAGCTTGATCTGATATCGTTTAATTTTTTATATAGGCTTATTTGTTCGTTATTATATGAACTTTTACTAAGTTTTTAGACGGCGGTATTCAGTCAAATAAAAAGATTGACCTTGACCTTGGTTTTTTTCCGGGAACAAAACAAACTCAAACGAAAATCTTATTTTTTTCTGATTCATTTTCACTGGAATTGTGCCGTAAATGTGATGTCTTACATACCGGTACGTATCAACACTACACCCTGTCTTGATGCAATAGTGATTTAGCAAACGAAAGAAAGAAAAATATCAAAGATTATCTTCGTATCGCGAGTTATTTACTCGATAAACTTCAGGAGTATGTCTTTCCACTACCGAAAATTATGGTAAAGGTAAAATTAATATTTTATTACTATTAGTTACATTCATTTAAATTAATACGAATGACAATTAAAAATCAAAACTCTTAGAGTTATTGATATTCGAAAAACGTGAAGGCACGGCGAATAAAAGTTTGTCAACAATGTCAATCCATAAGTTATTATCTTGATGGTAGTTTTACTTTTGTGTCGGTAGTTAAGAGTCGAATGCCGGAAACGGTTCCATTAAAAATGTATCGATTTAAAAATGAAAACGAAATGTAAATAAAAAATAAAATGATCGGTCACCGCTTTATATACATAAAAACGTGTCTTATACTTCGTAGTGCGTAATTTCTTGTGTTTTTTTTTGGAATTTATTGCTTTTAGAATGACAGGATAACATGCTGGATGGTTTTTCGTTTTGTAAGTATGTGATCATTTTTTTAACTTATATTTTCCCGCTCTTTTTTTCTACACCGCCAGTTTCGTTACTTTCTGGCGCAATATCAATTCATTTTCCTTACGACCTTACGGCAAGGATTGTGTGCTTTTGGGGATGGAATGGGCATGGAATTCACGATGGAACAGAACAGTTGCTGCTGTTTGACTAATTTCAGGTAACAGCTTTTCAACCCAAAAGAGTAGGCCTACTAGATTCTAGAAGTAGAATTAAATGGGGGGCCTCGGTCTCACTCACTCAAGCTATTGATTTGTTGCCCCTGACCAGCAGAATTTAGACTTGTTCATTATTGTTGCCCTGAGTCTTGGTAGAACTGATAGTTTTAAATATGTATCCTTCAAATATATTTTATGTTTATTTTATTTTAGGTGATGTGAATGTGATTGAATTTTGAGAACAAAATCACACCAATATAAAGGACCAGTTTGAAACCATTGCAGTATGAGTATTGAGTAAGGATACAATTTTTCATTTGGGCATCATTTAACGATGTTTAACTTGCTACAAGACAACTCTAACCTAACATATTCAGACCACTTTTCATAGGGTACGGTAGGCCTAATCGTCAGTTTGGCCCTAACCAAAATGGCCCCTGTATAAAGTCCTTGTATCGCCAATTTTTTTTAATAGTTTAATCAAAGCTGCTACCGGTAGTGGAATCCTTGATTACTTCACTTCATTTTGTATATTAATATATTTTTTTACTTTAGTTCAACAGATGCCAAGCTTAGTTTAAAGATAGCAGACAAAATGTAGTATGGTAACTAAAGGTGAATATCAAAGCACTCTGTCCTTGATAAATCTTGCCATACTAGAAATCTATTTTGTCGAAAGTATTCCAGTTATTGTCTTTGACATATGATTACTTGGCATAAGTTATCTTTTTTTTTTAAGCCATTCTGCAGGTCCTGTTCAACAAAGTGATCCTAAAAATGATTGTTTACTGTGTGTGTCTTTGAAGTCTCCTGGCCTGATGCAATTTATAGCTTGAAATGGGGTCCCAGTACATCAAGATAATATTTGTATTTATAAAGAACTACCATCCCATCTACATAGAGTATGCTCAATGATATTTTTTAAATGGATTTGACAAATTGATATGTAAAAATATAATTCTTTACTTTATTATACATTTTCTTTTTCAGGCCAAAACTTTGAATTGATGAATAAGATATCCAGGGAAGAATATGTCTCCAGCTAGACCATTGTTCCAAAGTTAAATAATAAGATAAGATATTGATATTGAATAAATATATTGAAAGGAAAAAATCACCTTTTTTTTCTGTCATTGGCAACAAAATATCAATTTTAATTTCAATAAAATGTTTTTGGAAATTAACCTCTATTTTCACTTGAAAATTTAATGATATTTTGTTGAAAATTTGCTCCTTTCTTTCAGTGAAAGAATGCCCAAATTATGGGGTAATTTCAATGGTATTTTATTGAAATATTAGTGGTATTTTGAAAGAAATTTGCCCCTTTCTTTCAGTAAAATAATGCCCAAATTTGGGGGTAATTTTAATGATATTTTATCAAAATTTTAGTGGTATTTTGAAAAAAATTTGCCCCTTTCTTTCAGTGAAAAAATGCTGAAATAATATGTGAATTTTGATACAATTTTGGTATAATTTCAGTAGAATGTCATCTTTATTTCACTGAAATTTCGACAATATTTTGCCCCTTTCTTTTGGTGTATTTTGATGAAATGTCAGTGAATTGTCAGTGAAATATCACTGAAATTTTGATGATTATTTTTACTGGGGTAACCATACTATAAGTTATATTGATATAATATTGAATCTACCCTTTCACAAAACTTTTTACTAAAAATTGAGGGAGTGAACACCAGACTTTAGGGGTTTGAAGTTCAAAAAGTCTTACAGCTATCAGGCAAAGTATCACGGGCCACGCTCAGTGCTGTTCACAGCTCTAGTCTTCTTATTAAATTTACTAACAAAACCATTAACTCTGGATCATAAGTTTATTTAACAAACATGAAGACATTCAGTTAAATTATGAAAGGTATAATTTGGATATTTAGTATGATATAACTTTAAGAGGAAAAGCCAACATATTTTGAGGGAGGTGATATTGAACCTATTAATGTAGTGGTTAAAAAACGGATTTAAAAAAAACGAACAAACGAAATTAGGGTCTGATTTTAATTAAACTGTATTTTTAACTTCTGAACACAAATTATTATAGATATAAATGGATTTGACAGTACAGAAAATTACCTAAATAATCCATTTTTGATATATCATTGTATTTTGCAAAATAAATTTTATCTTTGAATGAGTATATTGCATCACAAAATTGAAGACTATTGCATCGAATTCAAAAACCCCAAATCTCTTAGCATGTACAATGTACATCTGAAGAAAAACTCCCTGGGTCTAATGTACATATATATTTGACATATGAAAGTCAATTAAGATCATCTAGCCCAGATGTTTAAGGTAAGATGGTAATGTAAACTGACAATAACATACAGATATTTGTCCATTTGGAATTAGTAATACCTATCATCCCCAGAGACATCACAGCAACTCATCTTGGCAAGTAAATAAATACACTGATGATGTTGGCATGTATTGCAGTGAAAATTATTAGTATACAAATACCAATGGGGTTTCAGTTAGTAATTTTAACAGATGTGTACTGAAATTCGACATGATTTGAACTGAAAATGGTTCCACTGTCTGCAGATTTCAATTTAAATATCACACATAATTACCTTCAATATATATATCATTAACAAGGGTAAACATTTATATTAATAATCTGAGTATAAATAAGCCAATTTCAAAATTATTCTGGTATCTTTGTTAATTAGGAAAGAAAATTTCAAAATATACATACAAACCATTTCAAATTTTTTTAAAGAACAAAAAATTTCCGAATTTCTTTTTAAACAAAAAATTTCAATTTTTTGAAATACAAAAAAATATACAAAATATTTCCTAAATATAAAAATTGCAAAATTTTCTACATACCAAAAATTTAAAATCTTAAACAAATGAAAAATCTGCTACTTTTATACTCAAATTTTGAAGTTCTATTTTTAGACAAAAATTCAAGAAATTTTTTCACTAACAATCAATTTGACATGATCCAAATAAACAACACTATTCAATAAATGTCAAAGTAGAACATTTCTAACCCTTCAGTCATCAAAATCAATGTTATCTTGAGTGTCTTGAAAATGAAATGTTTCCTAAATTGTACCAAATATATCTTATTGAGCATACTTGGAAATTGAAATAACATCTTGACATTTGGAAATAAATTATAAAACTAATGTCATTTTTTATATGCTTGGTATGTTTTATAAACAAAAGGGTTGTGGGTTCAGTCAGTTATCTTTATTATAGCATGAATAATCCTGGAAAGATTATTTACTAAGCGCTTTGACCAAGTACCCTGTTAGAAAAAATCTTTGTTTCCCTAGGTCGTTATCCTTGTAAAAAATTGTTTTATTTCTAATTAATGTCTTCCAAAGAAAGTTTCCATTATTTTTTATATAGTTTTACTTTAAATTATCTTCAAAATGTATTTTTAAATTAACATTCTTGGGAAAAAAAAAAAAAAAACGGAACACAATTGATATTGTCAATGATACAATGGTATTTATCAGAAATTATATTTTACAGTTTAAGTTCTACCATTAACATTCTCAATGTCAACTTGTTAAAAACATACCAAGATAAAAATCTCTAAAAAATATCTCTTCTTATGTCAAATTTCATTTTCAGGTTGATAAGAAAGGAGGAATTGTTGAAGATTGGATTTCGGTTAGTTGAGAATTCTAGAGGTAACTTAAGACCTGATGAGCTTACTAGATTTTCAAACTGGATAATGAAAAAGTTGGAGCGTTAAAAAATTGGTAGACGAAAATAACGTCTTAACAACTGTTAAAACAAGGTGTAATTAGACATGAATTTCTCACATTTTAAGTGCGAACAAGAAAAATATGCAATGAACAATTAAAAGTTTGAACGTTCCAAAGACAGGTGGTTTTTAATAGTCTTTGATTCTTGGATATATTTAAATATCCTTCTACAATTAAGCTTTTATCAAGTAAGAATATATGTATTTCTATATGAACAAGTTTAATGTTATTAATCCTAAATTATAAAACATGAAATCATTTATTTTTTAAGACTCAAAAAATTTTGTGGATTTGTCATTATAAATGTCACGTAGATTCTAGGTCACAAATTCCTTAATTGTCAAAAATATTTTTTTCTTACATAATAGCTTGATTAATTACAAATTAAATATGAATTTCATGTCAAAAAATTTGAAAGACCTCAGATTCTAAGATTTTTATTTTTAGATAAGACTGTGTATAAAAATTATGACTAGCTTGCAAATAGAACAAATTTTAAATCAGTCATTATATATAATCACTAAATCATTTCAACTTTTTAAAATTTCTTGGAACACAAAACAATTAAATTTTTACTTTTTGTGAATAAAAACACTATTACAATTTAAAATGTTTAGTTTTTTTAACATAAACACAAAACACTTAAAAAAATTTATTGCAAGCTAAAATGATAATATTATGTGAAATATTAAATTTATCTGGTATATAGGCTCAGTGAAGGTTTGTGAACCCTGATAGCTGGTATACAGTACTCACTAGGATACCAATCATTATCAGTGACAGTACCAACTGGTATAATATATCACTTTCTAGACCAATCTGATACTATCTTATAGAATACTGGTACCAACAAACATTACACCTCATTTATTTCTCAACTTTTATTACTTTTTAACATTTAGTGAGGAATGGGGTCTGATGGACAAGATTTATAACAAAATTTAAAACTCGCTCTAATCTTTTGTGGGCCTGGATAAAAGTATCTATGGGTATATCAAATTTATCTCAAGCCATCAAGAAAATGAAATATGTTCAAAATGCAATTCTTGATGATGGGGTCAAATCACTTCAGAAAAGCCCAATTTTCATACTAAGGGGGCCAACTCTGCTCTCCACTAGAGGTTTATCTTCAATGCATACAATTGTTGTTATACTTATGTTGTCATCTTATAAGGTTATCTCTGTCAAGTGTGTCTGCATCAATTTTCATAATTGCAATTTTTCTAAATTTGTCAATATTCCTAATGACCTCATATAAGTCATATTTTCATAATACAAGTTATAGTTGCTTTTAGAAAGCATAGTACAACAATTCTCAGAAAAATTACCCTTCCCTTGGGTCATTTAAGAGTTGAAAACATTAAAATTCAGATTTTTTAAATGGTTCAAGTTTGTCTTTCAATAACACTTAATAATTTTAATGCTTTGGTTCCATAGGAACAATCTGTGAATTAAATCAGCTAAAATACAGGACAAAAACATGTTCACAAAAATTATTCCAGATTTGCCCCCAGTAAAAATAATCATCAAAATTTCAGTGATATTTCACTGAAAATTCACTGACATTTCATCAAAATACACCAAAAGAAAGGGGCAAAATATTGTCGAATTTTCAGTGAAATAAAGATGACATTCTACTGAAATTATACCAAAATTGTATCAAAATTCACATATTATTTCGGCATTTTTTCACTGAAAGAAAGGGGCAAATTTTTTTCAAAATACCACTAAAATTTTGATAAAATATCATTAAAATTACCCCAAAATTTGGGAATTATTTTACTGAAAGAAAGGGGCAAATTTATTTCAAAATACCACTAATATTTCAATAAAATACCATTGAAATTGCCCCATAATTTGGGCATTCTTTCACTGAAAGAAAGGAGCAAATTTTCATCAAAATATCATTAAATTTTCAAGTGAAAATAGAGGTTAATTTCCAAAAACATTTTATTGAAATTAAAATTGATATTTTGTTGCCAATGACAGAAAAAAAAGGTGATATTTTCCTTTCAATATATTTATTCAATATCAATATCTTATCTTATTATTTAACTTTGGAACAATGGTCTAGCTGGAGACATATTCTTTCCTGGATATCTTATTCATCAATTCAAAGTTTTGGCCTGAAAAAGAAAATGTATAATAAAGTAAAGAATTATATTTACATATCAATTTGTCAAATCCGTATTAAAAATATCTTTGAGCATACTCTATGTAGATGGGATGGTAGTGCTTTATAAATACAAATATTATCTTGATGTACTGGGACCCCATTTCAAGCTATAAATTGCATCAGGCCAGGAAACTAGAAAGACACACACAGTAAACAATCATTTTTAGGATCACTTTGCTGAACAGGACCTAGGGCTGGGCGATATACCGGTATCGCGATAAATACCGGTATAGGAATTCATATTGTTAGTAATATCGTCTGCAATAAAAATACCGAAATATCGCCATATCGTGATATATGGTAATATCATGATATATTGTCACATTTTTGTCAAGATAAAATCATTTTAGCAGTTTTAACACATAACTTAATACATTTATATATTTGAAATAAGTGTTTTTTTCATGCTATTGAAGGTTTGGTTGTTTTTGACAGACATTTACAGTTTTTCTTACATTTCAGATTTTTTTTTAAGAGCAAAACAAAAATATTTTGTTTCAAAAACCAGTAAAAACCCTTGTTCAAAATATCGCGATATATACCCATATCGTGATATAATTATGATGAATATCGCGATATCCACTTTAACCAATATCGCCCAGCCCTAACAGGACCTGCAGAATGGCTTAAAATTTGTTCAAGATAGCTTATGCCAAGTAATCATATGTCGTTACAGCAGTGTGGTTAAATTTTGGCATGCTTGACGAAGTCAAAGACAATAACTGGAATACTTTTCAACAAAATAGATTTCTAGTATGGCAAGATTTATCAAGGACAGAGTGCTTTGATATTCACCTTTAATTAACATTTTGCCTGCTATCTTTAAACTAAGCGCGGCATTTGTTGAACTAAAGTAAAAAAATATATTAATATACAAAATGAAGTGAAGGAATCAAGGATTCCACTACCGGCAGCAGCTTTGATTAAACTATCAAAAAAATTGGCGATACAAGGACTTTATACAGGGGCCATTTTGGTTAGGGCCAAACTGACGATTAGGCCTACCCTATGAAAAGTGGTCTGAATATGTTAGAGTTGTCTTGTAGCAAGTTAAACATCTTTAAATGATGCCCAAATGAAAAATTGTATCCTTACTCATACTGCAATGGTTTCAAACTGGTCCTTTATATCCGTGTGATTTTGTTCTCAAAATTCAATCACATCACCTAAAATAAAATAAACATAAATATATATTTGAAGGATACATATTTAAAACTATCAGTTCTACCAAGACTCGGGGCAACAATAATGAACAAGTCTAAATGCTGCTGGTCAGGGGCAACAAATCAATAGCTTGAGTGAGGCCCCCATTTAATTCTACTTCTAGAATCTAGTACTTAGTAGGCCTACTCCTACTCCTAGTCTTTGTATCTTCGACTTACGTACGAGTTAAACTGTGAATTCTTTTGGGTTGAAAAGCTGTTACCTGAAATTAGTCAAACAGAAGCAACGGTTCCATCGTGAATTCCATGCCTTATCCCCAAAAGCACACAATCCTTGCCGTAAGGTCGTAAGGAAAATGAATTGATATGGCGCCAGAAAGTAACGAAACTGTAGAAAAAAAGAGCGGGAAAATATAAGTTAAAAAAATGATCACATACTTACAAAACGAAAAACCATCCAGCATAATTATCCTGTCATTCTAAAAGCAATAAAATTCCAAAAAACCACAAGAAATCGGTTAAATTACGCACTACGAAGTATAAGACACGTTTTTATGTATATAAAGCGGTGACCGATCATTTTATTTTTTATTTACATTTCGTTTTCATTTTTAAATCGATACGTTTTTAATGGAACCGTTTCCGGCATTCGACTCTTAACTACCGACACAAAAGGAAAACTACCATCAAGATAATAACTTATGGATTGACATTGTTGACAAACCTTTATTCGCCGTGCCTTCACGTTTTTCGAATATCAATAACTCTAAGAGTTTTGATTTTGAATTGTCATTCGTATTAATTTAAATGAATGTAACTAATAGTAATAAAATATTAATTTTACCTTTACCATAATTTTCGGTAGTGGAAAGATATCGAGTAAATATTATAAAATAACTCGCGATACGAAGATAATCTTTGATATTTTTCTTTCTTTCGTTTGCTATTGCATCAAGACAGGGTGTAGCGTTGATACGTATGTAAGACATCACATTTACGGCACAATTCCAGTGAAAATGAATCAGAAAAAAATAAGATTTTCGTTTGAGTTTGTTTTGTTCCCGGAAAAAAACCAAGGTCAAGGTCCATCTTTTTATTTGACTGAATACCACCGACTAAAAACTTAGTAAAAGTTCATATAATAACGAACAAATAAGCCTATATAAAAATTAAACGATATCAGATCAAGCTCCGATGACGAGAATGAAAATTGTTACCAATCTCAGCGCAAGAAGGAATATGGATAAACTCTGAAGAAGGACCGAAGCATCAATGTCATAACGAAATGGACCATGCATGGGCCACAGGTCTTTGACGTTCTGTCAATAATAATAAAATAGGGTCAATGTTGAAAAATAGTGTCCTCTAGTAAATAAACTAAAGGTATACAATGGCTTACAGGACACGAATGTAAACAAAGCCGTTTTTTTGTTTGTAAAAGGCTATTGCTTCACTTTTGCAGTTTTATTGGGCGAGGGAGTTCTTACTTATGCCTCCGGTGTACTTTTTAATACATATTTATCACGGAGGCGTCGCCAATAGCCACTTTTGTCCGTTTTCCAAAATGTTCCGACTTCCATGAGCAAATCCGCGATTTGCATAAAATAAGGGGAGGTAATTATATGGACAATTAGACTTCAGACAACAAATGGTTTACTTTATATTACAATTTTATCAAATGGCAGTTCGAAAAAAAACAACAGGGGAGTGTATTTTGTTCTGGAACAGCTCAAAAGAAATAAATAATTAATAATCAAGACATTTATACGTATAGAATAATTTTTAGAATATTTAATTTGAATTTAATATTAATATAAAGTAATCCATTTGTTGTCTGAGTATGATTTTCGTATAATTACCTCCCCTTATTATATGCAAATTGCGGATTTGCTCATGGAAGTCGGAACATTTTAGAAAACGGACAAAAGTGGCTATTGGCGACGCCTCCGTGATAAATAAGTATTAAAAAGTACACCGGAGGCATAAGTAAGAACTCCCCTGCCCAATAAAACTGCAAAAGTGAAGCAATAGCCTTTTACAAACAAATAAACAGCTTTGTTTACATTCGTGCCCTGTAAGCCATTGTATACCTTTAGTTTATTTACTAGAGGACACTATTTTTCAACATTGACCCTATTTTATTATTATTGACAGAACGTCAAAGACCTGTGCATGGGCATGATGCCGATGGGCATGTCCCGATATAGCAATAGAAACAGTTCCTCATCCTCCATCAAGTAGACCCAATACAGTAGCAGTAGTGAGTCAAGACTATGCAAGGCCAAGCAAGAGTTTCCTTTTTCGGGATGTAGGTATGTCTTAACTTATTCATTTATTTCCAATAGTAATAGGCCTATATAACATTGTAACAGATTTTATACACCAAAATGGCAAAATCAGTACCTGTTGGTCATGGAGTATTTGCCAGGGAGTCATGGGACATGAAGATGTGTTGGCCTATAATTTTTTCACTAGCCCAAATTTCATTTAACTTTATTTTGCATGGTCCTGTTCGTTTTCTAAATAAATAACATAGTCCGCAAATCTTTCTTTTTCATTTTTTCAGAGAAGATCATAATGAATAATGAGTCCTGTCAGAATTTAAGAAAACCATCAGACCACAGATTTTTCTCCAACACTGCAGCTGTTATTTTTACAAATCTTCAAAACAGAAAAACTACACAGAAAAAAATCTATTTTGATTGAGTAATGACAACTACAAAATTTTTCTACATTATCTATGTTAAAGGAAAAATTAAATGTACATATCGGCAGAATTAAAATATGTCAAATGGATATGGATTTAACTCTTGTTGACACTTTATATCTTTTGAAAATGTTACAGGAGATAATGTAAGCTATCTATAAGCATGCTGAAATTTTAGTGAAATTTTGTTTTGTCATCAAAATTGTAATTCATATTTAAAAATGTCACTTAATTTTCAGCACTGTCATCAAAATTTCAGTGAAATTTTGTGTTTCACCAAATATTGATGAAATTTTGAAATCTTTTTAGCGAAATTTCATCGAATTTTGGCAGTTTTATAGAAAGATGGCAAAATTTGCCATATTTCAGTGAAATTGACCAAATTTTCACTGAAATTTCGTCCTCATTTTTACTGGGGGCATCATTACCAAAAGTGAGAAACAATCAAATAAAGTGAAAGAGAAGATATGATATTTTTAACTGAGTTGTACCATAAAACAGAATCTTAACTATCCTGCACTCTCAATGCTCAGTGAAAACATTAAAACAAATGCATGCAACAATAAAAGAGAAAGAGGAACCATAAAAACATGGATGAAGCTGTTGGAACTAGTTGTAAGAATTTTGACGGTTGTTTTATGATCTGAGTGGGAGATGATTTCATTCAGATTTTAAGAGTTCTCTGCACTTACTCTCGTAAACTTGTAATGGTTGACCTAGTATCAAACAGACAATGTCAGAAGTACTTTGCTGAGGTCATGTCATTTTTATCATAAAAAACTCACAAAATGCCAACTGTTCTGGTGTTTTTAAAGTTTTTTCCTTCCATTCTCAGTACAGTTCTCAATGGCATCAAGAACATTTTTCTCATAAACCTGATTTTTCAGATATTAACCATTAATATGACACTTTGATGATGAATTACAATCATTCAGACTTAAATAAAACAATAGGATGCCAAATGGTTCCATTATGTTCAGTTGTTTGGCCAAGAATGCTTCTAAAACATTACATAAATTGACAAATGGTTGCACCCTAAACAACACATTCTTCTAGTACAATGATATAAATTAGATTGCTGTGTAATTTAAATATGTACGTATGTTAGGAATGAAACTTTGTCCTGCCACAAATCCTTGTACTGCTGAAGTACATTATTGTGTGTATATGATTTTTTTGATGCGGAATTAAATTTTCCCTGATATTTAGACCTTGTTTATATTATGAAGATATGCTATATGTGAACTCTTTGACAGGGAAATTGCAGAGTGGCATTTATAAGATGTCTTTTTGTTTAACTTTCAAGTTATTAAGCTTTTAGGATTAAAAAAAAATATTCCTGTTGCAATTTTAATGATGCACTTCATGTCTAAATGTATGACATTTATTAATTGAAATCCAAAAAAATTAATAAAATAATTCTTAATTCACAATTTAAGACTGTATGTACCATCCCACTATAGCATCTAAAAACGAATAAACATATTTTAATTACATCTTATTAAAGGGATTCGAAAGAAGTTTTCTAGCCTTTTTGTGTGTATGAAAGACACTTCTAACATCTATTTGGTGCAGTCAAAATTCTCATTGGGTGCCTGTGGTTCCTGTTATTCCAGAAAGAAAAACGGGAAGTGACGTCAGTGTCTTGAGATAAGTGAGACTGGATGATCAGGTACAGGGCATTATAAATACATGTTGTTACAACGATATGACGTTATTAGATAAATGTTGTTACAGCGATATCATATAAGTCATAGCGTTGTGACAACATGTATTTATAATGCCCTGTACCTGATCATCCAGTCTGACTTATTTCAAGACACAGACGTCACTTCCCGTTTTTCTTTCTGGAATAACAGGAACCACAGGCACCCAATGAGAATTTTGACTGCACCAAATAGATGTTAGAAGTGTCTTTCATACACACAAAAAGGCTAGAAAACCTCTTTCGAATCCCTTTAAGATATGCTTTTAACAACCTAATGAATAAATTGCAAAAATTATTTAATGTAAACAAAAATATGCGTGGGGAAATTTTATTAATTTAATACAAGAGCAGCAGAATTGTAAAATGTAATAATTTAATTCGAGTAAACAATCCATTGTCAACAAGAACTATTACCAACTGAAGAACCATTTCTATCAAAATTCGTGTAATTTACGAGCTCCTCCAAATAGTTGTGATGAGGTGATTTATTACAAAGCTCAACAGTAATTGGGTAAAGTAGTCCCTACAGTCTATTTGCTCATGTCAAATTTCTGGTGGAAGTATTTGATTTATGATAATCAAGTATGGCATGTCATAATAATAAAATATTGCTAGTGGTTAATAGTCTACTTGTACATATCCTACATTATACTTTTATTGCAAGAATAAATTGCATAGGATTTATAATGTTGCACTTGGTTCATTGTGTTCGATTCATTGTGTTGAACTTGCTTCATTGTGCTAGTTTCCCAATAGAAATTTGAAAGGATTTGGTTAAGCAGTTGTCATTTTGATGTATTTTTTTCATATTTGTCATATTGATATATTGAAATTACCATGTTCTTTTCAAACCCTTATTATTCCATAAAATTATCAGTATTCAAGAATCAATTGCTTGCCCACATTACACAATTCTATTCAAATGTGGTAAATAAAAACCATTTTTTTTTTCATACTTTTTGGATTATTTGAGAAAATTTATGCAAGAAAAATTACCTTCAGAGTTTTAAGTTGCTGTTCATCTATCGAAATCAGTAATTAAAAGAAATCACAGCAATAGCAACTTTAATGAAAACATGAAAACTTTTAAATCATTTTGTAATTTCGCTCTGTATTTCAAATTTTGATTGCTTTTCTAGTCTCTTTTATATTACGGCAGCTTTACATGTTTTGTACTCTCATGGTTCTGCAGGTTGTAAGCATGCAATGTCATACATTCACATCATCAATTGCTGTTCTTAGTGGCAAAGCAAGTACACCATAGAAACTGTATTTGCTGACTGTGATAACTCTCATTAAATTCTTGTCTCCGCACCTTTTAGGTAGGTGGACTTCTGCAAATATCAAGTCCCTTGCATCAGCAACAAATCTTGTAAGAATTTAGACTAGACAAGGATGATACATGTAACAAGTCATTGGAATAAAGACAAGAATTTCTTGTTTAAATTTTAATCAAAATGTCATGGAATTTAAATGCCAGAAGTCCACCCTGCCTTCAAATTGAAACAAGTTGATAAAATATCTGACACAGAAATAGCAACTATTCACTACCTAATTAACACTAAGACACTAAATCAATGTTATTCTTACACTTTTTCAAGGTGTAGCAATGATGACTAATGCCAACATCGTGGATGAGCAGAGTTCATAATGATAAACTTGGCCTTTGAAGGAGATCTGTCCAAATGATAACATTAGTGACAATCAAAATGAATATGGAATTTGCATTCTACTACCCTACAGATCATGCATGATTATGTAGATGTTGATGATGGTAATGTAGATGTTGATGATGGTAATGTAGATGAAGATAATGTAGATGTTGATGATAATGGCAATGTAAATGCAGATGACGTAGATGTTGATAATAACGGCAATATAGATGATGATATTATATGTAGATGTGATAAAAATGTAGATGATGATCATGATGTTGCCACAATGTAAATAACCCTGTAGATGGTGATGAAAATGTACCTGATATAGATTAAGATGTTGATGTAGATAACAATGTATATGATGATTTGGATGATGATAACACTGTAGGAGATGATTTTTAGATGATAAATGTATATGATGATTATGATGATCAAATGTAGAAGACCAATATCAGATGATGATTACAATGTAGATGTATATATAAGAATGATAATGATTAAAGTTCAAAACCCTGACTTTTAGAGACATATAAGCCCACAATAGTAAACAGAGCTAACAAACTGACTAGTTGTTATGTAGGTATGGAATTTGTTAACAAGGATTGAATGAAATGATGTAATAATGACAAGTGTTAAACTAACAGTAAAGATTTCCTACTCCACCCTTTATACTAATAGATTGATGATTAACAGTTTGATATCTTACATCTCTAGTTACTAACTGTCAATATATCACTGACTTCTCTACCAGTTACAAATATCAGCTTCGGAAATGTTTATGGGTGTATGTGAGAGGTTCATTTGGTACTTATACATCAACCTAGGACGTACAGCTCTATATTCAATTTAAGTAGTGGCGTTTCTACAAGGGGGGGCCAGGGGAGCCATGGCACCCCCAGAACTTCGGCTCGCCCGGTCTTGGGCCCCCCCCCCCCCCACTTTGAAATTTTGTATAATGTTACATTTGAGTACCTGGTGCTGGTAGCCCCCAATTAATTGTCCCGACCTTAAACCCCCGACCCCCCCCCCCCCCCCCACCTAAAGATTCATAGAAACGCCACTGAATTTAAGTAAACTATTTAAGAACGGCATGTTTCAATTATTTTATGCACAAATATTACTATGTTTGCTTTACTTGAACGAAACATTGAGCAATTAAATTGTTACATGTAAAAAACCATTCAGATCTGAGCTTCAAAGATTATCAGCTTTTGCTCAACATGTTACCAAACTTTTGTCGTTTGTATAGACCAATTTTGTATAGACCAGGTGCGTTGCCAAATTGTTGCTTAACAAGTGTACTGCAAGAAGCCTTCAAGAACATACAGATATGATATGTATTGTTCAGATCTGGTTCCAATCACAAATACGTAGGAATTGTAGGTAAATTATCAAGATGGTATGTAACACCATTATCTTGTCAAAACTTTAATGGACATTCTTTTCATGACTTCTCGTCAGTTTCCTCAAAATTTATATCCTTAAAAACCATTATGGAGTCTTTAAAATTCCACAGCTAATAACTTCTGACAATTTTCAGAAAATGGAAACCATCATACTCTTGAAAATTATTAACATCAGTAAGATAAAATTCTAGATTTTTTTTTTCCAGAAAATCTATGATTTTTTTTTATAAATCCTTGCTGATCTGATTGCTAAAAAATCATGGCAGAACATGTAACAAAATTCTTTTACGAAAAAAGTTTTCAGAATGGAACAGATGCATTTGGTGTGATGTAAATAGCTAAGAGTTCTGAATACCAGGATTCAGAACAGTCTCTTTGATTAATGTAAATGGTAGCTGGTGTATTGTCAACAAGTGGCAGTTCTGAGAACCATCTCATGGACTCAGAAAGGACTTGTTAATTTGGTCTAATGTAAATGGTAACTGATCTTCCACCTTATGCTACAGAACATCCTACCATTAACCAATGTTAACTTTATTTGGGTGACTACAAGACTATATTTCAATTATTTAAAGTCACATTGCGGGATTCGTTTGTTTACAAAATGAAATTTATGGGATTTCGGGACAAAAGGTATTCTAGCTTAATCTCTGATGTTTAATTAAGTCAAAAAACTAAAATTCACGGCTTTGGGTACTCAGATGGCTTCGATGCAGCTGGATTTAAAATCGGGATCTAATAAAATGATTTCCATAAATAAAATGCTAATGAGGTCAAGCGAGGGGCGTGTTAGTTAAATGACGTCACACTCCAATCTCCAGTAGCACGTGCTAGTAGTGGGCGGAGCTTGTGAGTTATTGACGTCTCCCTCAATCAACTCGGTGTTGAAATATAAACAATCAAAATTTCCTTCAAAAGGCTGTAGAATTGGAACCACGAAAGGGAATCAATTTTTTTTTAGTTCAATATTCATTTCTAAGTGCTAACTTTAAAAAAAAACCATGAGAAGACTTTTTCTCAATGTCCAAGTCTGGGCTTATGTGGCTTTAAGAAGATAGTTTCACAGACATACCATTGAAGTCTGGACCAGACCAAGAAAGCCTTGTGTTTTGGCTCAAATCTTCACTAAACCTACAAGCAAATACCTCCCTGAACAAGAAGGTTCAGATAGAACCTCAGTGAAACTTATGGTCTCTGTGGAATCTTTGAAAGGATACCTGACAATCCTTTCACTAAATGACACAAGATTTTCCAAAAAGCAATTATGTTGTGACAAGAACATAACACGACCTTCATCACTTTCACTTTAAAGAAAAACAAATGCTTGTATATTTGGTAAACTAAATGTTCTAAAGAATTCTGATACAAGCTTTCATGAGATTCAAAGACACAAAATGTCTCCTAATTGCTTGATCTTTCTTTATTTTTTTCATGTATTTTCTACATGATATGTTTGATCTTAAGACCTTGATGTTATTTAATAGTAAAAATCTGATTATTAAAGTAAGACTGTCTACAATCAAATGAACCATAATTCAAAATAGTCCATTAGGCCTTTATCCAGGGTACAAGAGAACCCACCCAAATCAAGTGTGGCTTTAATGCTACCAATATGACAAGAATCGAGTGGCCGAAATCCGAGGAGTTTTTGTAGTGGGGGTGAGGGTGAGAGGTGGATTTTGAAAATTTTCAACCAAGGGCCCCCTCACTTTCAGAGAAGTGACCAATGCAACCAACAGTAATCTCTTTGGTAATGCAAATTTTCATTAAGTCATCAATTAACACGAGTGTTGGAAATTATTTGCACAATGATCCGTTCAACCAGCTGATTCAAAGACTACAGGTACTATAAGTATTGCTTCTGCTCTGAATGAGATTTATGATTAACAAAATTGTTTTGCTTATTGTACAGATTTATGTAAGATTTGGTTGTTACTTTCTTTCTTTCTTATTGAAATTTCTTGACTGTTTTCCTTTAAGTACATTGAAATAAAGAAACTAGTATGGTACCAATTACCGTAGTGCTACCAATTTGTCATGATGAAACACTCTATGTCAATACATAGTTGAGGTCAGATTATGTTCAACAACCAATTAGCTAAAACAAAAATTCCTAACACTAATGCTTTTTCTTAAGGATCAAAAGAAACGTAATACATAAGGTAACTTTATAGTAAAAGGAATTGTGAGTAATAGCAACACTTTATGCATACCAAATATACTTCTGTCAAACTTTAAAGATTCAAAAGATTTTTTTTTAGTCTGTGTAAGTGTACCTGGAACACTTATAACTTCTATGTGAACCATTCTGATTTCCACTCAGACCTCTAAGGTTTCAGATATTGAAAAACAAATGAAGTTTTAAGTCATTATAGCAAAGAATCATTTCACTTTAAATACTAAGATATTCTGTATTGAAAAACATATGAACTTTAAAACCAACACAGGAAAAGGAACCTCCACACAACTCAAAACGCAAAATCATTAAAATATGGGAACTGCTACCAAGAAGATTTAAATTAGATTTTATGAAAAAGTGACATTTCCAAAGAAAAGTACTTTTTTACAATATAAAATATTTGGCTTGTTGTTTAGTTAATTTTAAAATATTCTTAAAAATCTTTCTTAAAATTACATCTTAGAAAAATAAACACAGCATTTCCTGAGAAAAAACGATAAATTTCTTAAAATGATAATACTTTAACAAAAAAAAACCTAACTAGTAATCACAGACATGGCCTAAAAAACATTTAAGTGAATTTGACGCCATTTAAGTGTAAAGATTAAAGTCGTAAATGTTTGGAAGATGGAAGAACAGGAACCAACAAGCTGAATTTAATTTCAGATATTGTCGAGAAATAATTGCGTCATTTGAGTTGCAATGAAAAGGAGTTAACCTAAGGTCGACATTTAAACAATACAAGAGATCTTTACGAGCTATTTATCGTCAGATTATGGCACCTCTATTTTGGTGAAGCAATGGCAAGAAAATGGATTGGATTATTTTTGGAATAACAATGAGTTTGAATTTTTCTGACTCTCAAGTTACTGATAAAAACGAAGAAAATGAATCAGACGCAGTTCTTAAGTTTGCCTTCTGCTGACTCACTCATTTCCGAACAGGTTTCAAATTATAACCAAATTGTCAACCCTTTTTACATAAACAATTCAATATTAGCCGAAAACAAATTTAAAGAAACAATTTTCATTAAAATAATCAATTTTCTTCGAACACGATTATTGCAATCGTGAAAAAAACGGCACATAAACATCATTAAATGGGTGCAAACAAATGTTCACGTAAAAAGTTTCATTAAAATAATGCAGTCAATGAGATAATTGTAAATTTAAAGCCCAGCTTCTATTATTATAAAATAAGTCAAGCCTCTCAAGATGTTTGCAGATCTGGTGATAATGGGGTAAAAGTGTTGATGAAAACAGATGAAGATGCAGGCATTGTTAAATGAAGTACTCAATGCTATGAAGGGAATTTTACATTCTACTTTTAAGCACCTCTTTTGAAATGAAATGGAGTTTTACGTCCTGCTTTTCTGCACCTATATGGGCTAATGAGGACAGGCAAACGGCATGCAGTGTGCAATGAGAGAAATTTTGCCAGGACAGTCAATTAGCCTACTATTATTTTTCAAGCACCTCTTTTGGGATGATGAGTTGAGGAAACACCATACAGTGTAGGCCTACAATGAGGGGAATTTTGAAGATTTGATGATAAAAAGGTAAAAGTGAATGATGAAAACAGAAGAAGATGCAGGCTTTATTTTATCAATTAGGTTACACAATGGGATAATGAATATTGTAGACACCAAAACAAGGTGTACAATGAAAGGAAGTTACACGTCAGCCCATCTTTTTTTACAAGAAATCTTGGACTACAGCAGAAGTATGGGGGATGGCACCAGAAAGCTGTAAATTAGTATCGACATCATTATCATTATCAATTACATAGCACAAACCATTAATACGAAGATTGAGTGAAGAGAAAACTGAGAGAATAGCTGGTATTAAGGTATCATTGTTACTCACTTTGTTGTTAAAACCACTCCATCAAATCAACGACAGAAAGGATTATTCGGTGCAGATTTATCCCTCTCTAATACAATAGTTCTGATTGGTTGATTTAGAAGTATTTGCTGTCAATCAATAATGGAGTGATTTACGAGATCAGTTATCCTAACTCTCATTGATCCTGACTGTAAAATAGTGCAACTGAACGTAAGATGCCAGTAATAGGGATGCTGATTGATTTTGTTGTCTTGGCCTTTCTTGTTTGATTTCAAATAAATAGGGAGTCAAATCACTCTGTTGCATAGTGGTATATGCACAGCAGACGTATAAAAATGCTGAATTGAGCACAATTAATGTTCCCTACATCTTTTAGATAACTTTTAACTAAGTCCCAAGATATGACTGGGATCCATGGACACTTGACTAAATATTTAATTATGTTTAATAAAATTCATGAATACCTCTGATAAATAAAAAAAAAGCTAGAAAACATCACTTTAATCCCTTGTTTTATCATGCAAACTATCTCATGCAAGAAAATGTCTACAAGTCAAATATGAAATCATCTTGAAACAAAGCTCAATTGAATTTCCCATAATATTGGTGACAATTACAACCACAGTAATGGACGTAAATGATGTGACAGTTGTGTGCAGTGACAATTGATATTCACTAGGGACAGGCATTTAAATTAAAAAAAGAACTATCTCTATGATATCAATAGGAACATGAGTCATTGGATAAGAGCAGCTCAAGTTTGTCATTGTCACAATAGAGATTGAATTTTTAATAAGAGCCCTCATGGGTTACTATATTGACAATTATATTATGGTTTTCAATATTTCATAGACTCTTAATTGTTTTCTCTTGGTTCATAAGTTACTCATCGGCACTTGATTCTGAATGTCATTTTCTGGGACAAGTTGCCAATGTCAAAATTTATGCCATTCTCTGGTGACTATTTACCAGTAGGGGAAGTTGTCTGAAAAACTGTACTGGGGAGGGTGTTTGGGACTTTGGTACAATTTACCAGATACAAGAGAACAGTAGGCTGAGAGTCGCAGAAGGGACAGTTGACTGAAGAACTGGTACAAGGACAGGATGGCGTGAGTACAACTTACCAGTAGAGGAAGTGGCTGAAGAACTTGTACAAGAATAGGGTGGTATGGGTACAATTTACCATTTTCGAACGTTGAACTGCTGTGTTCATGTGGGTACAATTTACATGTGGAGAAAGTCAGCTATAGAACTTTTACAAGAACAGGGTAGTAAAGGTACTATTAACCAGTAGAGAAAATTGGCTAAAGATGTGGTACAAGAACAGGCTGGTATGGGTACAATTTACCAGTAGAGGAAGTGGCTGAAGAACTGTATGAGTGGTGTGGGTACAATTTAACAGTGGCGAAAGTTGGCTTAAACACTAGAACAAGGACAGGGTGGTATGGGTACAATTTACCAGTGGAGAAAGTTGCTGAAAAACTGGCACAAAAACAGGGTGATGTGGGTACAATTTACCAACTTGGAGAGAGTTGTGGGTACAATTTACCAGTATCGGAAGTTAACAGAAGAATTACATTTATCATGTACAGGATGGTGTGGGTACAATGATGAATGAAGACAAGATCAAATCATTAGACAAGTCAGTCAAGGGTATAATTAGAGGAAAAGACTTCTTTGTTTCAAGGCTTGCCACCACCTGGGTCCATGCTGACTGGGACTGCCACTACATTAGATGTCAAGTTCTGATTAACACCTCCTAGTCTGGCATCAACCCACTCATCTTCTATTTTAATATCAGGCCCTGGGCTAGAAATTACACGCTTGAAAAACTCTCATCATAATTGTAGAAGCAAAGAGCATCTCTAGACGGATATCAATTAGCCTCATTATTATCAATTTTAATATGTTAGAATAATTACACGTGGTCTTATGTCCGCAGGTTGTCATCAAGGCCAAAAGGCTTCTCTATTCTCCAATCTTTACAGCAATTAACATATTTAATCCCTTGACTCTGCCATATTTAAACCAGATAGTCCTCCAGCTATTTTCACTTTATTTCAAATTACAAATTTTCTCATTATTTCTGAAATTTCATTTGTGAATTTCTAATAGGACCCACTAATGTTTTGTTTGATCAGAAATTTCAAACTGGAATTCAATTTAATCTTAGACTGGAATTATTTTTCTTTTAACCAAGACATTTTTTTCTACATCTCACAAGCGCTTAATCTATATTCATTCATTTGGCTATCAATAGAAAATTTGAAGGTAAACGGAATCTGCCATTTTTTGAAGTAACAAAATGAAATGAAATTTACATCCACTTTTCTGCACGAAAGTGATTGACTATGACTATGAGAGTGAGGGAAATTTTACCAAACCAGCTGCATTGTCTACTGTTTTTTAAATAAATATTTTAGTGATATGTAATGCATGTGATGTGCACATGCAAGGCCTGGGATATCAAATTAATGTCCAACTGGAAACTGTCTAATTTGTCAGTTTTATGTTAAAGACTTTTATACACCACATTGGACTTGCGACAATGAGCAACACCATGCAGTGTACAATGAGAAAACTCTTTTTTTGATTTTCCCTTGACCCTCAGTTTGGTGAGCAAATATCCAACTCATTGAGCCACTTCTGCTACCTATATATGCAGGTGCCTAACAATCTGGTGTTGGAATCCAGGGAAAGAATTCAAAACAATCTTCCTAGTAATATTTTAATATTTTGTTTTTCAGTTAGGAAGATTATTCGCCTTCCAGATAAAAATCATTAAGTTTGGAATGTAAACAAATTGAGAATGTTACTATCCAGATATCAAACTCCATTTTTTTCTTTTTTTCTCTCTAATTTCCTGAAGCAATCATTGAATCTCTCAGGTTACAGTTTTAACGTCAACAACTATCTCTAATTTAACGTGAAAAATTAATTTTCTTTTTTCTTTCTTACAAATCAATGTAATCTCTTTTAATTCCCTGGGTTTGACTAATCCCCTTAACCAGACAAAAAACACAAAAACAACGTTTAGTACCATTTATCAGCATCACAACATGGGCGTCCGAAAATCAAAAATATCCATTATCAAATTAAAATCGGAAATCCTTAGAAATTAAATTACGTTCTGGAATAATGAACAATTTTCCTGTTTTTTCCAAGATAAGCGTTTGATCTGCTTGAAGTTAGACGAACAACATGATTACGGGCGAAGATGAAAGTAACCTAAGTAACATCAACATGTAACTATCATATTATCCATGTTTCCAAGGGGATTAACTCTAAATACTACACCGACTCCAATATTAATCCAGGCTTAGCCAAAAATTACAAAATTGATCAATTGATTGAATGAATCTTTCTTAAATGATACAAGGCACATTCTCTGTTTAACATTTTTTGGAGTTTTCTCAAGATTTGAAATTGATGATTTAAATTACAGTGTTTGAGTCTTAGACAAGATGTCACGTTATATCATGTTCTTCTAAGAGTATTTTTGTCCAAAAAATCTTAAAAACAAAAGGTGAAAGGTCAATTGTCATGTTATGTGCTATAATAACCAAATTTTTTTACTAGCAAGTTCAAGTTCTGTAAGTTTTGAAACATTTTTTTCTCTGTTCGCTATGTGCATTATGACAACTAAGAACAAAATCTTTGAAGAAATAACCTAGCTATGCATCTAATATATAAAAAAATTCAGATTCTTTGTCACTCTTTTTTGAAAAAGTATCTATTTTGGATTCATGGTTTAAAATTGACATTCAATAATGATGACAGTCTTTTTCTCCCCCAGATGATCATAAATCAAAAACAGAAGGTTGTCAATGAGTCAAAAAAACTCAGAATGTCAAAAAATGATGATGTTAATCATAAATGACATAGCGTCATTATTTACTTATGACACCAGCGGTATGATGTATAGAATATGACATATGACGTTAAGTGATGTCATAAAAAACTCATTGCATCATTACAAGACAATGTTTTTATACTTTGTTTACAATAATATGTCATAATGCATTATTATTTATCTATATTGTTATATGCATCAGTTCTTGTCAAGAATTTTACACAATTTTCTGTCTATTTCTATAATATTTTTGACATCTTTGGATATAATACTTTCTGTCATTTACATTTAGAAGTTTATTAATAAATTAAGAATGTCAATTCAAAGTCAAGTGCAGCCGATGTATTTTTGTCTGTTGAAAAAGAAAAACATTATGTAATATTTTTTAACCATATACCACAGACATAATATGGTCCATATGAGGTATGTTGCAATGTCATATAAAGTTTGTCAAATGCAATCTGATTCCATGCAATGAAATGAAATAAATGGAGTTTAACATCCTGCTTTTCTGCACCTGTATGGGCTAATTGATGACGGGCAAACGGCATGCAGTGTGCAATGAGGAAATTTTGCCAGGACAGTGGCATTAGCCTACTCTTATTTTCGATTTCAAACTGTCAAGGGATCTTTAACGTGCACAGCCTGTAGCACACGTGGCCTCGGTTTATTGTCCCATCCGAACAACTAGACGCTTTTTCCATGTCAGCCCCTCCGACCTGCATCACTGACAAGGGGAAACCGGGTTGAAAAATATGAAGGTATCATCTCGACCCAAGCTAGGATTGAACCCTGGACCCTCACTGAGCCACTGCAGCTCCCTTTCATGCGATGAGACTATTTGTGGTGATGGCTGAGAACTTAAACATTGTGTGGAAGTGTTTTTATTCAACAAATTATAAAACAAAAAACAAAGCTTATAGCATGCTCATCACAGATGTTTGTTATTCCTTCAATTTCAGAATAGCTACATCAATTATTATTGTAAGGTCAAGTATTCTGGGGCCTTATTCTCGAAAACTTAACTTAGATAAAATCAAGATTTTAAGAAATACAGCAATCTGATTGGATAATAATACTTAATTTAAAACTGATTTTAGTAAATGACCAATCAGATTACCGGATCACTAAAATCATCTTAAGTTAAGTTTTCGAGAATAAGGCCCCTGGACTTACAGACATCGGAATGGTATACATACAAGTTACATGCAGCTTATATATAGTATATCAGGTAATAACACAACAAATTTGACAACTGCATACTTTTGAAGAAAAAAAACACAACAAATGTGACAACTCCATTATTTTTAACCTATAACACTAAAAATTTGACAACTACATATATATACTTTTTAACCGTTAACACACATAATTCGACAACTGCATCCTTTTTAATTTTAAAATATATAACGCATTTTCTTTTTTTATGAACTAAAAACATTTTTTATTTCATTTCACAGATAATAAAATCTAAATCATGAATTTAATAAATTCTATTTTTTTGAAAATGTGATCTTGTGATATGGCATCTGGCCTAAAGAAACGTGATATTAGGTGGAACTCATCTTATTTAGATACAAACGGTATTCAAAAATATACAATTAAGGGTGTGTATTACACGTTATTGGCATGATCTCTTTTCATATCTATGATAAACCATGTAGACAAATTGAATTCTTCACTACTCAAGGTATGGCTGGCATTGATATATGTTCCTTGGAAATATTCATCAATAATAAATAAACATGCCAATCCCAGCTTCAATTATGCAATTTATCTACACTCAATCTTATGTTATTTATTTATATATGCACATATTTTAATTTATTTACATAATTTCTTTAAATAATAATTAATTACATAAAATAATAACTCTTTAAATTCATTATTTTATACCCTGGATTTTTAACTGGTTTTCTCAAATGTTCCCAAAAATGCACAAGTCACCTGAAATGTCCGACTAAGGCATTGAAAACATGCAATTTTTGTTTTAATACAAACTTAAATTGTGGTTTTTGGGGCACACTGGTGTTTCAAAATAATACAAAATATAACATATTTTTTCAGACCTATAGATCAGTTTGTGTACCCTGGAGAATGTCTAAATGTCCCTAGTCTGACCGACATGTCCCCAAGTTGAAAACCCAGGCTTAATACTGTGGCTATATCTTTAATTTCAATTAAAAAGTGGTATGTTCAATTTACAATGTATTTGTCCCAAGACCACTCATTTTGGTGTATTGACAGTATTCTGACCATTGAAAAAATAGAGTTTAAATTTATTATTATATATACAAGAAGACACAAAGTTTTACTGAGTACCATTGATGGATAAAACTAGTTGCACTCTTCAACAAATATCATGACAATATTTTTATACAGGAAAATTCAATATATTGATAACGCAAAACAATGCTGATATTGTTTTTAATTCCGTGGAATCATTGATTAGCCATCGCCGCATCGCTAATAATATAACACCGTATTATTTTAGGTGTACGTTTCACAGGTTGGCAAAATATTCATCAACAAAAGCCATATTTGTTAAACCCGTTATATTTTCTTATGTCAATACCCAATCAAAAATGTATTTGTACCGTAATGTCAATAAACTTTGATTGGTCGATTAGGGGACCCAGAAATATCGGGCATTATAAATAGTAGGCCAACGCTAATGATGTTTGGTTTGCACTCGGTTGTCGAATGCCCCCAGACATGTCTTATTGTATTTCAACAGCAGGAGACTGTACACAGTTCTTTGATGTATTTGAAGGACGACAACACACACAAATTAGAAATAGATGTATTTTGGTCATCAATTTGCTAAGATAGTACTCAATGCAGTACGACACACTTGTGAACAAATCAAAGAAACTGGAGTGGTCTATTCCACATTTCTTTAGCCTACGGATATTTTTCAACAAAATTCTGAACAAGATTTAGTAATTGTACAAACTTGGTAATGATAGAGTGTTGGAGAAAATATTCCTACTTTATAATTTGTCACATTTAGAAGTGGGCAAATAAAAATTTAACATTAAAGATAACATCCCAGATAGAAAAATTACATATTCAAAAATTTTACAAAAAAAACAACTCAAATTTTGATGGCTATAATATATGTGTTTTGAAAAAGTAGAGAAAAAAACAACAATTCACACAACTTCTCCTCTTATAGTGGATGTCACAATATAGGACAGATGTACAATTTTGAGAACCTGTACCGGTATGTCAAAAGATGCAAGCAATCGCAACATCAAGAAGAACCTAGCCAATGACTGTTTAAAATCTGATACCGGTACTTGTTTAAAAAGCACATCTTTTTTACATACTCTTGATCGGAAACATTAATTCACTGGGGGACTAACTTTATTATTATTAAGAATATTGATGACCATTTTATGCCATTAAAGGGATAAGTTCACTAACTATTCGACCAAAAATATTTTGGTCTCAGAATCTGGAATGTTTTAGCTTATCTAATCTGTAATATTGCACAACTCTCCTATGAAATTTAAGCCTTTAAAAACACATGTACCCATAAATATCAGCGTTTGAAAGTCAAAATTACGACTCGCCGTTTAGTGACTATGCGTTATATAGAAAACACGTAATACAGAAAATGAAGGATAAATGTTAAGGTAAGGATATAATTGAAGGAATTATATGATTTTCGTGCATAAGTAGTACTTCTGAAGGCTAGCATAATATATTCAAGGCCCAAATCGACCCTAAAAAATGCTAAAAAAACATTCCCCTTTAAATTGAGTATTTCAACTTTAAATTCATATGGTTTCTATAACACTGGTGGTATTTGCATATGTTAATTTTAATTTTCATAGAGAAATATCCAGTATAAATAAGAAAGCTCAAAAGGGTGGTACAAATCTTTGTCATAGAAAGATTTAACAAAACTTCTGTAAATTTTTTAAACATGTAATTTTCTTAATTGCACTAGAATAAATAAACTTTTTAAAAAACTACATGCTCAGTCAATTTACTCTGCACAGATGACAAATATGTTTTATTTTCTTTAAAAATGTGTTTTGATTGAAGCAAATAAGTATGCTTAAAGGGATGGTAAAGTGGTTTTCTAAACTTTGTATGTGTATCAGGGACACTGATAGCATAAATTCCATTCCAATTTCCATTTCGACATCTGTGGTTCTTGCAATTGCATTAAAACTAACGGGTTTTATAACATCAATGACAGTGATCTGCATTAGATATCATTAGTAGTTTAGGTAGATCATTGTCAGTGACGTCATAACACACGTTACTTTTTTAGTGTTTAGTGAGTGTAGAAATTCTTTAGTCAAATTACCAATTTTCTAACATTCTTATAATACCCAATTTCTATCAAATTAATATACTTTTCATTACTATCAAAGATATTTTTTGCCTTAAAAATAAACACAAACCTTATATCGATATCAGTTTTTCAGGTAACCCAAAAATTTATAAATTTCTGGTCCTTGTAACTAAGAAACCAATAATTATTAACAAAAAAGTCACAAAATACACCAAGACATTAATGGAAACTACAGCTGAATCAACATCCCTGCATTGCACTTTGACCTCTCAATTATACTAAACCCTAAATGCACTTAAAAAAATGCATGAATCAGGAAATGAGAACCTCTAAAAATGAACTCTGAGTAGGTGTCAGTGAAAAAAAAAACATTACCAGACAGCACTAAATATAAACCATATTTTATTATTATTATTCATTTTTGACATACATAGAAATGATAACCGGTCATTAAGTGGCATGTGTTCAGTTAAAATCCATTAAGAAATTCTGGAAGCTAAAAGCAATGGTTGTTGACTTGTTGCACGGAATTTCAGGGGGGAGAGTGTCACTCATTATCTTGAGTTCTAACATGTGTATGATATTAAAATGTCAATTTCTGTGGGCAGAAAAAAAATGTCAGATCATAAATCTTTACAGTGGTGCCGATATTTTTTGCCTGTTGGTTTACTCAATTAAGTTGGACAAAAAAAACAACCTGTGTTAGACTCCAGACCACCCTTGATTCCGTACTATAAACCTCTATAAATCTCCTTTCTCTTATCAATTTCTCTAGAGAGGAAGAAAAACGACGTCTGCAAATACTATTGATAATCTCCAACTCTTGACACCGCATCCCATAATTCCATGTATTTATTAGAAAAAACTTTCAAACTTTCAGACTGTTTTTATCTCCTAAGCTAGAGATCACACCAAAAGTTATTTATCAAAAATTTGAAAAGGCATAAAAAGTGGAGTTATGTTTATTCAATATTTCAACAGAAATGAAATAAGATGGTGATAAGAGAATGAAATATGGAATTTGTTTTAGTCTGATAGTCTGATTAATTCAAGATGGCTGGATAATAGTTGTCCTCTTATCTTCGAAGAAACAAAATGGCCTTGACTTGTTTATATCTTGAACTGTGTCTCAAGCCTAAAACTACAGATAAGCAGAATCCTACTGAAATGCCTTGTGCTCAATTTGAGAGAAGATGAATTTCAGCACATATATAAATTTGAGAGTTTGGATGGTATTGAAAGTACTTGATGCTCATCCTTCTAATGCACCAAATGTCACTTCTGGAACATGTTTTATTTCTTAAAATAGAAATCATAGCTAAGGAATCATAACACAAGATTTCAATCATAACACAGAAAACAATTTCCAAAGACAAGACCCTTTTGCTGACAAAACTGAAGTTTCACAGAACCACAAACTCCAATTAAAAGTTCACCCTTTCAAAAAGCACTACATAAAAATTCAGGTCAACTAAAATTAAAACAATACTTTTCACAAGGCAGGTCTTTTAAACTATAGACCACCATGAAAGAAAGAATGAATGAAAAAAGAAAACTATTATAAGAAGGTGTAACATTAATATAAAAGGGGTCAACACGGTGCCATTAATGGGGTTAAAATCAAAGAGTTGTAGTTCTTTTAAATTAAAGGCTGATGATAAATTAGTGTTAACAATATTTCACAGTGCTTATATTTTCCATCAACAAATATTAAGGATTATAATTTTAAATTTAAGCTAATCTGATAAAGATCTAGTATTTGGTATAATTCTAAAATTGTTTGTATTTCCATATTCCTGTTACTTTCTTTATTTCCAAAAAATCTGACAATTCTGTTAGTCCAAAGATTTCATTGAAATTGGGATCCACTACAAATTTTTATCTGGTGAAGTATGGTTAGGTTTAGTTTGTCATCTGGACATATCTTCTGGAGAGTTGTCAGCAAAATTTGTGATTGAGGATTCTAATCTAGGTCAGGGTCATATATGCCAGTCACCAAGTTGCATGATGTAAATGGGTGCAAATAATGTGGAAATTTATTAATGTAAAATAAAATGATTTTTTTAAAAAAGCAAACCTTTATCAACTTTTTACACAAAGAGATAATTATATATCACCAAACTTCATACAATCAGGGTGGCACTAAAACCTAAGATGATCTCTTTGTTTCTAAATGTTATAAAAACCTACAACTGCAATTTGACCCTTTTCACAAACTTATGGAGAAAAATACCATTTCTGTCATTTGCTCTTTCACTACATCGCTCTACATTTTAACTCTAAAACAAATCACATCTGCTTTTGATTGAGTATATTTTTATTTTCGAAAAAATACCAAAGACAAGTTAAACATACTATTATATGTCTACACATAATCTAAATACACCTTTCAAAATAATGTTAACCCAATCATTTTTACACCTGTACACCCTTTTTTCACCATTTCTTGACATTTTCCATCCCTAATATCAGCAAGATACAAGAAAAAACATGAAAATGTTCTAAATGTCATATTATGATAAGTTAATTCTGTTCTGGAATACATATTATTATTACAGTTGCATCTGAGTTGAATCATATTATGATAACCTCAAACAACCAAATCCTCTAATTTCACATCCAGCACACATTGTCTTCATTTTGAAGAATTTTGTACAAAAATAAAAGTGCACTTCCATGATATTGGGGTTGCATTGTGCTCTCAGGATGATGGTCAGCATAAAAAATGGATTGCATATTGTACTGGGGCCAAATTCTCGAAAACTTAACTTAGATAAAATTAAGATTTTTAGAAATACAGCAATCTGATTGGATAATAATACTTAATTTAAAACTGATTTTAGTACCTAACCAATCAGATTACCGGATCACTAAAATCACCTTAAGTTAAGTTTTCGAGAATAAGGCCCCAGATAACTAGGTTTAGCAAAATATTGAAAAGCTTCAAGGATCACATTCACCATCCATTCGACCAATCATACCCAAGTTTCAGAAAAGAATTTTGTTCCAGCTTGCCGTCAAATTTGAGCCTTATATATCGATGTGTATTCTAATAATCCATTTTTGAAAGTCAAATATATGACACTGCCATAATATATTTAAATCATATTACATTCATTAAAAAGTATAAGTGAAATTTCTATTTTGAGGTATTTTTTAAGGATACCATTTATACAATTTGACAACATTTAAATGTGCCAATGAGCCATTGGATAAGCTCAGACCAAAGAAAGCTGAATTGTTAGCGCTATTTACTGATAAACCTTTGAATTTTTATTAAAAAAAAGTATGCATTATATTAGGAAATATACAGTAATATTCTGTAAAATTAAAAATCTGTTTTAAAAAACATCTATTCCAACAAAATCAATTTAAATAAAATACAAAAAATTGACATTCAAATCTATAAGTATTAAAATGTCAAGTAATATTTTACTCCTGTACTCCTATGAGATGTCAGATGTCAACATTCATGTACCATAAATATAATGTTGAATAAGACATAAAAATGTCAATCAATATAATATGCATTTATTACACCTATTTCTTTCACCGTGTGGAATACAAATTAGTTATTGGGGTAAAAAATATAAGAAATTAAGACATTTTTATTTAGGAATTTTTAAAATGTGGAAAGCTGTTCTAACACCTGCATATCAGATGCAATAATCAAAGAAAAACATGCACAATATTTGAAGATCATATTTCTATATAGCTAGGAAAGATGGTGAGCACATTTTTATTGACATACTTTGTTTTGGTGATATAGTAGTCCGAAACTTGATGACTCTATTCCCAGCCTTTGATAGATATTAGGACAGATATGGCTGGAGGAGAGTCACAAAAACTTAAGATTTTCCACACCTTGCACATGTAGCCTTTTAATGGCGAGCCACAGATTTTATTTCTTGGAACTTTGATGGACTCACATACATGGCCTGTATGTCTTAGGGGGATAACGATGGTATGACTATGACCCATCTTTCCAAATACATCAAAGTTTTGTGGATTCGAGGTACATAAATACGTTTAAAACACCCACATCCGCATATGTGCGGAAAATCGCAAGTTTTTGAGGCCTATAGTTTTTCTAAATCTCTCCCAGCCATATCTGTTCAAATAGCTATCAGAGGCTGGGGAAAGAGTCAGCAAGTTTTTGACTTAGTGATATAGCTACTATCTGCTTGAGAAAAATACAGTATCAAAATGCTTTGGTGATTTAGATATTGCAAACTAACTTTACAACATTATCTGGGGTTCAATGAAATAGATGCATGCATGCTTATATACCAGTTGAATCAATCCAATTTTAAGTTGAAATCATGTCTTTGGATTTCAATGTGACATTTCTCTGTCAGTGATACATGTCCAAAGGGGATAGGATAGAAAAAGGGTCAGAATCTCTAAAGATCCAAATGCTTTTATAAATGAAATAGAGGGGCCAAATAGAGCTTAGCGAAGCGACCAGAGCATTTAATTGGGCAGTGTGGGGCCATTGCAGGCCAAATTGCAGGTCACCATTTGAAAAAGCCTGCTCTGGAAGCTAAAGGTTGTGTATGTTAAATATACCTGACAATATTGGAAATACAAATACAAAAGGCTATAAATGTAGCTGTCCTAGAAAAATTTCCCTTATTACACACTGCATGCCTGTCTTCATTAGCTAATACTAAATAGTTAATACTTTTGGAATACAAGCTTCATAAGCAACATCACTTCAACACCACAAAGACTGGGCTCAAATCCATTCTTATTGCATGTGTCATGGGTATGAAATCCTCATCTTTCCCCCTATACTCAAAACAATCCTAGGATGTCCTAGAAACAGTCTTAAAAGTTAGGACCTTATCATATCCTATTCTCAAAACAAAATCCTAAGCTATAAGACAGAAATCTAGGGGAGATGTCCCAAACGTATCCTAGCTTTGGAAAATGACTTTACAGAAACATACTAACATGCATCAGATAGATAATCACACCAAATTTAAGACAATTTATCATCTTAAATTTAGGATGTTCCTAAACCTGTCCTAGTTCCTAAGATCGATCCTAGCTAGGACAGTTTACAAGAATAACAGGGCCAGGACAGTTATTTTATGTGTTTACTCAAAACCAAAATTTAAGTAAATGTAATGTAAGAGTACAGTAACTATTGTTAAAGATAAGACAAAAGATAAAAACATAAGAGAAAAGATAAGAAAATAAACTCTGTAAGATAAAGATAGTATTTTGAACAATCAAGAATTTCTTACATGAACTTATCACCTGTTTCATTCACACTTTCATCTATATTCTTATCTTAGTTTTTAATGTATGGGAATTCCTGCAATTGTTCCTACTTATGTCTTTGAATTTAAAAAGGGGTGCTTCTTTAATCTTTATGAAATTTGGCAGATGCTTCATTCAAATTCAAATGAACAGTCAAATTCAATTTTTTTTTTTAGTCGCTGCAATTTTTTTTACAAATGATAAAAATGCAGTTCAAGATAACTTCCTTCAAAAAGTAATCAACACAAGAAAATTTCTATTGCACTTCAGCAATGGATTCCCTTCTCCAAAAGTTTGTCGTGTATGTTTTTGTTGATTTTTTGTAGACAAATTAATTAGTTTTAGTTCGTTTGCATCAACTATCAAATATTAATAACACATCGTGGACTCAATACTGAACATCATATATTGTGGCGCCAGGCAGGGTATGTTTACTCTTCTAGACACCTGATACCACTTTTTATTATGATATACTTACTCATGTATGATTGATATAATTCCTCATGTGAAAAGTTCATAAGCTGTTACCTATGTTTTGTCAAAATGTCTTTTTGTATTTCGAGTTTCGATTTGCGATTATGATCGTTAGTGCTTGGTTTCTTTAAATAGAAGAATTTGCAAAGATCACAAACAACCCTTGGAATTTTTTTTTTTTTTTTGCACATAAATTTATAACTGTCAAAAATAAATGAAAATGTATAAAATAATATCTGAGAACATTTCAAGTATTTATCTTGGCCTTGTCTAGTACAGTTTACCATAAATCATGATAGCTAGCCGCGTTCTGGTGCCAAAATCCATAAAACTATGAAGTTATCAACATTAACTGCAATGTTATATCTTGTGCAATGGCTGACTTGTTTCTCGGATACACATGTCAAAAAAGTTATCATAAGACAATAAATTGACTGAGTCAATCAGTATTAATAGGTTTTACGTGGCATGGTAGAATCACAATGTCTGATACTGGCCTACAGAATAAATGGTAAGGGGAAAAGATTCAGCTGTAAATTACTGATAAAAGATGAACCAGCACCACTAGCCATCTTCCCAATACCAGAGTTTTTTTTGTTGCCATTTTCAGTTTAATCTTTTGACAATTGTTTTAGGAAAGTTTTAGTGGAATTGCCTTATAATTTCAACTTATGTAAAAACAGTTCAACAGAAAAGTGTGGCAAGATTGGTTTCCGCTTATACTGCAAAGAAAGATCCTTTCTCAAACTGGTTGCATTTTGTAAATGCAAACACTTCGTCACAGACTGAACTGGACCAATGAAAAACACTTCATCCCAGACAAGCCTGAAAAAATGGCAGCCTTGTATTTTCACCATGGGTCTATTGTGATATATTATATTATTTCAGCAAGTATGGATCTAAATTCTGGGAAGACTACCCTGTTTCTGCAGATTATCTAGGAGCAGATAAATAGGGTGTAAAACACCATTTCATTCAAAATCGAAACAAACAGGTCGTTTTTAGCCTTGAAGTATAAAGTGGTATTTTTTTACATAAATAATTATCAATGTTCAAACTTTAACTAATCCAAATATGAATAGTATGGAACCATAATGGAACTATTCCTGGAACTGTGGAAGAAAATTCTCCTGACAGAGTGAAGATGATGGGATAAGAAGATTTTCGTCTTCAGACACTCATTTTTCACTGGTAATAAATCATTCCCGCTTTTTAAAAAACTCTTGTCATGAATATTAGTTTAAGAGATGCTAGTCGATTCCTGGTAAAATACTGCAGAAAAACTGGCACTGGAGAAAAGTGCTGGATCAATATTTGTCTTAACAAGTATCATTAATCATTTTGCTAATTAATAATCTGTCAAAAACCTTTTAAAACTGACCTTCAATAAGGAGAAATATTTGTTTAAAAGAACAGTTCTGCAGGAAATGAAATGAATCTAATGGGTTAATTAAGGAACACCATGCAGTGAACAATGAGTAAAATTTTGTAAAAACAGCAGGGATATCTTCATTTAAAATGTCATAAACTGTGAACTTAAGAAATATAAAGGGTACAAGGTTTTCTGAATTCATATCTGTATATGAGAAATTTGCAGTCTTATTCTCAGTCATCTGTGGTTTTTGCAATTCCACTAAAACTAATAAGTCATTTTTGCAGTTTTAATAGCAGTTCTAACTGTATTATTAGCAGCTTTTGCAAGGTGATGTGAGAAAGCACTTAGTTTAAGAATTGCAAAATAACAACATACATGAAACACTCAAAACTTAAAACTAGAATGGCCAAAATCAATGCACATATCATAGAAATAGACTAATACAAATACACATTCAATAAAGCTCTTGGATTTCACAATTATATGGGAATGTTCAACATTTTCGAGGATCGGTTTGGGCCTTGAATATATGTAAATAGCCTTCAGATTTACTGGAACTGCCCAAACATCGCACAATCCTTCTATTAAGTTTAAAACATTATTAGGGATTAGATTAGCTAAAAAATTCCAGGTTCTGATATATAAAGTTTTTTGCGTGAACGGTTGGTGAACATATCCCTTTATGCAAAATAATTGGCCAGCAACCACTGGTATTGAGTGGTCCCAAGAATGTTCAGTATTTTTTTTCTCATTTATAATGATGCCATCAATAATGTATTTATTAATTTTCATAAAGCATAGTATAAATATTATCTAGGTATATTATATCATCAATTTATAATGTACCCTACTAAAGATGAAAATGATATAATGATATGAATACTATCTCAAGCCTTATATCACCTTTTTATCTTTGACCAATTGTTTTAATATATCAAGAGCCATTAAGTGTTTATGTGGGCGCATAAAAACTAAAAATACTTTGAGCAGGCCTTCTCAAATAATTTTTGTAAAGGGCCAAATGCATTTTATGAAAAAAAGATAAGGGCCAAATAGAACTTACATAGCATAGCGAACAGAGTATTTTAGTGGAAGAGGTCACTGTTAAGGGCGAGGGGCCAAACCCAAAGGCCCTGGAGGCCGCCATTTGAGAAGGCCTGACTAAGCTGATTTAAACAATAAGATCTTATGCAGATACAAAATCATCTAGGTTTGGAAATCAATCTAGTTATAGAAATGGGAAGTGAATATTACAAAATTGAAAATCATATCTGCTGAATTGGAAATAAAGAGGGATTCAGTACTCCTTTTCTGCCTTCCATTGGGCACATACCATCCAGATATTAAGCAGTGTGCATAGAAGGAAATTATGGCCAGGACAGCATCCATAGCCTTTGTTTTTGTGCTTATGTATGAAGTATTTGTTCCATCTTTGGCCGTTGTGATATTCAAATCCTTCCCAGCACAAAAATTTAATTCTTTGTATATTCTTTGCATTTCCTATTAAAGTACCATAGTAATTTCTTCCACTATCAATTTTGAACTGTGAAGTCAAAGAAACAAAGTGAATTGGTTACTTTAATATTTTAACAGATTTTCTTCTTGCATTTTGGCAAATTTGTTTTTTCAGGCATGAATTAATCTTGTTGCACCTCATGATTTTAACCTGTATAGAAGTGGCGGGTGTCAAGCGCAAAACAGACTGTGCTTACTCTTTTTGAAACACCTGATGGTACTTCTCGTACGGGAAGTCCACTACTGTATGATTATTGCACCCGATTTTGTCATGCTCTGGAGGAGATTTTAGATTAACGGAATTGTTTTGCTTGTACAGATTTTTATTATTCCATCTAAAAATACATTTTAAAATTAGAAAATTCCACAATTCCAGAAGGGATATTAAACGATGATTATCGAGCCAAGTTCATCGAGTATAATCATTGTTTTAGTCTATAGGACAAGCCATCAGAAATCAATCTGACAAAGTGCTCCAACTTTACCATAGTTTTATATCACTGTATTTAAAATAATGTAAAATAGTTTATCAATATTTCAGAGAGGTTGAAATGGGTTTTATAAATCAAGGTCATTGAGTAAAAGATACATTTTTTTTCAAAAAATAAAATTGAATGAAATGAGCTTTTATCATATATCCAAAGAGTGACAATTTAAACAATTAAGAATCATGCAGGAAATTAGAAAAACAATAACTGCAGTAACTGTGATTCTATTGAACAAAAAAGCCTGCTTTAAGCTAGCTTTCGTGTGTTTCAGAAACACTGTTTCTACTGGGCAATTGCTGAACTATTACGATTCATGTGTTCGGCAATTTATCGTGGGCCATTTACTCAGTGGAAACACAAAAGCTGGCTTTTTTTTCTTGTTCGGCAATAGGGGTCGTGTTTTTATCGTTAACTAGATAAAGTCGTTCGGGAACCAGTAAATCTCAGTGTAAACGCAACGTGTTCGGCAATAAAGCTAGCTCTAGGCTAGCTTAGAGCTAACTTTCCTTCACAATTCTCAGTGGAAACGCAGTTATTCTGACAACATACCACAAAACAGATTAATTGACAGAAAAAAAAATACTGTACACAGATATACGATTGGTCAACACAAAACATATTATTTTTCAATACTCATTTTCACTACAAATATAGATTTATATAGATAATTTATATGACTTACCTCACCATTAGGTACAGGATGAATATAACCTCTTGATAAAAATATATTATATAATGTCTCGATAGCCTGAAATTTGAAAAAGACAATATAAATTAGTATAAAAAAGCTCAATTTCAGAATAAAACGCTGATGTACGGTTCATCTGCACGTAAAAAATTGAGGGGGTTCAAAAGGAGATTTGTTGCATTTTATATGTTCCTGTAATGACTTCTATTTGCAACATTCTGACTGCAATTCTCATGCCGCTGGTTCCTGATTTTCCAAGAGAACTGAACTTTTAAATAGTCAAATAGTATATTGTCACGTCATAATCGGAAAGTTTTTCTGGATTTTCAGAAACAGCAGGTGAGAACATATCATGGAGAATCAGATTAGAAATCTTCATGGCATATAGCAGCATTAAGTTTCCCTGTTGCATTAAATATATAAGCTAGAAAAACCAATGGGTATATAGAAATTTTTAGTACGAGTTTATAGAATTTTCAGACCTTTCAGACCGATATATTCAGATACCAGTATTACACAAGGGCAATAAGAATTGTTAAATTAATTAACTATATCAGTAAATATTCATAAGTTTCTCCTTGAAAGCTTAATTGAAATGTAAAATTATTCAGAATTTTATCATCACTTAGCACATTACTTATCTAGATTTATCTCCCTTTAAAAATAAAATGACATCATGTAGAACAGTAAATTATGTGTAAAGTGTAAAGAGGTTAGAAGGTGGTTATAATTAACATGAGTTTATCTATATTATAAAATGCTTCATGTATTTTAATAACAGTAATTACTAGCGTTATATACTTAGTATATTAACATAGCATAAACAACAACATACACTTAAGTATATAGCATACTTGTACTTAGTATATTAATGGGAGAGTGTGCTACCTTCATAAAAACAGGAATTATTGTCCAGTCCAGTCTCCAGTGGCCGATAACTTATTAATTTATATGAGCACTATTAACTGAATATTTTTTTTACATTATGTCTATAGTGGGAGTAAATCTTGTTTTATTAACTTCTTTTGCTTATAACTTTTTCAAATAGGCAGTTTATTTTACATAGGTCAGAATTGGGGCCAATTACACTAAGCAGCATGGTCTTGTCTCCATTCAGCCCATGGCGACAAACATAAATACAAAAAAATCAAAAAAAATCGCAGTAATGAAAATCATTTTCTTTTAAAAAAGGTTATTTTTGCCCTTCAAATTGAAAATTCCTTGTTTAAAAAAAAAAATCAAAACAGCAAAAAATCGTGTTTATATGAATGAGATAAATTAAATTGCGTATAAATTAATCCTTCTCGACTGACAAGGACAGCATGTATGTCATTTAACCAATTAAAAACCAGGATTCAATTCCAGTTATCTAAACATTTCAATTAAAGAACATTTATAACAAATACGTTAATTGAGGTATAAAAAGAATATGTTTATTGGAACAGTTGTCCAAGAGTAAATGATCTCCAGGCATCAAATAACCAGGAATATTTACACAGGAATCAAACTTACAATTTAATTAGCCGCAAGAATTTGCCACCTAAATTGTTCTTATTTTTTCTCTATGAGAAGTAAATTGCTTGTTCATGTCTAAAAGAGATTTATGAACTGGTAGTGATTTTTTTCATTGACATAGGAAGCAAAGGTTAGCGCATGTTAGAAACTTCTACCTCCCACTGATAGAACCTCAAATAGAAAATGTTGATTACACCATCTGCCAAACCTCGCTGTCAATCACTCTAACTAGCTATGCAGAAAAAGCTGAAAAGTGATGAAAAAGATTGAAGAACTGGGCGTCTCTGAGTGCCTTATCAATTTTCTGTGTAAGTAATTCAATGTGAAGTATTTTGAAAACAGTTGTTTTCTCCATCAGTAGCCCTATCTTTTATCATCTGTCATTCAACAGACTATCTGTTCTAGTACTTTATATATAATCAGTGAAGCCAAGAAAACATGGTTAAAACTACAGTAGGTCGCCAATATATTTCTTGATAAAATATACTAGTGCAGGCCTTCTTAATTAATTTAGTAAAGGGCCAAATTCATTTTATGAAAAAAATATAAGGGTCAAATAGAGCTTAGCCAGCATAGCGAGCATAGCGTTTTCACTCTTGAGGGGCCATTCTCAAGGGCGTCTCATTTCGTATTTGGCCTGCAGGGCGCAATTTGAGAAGTAAGTATGTACATATCAACAAAATTCTGACTGCAGTTATAGTTTTAAAGTATAATTTGCATCATATTTGTACATTTTCAGAAAAGGATTGTTAAGGGTATTGATTGGGCTAGCGTTCGAGAAAAAAAACACGAGATGGAAGTTTTGCGAATTACTTATTATTTTTGGGCTCAGATTGTAGATAATTATTATTACTTTATTTGTAAACTATATAGAATGAAAAAAAAACGAAAAGAAATTAGGTATTTCGTTAGTTTTTGCTAAAAAATAAGGAAAAAGTAGCAAAATGTGTCCCGGTTGATACAAGATTTCTCAGCCATTTTTTGTTGGAAAATTACGATCTTGGTCTTGATTGAAAGCTTATCCAATAAGGATGAAACGTACAGAGAGTTTTTTCGAAAATTCTAATTAGTTTAGCCCCTGAAAAATGTTTGCCGTACCTACGTTTAAATTTTCGTAAATTTTCGTATTTCCATGGTAACCACCAAAATAATAATTTTTTTTGGAAAATCGCTCTGTACGTTTCTCGGCAATGTAATTGTCTACATTTATGCCAAGTTTGATGTAGATTGATCCATTCACATTTTTTTAAACTTGTATCAAAGGTTTGAAATGTCCAATTTTTATGACATGTTTGAAAGGGCTGTCAACTCATTAAAAAAAATCTGATTGACATGAAATCAACCTTAAACTATCGAGAAGGACCCCAAATCATCAACAAATGCACAACAAGTCTCAAGAAATCATTATTTCATATACTTATTCCATTTTTTCATAGCGTCAAATAGCCCAATTAAAACCCTTAAGAGGTTTTCTAACTTATAAATTATCAACTTTAATTTAGCCATAGCCTAACTTTAATAATTTTTTTTCTATAAGACTTTAAAGTTTGTTAAAGACTCTTAAATATCGTTTGCAAATTTTGTTTCGGTGACATAAAATGCTTATTTAGTGGCATTGCAAGAACATGAAACATGAAATGATTAAAAATTGTCATAAGTTAGGAATTAATCATTGCAAAATGCTGAACTTACGACAATTAGTTTACAGTAAGATCTGTTTGAGAAACGGGCTATAAATGATGTCTGAATGAAAATCTGTGTTGCAGCAACACATCAAAAGTTAAAAATCTCTTAAAAAGTATCAAAACAGTAACTGAATTAAATATCTATAAAATAAGTAACATTCTAAATTAAATCTTCATCATATTTAAACAAGAATTGAGTAGATCTCCCAGGTCAAATTGAGGCTATTTTTAAATCTACAAGTAAATTGACACAACTTGTCTAGTAATGATACAACACTTAGTTGACAATATCCAGTCTTACGCCTTTTTCTTTGACCCAATCACGCTTGTCACAACTTTAGGTAGCAGCAATGAGTTGTTTGATCTGTCGTTCTTTAGCGTTCTCTTCTACATACAGACTGGGGTCACGTTTGTCAACACGACAGGTTAACCCTAAAAACATACCACAAAAACTAGAGCTCGGAATATAAAGGAGATGCCTGTTACATTAGTTGCTTGTATCTATAGTGGTCTTGAGTAAATTTGAAATCATTCATCGATGGAGATAGGAAGAAAAATGTTTGTGGTTGTTTACTCGGGTTGACAAATAAACAAAAAAATGTTAAAACATTGAGAACAGGTTTGCAAGAGAGACTAGAAACACAAACAACTTGTGAACACAATAACAACAATGTCAGTCAATAACCTATTTATTTTCTAGCATCACCAAAACTTCAGGGCTTTTATTTTTTGGGAGATTTTGCCCTAGATTCTGTCTATCTGACTTCTGTATATTAGTATCTCAAACCTCTGTTACTTTTGTTTATCAGGAACTCAGACTTCTGTACATCAATAATCAATCTGCTGTTTATCAGGAACTCAAACTTCTGTACATCAATAATCAAGCTGCTGTTTATCAGTAATTAAGACTTCTATACATCAAAAACAAAAGCTGCTTTTTATCAGTAACTCAGACTTCTGTACATCAAAAACTCAAGCTGCTGTTTATCAATAACTCAGATTGTAAACATCAAAAACTCAAACTGCTGATTATCAGTAACCAAGACTTCTGTACATCAAAAACTCAAACTGCTGATTATCAGTGACCAAGACTTCTGTACATCAAAACTCAAACTGCTGATTATCAGTAACCAAGACTTCTGTACATCAAAAACTCAAACTGCTGATTATCAGTAACCAAGACTTCTGTACATCAAAACTCAAACTGCTGATTATCAGTAACCAAGACTTATGTACATCAAAAACTCAAGCTGCTGTTTATCAGTAACCAAGACTTCTGTTCATCAAAAACTCAAGCTGCTGCTTATCAGTAACCAAGACTTCTGTTCATAAAAAACTCAAGCTGCTGTTTATCAGTAACCAAGACTTCTGTACATAAAAAAACTCAAGCTGCTGTTTATCAGTAACTCAGACTTCTGTACATCGAAAAATGAAACTGCTGTTTATCAGTAACCAAGACTTCTGTACATCAAAAACTCAAGCTGCTGTTTATCAGTAACTCACACTTCTGTACATCAAAAACTCAAGCTGCTGTTTATCAGTAACTCACACTTCTGAACATCAAAAACACTAGGTTGGTGTTTATCAAACTTCAGTACATCAAAAACTGCTTTTTACCTCAAGACTTTTATCAATAAAAAAATAAAGCTGCTGTTTATCAGTAACTCAGATTTCTGTACATCAAAAACTCAAGCTGCTGTTTATCAGTAATTCAGACTTCTGTTCATCAAAAACTCAAGCTGCTGTTTATCAGTAATTTTGACTTCTGTACATCAAAAACTCAAGCTTCTGTTTATCATTAATTTTGACTTCTGTACATCAAAAACTCATGCCACTGTTTATCAATAACTCAGGCTTCTGTACATAAAAAACTAAATTTGCGGTTTATCAGTATCTCAGTTTTCTGTACATAAAAAATCAAGCGGCTGTTTATCAGTAACTCAGATTTCTGTACATCAAAAACTCAAGCTGCTGTTTATCAGTAACTCAGACTTCTGTACATCAAAAACTCAAGCTTCTGTTTATCAGTAATTCAGACTTCTGTACATCAAAAACTCAAGCTTCTGTTTATCAGTAATTTTGACTTCTGTACATCAAAAACTCAAGCTTCTGTTTATCAGTAATTCAGACTTCTGTTCATAAAAAACTCAAGCTGCTGTTTATCAGTAACCAAGACTTCTGTACATCAAAAACTCAAGCTTCTGTTTATCAGTAATTTTGACTTCTGTACATCAAAAACTCATGCCGCTGTTTATCAATAACTCAGGCTTCTATACATCAAAAACTCAAGCTGCTGTTTATCAGTAATTTTGACTTCTGTACATCAAAAACTCAAGCTTCTGTTTATCAGTAATTTTGACTTCTGTACATCAAAAACTCATGCCGCTGTTTATCAATAACTCAGGCTTCTATACATCAAAAACTCAAGCTGCTGTTTATCAGTAATTTTGACTTCTGTACATCAAAAACTCAAGCTTCTGTTTATCAGTAATTTTGACTTCTGTACATCAAAAACTCATGCCGCTGTTTATCAATAACTCAGGCTTCTATACATCAAAAACTCAAGTTGCGGTTTATCAGTATCTCAGTTTTCTGTACATAAAAAATCAAGCGGCTGTTTATCAGTAACTCAGACTTCTGTACAGTAAAAGCTAAAGCTGCTGTTTATCAGTAACTCAGACTTCTGTACATCAAAAACTCAAGCGGCTGTTTATCAGTAACTCAGACTTCAGTACATCAAAAACTCAAGCGGCTGTTTATCAGTAACTCAGACTTCTGTAAATCAAAAAATCAAGCTGTTGTTAATCAATTTCTGTACATTCAAAAATAAAGTAAGTTTATCAGTAACTCCTACACATCAAAGATCAAGCTGATGTTAATCAAAAACTCAAACTTCTATTCATCAAAAACTAAAGCTGCTGTTTATCAGTAAATCAGTATCTTTACATTTACAACAAGTAACATGTATATTGCAATAAAAACCCATTTGGGACAATGTTAAACTTACACAAAAACTTCCAGTCAAATTACAACAAATAACAGAATGAAAATGTCAACATTTTTACCAACATTTTAAAATAAGTTTAAAAAAACTAGTTACTGGAGAATGGTGTAATTATATTATATTGTCACAGTGGGTCTAGAGTCATTACAAATATCCTAAATACGATAAAACTTCCGAGCCAGCGAAAGGTCAAAAGTGGTTAAAAATAATCTAAATTGACAATGTAATAAATAAACAACAATACAATGGTGAAATACACAGATTTTAAAAGTCAGTATAGTAATTTAATCAACCATTTAAAATACCAAAACTAATTAGAGGCACATTCTCACCAAGAGAGGGCGGAAATAGGTCCCGAGATGTCATCAAACCTATGATAAATACAATATAAATAACATCAATGTTAAAGGGACAGAATGATTTACTTAAGTAGGTTGGGAAGTTAAAGGGATTGTAAAAGGTTTTCTAAACTTTGTATGTGTATCGGGGACACTGATAGCATCAATTTCCATTCTGAGGTCTGTGGTTCTTGCACCGTCACTGACAGGGATCTACCGGATACTATTGATATCTATGCAGATCTCTGTCAGTGATGTCATAAACGCATTAGTTTTAGTGCAATTGCAAGAATCGCAGACGTCGGAATGGCGCAAATTGATGCTTTCAGTGTCCCTGATACACATACAAAGTTTAGAAAACTACTTTACAATCCCTTTAAGTAATTGCTTTAATGAAATCTATAGATCAAAATCTAGAGGATGGGTTTTCAACTTCGGGGAGGTGTCTCAGACTGGGAACATTTAGACATTTTCCTGGGGACACAAACTAATTTCTATTGACTTTTACTTGACTTGTTGAGAGATCATATTAGTTTGTATCAAAGCAAAATTCTATGACTTTATCCTGCTTTGGAAGTGCATGTTTTTGATGACTCTAATTCAGGAGCACTTCAGATAACCCAGTATCTAAAGATATCTAGCAAATGCAGAAAACTATCAAAAAGGTTTACCTCTGAATGCAGCTACGACTTTAGATTGTTGTAGGATGCATATGAATGTAACGAAATTAACGTTAATCCCTTCTTAAAAATATTGAGCCGTTAATGACCTAACACTAAAATAACTGTTAACGGCTTGCTTAACAAATAAAACATTCTGCTTTGTGTTTGAAAATTAAATCAAGAAGATTGATACATAGAAGTAAATTTCATATTTCAGAAATATTTTCACACAGATAATAGATAACCATTTCAATGTTGAAAATTGTGCATTTTGCCCCTTTAAATAAACTGTCATTTCTCCAGTCAAATTGTTTAAATTACTATCTAAATTACATCATATAGAGAAAAGGTCAACAGGATCAAATAATGATGTATCAAGTTAAAGTTCCATTTTATTGTGGGCCTGTTTGGACCAAGAACTATACGCTTTGTAGTTGCCAAGTGTAAAAAGGGCTTACATTTATTTTTCCACTAATATAATATCAAAATGTCCAAAACTACAAAATATAGCATGAAAGTGAAACTCTGCTGTCATCTCTTTGGACTCAAAAATCATCTCTTTCCATCTTCTTCTCGACATTTAAGCGTATTCACAATTTTTTGCTAAGTTCAAGGTAATTAACATGTAAAACCTTTAAAGGGAATTCAATACAAATTCAATTTGCCGTTTTTCTCTATTCAATTCTGATGGAATCCATGCTTGGCAAACAGATCACTCTCTAGCTTGACAATTATTGATTGGAATGTCTTTTATGTCCTTTTTTCTTATTTACTCTTCGCAGTAGTTCTTAGTTTGAAGATTGCAGAAGACATTAACCAGGGCCATTGATAAATGAAAATGAGTAAAAAAAATATTCAATTCCACAGAAGAAAGATAAAGAGCTCGTTCATTTTAAAGCCATTTTTCCTTCTTATGTCTTGACTATCTAATCAAGGTCAGTTTCAAATTCCATTTAAAGTTAAACACACAATTCATTTTATATTTTGCAAGTCTTTAAAAATGTGAAAATGAAATAGAACGTCGCATTTTATTTCCTAGGATATCTATAATCCCATTTGGGACATTTTCTGTAATTTGGAGTGAAATGAGAATGGTATTCTCAAAAAAGCACTGGCCTAGGTCATAAAGTAACAAACAAAGTGAGTTTTAAAGGGCCACGATCGCCATTCAGTTGACCAATCACGCTTATTTTAGTCTCAGAAATGAGATTTTTTTTCCCCAAAACTCATCAGTTAGTTTTCAGCTTTCAAATTTATATGATTTTTATTATCCATGTTTAAAATACGAATTTAGAGAGACTTTGCCGCATAAAAAACACATACATTTCTATATGAAAAATACAGTTAAAATTCTAGTTTGGGGTTTATTTGAAGTACTTATGTGATTATAATGCAGTTTTGTTTATACAAAAGAAAATTATCATTTATCAAAAATGGTACTCCCCATTAACACTAATCATAAAGTTTTTGTGTAAGGTTAAGTGTTTTTATACTTATTAGTGTAATTTATAGGGAGCTAAATTAGTCGAAATTCGTCCTTTATATCAATTTAAATTGAAAGGTAAAACCATTAAGGTTAAAATGTTTACATGCAGTAGATGTCAAATACCACTTGCAACATTTTAATTACATCATCAAATATATTTACTACTATATAGTTTTTATTATTAGTGGAAAGGCTTTAGTTCCCAAGAGAATCAGATAATTTGTTAATCTCAGATTCAATATGTGGGAGAAACCAACATTAAGCCGGCTGAGCCAACATGACACTTAAAAAATGTCAGAAGTCTACAAGGTCACAACCAAAACATTGCATGATGGGATACATGGCATGTATCGACCTTGTCAAATATAGCAGACGTGTGCTGCGTTTAACACTGGATTTAAAAATGTGATCACAGCACATATTTCCTTCCCATATAGAGTAAAACCTACAACTCACCAAATTTGATGTGTAAACAGCCAACAATCCACGCCTGAAAAAGAAACATGAAAAATCACGTTAAAGGAGCAAACAAAATGGTGGGATTATTTGCCTACGATTTTGGCAGCGTGTTTGTCGACTATCTGTTAGATTAATGGTGTATACCATAAAATAAAAATCAGGTAGATTGAAAACCGATAAAATATCAAAAAATTTTGTAACAACATTGTCAAATAATGCTTGTTTACACTGAAACCAAGCATTTGTGTACATTATCAAACATGTTGACAAATGAAATAATGTTATAAAAATCTATATGTAATAACAGATTAGAGGTTAAATTCTTTTCTATCATGGTGACAGATTTATTGACAGGAGTAGAAAAATAACACGTAATTCTGATTGAACACGTTAAAATATTTACAGTTTCAAATCACAACGGAAGTAGGAAATTGAATTTGGATACAGAATTTGAACAACAGCACAGCAAACAGCTTAAGAAAATTATTTGAATTCATTGCTTCAAAGACAGAATTTTTCTTTATGCATATCAGCAGAGCAGATATCAATGAAATTTCAATAAACAATCACAATGCATATCAATTTGTCGATAAAGTTGTAAAAATCTAACTTATCCAATAGAAAAATGATAGTATAAAGGAATTATGAAGCAACCAACAGAACCATTATTACAAGGAAGCGGAAGCATTAGTAACTTAAAGGTATAGACCCATTAAATAGCAGTTCAGATACAAAAGATCCAACAAGATACACAGTTAGTATGCAGATATATGTTAATAGAAAAAGAGGTGTCTGTGGACTGTGAGACTCTAACTTTAATCTATATTGTTATAATTAGATATATAAAAGTATCTGAGAGGTGTCAATATAAATATAATTTGCGTGAGACTCTAACTTTAAACTATATTGTTATAATTAGATATGTAAAAGTATCTGAGAGGTGTCAATATAAATATAATTTGCGTGAGACTCTAACTTTAAACTATATTGTTATAATTAGATATTAAAAGTATCTGAGAGGTGTCAATATAAATATAATTTGTGTGAGACTCTAACTTTAAACTATATTGTTATAATTAGATATATAAAAGTATCTGAAAGAGGAGACTCTAACTTTAATCTATATTGTTATAATTAGATATGTAAAAGTATCTGAGAGGTGTCAATATAAATATAATTTGCGTGAGACTCTAACTTTAAACTATATTGTTATAATTAGATATATATAAAAGTATCTGAGAGGTGTCAATATAAATTTAATTTGTGTGAGACTCATAACTTTAATCTATATTGTTATAATTAGATATATATAAAAGTATCTGAGAGGTGTCAATATAAATTTAATTTGTGTGAGACTCTAACTTTAATCTATATTGTTATAATTAGATATATGTAAAAGTATCTGAGAGGTGAGACTCTAATTTTAAACTATATTGTTATAATTAGATATATGTAAAAGTATCTGAGAGGTGTCAATATAAATTTAATTTGTGTGAGACTCTAACTTTAAACTATATTGTTATAATTAGATATATATAAAAGTATCTGAGATCTAGAGGTGTCAATATAAATTTAATTTGTGTGAGACTCTAACTTTAATCTATATTGTTATAATTAGATATATGTAAAAGTATCTGAGAGGTGTCAATATAAATTTAATTTGCGTGAGACTCTAACTTTAATCTATATTGTTATAATTAGATATGTTAAAGTATCTGAGAGGGGAGACTCTAACTTTAAACTATATTGTTATAATTAGATATGTAAAAGTATCTGAGAGGGAAGACTCTAACTTTAATCTATATTGTTATAATTAGATATATGTAAAAGTATCTGAGAGGTGTCAATACAAAAGGAAACCCGTAATTTAACAATAGATATATAATGGAGTAGATATTTCCTTATCAAGTGCTGACACATGTCAAAATGGTACAAATTTCAGTCTAAATTTAACTATTTGTTGGTCCTTAATGTAGGGTTAAGTATCATTATTGTAATCAGTTATATCATAATTACGTTAATTGTTATCTTGATAATTGTTATAAAATATATACTCAAATACGACCAAATCCAGAATCCGAATTTGGTCAGATGCAGTATTGGGTAGTTAGTTTCTGAGAATTTTCATCATGACAAAAGCCAAATTTTGCATAACCCTTGGTATCTATGATGAGTTTCAGTTTCCCAGACAGTACTTCAGTACAGTATAAGGGTAATAAAATCAGGGTGCCAGAGGAAAATGTGAGGGGCTGGGGCGGGGGCAGGGTCGAAGCTGTGTTATAAAGGGCAATATAGACAGAGCGAACATGGGAGGCCCAGAAGTCTGAGGTATTTCATGCTTATATTTTGGAAAGTTATATATATATAGGGTAAGGACACAACAAATTTTGCATGAATACATATGAAAAGAGCACATATTCAGGGGGCAAGGGGCACAGGGAGTGATTGTCCCCCTGCACCATGCTTCCGAATAAAATGGAGTTTTTAACCTGCTGTGCTAAATCAGTTTGGGCTAATAAGGACAGGCAACTGTTAAGCAGTGTCAAAGACAGAAATTGTGCCAGGACAGCAGCATATAAGCCTTCTCTTAATTTTGATTTCCAACAGTTGAGGGATGTTTAACATGCACACAGGCCTCAGTTTATTGAAGACTATACCAAAATAGTAGTCTTGGCATCCACATGTGAACATTTGTTAATCTGTAATTTTCAATTCCCAGTGTATATTAGTTATTGTTACCACCCAGGTATTATAGTTACTAAAAATAGCATCATCAATAGAAATCATTCTATTTCTGATCTACAAATACATTCCATATTTCATATATTGTGATGCATATTGAAAATAACCTCGAATGTTTGCAAGATGGTTCTCTCTCAATGCTGTTTTCATTCTTTGGTACTGTATTCATCAATATTTTGTACAGAATTATAAATCTCAAATGTATTAGTCTATCTAACAAATCTATATATATATTGTTTCAATGCTTTTTAAATGTTTTCAATATTGCCCACAAAACCAACGACTAACCTATTAAATATTGCTGTGCTCATGGAGAACAAATTTTCCTGAACCAAACAAAACAACTTTTTTCATATGATGAGGTTTTCCATGCTTATATGTATGTGTTTGTATTTCCAAGACAAAACGTAACAATTATGTGATTTTGCTTTGATTGACCAGTTGAAAATCATGAAAACCCTCGACAATTACCTAGGTGCCTAATAATATGTAATCAGACGTGTTACATTAATGTATTTTCACCAGTTACGTCCCTTGAACTTATGAAAATTTGTCGTCAAGTCACGTTTTTTTCATCTGGCGCTTTTTCATGTTCTTGTTTTGTAGCTTGTATTGTGTATGTTTAACAGCTAGGACTGGTGTGGCGCCAGGCAGGGTAGGCTTACTCTTCTAAACACCTAATACCACTTTTCATTATGAAATACTTACTCATGTGTGATTGATATAGTTCCTCATGTGAAAAGTTTGTAGGCTTGTTTCGTCAAAATGTCTTTTTGGATTTCGATTTTCGTTTCGCGGTTTGGATCATTAGAACTTGGTTTCTTTATTATTACAAAAGAGACAATAGAAGTATGTTCAATGCTCTGTATTGTGTCTGCTTCAAAAATATTTGCAAAAGTTAAAAAAATAGAGATGAGTCATACCTTGATTTTCGTTCAATTAAAATGGCTATCAAGGCTGCTGTCAAGGTAGGAATATAGCCAACAGTGAAATAACAAGTTCTACCAAAAACTTTCCTGTGCATGAAATCAAAATAAATAGAATAGTAAGAATAGGATACAGGAAAAGGAACATAAATATTACCATCAAAGAATTGCTGACAGTTTTCTTCAGAATATTGGCATTTTGAATCCTTTTTCATGATTAACAGATATTTGTTGGCCATGTGGTCCAATATGCATACAATATGAGTGAATATGATCTTTTCTGATCAAAATATCAAAACAATTGGAACAATGTCTTCCAGAAGTTTGAATATATTTTTTTTTTTTTAATTTCCAAATTTTAATGGAATGTGTGAATATCTGCTTTTTATTTTACTAATGGATGTCAAATTTGATTATTCATAAAATCGAAATTTGGATTCTGGTTATGGAGAAACTTAACTATATGCAAGTTTTGACTATTAATTGTCATATCCAATAAATTGAATTTATTGGATATGACAATTAATAGTCAAAACTTGCATATAGTTAAGTTTCTCCAAAACCAGAATCAAATTGGTACATTTTTTTATCCTCAGTATTATGATGTCATAACTGCACGTTTTCTCCTAAATTTCAGGTGAACCAGGCACCAGATTTTATTTTGGAAAGTAGTATGAATAGACGAAATCGCACTTGAACAAATTTTCAGATGACCATATTGCTTTCTTTTCTGAATCAAGACAGCCTAAAATTTGTCAAAAAGACCTGGATGTGATTTATGCCAATATTTTGATCAGAATCTGTCAGCTCTTCCTGATGGTGTTATATGTGGGAGAAACTCTATGTTCAAACATACAACCAAGCATAGTGGAGGGTAGATGTGATAGATTTTTATGCACATCCAGGAAAAGTTTTCAAAACATAAAAACGAACATTTGACAAAAATTGATGGAAAGACATTCATTCGTGAATAATGGACCATTCAAATTAAGAAGGGAACATTCCACTTTATTTTAAGGTAGTTTAAGTGGTTGATCAACATATCAAAAGATTGGCCTCTATGATTTCAAATATTCTATTACCTTGTTCTTCTACCTAACAGAACAATAGACTCATCTCCTTTAAATTTTGAAACATCTTCAAATGTGCAAAAAATATCTTTACCTCAAAATGTCATATTTAACTTTGTTCATAAAAGAAAACTGTTATGGTTTATGTTTCAAATCAGATTTGCACAAAAATCTTTGCAATTTTAGTTGGCTAAAGGCTAATTGCTAATTGTGGCATGTTAGTCATAGAGCTGCTATCACAAAAAAATAAAATAACAACATTTATAAATACATGTACCTTTTTAAAAACAGTATGTTCTGAATTGAATCTTGCTTGAAAATATGCAAACAGACCCTAACTACGGAATATATACTGTTTTCAAAACACCTGATTGTACTTCTCTTTAGAGGAGTCCACTACTATACAACTATTACTCTCGATTTTGCCATGTTTTGGATGCAATTTTGATTAATGGAATTTTTTTTCTTGTAAGGAATTTTTTTTATTCTAGACATTTTACACGCAATGCGGCTGCAGCTTATATGTTTTATTTCCCTTCTGATGTCTTTGCTCGGTTGAAATTTCAGACAAAACTGATTGTTTAACAATGTCAATGAATCATTGCTGTAAATACAATTTTTGTCTTTTACATATTTTTAAAAGAATGATGGCAAAGTTTAGAACCATTCCCAAAATCATTCACCAAAATGCAAAGAAAAATAACCAAAAATATAGGACCATCACCTTTAAGATTCAATTCATAACATACTGTTTTATTATATGATATACTGATACCTGGCTTTATTTTCAATTAATATTGACAATAGACAAACAGGTATTCCACATAACAGGGCATTATGATAGAAATAAAACCCTGCTAATTTTCTGAAATAAATAGCATTGTCAATTGCTAAAACAGTTGTCGGTAAAAAGATGCTAACCTAACATGGCTATGTAGAAATTCTAAATGCGAACAAGTTTACAAACCCAGTTGCATAATGTTATCAGGATTTTTGAAAGGTGAACATGACTAATAACAAATTTGAGTCAAAGAATCCTTATCCAAATCAAATATTCAGGCCTTTTTCTGGTTTAAGTTTAATTTGTCACCTAAACTAACATGATTACAAAATCTTTAAAGGGATTGTAAAGAGGTTTTCTAAACTTTGTATGTGCATCGGGGACACTGATAGCATCAATTTGCTCCATTCCAATTTCCACGTCTGTGGTTCTTGCAATTCCACTTAACTAACACATTTTATGACATCACCCCACTGATCTGCTTTAGTTTCAGTTGAATTGCTAGAACCACAAATATTGGAATGAAAATTGGAATGAAAATTGGAATGGCGCAAATTGACGCTATCAGTGTCCCCGATTCACATATAAAGTTTAGAAAACCTCTTTACAATCCCTTCAAGTTTTGGTATTTTCTTAATCTTTGACTCAAATCATTAATAAACAGTGCTTTTGATTGTTAAGTTTAAATTTTGACCTCCTAGTATATCTCTATGTTTTTGTTGAATTGTTCAAGAATCATAGTCAGATTGCCATTCTGAGAAGAGTTACAGAAGTTTATCATTTGATAAGCAAATATTTAGAGAGATTTATCCCTTAAGGCATCAATAACAATCTATAGGGATAAGGATAGAAACATTATGTCTATGATATGACTAACAACATGCTACCTAAATCTATATAACATTACAATAGTCTTAATTCTTAAATTAAAGGAATACCACCTCTAAGAATGAACACAAAATCTCAATTCTCAAACTTGGCCAATAAGAATTATTTGATGTCATAATTATACAACAGAGTACCTGTATAATCTGATACATCCAGAAAACTACATATCTATTATTGAAAAAAGCTCACAATTTATTTAAGAAATATAAAATAAATACATTCTATTGATATAAACTTAAGTTTTTTTATGATCTATCAGATTCTGTAAGTATACTTACGGTACCCTTGATGAATATTTAATCTTAATGAACAAGTTTGAAAATTAGAAGTTTGTGAATCTAAGAGGTAGTATCACTTTAAAAGGGAAATGTTCAGCATTTTTTTGGGTCGATTTGGTCCTTGAATATATTTTATCACTAGAACTGCTAAAAAATCGCACAATTACTGCAATTGAACACATACCTAAACATTTATCTTTCATTTTCTGTATTTGTGTTTTCTATAAGGCATAGTCTTACTAAACGACAATTCGTATTTTTGACTTTCAAACGCTGATATTTATGGATTCACAGGGATTTGAAGGCTTAAATTTCAAGAAAGAGTTTGGAACATTATAACAATTAGATTAGTTAAAAAATTCCCGATTCCGAGACTAAAAGTTTTTGGATTGAACGGTTAGTGAACAATGAACATATCCCTTTAAGAGGTAGTATCACTTTAAGATATATATACTATTTATTTAATTGATACTCTGATCAATATGCCTAGTATTAGGTACAATTCTATTGATTTCATCTTATATTTCAATATTTTCTTTAGAAATACACTGTTTAGAAAGAATATTTCTTTAAAAGCTAATCAATATTTCGTGTTTTTCAGTCATATAAATGCTTTTTTTATACCTTTTTATTATTGCAACATGTTCATTTATGAGCCCGATAATTTATAAAAAATGTTTGTAAGATATGTTGCATTGAATAGGAAATTCATAGAAATATTGTATTAGCAATAAAATGAAAGAAGAAAAATTATATTGGTAATTTATTTCATAACTAATTCAACCAATATCTCAAAAACACTGAATAAAAGTTTTTTGAAAAATTTGTAAGAAATTACGTAATCTAATCGGTCCAAACTGAAAATTATAGATCGCGTTCATATGAAATATTTAATAATGACACAGTAGTTAAATAAATTTTAATTTAAACAACATGTAAAAAATGAAATATCAGCTAATATGAGCTATCAAAAAGAAGATTCTGATACAGAATATAACTGCTCTGTGTCTTAATCTTTGGAAAAAAAAAATCTTGTAAGCTAAGATTCCAAAACATCTTCCTTTTTTTACCCATGCTAATGGTTTTTTAATGTGAAAAAAAAAAAATCATATACAGCAAAACAAGCTTCTCAAAATAGATTAACAAAAAAAGAATTGAAAAAAACTGTGAAAAAAAATGACGGTGTGCCTACAAAAAGAACAAATTTATATTATTCACTAAATTCCACATATTGCAATTTAATTTGATGTACCCACCTCCAGAAACAAAATGAAGCCACAAATAAACCACCATTAGCAGCAAGAAATAAACTAGATCTCAATGTTTCTGGTAGAAATTTCTTCAAATAATAATCTTTTCCTCTCTTTTTCACCAAAGCAGCAACCTGCAAAATACAGTGCTTTCTCTATAAAATCATAAAAAAATTTAAATTGTTTAGGGACTAAATAAACTAGTTTTTCCAGAGACATATAGAATGAGTGTCTGGCCAACTAAGTCATCAGACACCATCTTGTACCCTCTGTGAAACAATGCTAGTCTGTTCCCTGTCCATCTCTCCCTCAGCTCACAATCTTTTCTAAACACTTGATAATCAGCTTTTTTTAAACAGATTTACGTATAATTTGTTTCCGTTATGTAAATACATGTAATATAAGCTTACATGAAATTTTCAGAAATAAAAGTTTTAAACTTGAGCGATTTTGAGAATATAAACCCCATGCCCTAAGATATCTCAGTTTAATCTCTTATCTTGAAAATGCAGTAGATTTTTATCATAATCCCATAGAGAATCCCCTGAATTTCAAATCTACCATTTGTTGAAGATCTTCTTTGCAAAAAGTACTTTGAGAGGTATGAACCTTCGAAGAGTCTATTTTAATGGACCCAGGAAGAAATTTGAGGTACCGGTAAAGTAGAATATACTGTCGATGTCATCAAGCAATGAATTTCCTGAGAGATAAAAAATTCTGACCACAGGGACAGGGTACATTAAGATGCTTTGGCAAATCATTGGCCTGACAATTGTCCAGCCCTGGACTATGTATAGGCCTACAGTGTCCAGAACCTGTCCGTATATAATTATGAAGTCAATGGCTGAGACAATTTCTGACAGCCAATCAAATCAAAGTATGTAAATTAGGGCCTAATCAAATCAGACTACAGAAATTTTAATATTTTGAACTTTGCAAAGGGATCTAAAGTTTGGAATTAATAAACATAACTAGATGTTGTCATTTATGGACTTTGGTGTAGATTTGTTTTTTGATGCATTAAGTGCAAAATTAATTGGTTTCGACAAACAATATGATATATTTACGTTTTGGCCATAAAGTCTGTATAAACTTTGCAGACAGTTCACCTATGGCGACATACATGAAGTAGGTAGTAAGCAAAGAAGTCACTCTTAGTCTTACAGTATGTTATGATAGCCTGTCAATTGGAATGAAAGTGAAATATTTATTACTGACTGATGATTCAACCCTTTGAAATGACCTTCAACTTGACTATGATCTAATTTTTGACAATAATAACAGTTTGTTTACACCAAAAATAATGAAATTGCATCGAATGGGACTTTCTTTGCAGATGGCAATAACACTTACCAAATATAGAGAGCCATACATTTTCAAAGCTTCGCGAAAAACAGTCTTGCCAACATTGAAAGCTGCAGTTGTGCAGTAAGGGTCCCATGTATGCCCTAATTCATAACAAGTATAGTCCAAAGTTTTCATTTTACTAAAGACAGCCATTTTGGAGAATATCGGAAGTGGAAGTAGAAAGATATTTTTGTCCAATCAGAAGTCGAGTTTACGATCAGCCCGAACCAGAAATAATATAAACAATAACAAAACCACGTGTCTATGTCAAATGTCACATTCTCTGTAGGAAAAACATACAACTTAAAATTAAATGCAAAATAAAAGTTGCTTAGAAAATTTACACTGAATTTTGAGACTCTACGTTTTCATTGCAATAAGCTTTACAGAATACATTATACTCGTTGTTATTGGTGCCCTACTATTCTCTTTATGAAATAGGCCTAAGCATTTGTTTGGAACAATGTATTTTTGTTGCCCCGGAATAGCTCAATTGGTAGAATTTGTCGTCTGCTAGGTGTGGGTGACAAAGGTGCCGTCGTACGAATGCTCCTTCACATTCGTTATGCCATCATATGCCATGGTCAGTGCTTCCAAATGTTAGCCTTGGGTCACTGGTACTGGTTTACCCATATAAACTGACCAGGTGTGGTCAAATAAAACATTTCCTGAGAATTCTGGTAAATGGTGACCAGCTTGACCACCTGGGGCCTTATTCTCAAAAACTTAACTTAAGATGATTTTAGTGATCCGGTAATGTGATTGGTCAGTTACTAAAATCAGTTTTAAATTAAGTATTATTATCCAATTAGATTGCTGTATTTCTTAAAATCTGGATTTTATCTAAGTTAAGTTTTCGAGAATAAGGCCCCTGATCTATAAAACTTACATTTGGTCAAAACTATCTCACAACATTGTCTAGAAAATACCATATTAAAAGGAATTTCTCAGATGTGTCTTCATGTGTGGTCATCTTTGGAAATTTTTTTTACAGACCAAGCAATTGAATTATATATTGCAAAAGTGATTGCAAACCAAATTTAAGCCCATTCCAACCTTAATTTGGCCTGTGAACGGTTAAATGGCCACTATATGTGCACAGGAGGACAATTTGCATTGGTAACGGATTGGAATTTGGGCAAATGGTCTTTTAAATTGTTCCACCATCTTAAAACAAAATGAAAGTAGATCTACCGACAACAACATCTATCTTTCACGGAGATCGTTTGCAACTGCATGACATTTAAAAAAAATGTGTATTTATTTTTAGTAATATTCACAATGCTGGAAGTGAAATGAGGTATAGTTTCTATAAGACTATAATTATATGAAGATGTTGGTATATTTATTACAATGTCAATACATATAATATAAATACTATAGCAGACGAACTAAATGACGTCTGGGTGTATGTCAATAATATATTTAATGGAGAGAAAAAAATGGGCGGTGTGGGGTCAACTATTGTTAAATGCCATTTTATTTAATTAAAAATAAAATGTTTTTGAAAACAAACATTACAAGTATACTCTTAATTTTAATTTGGATATGGTTAATGGCAAATTAATGGGCTTTCGATGCAATATGATAGCCATTAAAAAAGCCAACTATAGAAATTTGTTATAAGCAAAAAAATGAATTAAATTTACTGGACTTTGCTTTTCCATATCAATTGGTTTCTATAAGTCATTTTCCTTTTTATTGTAAGTCCCATGTTCTACTGACTGAGCACATTATAGATCTATGACAGTTGTAATGGAAACAAGAGAAGGCTATAAGCCGCTGTGCTGGCAATATTTTCCTCATTGCACACTGAATGGTCTTTAACCGTCCTCATTAACCCAATAGGTTCAGAAAAGTATAAGACGTGAAACATCATTTCCTTTCATTTAATTGTATGCGTAACGCATGCTAATTTTCTCGATGAAAGTATTACAGATATAAAAGTGTAAAAAGGCCTATGATCGAACTCAATCTCAGCTTCGATCTGCAATAATTTTCATAACGACCATAATAATACTTCTCGCATATCATAGACCATTGGCTGTTTAATTGGCAACTAATTCATTCGTGTTGTGTACATTCCATGTATTCTATATACTATATTTATTTTACCTTTATATTTTCAAGTCTGGTGTCTCGTCGAAATGGTTTTTGTTTCCAATGACAAATTCGTCTGGGATTTAGGAAACAATAAACCTCAATAAAAACTAGACTATTATCAGGAATTCTGTCATTGCCCAGAGCAATTTTAATTAAACTTTAATATTGATGGTTTTTGTGGAATAAAGAAACAGCTTTTCATTATATTCGACGTACGACGTATGTCAGCATTGACATTTTACTCAGAATAATCTTTAAGGCCTCGCTTGTGTACCATATGAATATTTATTCAAAAACAATTTAAACCGATAAAGAAGGCAGCTTTCTACAGGATTAAACAATAAGCTACTTGAAACAGTCACACGTTTATTCAGAAAAATCTAATCATTACAGCACACTATCTTGCCTCAGGCCATCGTTTTTTGTCTGTCATTTTCATTCGTTTGCTATTTTGTTAGTACACGCGATCGTTTTTATATTAAAATATGAATAATTCACGTTGACCCTTGGTTTAAAGGGGCACACTCTCTTTTTTATACCATATTAATGTCTTAGAAATGGCATTGCTTTTTTGTGATCAACGATTTTTATGCAAGGACTTGATACCATATAAAATTCTGACCAACATAATATTAATGGATTTGATTCCTTTTTGTTTTTGATATTTTCGCATTGGTTATATTCATTGACAATTTACAACACGATTATGATGAAAAATCTCTCTAATGTTATCTTACATAACAAAAAAAAAGCGTTAGTGAGTGAAGTTCCATTTTTATTTTCAGGATTTTGTTATGCTTTTTTTTTGTTATAACTCATATTTTTGTGAAAAAATTTTTATTGTTGGTATTTTGCGACTCTGCGTTTTGACTTTTTTTATTACTTTTAGTATAATGTAATCAATACTTCGTATATATATACTTTATTTTTTTGCGATGACATTTAAATTTATTAAATTATTTATATTGTATATTTAAATTGTATAACATTTTTTCAGGTGACGGTGATTTATTTCCCCCCAAATAGTCGTTGTCGTTGTGACTGCAGGACAGAAAGAGCAACTGTAGAGGTCATTTGAACAGCAATTCAAATGGTGTTTGTAAACAGCTGCTGTCTTCCATAATATTATGTTAATAAATGTCCAAACGTGCTGCTTCAACAACTTCACAAAATACACAAAATTCGCGTGTGACAGATTTCTTCACCTAAAATCGCATTAATTATCATAATTCATAAATCATTGCTTGGTCAGTTGACAAACCTTATTCATTGTGGTCAACTTGATAGACACACAAAAAGGGTCAACCCCGAATATGTCTATGCTAAGCTGAATGGATTAAATCGGCGCTTTATGTCCTTAAAGCCTCAAATTTAAGGGTTATTTTCGAATGAGTTGATATATTATGATAAATGATTATTTCGTTATTATTCAAAAAGAATATACTCTAACCATAGTAATTGATACTGTCCAAAAACACAATGATATGATAAGGGATTATGGCCATATTTTTTTATCAATATGACAGTGGGAATGAGGGAGTGACAACATGATATGGGTTGATCCTATTTTTTATATCCATTAGGATAATATTTCTGCTAGATATTATAGAACGGCGGTAATTCAGTGAATGAGACGCTTGTCCACTTAAAAAAAAAAAAGTAGGGTCAACCTGCATTCTTCTCATTTGCAATCTTCAGACAAAAATACATTCAAAGCATTAAAGAGTCTTATAAAATGAAGAATAACTGCGTACTTGCTGAAATATGCGTATTAGCAAAACCAAAAAAAACTTTTTTGGGGGAAAAAATCTAATAGATGAGAAATAATTTGAGGTACTACGACCAAAAAATTGGATGAACGTCGCTAATGTAATAAATAAAGCAGAACAAGTCATTTCATTTCATTACATTCTACCTGTAACATCAATCAAATGTAATACCTGTAATCTCAGTTCTCTACCGTATTATCTTTATGTAGTGTAGAGCGGCGTGAACTCACATAAAAATAACATAAAATCAGCCTGCATAAAATAGGCAAATCAATTTTATTACAACTGCAGCTCATTTGCGCTTATTTATTTCATCATTAAGGAAGCTAATGCACGACTATGCATAAATCAGATATAGCGACCAATGCACAAGACCTTTCAGATCATTATAGCATAAAAACACAGAGTGACAATTAATGATATTAATATATTAATATATTAATGTGTTACTTTATTGTTAATTAAATGCTATATTATGTGTTATATTTATTAATAACATGCTATGATTTGTTACCTATTTAATTGGCTAATTGACGTGTGCAATGTGATTTATGGTTAGAAAATCGATTCTTTTATGCACCAAACAATGCAAGATCCTTTACTACATGTGTATCATTACTGATGTGTGATGTTTTGACGAAGTATCACTCTGCAATTCGGTCTGTCAATTCCTCATTAAAAATTTAAAAAAAAATATTTTTGTTTACGAAACATTAATCATAATCCAATATCCAATACTATTACAAACGGGTGAATAGAAAACATACTCTGCTGCCAACAAGGATTACTTGCGAAAAAACATAATTTTAACACTCTTCTTCCAGATCTTACAAAAGGTCGGAGGGGCTGACATGGAAAAGCGTCTAGTCGTTCGGATGGGACAATAAACCGAGGCCCCGTGTGCTATTGGCTGTGCACGTTAAAGATCCCTCGACAGTTGGAAATCGAAAATAAGAGCAGGCTAATGCCGCTGTCCTGGCAAAATTTCCCTCATTGCACACTGCATGGCGTCTATATTAGGTGCAGAAAGTAGGACGTAAAACTCCATTCATTTCATTTCATTTCCAGATCTTACAAAAAACAACCTGACCTCGTTTGGTTTTCAAATACCTTTTCATCGTTCAATGAAATGAAATAGAATTTTGAGTCCTACTTTTCTGCACCTGTGTTCATAGCCATAGGAAACAGGGGGAGGGGGGGGGGGGGCGCAGCTGCATCAAATATGTTATAGTATGTTTTCGGCCCAGTCCAAACACCATTAAAATTCGGGCATATCGGGGTTGAGTCGTGGGCCCCTACGTTTATGCCTATGTTGGCTAATGAGTACGAATTTTCTTCGCAGAGATATCAATGAGCATCAGATGTAAATAATACGGCCACTGAGCGTTGTCGTGTCTGTAATTACCCATATGATATATTTGTGAAGTCATTGTTTTTAACTAATAATCATTTACAATAGACAACGAGGTGATGAAAAGCTCGAGAGTTGTCTCACTTTTCATACTCTAGACAGTTTAATATCTCCAATCATCATATAATAATAATTAAATCCTTTAATATAATATCATATAAACAGCTTGTATTATATCAATATAAGGTAAAAATATCAAATTAAGATATAAAATATCCACTATAGTATCACTTTCCTTTGTTTTTTTATTACGAAACGAAAAATGACCATTAAGTTACTGACAACATTTTCGACAACATGTTGCCGAAACGTCTGGGCAACACAAATTTAGTCTTGTACACACACGACAACAGTTTGACAACAATGTTTCCGACCTGTATACACTGACAACATTTTCGACAACATGGCTTTTCAGCAACATGTTGACCAACATGGCTTTTCAGCAACATGTTGACCAACATGGCTTTTCAGCAACATGTTGACCAACATGGCTTTTCAGCAACATGTTGTCCAAATGTTGTCAGTGTGTACAGTAATTAAAGGATCTAACATAAACGGGCTTGTATAAAATCCAAACTGACCAAAGCCATGGTATTAACAATGTCCGAATTTAGTCATATCTACTTCCGGTTGGTCTGTTGGACATACAGAATTACCAGGATAACAACTAAAGCTCATGAGTATCCTTTCTACCAGCTGGTCCTTGATAAGACCCCTGGACATTGGTCAATAAATTCTAAACGGAATGGATGAGGTATCAAACTATGAAAGATCCTGAAATATTTTACTTCCGGTGATAAATAAAAATTGTTGGAATTTTGAATTTAGTACAAAGCTGGTAGACACAGTCAAATTTTGAAATGAAATCAGTATCAAATCGTTCTCACGAGTATGAAAACTGGACGTAATCGACACCGTAACAGTATCAAATCAGATCAATCTTTTGGTCAACAGGCGTAATTGATCTATTAGTTACTATAACAAGCCGTTAAACTTCAATTTCCGTGGGAATTATGATGGTAAGTTAAAGATCAAATATAACATTGGTTAATGTCCGTGTCCGGTCAGTGGAAATAAGTAATTTATATATTGATTGATGTACAGATAGAATTACTTTCTATTAACCATCAACAACACTATCATTTACAATAATTAACCAATCAAATTACACTATTTAATTTCATTCTGTCCGTTTTCACATTCAATCACTTCCGGTTCATTGACCATGATATTCTTTCAAATGCTTCTCGGTTTTATATCCATCCGCCACCACGCATGACATGGAATTGGACGATTCACTTTAGACCTGAAAGCTCATTTGGTATATCTGTATCAGATTCCACTTCATTTTTGGTTCTATCGTGATTTGCATATGATCACTTCCGGTTCATTGACCATGTCAGTTTTCAGTACCGTTTTCATTCGTTCGTGATATGCTTCCGGTTCATTGACTCTTGCAGATACCAACTTCCTGTATCAACATTTTTTGTAATAACTGTGAAATTGGAATGGTGCAAATAGTAACTACATGTACATGTGTTCCCAATATTCAAATACCTGGGTCAGAGAAGACCTCTGTACGGTCCCTTTAATTCTTAGAGTCACCCAGGTTAATGAAAGGTGACATGAGGTTTTGAATCACAAAAACATAATCTTTCACTGAATGAATCTCAACAAAGAAACAGTTGAACACCATCTGTAGTCAGAAAGTGTCAGAGCTTAATATTAAAAAATATAATCCTTAAGCTACAATCTTATTTAATATATGAAAATCTATAGTAAGGAGAAAATAGTAATTTCACGTTTCAGGTATTCTATATGAAACAATTGTGAAACTGTGGCGATGTTATTTCTCTCTTATTCAATGGACCAATAGTAATCCCTTTTCTATAACTACACTTGAAACATTTTCACTATACCAAGGGTCGCTTTTTTACAACCGGTAGCCCAATTGAAGTTAAAATAATCCTTAACACATAATTGAAACAAAGACACTTCTGAGGCATTTGCTTCATATTATGCTGTCTTGTATTAGAGTATTATGTAGCCTACTTCTTTCATTACAGCAAAGGCGAGAAGCGCCACGAACTGAAAGACGAAGAGCATTTTTTCGATCCCAAATTGTGTATGCTTCTTAAACGTTACACAGTCAGAACCAGTCAAAAATTTGTATCGCAGATTTAGAATTAAAACAGTTTTTAGATAAGCTAAAGGAATCGTGTGGAATATTCTGTCGTGTGCACTTTCGGAAACATCGCCATATGCACTATTTTAGTTTGAATCCAGTATTACGATACCTTGACACTGTGACGATGAAAGTGTAAGACTTATGTGGTATATTATAACCAATAGTAAGATGTTTATAAACTAATTCACTTTGAATACACTCTTTGTATTCTTTATACCTTTTGGTATTTTTCTATCAAAAAGCAATTAACATCAAACTTTACGGTTCCTGATTCTATACAGCAGCTGTCAGCCTGAGGATTTTCTTCTTTTTATCTTCAATTTTGATGACCGAATTCTTTTTAAGCATTATATTCAGTTATTTTCGATTATTAAAGTAATTATTATGAATTTAAACGCAAGAGGAGTTAAAATCTCCAATTTTTGGAGTAGGTTTGACACAATTTCTCAAGAAGCGCGGATACTCAGGAAGCCTCGATCGACAAATGATTCAGACACTATGAGATCAAGTTTCCTGTACAATTTCTTAGAAATTTTGAAGAGATCTTCATCGGGACTGTTAGGGTTACGAGCAATGACCCAACTATAGATGCCTGTTAGGGTTAAGTGGGTTGGGGGCCACATGCTATGGTTCGGGGGTAATTCTTCTTTTTTAAATATGATAATTAAGTTTTTTGTCTAGGATACTAAGCCCCCTTATCCGTCATATATTGTTGATCCTCAGGAGACGCGGAGTCCAAAAGCTTGAAACTAGAGGTCTAATAGTGAAATGGAAACTTATATAATGTAAATTGTAATATTGTTAAATATCTAGCCTATTCCTATATATTAATGTTTATATAAAATCTACTATTTACACAATATTAAAAATACATTAGAGTCAATATTGATTTGAGTTGACAATTTGTCGTGTTTGAAACCTAGTTGTATATACATCTAGTGACTAGGCTTTATTTATCTACCACTTATTGCTGTTGATTAACAATACATTTTCTCTTTACCTTATAATTCTTCTATTTTAATACCAAATGCGACATAAACGAAGGCGTAAAGAGATTCACATACAGTTCAACGGATGCTACTCTGCTACCAAGTTGTCAAATGTGCATCCAGATTTTTTGTTGGGGGATCAGAGGTTAAGAAATTTTTTAAAATATTACCTCGAATGATGTATTATGAAGTACTATATACTGTATATTATGTAAATGTAATTTTGGAGATACGTCTTATATAGGCTGACCCCACTGTTATGCCTTGAAGTTTTCCACAATTTTATTTTTCAACCCCCACAGTGCTGTTGTCCACAAGTAATTAGTATACCCCCAATTAGTACCCCCCCCCCCCCCCCCTTCCCCCCCGTTTCTGTCGACCCAGCTAGTTCAAAGGCTTCTTTAAAGAAAGTTCATTCAGTTGCGCATACAAAAGGGGTGACTTCATCATCCAGTAGCAGATGCAACACAGGTTCTGCTCCAAGATGTTCAAAATGCAAGAAGGAGTTATCTTCACTGCTCTGCCTTTCCGACGCTTAAAACTCACGCACCTAAAATCGAACAAAAATAAAATGGGACGGTCTGTACCATTTCAATTTGACCCGATTTTAGTGCAGTTCGTTTGGAGGTATTTTTTATTTGAACACCGTGCTGCAGTATAATTTAATATTTGTCTATAACATGCTCAGTGACATTTAAAGTATTTTTATAAACCCTATCTTATAAGTTTATGTATATGAATTATGGTATGAATTTTATTTATTTATGTTATAATATGTTTGAGAAAGAAATGTTTATGTGGGACGTAACATGTAGTTGAAGTATTTGGTTATACTATTGAGGACTTTACACTTTCTAGTTAGCATAACACTTATCTCGTCTACAACCAACATGAACCTAGTACAGTCATGTTATAGAAACAATAGCATGCCATAATTTCTGATACTGTCAATATTTCTTTTGCAAATATTCCACCCGAAAAGTCGGATAACTGGCTAATTAAGAAACGATTTCCCAAAGCCAATGGCAATGTAGAAATATTTAAATAGCTAAGTTGATTATCATGTTGAAATACAACTTCACATTTTAATGATATTTTTCACAGTATAAGTGATATAGTGCAATTATGTGAATATATCATTGAAAGTAGCGGGTTTTTAAATTTTTTTATCAATATCAATTATCTCACCGAGGACAAAAAAGGGACAAAAATCGATACATTTTTATCATTTTATTCAGGAAGTATTTCAGACTTTTTCTTTCATCAAATATAGCAATAGGAACACATTTAAACCATTTAAACTTTAAGTGCTTTAGTCCTTAAAAATCTTTTTGAATTTTAACTTAACCCGAATGAGGCTGTAAAATTTTCAATCTTTCAGGCCCGTAGGAATCAATTTCATATTGGGGGGTGGTGGTGCAGAATTCAAGGCTGCTCCTATATAAATCAATTTTTATTTTACTGGCCCCAACAACATACCAGTAATTTCTTGCTTTTATCTTATAAATAATTTTGTCCATTGCTTCAGTCATGAATGCCAAAATTATTGGCGCCCCCCTACCACCCTTCCCCTGTTCCTATGGGCATACTTATGGCACACTGCGATTGGATACGTCAACCTGACAGCCTTAATGCAGAGCACTGAAAACGTTTAAGAACATTCAGAACCAAATTTCTAAAACCACCAACGAATACTCACTTGTTTTCAGGTTAAAGTTTAGAATGTTTAATGTTTCTCTGAGAGCGAAGTCAAGCAGAAAATGTTCTCACAACCGTCTGTTTCGTACTGAAATAGTTTGGGTAAAGTTATCCCTTGTTTTGTGGTTCTGAATCATTTGATTTGATATCTAAACCCAACTTAACTGGTGGTACATTAAATTTAGTATGTCAAATTGGAAACAGTATCCGTAAACCATCGAGGTAGAACGACGATTTTGACATTTATTTGTATTTAGAAGCGATATTCTAGACGGTGTTTCAGTGAAGGGTTGTCGAGAAATGTTACCCTATCAACGTACAGTTCAATACCCTTCTGTCAAAATAAAGATCAGATTCTTGTATTTGATATCAAACAGATACTGTTGAAGTTACTGACGCGCATAACACAATCACCAGAAATGGCGCCTGGTTGGTCTGCTATGTTATTTGGTAGTTCAACCGGTACGGGAAGTGCATTGTCTCAAGGATAAAATAGCGTTGCATGCCTAGATGAGAGTTGTATAGAGGTCGTAGCGATGGCATATCACTCTAAGAAAAAAAGGTTCTCCGAAGTACCTTTTAGGGTTTTTCAGGCTGTCACAAATAGAGTACCTCTAGGGTTCTTCAGAGTACCCTCAATAAGGGTTCTTGGGAAGTACCTTTGGAAAGGTTTTTGGAGGAACCTTGGGGTACTTGGAAGCACCTTTAAGGTGCTGAGGAAAAAGCTTCAAAAGTAGGTCAAAGGTACTTTGGGCTACCTTAGGGTTCATCTAAATATCCTTTCAGTTGGTTCTCCAGGGAACCCATGACTGTTTTACAGGTACCCCTTGGTTAATTACATACAGCTCTCTTTTATTGGGTCCTCTGTGGAACCTTAATAAATAATCATGCTATTATGTACAATACTTATGATTCATCAGTTCTTGAGGGCACCATGAAAGCCTAAACCCCCACCCAATAATTTTCATTTCCTTTAAAAATGAAAACAAACGAAAAGAAAAAATAATTAACATATTATATTCAGTATTATGAAATGTTAAAAAATACATTACATTTTATATTATAGATTTGACTGTCAATTATAAAAGCTTATGGTTTTGAATATCCAAAAGAACTTAACAAATAACAATAACAAATGTAAAACATCATGAATAGGGTCTGTGGAACCTTAATAAATACTTTAAGAGATCATTATAAAATAATCATGCTATTATGTACAATACTTATGATTCATCAGTTCTTGAGGGCACCATGAAAGCCTAAACTCCCACCCAAAAATTTTCATTTGCTTTAAAAATGAAAACAAACGAAAAGAAAAAATAATTAACATATTATATTCAGTATTATGAAATGTTAAAAAATAGCTTGCCAGGCAAGGTGACATACGCCCACCAGCAGCTTTCTTTGAAGATTGGGTTTGGAAATAGATCCAAAATTGATCATCTATTGCATACAATTTTGACGTCAAGTCAAGTCAAGTCAAGGGCAATAACTAAAAAATCCAACGACGGAAACAGCGACATTTTCGAACTTATCCGAGATAATATCAAGATGAATACACATACCAAATTTCATCCAAATCGAATGAAAAGTCTGTATCGTGTACACAAGAATTGTTGACGGACTGACGGACGGACGGACGGACGGACGGACGGACAGGGGTGACAGCAATATACGTCCACATTTTCATGTGGGCGTATAAAAATACATTACATTTTATATTATAGATTTGACAATCAATTATAAAAGCTTATGGTTTTGAATATCCAAAAGAACTTAACAAATAACAATAACAAATGTAAAACATCATGAATAAATACTTCCAGATATCATTATAAAATAATCATGCTATTATGTACAATACTAATGATTCATCAGTTCTTTTTTTGTAAATCTGAATAGAGTCTCATTACTGATATGGGACATTTTTATTAGTACTTTTGATTTCAAAAAGATACTTCTCAAGGAAAGAAAATGTTTAATTATGTTTTGTTCAGTTGTTTTGGATATTCAAAACCATATTCCAATATACAGACATTAGAAGGGAAATACCAAAGGTTACATCGGTTGTACCATCATCCAAGGTTAAACAACAACAATCTGCCTCAACAAATATATCACCAGAATGCAAAATATCCTCTCCCCCTTCTATCTTCAAAACAGGATAAGGATGATGAGTCGCCTAAACAAAAGGTGGAAATAATATGATTATAGTGTCCCAAAGCAGGTGCAACATGTATGAAAACAACACAAATACAATAAATATAATTTCATTGGGAAGAAATAACATGTTTTTTGGCTTTTAAAATTTACTTGAAAACAGCATAAGACTCAGTCAGTGTATAATATAAACTAACTACATGTATATACCAACCGATGTTAGTATGTTCTTATCCATTCCTGAAAATTGCAAAATGATGGAATATCAATTCATTGAGAATTGACCAATTTACTAAAGGGAGGCAAAAAAATACAATATCAGTACAACTTTTCCATTTCTAGTGGTGTTCAATGTTTCCCCATCTTTCCAACATCGATCGCAGATGTTTTATGTGTTCCAAGATGTTCTTACAGATTTCATCAAATGATATTTCAAAATATTGTAAGAAAATCTCAGGATGAAACAGAAAATATCTACAATTAGTGGTGGCAGAAGATAGTGGGCACATTGCCATTGAAATTTTCATGGGTGGATAAGAACATCATAAAGTTGGTCAATGTGCATTTTCATGAAACTCGACCCAAAATTAAATTAAAAACACATGTTGAGGTAGATAAGTTGTTATGATATTTGATTTTTGTCTTTTGTTTTTGGCAATTCTTGAAGAATTAGAATCCCATCACTTTGAAATTTTCAGGGTTTGGTGCCTTAAGTTGGTACATATGATTTTTCATAAAATTTGGTCCTCAATAAAATTAAGCGAGATATTAATAGTCAAAAAGTGTGCCTTTTTTTGGTAGACATGATAAATATCTTGTATAATTAATGTATAAAATAGTTAATTACCTTGTCCTTCAGATACATGGAATTGCCCTTTTCCCCAAGAAGATATGGCAAAATCAACAATGCTGCATTTTTCTTTAGACCTGTAAAACCAGATGAATATCATAGTAGAACTGATATCAAATCATTCAAATTATTATTAAAACCATAATTATGAAAGATATTGACTGTTGAAGGAGAGTAAGGTTAAGTTTCTCACCTGTGGATATTTGATCATTTTCAATTGGTAGCAGGTTTAAAATAGAGGCCATATCAGCGGAAGAAGAATTTAATTTAGTAGCTTTCTTTAAAATTGCCGGATACAGTTGGTCAAGATTTTTCAAAAGTTTCTTATCCAGATCGATGTTATACAACATTTGCATTTCATGTAACAACTGTAAAAAAAAAGCAATAATTCATTTTAATAGAATGAAAATGCAAAGGCAATACATAAGCTTCCATTATTACAGTAAACTTACTAAAGGTATTTTTAATTTTGGTACATAGGCCAACATGGTCTCAAGAATGACAAGTGAGACAAAGAGCATGGTTTCTGCTCCTTAGATTTAACTAACATTTTCCAGGAAAGGAAAATAGCTTAGATATATTTACATGAGAATATAGAGCATACTGAACACTGTCCATTTATCTAAAATCTGAGAAAATTTTGGAGTCCTACCAGTTCAGGTATCCCAAGATAAGGGTATTCTTCAATTGCTTGTTTTGTTGTCATGGTTGGCATTTTAATATTGGATCGACGCACCAAACTCCTCTCCATAGTCATTTTCATTAAATCTATTCTTGGTCTTGACTTCTTTGTTTCCATTAACAGAACACTTTCGTGATTGTGTGAAGAATATGGGTATTCTATGTCTAATTATGTACGACTTAGCCCTACTTCACCCTATTGTTTTAGTTTATATCACGTGACTATACGTCATAACCTGTAGTTTTGGCGGGTTTATACCTCGCACTCTTGTTGTAAATGCTTACTCCGAGAAGGATGATTAAAGTTTAGTTAGAAGAAATGGCTGTTCATATATCTTCGATTGATCCCAACCCCCGGTGTATAGTTTCACAGATTATACGCCACACTTGGTGGAGATGCCGATGCTTATAACGTATGAAAAATTTATGGTGAGTCGAAGATTATTGAATAAGTCACAGCATGAATGATTTTAGAATTCCTCCATTTTCCGGTTTACCATCAGAAGATAGTCGGACATGGCTACAGAAATTTCAAGCCTGGACTCAAATTCAAAGAATGAGAGATGATCAGGTTGGTCCAGCGATGTTATTATGCTTGAAAGGCTCAGCTTTAACGTGGTATCAAAACCTACCTGTTCAAGTAACAGCTCATCCTTTGAGACTCTTTTATAATTTTGAGAACCATTTCATTCTTCGTCAGCCCACGTGGTTGCTGGAAAATAAACTTTGGGAACGCCGCATGTTGCCGACCGAATCATTAGAGACTTATATTAGTGACATTGAAGGCTTGTGTTGCCGTCTGAATAAAACTGATAATGAGAAAATGTCTGTTTTTCTCCGTGGATTGTTACCAAGAATTCGTCAACCAGTTCTTCAACAGGTTCCTGAAACCTTCGAACAAGCCGTTCATATTTCAAGAGTAGTTAGTCAATCGTTTGAATTGTCAGCAAATGATCATTTTCAACATGGGTATGGAGAATTGGACTATTTACGTAGAATCGAAGAACAATTGTCCCGTATTACAATGAGGGATGCTCATATTACCTCAGGTCAACAGAATGCAGTTACTACAATTCAGTGTCAACTGTGTGAAAAATTAGGTCACTCTGCTCGTCAATGTTACAGCTATAGAAACAGTCAGAACTTTCGGCCAGATCAAAGAAAGAATCAACAGGGGTCGTCTCAAGATAACGAAAATTACAGCGGTGAATCAAAAGGCCCAGTGAAATGTCATAAATGTGGAGGATTGAATCATTTTGCAAGGCATTGTAAGGCATCTGATTCAAACCAGGAAAACTAGTGGATTCTGATAATGTGTCTCCTGTTATTGGAAAAATTAGTGTTAATGGAGATATGGAAACTTTGACATTGAATTATAGTGAGAGTAAACTTATAGGAAACTTTGTGAAAGTCAGAATAAATAAATATTTGACTCATGCATTAATTGATACTGGTGCTGATTTTTGTGCAATTAATTCTAAAACTGTTTTGACTTTTGGGGTCAAGGTTCAAAGGTTACCCAGAGATTTGTTTATTACTACAGCCAGCAGTGAGAAAGTGAAAGTTGAAGGAAAAGTTGAACTTTTAGTAGAAATTTCTAACCAGAGAATTCCTGTGAATTTTTATGTTGTGCCTAAGTTAGCTCCTTCAATTATATTAGGCCTCGACTTTATGAATGCCAACAATGTTACCATTAACTTTGGAGATAAAACTGTGTCTATTAATCCTCATAGACAACTGACATGTACTGAAGATATTATTGTGCCACCTCGAACTCAGATTGTAACTATTGCACGTTTAAAAGGTGATAGTGTACCAAACGGTGTGTTAGGACTAGTAACTGGATCATATAATTTACATTCCACAGGACTTCTACCTGCAAAGTCTTTGTGTGAGGTGAAAAATAAAACTGTTTATCAAGGAATCACAAACTTTAATGATGAATCAATTAACATTCCAAAAGGAACTGTGATTGGAAAATTTGTTGGTCTCTCTAAGAAAGATAAAGTGTGTAACTTTCCTAGTACTGGTACACAAAATAATGAATGTGAATCTGATCATATTAGTGAACACTCAGGTTTTCAAACTCACATTTCTGATGGGTTACATTCAGATCAGGAAAGTGAAATTAAAAATCTCATTGATGAATATTCTGATATATTTGTTGGATCTGATAATAAACTTGGACATTGTGATATTTTGGAGCATAAAATTCAAATTACACCTGGTGTACAACCTCAGAGACAAAGAGCTTATAAAATTGGTTCAAAACAAAAGGAAGTTATGGAATCTGTTATTGGTGATCTACTTTCTCAAGGTGTTATTGAAGAATCTACAAGCCCTTGGGCAGCACCATGTCTTTTGATTGGAAAGAAATCAAACTCTGGAAATTCTAGTCACAGTAATAATGCTTATCGCTTTGTAGTCGATTACCGTCGTCTTAATGATTGTACACTGCTTGACGCTCATCCTATGCCAACAACAGAAGATGCACTTGAGAGCCTAGGAGCAGATAAACCTGCATATTTTAGCACATTGGACTTAAAGTCTGGATTTCATCAGATGTCTATTCATCCAGATTCAAAAGAATATACTGCTTTTAGATGTCATCTTGGATTATACCAGTATCGACGTTTACCCATGGGATTAAAAAACTCACCTGCTACCTTTCAGCGTATGATGGAAGCTGTTTTACGTGGATTGTCGTGGAAAACTTGTCTAGTATACCTTGATGATTGTATTGTGTTTAGCAAGGACTTTGAATCACACTTAGAACACTTAAGAGAAGTGTTCGATAGACTTCGATCATCAAATTTGAAACTTCACCCTGGTAAATGCTACTTTGCTCATTCTCAAATACATTACCTTGGTCATATCGTCAGTAGGAATGGAATTTCGCCTAACCCTGCAAAAGTGTCAGCTGTTTCAACGTATCCAACTCCAACTTGTTTGAAAGATTTGAGATCTTATCTTGGTTTAACTGGTTACTACCGGAAATTCATCAAAAACTATGCTTGTATTGCTGCTCCACTGTATGAACTTACTAAGAAAGGTGTTAACTTTGAGTGGACTGAATCATGTGAACATGCCTTTAATGAACTTAAAACATTGCTTATCTCTGCACCTATATTAGGATTTCCTGTTGCCAATAGTCCTTATATTCTTTATACAGATGCCAGTTCATTTTCAATTGGTGCCGTCTTGTGTCAAATTCAAGATGATGGTGTAGAAAGAGTTATCTCATACATTGGTCGCTCACTTTCGTCTGCTGAGAGAAACTATGGTATCACAGAGAAAGAATGTTTAGCCTTAGTTTTTGCTGTCAAGAAGCTTGATAGTTATTTACGATACAACACATTTACTGCTGTGGTTGACCATGCTGCATTAAAATGGTTGCTGAAATTAAAAGAACCAGTAGGAAAATTTGCCAGATGGATTGCCATTCTAACATCTTATACCTATGATATAGTTTATAGGCCAGGAATATCACACTCAAATGCTGATGGTGTCAGTCGTCGACAATATGATGATTCAGAAAGCACTGAAGAATCAGTATTGGAAAATCTTCCTGATTATATTGTTCCTGAACCAAGTCAACAATCGAAACAACTTGAATCCAGAGTTCCAGTTAAGTCTTTAAAACTACAGAAAATTTCTAGTCTACAGTCGGATGTGACTCAACTTTCATCTGAAGTATCAACTTTATGGAATAAAGATAATTTGGTGGAATTACAAAAGACTGATGATTGGTATAAAGATATTATAGTTTATTTGAGAGACAATGTATTGCCAGAGAACGAATCTAAGAGAAAAATTGTATTAAGTCTTTATTCTGATTATTTTATATCTAATGACATTTTGTATCATGTTTTTGCTACTAAGGGAAAAGGTCATCGTGAAAATAGACTTACTGTTCAAATTGCTGTTCCGAAATTGCTTGTTGAAATTGTTTTAAAACATTGTCATGATGAACCTTTATCCGGAGGTCATTTTGGAATTCATAGAACTTTAGCTAAGACCAAAATTAAGTTTCATTGGCCTAAGATGTATACTGATATTAATAACTGGGTCAAAACTTGTATTGTTTGTTGTCAAAGGAAACCTCCATCTAAGCCAACTAAGACTTCTCTTATACCTATGCCTTTAGCTAGTGAACCATTCGAAAGATTAAGTACTGATATTTTAGGTCCTTTACCTAAGTGTAATAATGGTAATATGTATGTTATTGTATTTATAGATTATCTTTCAAAATATGTTGAATTAGTCCCTGTATCTGATATTAAGGCCACTACTGTCGCAAATGCATTCATGGAGCGTGTTATATGTCGTCATGGAATTCCACAATTTTTGCATTCTGATCGTGGTTCCAATTATTTAAGTGTTATTGTTAAAGAAACATGTAAACTTCTTGATATTAAGAAAACATTTACTACAAGCTACCATCCTTCTTGCAATGGTCAAAGCGAAAGGATGATGTCAGTTATTGCTGCCTCGTTGTCAAAATTTTTAGATGATGTTCATAATAATTGGGACAAGTTTATTCCATATATTCAGTTTTCATATAATACATCGCCTTGTTTAGATAGTACAGAATACACGCCATTCTTTTTAATTCATGGTCGTCACCCTAGAACTTTGTTAGATGTTGCTTTACCATCAGTTGAAATACCTAAGAATGCTACTTCTTATGTCATGGAATTACTTGAGGGTGTAGAAGTGTCTCGAAAAGTTGCACAACAAAATTTGAAAGAGCGCAAAACTTCTATGGAAGAAAAATCTAGACTTAAAGCTCATGAACCTATATTTAATGTAGGTGACACTGTATTTTTGTATCGTCCTGTGTTAACGACAGGCCAAACTAAGAAATTACTTCGTCCCTGGACAGGTCCTTATTATATTGTTGAAAAATTTTCAAATATTCATGTAAAATTGAGAA